>CM045728.1:62457349-63057349 GCA_024760905.1 Plotosus lineatus | reverse complement strand
GTTGATGAGCCATATGATGAAGTTGTGAGAAAGAATAGTTGAAGTTATACTAGGAGCAGAAGTCAGCATTTGAGAACAACAGTTTGGTTTCATGCCAAGAAAGAGCACCATAGATGCAGTTTTTACTTTGAGGATGTTAATAGAGAAGTACAGAGAAGGTCAGACGGAGCTGCATTGTACCTTTGTGGATCTGGAGAACGCAGATGACAGGGTGTAGAGAGAAGAACTGTGGTATTGCATGAGGAAGTCTGGAGTGGCAGAGAAGTAATTTAGAGTGGTCCAGGACATGTATGAGAGATGTAAGACAGTGGTGAGGTGTGCTGTCGGTGTGACAGAAGAGTTCAAGGTGGACGTGGGACTGCATCAAGGATCAGCTCTGAGCCCTTTCTTGTTTGCTATGGTGATGGACAGGCTGACAGATGAAGTTAGACAAGATTCCCCATGGACTATGATGTTTGCAGATGACATTGTGATCTGTAGTGAGAGCAGAGAACAAGTGGAGGAAAATCTAGAGAGGTGGAGGTATGCCCTGGAAAGGAGAGAAATGAAGGTTAGCCTCAGTCAGACAGAATACATGTGTATGAATGACAAGGACCCAAGAGGAATGGTGAGGTTACAGGGAGCAGAGATAAGGAAGGTGGAGGATTTTAAGTACTTAGGCTCAACAATCCAGAGCAGTGGAGAGTGTGGAAAAGAGGTGAAGAAGCGTGTGCAGGCAGGTTGGAATGGTTGGAGAAAAGTGTCCAGTGTGATGTGTGATAGGAGGGTAACAGCAAGAATGAAAGGAAAAGTGTACAAGACGGTGTTGAGGCCAGCGATGTTGTATGGTTTAGAAACAGTGGCACTGGTGAAAAGACAGGAGGCAGAACTGGAGGTAGCAGAGATGAAAATATTGAGGTTCTCTTTGGGAGTAACAAGGATGTATAGGATCAGGAATGAGCACATCAGAGGGACAGCACATGTAAGACATTTTGGAGACAAAGTCAGAGAGGCTAGATTGAGATGGTTTGGACATGTACAGAGGAGGGATAGTCAGTGTATTGGTCGTAGGCTGCTGAGATTGGAACTACCAGGCAGAAGGCCTAGAGGAAGACCAAAGAGACGATTCATGGATGTGGTGAAGGAGGACATGAAGGTCGTTGGTGTAAGAGAAGAAGATGCAAAGGATAGGGTGAGATGGAGGCAGATGATTCGCTGTGGGGACTCCTGAAGGGAAAAGCTGAAAGGAAAAGAAGAAGAAGAACTTTAACAATTTCAGCAGTTTGTTCTACAGTCGCTCTTCTGTGGGATCAGACTAGATTTACTAGCTTTCATTCTTCATGACATCAATGTGCCTTGGACACCATTGTGTACTTTGGACTTAATTTGTCCGTGTGATCAGTCTATTGCTCTTTTCATGTTGGGTAGACCAGCAATAGAATGAGTACTTTATTAATGAGAAGCCATTTTCAAGAACTTTATATATTGTCTGGCCAGTAGCTTTATACCTTCCTGGACTCATGGTAAGACCTGGCTGATGTTGTCATACTCACTTTCTTAGTTCCTTCAAAATGTCCATGCAGCAAAAAAAGAGCAAGGCAGTCATTATCTGAACCTGAGGTAGTTTCAGGTTGGAGTGTCCAGAGGACAGGGGTTGCACAGCTTCAAACTAAAGATCTTAATAGTGTTGAGTAATGAACTTTCAGCCGGATCCAGAAATGCAGGAGACAGTGTGAGATGACAAAAAGCCAATTTATTAGTCAAAGGGGAAGCACTTAAGCAGGAGGTAAACATGGTAACTACTGATGATGAAGAGAAACACAATAAACATTAAGCACTGTGAAACTAGCCACGGAAAACTGGTTGAGCACCAAGCTGGAACCAGGTGCCAGAGGGAACCCATGGAAAGCAGAGACGTGATGCGAGACAATCTTCTGGCACAGAGGTGAACGCGCTGCTTGTCTTTATAGAGTAGATCAGGGAGTGGGATCAGGTGTGCGCGCTGTAATCAGCCCATGTAGGTCAGCCATGCTCCGCCACCAGACTCTGCAACACTTAGAGTTAGAAGAGCCACCACATTCAAAGTCTCCCCAAACACAAACCATAACAGTACCCCCCACCCCCCCCACCCCCTCAAGGGGCAACACCTGGTGTCCGACCAAGCTTATCTGGGAGCCTGCTGTAGAACTCAGACAGCAGGTCAGGATCCAGGATTAGGGATTGATGGACCCATGAGCGTTCCTTGGGACCAGACTCTTCCCAGTCCACCAGGTACTGGTAGCCATGACCCCACCTGCGAACATCAAGTATGCAGTTGACCGAGTAGCTGGCAGTCCATCAACCAGCCAGGGTGGAGGGTCCATAGGAGAGTGCCATTTTCTTGGAGTTAGCATGAAGGGGAAGGTCTCTGGGGTAGAGCCAAACCTGTTGCTCAACCTTATAGACCAGTGCCAGTGTCTGGTGATGATCGGCGATCCATTGGTTCCGGCTGCCGACCTCTCCAGGGCAGCATGAGCCTCCTTGCAGACTTGGCGTGCTCTGCGGAAGTGAGCCTGTACTGATGGGACAGCCACTTTGATCTCTTGACTGGGGAACAGAGGAGGTTGGAATTCATTGATCACCATGAAGGGAGACATACCAGGGGCGGCACAGACCATGGAGTTATGCGAGTACTAGATCCACGGTAAGTGTGTGGACCAGGAGGCTGGGAGATAGGAGTAAACCCAGTGCAGGGAGGATTCCAGGCTCTGATTAGTCTGCTCTGCTTGACCATTAGATTGTGGGTGTTAACCGGAGGTCAGGCTGATGGAAATTCCAAGGGTGTCACAAAATGCCTTCCATAGCCTGGACGTGAACTGGGTGCCTTGGTCAGAAACAATGTCCTGGGGGATCCCATGGATGAAGAACACATGTTGGACCAGTAGACCAGCTGTGTCTATTACTGATGGGAGCTTGGGTAGGGGGATGAAATGGACTGCCTTTGAAAAGCGGTCCATTATGGTCAAGATGACAGTGTTGCCTTCAAATGGAGGTAGCCCAGTGACAAAATCCATGGCAATGTGTGACCAGGGGTGATGAGGTATGGGCAAGGGTTGGAGGAGACCTGCTGGTGCATGGTGGGAGGACTTGTTTCGAGCACAGGTAGCAAAAGCTCCGACAAACTCCCTGGTATCAGCTGTTATGGTTGGCCACCAGAAACATTGTTGTAAGAGGAAAAGGGTCCGTGGACTCTGGTGTGGCTGGCCAATTTGGACGCATGTCCCCACTGAAGCACTGGAGTTCTGGCCAGCATAAATCTGTCCCTGGGGACACTCTTCGGGCCCTGGTTCCCCTTGCTGGGCATCCTGGACCAGGCGCTCCACCCCCCACTGAGCAGCTCCAAGCACAGAGAAGGCGGGCAGGATGGTTTCCATGGCAGTGTCTTCCCCTAGGGAGTACTGCCAAGAGAGGGTGTCTGGTTTAGTTTTTTTGTGTACCAGGAATGGTAGGTGAGGGTAAAGTTGAAGCTCCCCAGGAGAGAGAACACCATGCTTGCCAGGAGTTCAAACTCTTCGTTGATTGGAGGTATAAAAGTTTCTTGTGGTCCGTCCAGATAATGAAGGGATGGGTTGCCTCTTCCAGCCAGTGCCGCCACTCTTGGACAGCCAGGACCACACCACAGCAGCTCACATCATAATTTTGTTCTGCTGTGGACAGGCAACAGGAGAAGAACACGCACAGATGTAATTTCTGGTATGCAGAGGAGCACTGGGAGAGGACAGCCCCCATCCATGAATCTGTAGTGTCCACCTCCACCATGAACTGCAATGGGTGCATTGATGAATGTGTTTTATTGGGTTGATGATGCTGTTTGTGCACTAGGGGACCATTGGAAGGGTATCTTAAAGGATGTTAGCTGGGAGGGGGGGCTGCTAGGTTTTGCAGCTGACATCATACATATATTATCCCAATGCGAGTTTTGTTTATTCCGCCATATTTGTGTGAAAACAAACCATTCACAATCCCCATAATCACCCCAACACAATAGCCCAAAGTGTAAGTGTAAGGGTTTACATTTATTTATTACACAAGTGCAAAATGGCACTCAACTGTGTTGCTGTCCATTGCACAAATTATAGAGAAAAGAAACCAGGTGTTGAATATCATAGATTCCCTGCTAATAAGGCCCGACGAGAGAAATGGATTTCTGCTTTGAAAAGAGCTGATACTGACAACAAAAGTAAAGATTGGTGACCAGCTCCTACCAGATGTGTATGTAGCAAACATTTTGTTGGAGGCAAGTAATTTTTATCAGTATATATATTATTATTTATTGTCTTAACCACAGTTTGATTCTCTTTAACTGTACATCTGGTGTCCATTTATAAGCTGAGGGCAGCTAAAATGCTATTTAGTCTTTATTAAAACATGTACAGTATATATAACAATTATAATACTTAATAGATTTAGATCCACATGTTTGTGCTTAATATATAATGTAGGCAAAATAATAAAAAAGTGAGTCATAATTACCTTTGCCATGATTAATACTTTGGTGTCCTCACAGAGCTTGCCATGGGCGATATTAGAGGCTTTCCTGGGTATAATATGCTTGCGAAGTGCCGAAACCCATTCAGATAAAAAATACGCATACACTTTCCAGATTTAACTTTAACAGTCTTTAATACGTGTTCTAACGCACACAACAAACATGCCATTCTTTGGTTTCTGCTTCACTTGTTTAATCCCACAATGCATTACAGAACCAGAATATACCAAGTTCCGGGGGGACTAATCATTAACAATGATTGCTGCACTCTAAGCCCTTTGAAACTTTTCAGTTTTTCGTAAGTATAATCAAATGTGCGATCAATCAAATAATTATAGCTATCTGGGTATGTTAAACCAGGTATCCTGTCCGCTGCTTCATCCATGCAGTTAACAAACAAACCATCTGGCAAAACATATGGGTCATTTGTTAGCCCCGATAACCGTAGTTTTTGAATATACTGTTGTTTATGATCGTTATCATAATTACCAGGGAGCTCGGAAAGCACTGGGATTGTATTACGGCTGTCAGCATTCATATTTATATAATCTACCAAGCTAAAAACAGGCACCTCAATTGCAAAGTATATGTTTGGTTTCACTCCAATATGGAGTTGCTACTTGGCGTGTCACATAACTGCAAAACCTCTATAGTCCCGGATGAACATTCTGTAGAAGTTTGCAAACCCCAGAAACCTTTGTAGTTGTTTGAGTGTTGCCGGAACTGGCCACTCTGCCACAGCTTTCACCTTTTCCAGAGCCGGTTTTATCTACCCCTTCTCCAAGATATACACTAGAAAAGACACTGCGGAGACATGAAATTCACACTTCTCAGCCTTAATGTATCATTTGTTCTCTAGTAACCAGTGAAGAACCGTTCTTACGTGACAAACATGCACGTCATGAGTCTTCAAGAAGATCAGAATGTCATCCCTGAGAACATCGTTGATGAGTGCTTGAAAGACTGCAGGGGCATTAGTCAAAGGCATCACCAGGTATTCAAATTGCCCCAGGTGGTGTTAAAGGCAGTCTTCCATTCATCCCCCTCCCAAATTCGGCATTCCTCAAGTCCAATTTGGTGAACATAGTGGTGTCGTGGAGAGGAGTGAAGGCCGAGTTGATGAGAGGAAGGGGTTTTTTAAAGGTGATTCTGTCAAGTCCTATATAGTCGATGCAGGGCCTTAAAGTCTTGTCCTTTTTTTAAACTAAGAAGAACCCTGCACCTACCGGAGATGATGAGGAACAGATAAGGCCTGCTGAAAGTGAGTCTGTGATGCATTGTTCCATAGCCTCCCTCTTGGGTTTCAATGGGTTATATAATCTCTTTGTCTGTCTTCCTTTCGGCTTTTTCCCTTTCTCGGGAGTCGCCACAGCAAATCATCTGATTCGCACGTTTTGATTTTGGCAGAGGTTTTTTTTTTACGTCGGATGCCCTTCCTGTCACAACCCTTTTAGCAAGGGACAGAAACACGCTGACGACTTTGCAGCCTACTCTTTACGAAAGTCAGCAATGGTTCTTTTACATGCCTCGCACCATAGACAGTGAGAGACATGGCCCGCCTTTGATAACCCAGTTAGCTGCACTGGGGGGGGACAGTGACAACCTTGTGGAGAGTGGGACTTGAACCCCCAACCTTTGGATCAGCGATCCAACGCCCTATACCACTAGACCACCACTGCCCAAATCTCTTTGTACGGAGTGCAAATCCAGGAAGCAAATCTATCAAGCAGTCATATGGGAGGTGCTGTGGCAGCGAAAGGGCCCGGTCCTTACTAAAAATCATGATATTTGCTGTGGACACTAGTCAAATCTATCTCCTCTGGTGGGACAGGGGTTTGGGAAACTTTGAAGGAACAGCGACCAGCAGGCAGTGTTGGTGGCAGGATTCACTCCAATTGCGGATGGTGAGGGAGGCCCAGTTGATATGGGGATTATGGACTTGCAACCAAGGCCACCCCAAAGCCATGAGAGTGAGTGGGGCCGAAATGACAAATAATTCTATGTACTCCTGGTGATTACCTGATTGGCTGAGCTTGACAGGGTCCATCTTATGCATGACAAGATCAATGAGTCGACCATCTATGACTACCACCTCTTTAGGGCTTTCAAGCTCATATACCAGGAGCTGAAGGAGCCTAACCAGCTCCATATTGATAAAGTTGTCAACGGCACCTTAGTCAATGAATACACTAACTGGGTGTGTCCGTCATGCAAAGTGTAGGTTACCTTTAATATGGATGCACTTCCGGGGAGATGAGGAGGCTCAACTCACCTCTGCCCTTCTGCCCACTAGCGAGCCCAGAAATGCTGGACACTGGGCGAGGTAATGCCCCCTCTCGGCTCAGTAAATGCAGGTTGTTCAGTCGGTGTTAGCTTTCCTCTAGCGTCAGCTTGGTTCTGCCAAGCTGCATGGGCTCATGTTGGTCCCTTTGGGTTGGTGAGAAGGCATCTAAGGGAGTTGGGGATGGGTTACAAGGAGCAGTGTTTGACGTCGCAGAAACGCTCAAAGATTGGGCCACATGAGCATCCTGCACTTCTGGGGATCCCCCCCCCCCATCTCTTTCTCTCTCTCTCTCTCTCTCTCTCTCTCTCTCACACTCTCTGTCTATTGTCCAGATAGCTAGTGCCAGCTAGCTCGTCCTTGAGCTTGTCGGTCAGACCTTTGACAAATGCTCCTCAGAGCGCAGGGTCATTCCATCCGCTTTCTATGGTGAGGATCCGGAAGGCTATTGGTATACCGATACCAATTGAGAATCTGGTGTGATCCCTAATAGCTGGCTGTTCACCTCCCCCACTTTTGCTGGGTGATCAAAAACTCTTTTCATTTCCAGCATGAATCGGTCATAGTGTGAGCATAATTCCGGGGTATGGGTAGCAACTGCTAGCGCCCAAGACGAGGCTTGATCCGTAAGCAGGCTCATAACAAATGTGGTCTTGGCTTTATCCGTGGTGTACATAAGTCATTGCTAACTGAAGACAAGCGAGCACTGGTGGTGGAACTGAGCACATGTGCCGATCGTGCCTGAATATCATACCGGCGTGGGGATGAGCAGCTCTCAGTGCGTGGTCAGCAGGGCTGGTGATGCTGCTGGTACGGAGAGCAAAGGGTTGGTGGGCGGCACCTGGGTGGTGAGTTGGGTAGCGATGGTGTCCATCCTTCCACCGAGCTGAGCAATGCTGGTGGTCAATTGTTGGAGGCTGTCCAATACTCGGTGCAGGGTGGAGTCGTGTTGGCCCAACAGAAGTCCCTGGCTGGACAATGCGTGCTTCAGCTGCTCAGTCTTCGCTGGGTCTATATGTCCAAAGATTCTGTTGTGTAATGAATTTTTAAGCCGAACCCAGAAATACAGAAGACAGTCTGAGATTACACAGAGCTGATTTATTACTGAAAAGGTAAGCACTTAAGCAGGAGGCAAACATGGTAGCTACTGGCGATGAAGAGCAAGACAATAAACATTAAGCACTGGGAACCTAAGCCACGGGAAACTGGTCGAGTGCGGAGCTGGAACCAGGAGCCAGAGAGAACACAGGGAAGCAGAGACAATCTTCTGCCACCGAGTGAACTTGCTGCTTGCCTTTATAGAGTAGTAGATTAGGGAGTGGGATCAGGTGTGCGTGTTGCAGTCAGCCCACGTAGGTCAGCCACGTCCCTCCACCCTGCAATGCTGGGGAGAAAAGAGCGTTAGAAGAGCCACCACATTCAAAGTCCCCCCCCCCAAAACACAGACCAGAACAAAGAGCTGCACCCATCTTATAAGATATTCATCAGTCTCAATTAATAAATATGTGTGGGCTTCAGAGATGGGTTCTTTCCTATGTGCACAAGCTGCAGTTTCTGCTAGTAGCAGTAGATATACCACTGTGCCAGTGTTGAAAGAATTGATCTATGATTGGTCTGTAAATAGCATTATCAATTTTTTAATAAGGGTTTCCAATTAACATAATTAATATGTCAAAAAGTAATATTCATTTGCATAATGCTTTGTAACATAATTAAAGTTATCATTTAAAAAGGTTTAATATGTTTTTTAAAAAAATTCTTTTTAGCATGAAATAAATTTGAAAATGTAAAAAAAATTCAAAAGGTTTGTAGCAACATGAACACATTTAATATATCTTTAATCTTGAATCATGGCAGTACTTTTGCAAACTCATGAAATATATATGTTTATTTATGTATGTATTATGGGCCAGTGGCCTTACACTGAATAAAATGTCTGTCTGTCTGTCTGTCTGTATGTCTGTCTGTCTGTCTGTCTCTCAACACATTTACATTTATGGCATTTAGCAGAATCCCTTATGCAGAGCAATTTACAATTTTATACAACTTAACAATCGATGGTTAAGGGCCTTGCTCAAAGGCCAACAGTGGCAGCTTGGTAGTACTGGGACTTGAGCCTGACTTTTGGATCAGTAAATCAAAGCGTTGGTCACCAGACCCGTTTTTTTGTGTTTGTGGATTCAGTAAATTGTGCGCCACAGTTCTTGTTGGCTACCTATGGATTGTATACAGGAATCGCCGACTTAAGACCTGCGCGACTTATGATTATATCTTATGACCACCCGTGACTAAAACAAAATAATAATAACTAGCTTGTATACTTGGGTATCATGTATGTGAATTTCATCAGCCCAGCCTGGCTGATTGTAGCCTATTTGTGAGGATCAAATTGACTAAACCATGTACATGTATATGAATATGTGTATGTATATATATATATATATATATATATATATATATATATATATATATATATATATATATATATATATATATATATATGTATGTATGTATACAGGCATCCCTCACTTTCCGTGGTTAATTGGGACCGAGACAAGATCCCCAGCGGCCATTGAATTTCACGAAGTAGGATCATATTACATATATAATAATACAAGTACAGTAGTAATACATGTACAGACCCGACTTACATCCAAACTGTTTTACAACCTATTGGTCAGAACCACATGCAGTTGTAAGTCGAACACTACTTATACTTGAATTCAATAGTATCAGATGTTGAATAGAGACACTCAATGGTCAAAGAATTGGACCACCTTTAGAAACAGAAAAGCAAATGAGACACTAATGCTTACAGATAGATAGATAGATAGCTATATAGATAGCTAGATATATAGACTGACAGATAGACAGACAGACAAGAACAGTGGTGGCCTGGTGACAGGGTGCTAGCTTACCGATCCGAAGATCGGAAGTTCGAGGCCCACTATCACCAGGTTGTTAATGCTGGCCCCCCAGTGCAGCTAACTGAGCTATCAAAGGTTGGCCATGTCTTTCACTGTCTATGGTGAATGGACAAGAACCATTGCTGATATTCATAAAACGTAGACTATTGAGTTGCCATTGGTAAGTCTCTTCCCTGCGATGACCTGGTGAGCTATCCAGGATATACTCACCAAAGTCGGCTGAGATTGGCACCAGCCTCCACGCAACCCTAATTAAAATTAAGCAGTTCGGAAAATGAATGAGGAATGAATGATAAATAAATAAAAACTACATGACAGTTGAAGAAATAGAAGGCAAAGTCTTTATCTAGGCCTTTGATGAGGATCGTTTTTAAAAAAAAATGCTGGATAGTGCTGGCATTGTCAAGAAGATCAAATAACTGTGCTATCAGAGAATGTCTCCAATGAATAAGAAGACTCTCAAAGGATGAAGCAGATGGTTGGCTCATTGCTTCAGAGATGCAAATATTAAAGGAAAACGAGATTTCTGGAGATACAGAGAGCATGTAATTATCTGAGCATTGCAGTTTCATTAGAAAAAGTCTTGCACTGATTTTGAATAGGATCTCTCAGCCAGCACATAAAAAAACAAAGTGGCCTTGACTGCTCAAATAAGTAGTGAGCACCGCTGCCTCAGTCAGCTCTCAGCCATGGGTCTTTCTGTGCAGTCTGTATGTTCTCACCTTGCTTAAATAGGTTTCCTCCAGGTGCCTTGGTTTCCTTTCACAGTTTGCAGACATGCACATTAGGTCTGCTGACTACTCGAAATTCCGCATAGGTGTGAAAGTGAGTGTGAATGTTTGTTAGCCCTGCAATAGACTGGTGACCTGTTCAGGATGCAACCCACAGCAGCAGGGGTTCTCTTCAGCTTCCTGCTGGGTGGGTTTTAGACATAATAGGCTGCCTAATAAGCCGCAATACCAGAGCAATGAAACTTGAAAGCTTCTACTGCACCAAGGGAATTCCAGCACTGCAACTGCAATGAAAGAAGTGTGCACTGTTCTGTAGACTGCCGGGCAAACTATGTTAAAAATAAACTACATTTGGTCAAACTGTATCATGGCTACCTTACTAACTTTTCAACACACCCGCGTAGCTAGTCAGCTAACGCAGCATTATTGTAATGTTGTGTAAGGGTCAGAATTTGGTTGGTTTCACAAAAACAATATTTGAAACAAGGCCCCCAATACAGAGTACCATTAGTTTGCAAGAACTTTGCACATGAGTACTGTTCTCCTTTTCATGACCTGCATGACTATGAAAATTTTCTCAGTAAAAATATTCTCTTAGAAAATTTTCTCAGGTGGTAGGGGCACACCTTTATTCTACACCACTTAGGATCAAATAATTGAACTCTTTTCATCAGAAAGAAAGGTTAAATATTGTTGGGATATTCAGACACCGTTTTATGCACCCAACCAAAAACAGAACCTGTTTTAAACAGAAGACCAGGAGAATTGGTAGTTCCTTGTACCACTTTCCCCACAGGTCTTGATCACAGCTCATTTGGGTTCAATATTTTAGGTCTTGTTTATATTTTGTTATGTTTTGTGTTGAAGGGCTGGGCTTCCTTCATTCAACCAAGGTTACATTCCATTGGTTTGACAGCCCAAACCCTAACACAACTGAACTGAGTAGGGTTCCCAACTAATTTAAGCATGGTGCCCATCTTATATGATTAGTGATGTCAGACCAATGGGCTGTTGGAACATTAAAACACTTTGTTTCATAAATTTAAATCAACATTTTTGAGTAATTGTATTTATAGATATGAAGGAGCTTCACTGTTGAGTTTTTATTATAATTTCCAGTAAGTTTGCATAGCTTGGGTCAACCTGAGATCTTGGTCTGGCGAGCTGCCCAGGGTGTAGGTAGTTTTTGCGCAGCGTTGACAGAGATAGGCTCCAGCCTCTCTTGAACCATAATAGGACTGAATTGTTTGGCAAATAAGTGAGTGAGTGAACTTGAGATCTTTCATTTTTGTTTTGGATTCATGAATATCACCTGTTTATTTCTTAAAATGTAACAGACTGGGGCATCAGACAACAGATTACCTTAAAGGGTTTGAACTTACTTTCCCTCCATGATAGTTTTACAAAATAGATTTCAGGCCGTAAAGAACAAGAAATGCTCTGTGGGAAAGAAGCGGCGCCATCTTAAATAGGTAAGTACTTCAGCTGAGCAGAGATTGCTTTTAACTTATAGATAATTAAACTGTTGGCAGGGACATGGCATAGTGAAAGAGGAAGAGAGGAAACTCAGCTCTTGGTGATGTACATGGGTTCCGTGCATTAACATTGTGCTTATATTTTCAATTGAGCTTTTTGAAAGTGGGATGGAGGTGTCCTGCATCTCATACTGCATACAGCATTATGTTCTGAAACTTTATTATTGCTTACAAAGTTTATTATAGCACATAATACTTGATGAGATTTTTTTAAAGCACAATATGATGTGTCTGTTCAGACTGACAATACCTCCTTGATGATGAACATTTTAAACATCAATCAGTAGTGCTGTTTGGAGACATGACAGTTTAATTGAACTGACATTTTGTTGTGCTGTTCCATGTCTTGAAGTATCACAGCATTCCCTAAATTACCCATCATTATTAAATCCATTGCATTTTCTATATTGAAAATATTGGGTAATACTGGGTAAAATCTGAGTAAGAGGTAGAGTCCAAAGCTAGATTAAATTCTTTTTATTCTCTTCCAAATTCTGGCTGGATATACTTAATCCTCTCTTCTCTATTTGGTACTTAAATGAATAAAAGGAACCAACCTCTATGTACATTTTTAACAATTTCTTTTTATGATTATAAAAATGCCTCAAATCCATGTTATATTTAACTTTGCCATTTCTTCCATTTGCGTGTTATTAGAGTAAATTGAGGAGGGAACAATTTCTGAAGGGATTATAAAGAGGACCTGAAAATAGACAGCAGAATAACTGGTACTGGCTGTAGAATGTGCTGCAGAAATATACCTCCTTTAATAATTATCTTTCTGTCCCAGTGTAGTTTAAATAGTGCCTCAATATTGAACGATATATAAGTTATTTGTCAAAGGTAAGGCTGCTGAATGTTTTCCAAGATGAAGAAACTGTTCAATTTATCGACATATGCCGAGCATTAAATAAAGAGTTGTTTAAGTATATACTACAAAGAAACATAAAATAAACTAAATCAAGATTGTCTTTTTCAGAGTCATTCAAACTGGAAACTCAGGAAAGACAACTAAAATGTAATTTTTTAAGATTTAGTTTTCTATTTAGAAAGTATTGATGACTGCTCACCTGCTCCAAGTGACTACAACAACCCATGAATAATTGTCAGCCATATACACTTAGGGTAATAAGCAATTGTTTGATGTGGCAAAGCATATGGAAATTTGTTGAGAGTGTTATCTTCAAGATATAAATAATTTTCCACACCACACAAAAGCTTAATTCTGTAACTAGTTTATTAGTCACTACAAATATTTTCAAAAGGGAAGCACAGTGGTGTAGTAGTTAGTACATCCACCTCAAAATAACAATATTCTAGGTTCAACACCTCGGGGGTTTCCATGTGCAGTTTGCATGGTCTCCCATTCTTGCTTGGGTGTCCTCCAGGTACTTGGGATTTCTCCCACCGTTCAAAGATATGCACATTAGGCTAACTGGCTTTTCCAAATTGACCCTAACTCAAGTGTTGTATGTATTGTGGCCCTACGATGGTTTTGTGAACTGTTCAGGGTGTACCCTGCCCAGAGTCAGAAAAATGACCCTGCAACCCTAATAGCATTAAGAAACTCTCCAAATAAGTTGATGAACGAGTAGATATTTTCAAGGCCGGAGAAAAGTGCATTGTTGCTGGTGTGAGTCAGTTGGAAGTACCACATGCCATTGCCCACTAATGCCTTTTCCAATTAATTCATCTTTCATATACATTTGTCAAAACACAAAAAAAATCTTTTTTCAGGTTGCAGCGAGGATGGAGCCCATTTCAACAACCTACAAAAGTGAGGTGCATCCTGAACAGACTGCCAGACCATTGCAGGGCAAACACACAACCATTTACACTTATATCTGGAGTCAATTTGGAACATTCAATCAGCCTAATATGCAAGTCTTAGGGCTTTGGGAGAAAACCAGAGTATCCAGAAGAAACTAACATAAGCTTGGGATAAATATGCAAACTAAGAAATGCCCCTGCTGCACTCGGAACTTGAACCCAGGACCTTTTAATTTGAAGTGAACAGGCTAGCCATGCTTCCCTTTAGCCAGTGTCAATAATGGATGAGTCTGCTCAGAGAAGAATACAATGAATTAGATGGTGACTCTCCACCAATGAGAAACGAGAAACCAATATGAATGAATAATAATAGCTATCATCCCCCAGATTTCAAACTCATCACAAAATCTGACGAAGGAAGGAATCAGCACCACAAAATCTAATATTCTACTTTATTTACCACACCTGACAGGGCATACCAGTTAATTAACACATTCTAATTAACAAATGCAATTATTGCATCTGGTGAGTTGGGTGAGAAATAATATAAATTTTTATAGAGCCATGTTTTTTTAAGACTACAGACATGCAAGCATGAAGGCTTCATCTGAACCGCTTAATCCTAATTAGGGTCTTGGGCAGCACCCATTTCAGTTCACTCTGGGCAAGGCCAGAGTACACCCTAGTCAGCACACCCAGCCATTGTAGCAAACTCAAAAATGAGAGGCAAAAAAGACATAACCATCTGTTAGTCAAATGTTCTGTCCAGCTAACCAAAACCGTGGCAGTTTGTGAAATTCCAGAATGATTGACAATCATACCACTTTAACCTCAAAATCCAGTAGCAGCTTTGCAGGGAATCAGAACAATAGAAAGCATTCCTCTAGCACTGCTACTACAAGATGTTCATACGGTTGGCATGTACTAGTTTTTTCTGTGCTACTTGCAGCTATTGTACAAATCAGCTTCTGCAAGTACACAGATTAATCAAGTGCATTACTCTTTTTAAAGCATACACTGTCTCTTATCAATCGCACCATCCTGTGCTCCCCATCTGCCACAGATCCATATCTATTCATACTTCCTGTGCTATGAAGCTGTAATTGCTTGTCACAGATTTTGACTTGCATTATTGTTTCTAACCAGGAGAGCAGAGAGATCTGCCAACAGTAGATGGGATAATCAATGACAGAAGATATTTGCACATGGGAATATATTTACTCTCCTGCATGCTGTGTTCACAGACACCAAAGTAGAGATGAGTTAAGAGAGAAAGACTTGATAAATGAATCAGTGTAACAGAATGGCGTCTGATTATGCACTTCTTTTTCAACATTGGCAGTCTAGAGCTGAAATGAGCAAGCTGTTGTCACACAATTTCACTGACTATTCTGAGAAGAAGGCCAAAATAAGTTTCATCTGTTTTTACAGTTAGGAAACAGTTATGTACAGATTATATATAAATAAGGGCAGTGGTGGTCTGGTGGTAAAAGGTGCTGGATCGCTCATCCTAAGGTTGGGGGTTTGAGTCCCATTCGCCACAAGGTTGTCACTGGCCCCCCAGTGCGGCTAACTGGGTTATCAAAGGCCGGTCATGTCTCTCACTGTCTATGGTGAGAGGCATGTAAAAGAACCATTGCTGACGTTTGTAAAGAGAAGGCTGCAAAGTCGTCAGCGGGTTTCTGTCTGTTACTAATGGCTTGTGTTAGAAGGTCATCCGACGTAAAAACCGATGCCAAACAAAACATGTGAATCATAGATTCGCTGTGGTGACCCATGAGAAAAAGGGAACAGCCGAAATTAAAAGAAGAAGAAAGAAGAATTTATGTATAAAAAAGTTATGTGAGTATTAACTTACTCTCTGCAAAGCTCCAGCTATTTAATGTTAACTTCAAGAAATATTCAATAAAATCCACACCCCTGAACTAAATACTACCGAGTTCATTTGTAAGAGAATCTTCTAAGTTTGTGAAAACCGATGACATTCCAAGGTAGAATAAGTGATCAGTTTACCATAAGAGTGAATGTCATGTGTTTCTCTAACATAGTCTTATATTTAATACTTATTAATATATTTAATAATAATAATTTTTCTCTTTATCAAAACAAAACACCGACGCTTTGCATAGTGATTAGTGATAAAGGAAAGCAGTCATAAACATGCACCTTTTCTCTACATGCAGAACAGCCATTTCTTCTACTAGTATGTTCTAAACAGGTTTGATTGATTAGTATGTGGGATAAGCTTTTACATATTTAATCATTCACTGACTGGGTTTTCAGCTTTTTAATATATTTTTTAGAATAGTTAATAGCCTTTCCTGTGCACAAAATTCACTCCCATTCACTCCCATTCTTCACAACTCTGCACTTATATATACTGTATATGTATATGTATGTGTGTGTGTGTGTGTGTGTGTGTGTGTGTGTGTGTGTGTGTGTGTGTGTGTGTGTGTGTGTGTGTGTGTGTGTATATCTTCTTCTTTTCCTTTTGGCTTTTCCCTTCAGTGGTCGCCACAGCGAATCATCTGCCTCCATCTCATCCTATCCTTTGCATTTTCTTCTCTTACATGAACTACCTTCATGTCCTCCTTCACCACATCCATGAATTGTCTCTTTGGTCTTCCTCTAGGCCTTCTGCCTGGTAGTTCCAACCTCAGCATATATATATATATATATATATATATATATATATATATATATATATATATATATATATATATATATATATATTTTTTTTTTTTTTTTTAAGTACATAACCAAGTACAATGTAATATTGTAATGTTACATTGTTGTGTCTACTGTCTTTTGTTGTTGCATGGACCGATTCACTTACTTATTGTCTCATCCTTATTCATTCTCAGCTTATTTATTTTTATTTATTTTTATTTATTTCTTCTTATTATTGTAATATAATAAATATTTTACTAAATTAAGTACTATATGTACTGTATACTGGACCTCTGTAATTTCCTTTCCAAACATAGGACTTACAGTAGGTACCTATTCTATAGAAGTACTGTATCTGTTTTTTGCCTGTTCTGAGCCTTTCTGTTTTTCTTTCTTTTCCACAACTGACTCTTTGCACGACCACACAAGAAATTCCTATGTGTGTAAAAGCACAAATGGCAATAAATAATCTTAAATCTTGAATCACCTCAGCTCCATGCATCATAGCCTAACACTTCAGGATAACACACACACACACACCCACACACACACACACACACACACACACACACACACACACACACACACACACACAAACAGAGGAAAAACAGAGCCAATTGCTTTATATAAGTGTTAATTCAGTAAGCATGTGTATGGTACAATCAAAGTACAGGGATCCCTCATCCCTCACTTTCTGCGGTTAATGGGGACCGAGACCCCCTTGCGATAGCCAATTTCCATGAAGTAGGATCGAACCACCTGACTGATGTATACATACATGTATATGTGTATATAACATCAATAAATTCAACACGGTAAATGCTTATAATAACAAACATTCAAAAATAATGCGTAAGATGTAAATAAAATATAAATACACACAACTACAGACGTGCGGCCAAACATTCAGATGCTCACCTCACATAAAAAAATCTAAGTAGTTTTGATGAGAGGTTGTGGGGTTTTTTTGTTCTTGTTTGTTAAGGGTTTTTCGTTTTTTGTTTTTTGTTTTTTGTTTTTTGAATAATTGGCCTTGTTTGGTGGCATTTTCCTTAACTTTTTCCCTATTCTTCCTTAATTTCCTTATTTTTTTAATCCGATAAATATTTAAAAAAAAAAATGCAATGCACTGAAGCCACATGAATTTAAGTGCAAAGTAGTGAGGGATCCCGCTATTTATATATATATATATATATATATATATATAAATGCAGCCATGAGTGGGGGCACAAACCAGTGTCCGTCCTCACACCGGTCCCAAATCCGGATAAATGCAGAGGGTTGCGACAGAAAGGGCATCCAGAGTAAAACTTTTGCCAGAATACAGAATGCAAATCATCAAAAAAAATTCCATACCGGATCAGTTGAGGCCAAAGACCGCCATCAGTGATGTTACCCAACAGGGTGCTAGTGGAAATTGGACTACTGTTGATCAAAGAAGGAGAGGCCGAAGAAGGAGAGGTGGGAGGCATGTCTGTAGGCAGAGAGAGAAGAGGAAAGGCATAAGTCTAGGACTGAGAGTAGGGACTTTGAATGTTGGAACTATGACAAGAAAAGACAGCTAGAGAGCTGGCTGACATGATGGAGAGAAGGAAGGTGGGCATACTGTGTGTTCAGGAGACCAGGTGGAAAGGTAGCAAGTCTAGAAGCTTAGGAGCAGGGTTTAAGCTGCTTTATCATGGTGTGGATGGGAAGAGAATTGGAGTAGGAGTCATCTTGAATGAGGGGTTTGTCAGGAATGTTTTAGATGTGAAAATGGTGTCAGACAGAGTGATGAGTCTCAAGTTAGAAATTAAAGGTGTGGTGTTCAATGTTGTTAGTGCTTATGCCCCACAGGCAGGATGTGAGCTAGAAGAGAAGGAGATATTCTGGAATGAGTTAGATGAAGTGATGCAGAGTACCCCCATAGGTGAAAGAGTGGTCAATGGTGTAGACTTCAAGGGACATATTGGTGCAGGAAATAGAGGGGACAAGGAAGTGATGGGCAGGTTTGGTATCCAGGACAGGAACGCAGAAGGACAGATGTTGATAGAATTTGCAAAAATGATGGAAATATCTGTGTTGAATACTTTCTTCCAGAAGAGGCAGGAGCATAGGATGACTTATTAAAGTGGAAGTAGGATCACACAGGTACACGACATTTTGTGTAGGCGATGTAATTTGAAGGAAGTCCTTGACTGCAAAGTAGTAGTGCGTGAGAGTGTTGCCAAACAGCATAGGATGGTGGTGTGCAGGATGACGCTGATGGTGAGAAAGGTGAAGAAGACAAAGGCAGAGCAGATGACTAAGTGGTGGAAGCTGAAAAAGGAAGAGTGTCGGGTTGTCTTTAAGGAGGAGTTGAAACAGGCTTTGGGTGGTCAGGAAGTGCTTCCAGATGACTGGACAAATACAGCTAATGTGATCAGGGAGACAAGTAGGACAAAACTTGGTGTGTCCTCTGGAAGGAAAGTAGATAAGGAAACTTGGTGGTGGAATGAGAAAGTGCAGGAGTGTGTACAAAGGAAGAGGTTAGCTAAGAAGCATTGGGACATTGAGAGTACCGAAGAGAGGAAATAGGAGTACAGGGAGACACAGCGTAAGGCAAGGGTAGTGGTGTCAAAGGCAAAACAGAGGTTGTATGATGAGTTGTATGCTAGGTTGGACAATAAGGAGGGAGAAAATGATTTATACAGGTTGGCACAGCAGAGAAATAGAGATAGGAAGGACGTGCAGCAAGTTAGCGTGATTAAGGACAGAGTGGGAACTGTATTGACTGATGACAGAAGTGTGCTGGAAAGATAGAAAGAGTACTTTGAAGAGCTGATAAATGAGGAAAATGAGAGAGAGAAAAGAGTACAAGAGGTGACTGTTGAGGACCAGGAAGTAGCAAAGATTAGTAAGGGTGAAGTGAGGAGGGCATTGAAGAGGATGATGAGCAGAAAGGCAATTGGTCCTGATGACATATCGGTGAAGGTATGCAAGTGTCTTGGAGAGGTAGCAGTAGATTTTCTGACAAGAACATTCAACAAGGTCCTAAAGAGTGAGAGCATGCCAGAGAATTGGAAGAGAAGTGGGCCAGTGCCAAGAACAAGGGAGATGTGCAGTGTTGTGGAAACTATAGAGTGATAAAGATGATGAGCCATACAATGAAGTTATGGGAAAGAATAGTGGAAGCTAGACTAAGGGCAAAGGTCAGCATTTGTGAACAACAGTTTGGTTTCATGACAAGAAAGAGCACCACAGATGCAGTGTTTGCTTTGAGGATATTAATAGAGAAGTACAGAGAAGGTCAGAAGGAGCTGCATTGTGCCTTTGTGGATCTGGAGAAAGCATATGTTAGGGTGCCAAGAGAAGAAATGTGGTATTGCATGAGGAAGTCTGGAGTGACAGAGAAGTATGTTAGAGTGGTGCAGGACATGTATGAGAGATGTAAGACAGTGGTGAGGTGTGCTGTCGGCGTGACCAAAGAGTTCAAGGTGGAGGTGAGACTGCATCAAGGGTCAGCTCTGAGCCACTTCTTGTTTGCTATGGTGATTGACAGGCTGACAGACGAGGTTAGACAAGAATCTCCATGAACTATGATGTTTGCAGATGACATTGTAATCTGTAATCAGAGCAGAGAACAAGTGGAGGAAAATCTAGAGAGGTGGAGGTATGGCCTGGAAAGGAGAGGAATGAAGGTTCGTCTCAGTAAGACAGAATACATGTGTGTGAACGAGAAGAACCCAAGAGGAATAGTGAGGTTACAGGGAGCAAAGATAAGGAAGGTGGAGGATTTAAAGTACTTAGGATCAACAATCCAGAGCAATGGAGAGTGTGGAAAAGAGGTGAAGAAGCATGTGCAGGTAGGTTGGAATGGTTGGAGAAAAGTGTCCAGTGTTATGTGTGATAGGAGGGTATCGGCCAGAATGAAAGGAAAAGTGTACAAGATGGTGTTGAGGCCAGCAATGTTGTATGGTTTAGAAATAGTGGTACTGGGGAAAAGACAGGAGGCAGAACTGGAGGTAGCAGAGATGAAAATGTTGAGGTTCTCTTTTGGAGGAACGAGGACGGATGGGATCAGGAATGAGTACATCAGAGGGACACAAGTCAGAGAGGCTATATTGAGATGGTTTGGACATGTACAGAGGAGGGATAGTGAGTATATTAGTAGTAGGATGCTGAGTTTGGAACTACCTGGCAAAAGGCCTAGAGGAAGCCCAAAGAGATTTATAGATGTGGTGAAGAAGGACATGAAGGTAATTGGAGTAAGAGTAGAAGATGCAGAGGATAGGGTGAGATGGAGGCAGATGATTCGCTGTAGGCAGATGATTCGCTGTGGTGACCCCTGAAGGGAACAGCCAAAAGGAAAAGAAGAATTATATATATATATATATATATATATATATATATATATATATATATATATATATATATATATATATATATATATATATATACAGTATATGCATCATGCTTCATTTCATACCTATCATTATCAGTGACTATCACTGGCAATTTGAAAAGAAAGTCTATTTTTGAATATAGAAATGAATCGATAAAATAATCGATTGATTATTAAAACAATTGTTCGTTCCAGCCCTACTAGAAAGTAGTAGTCCATCAGAATAAACCTCAAGATTCAAAGAGCGGAAGGATTAGGATCACTGCTCTGCTGAATGAATACTGAATGAAGCAAATGTATCTTAAAAAAATAAAATAAAATAAAAAGGAGAGAGAGAGAGAGAGAGAGAGAGAGAGAGAGAGAGAGAGAGAGAGAGAGAGATGTTGTTCATACTCTCTCTGTATGTGTTTTATTTTATTATTTATTTAAGTGTCATGGTTAATGAAGAGAGTTTATTATTGCTGAGTGCAAGTAGGGACTCTGGCATGATTGAATATGAGAACATAACTAAAAAGAGAGAACCAAAAGAAAGACTGACATGAGGGTGTCATCAAATTTTCTGTATATTTTCTATGCCCATTAGGGTGCTTGTTGTAATTTCACATTAATTATTTTTTGCTCACAATGGTGCATTTCACACGTGGCACTCTATATCCTGAGAGTATGCACATAAGTACGTAATCATATTTGATTGTGCACATTTGTGTATGGGTGGTGTAGCAGTTAGTACATCCACCTGACAGCAAGAAGGTCCTGGGTTAGATTCCCAGCTTGGTAGTGTAGAACATGCATTTGAAGGTTCTCTCCGTGTTCCCATGGGTTTCCTCTGAGTACTCTGGTTTCCTCCCACAGATTAACTGTCTGTCCCAAATCGACCAAGGGTGTCAGTGTGCATATGAATGGTTGTGTGAATAATGGCCCTGCAATGGCCCGGCAAGCTGTCCAGGGTGTACCCTGCCCTTGCCCAGAGTCAGCTAAGATGGGTGCCAACCTCCTTGAGGCTCTAATTAGGAACAAGTGGTTCAGAAAATGAATGAATGAACATTTATGCATGTAAAATAGAAAGTTTGACTCCGACAGTTCTACAGCAGTAATTTTCATTAGTTGGGGCATTGTTTGTGCAAACAAAATTCACATCTGCTTCATTATTATCTGTGCTAGGTTTTTTTCTCTTTTGTTAGTTAGGTTTCTGTGTTTGTTAGAAGGATTACACAGATGGTTTTTTGTTGATTTTCATGAAATTTCTACTGGGTGTTCATTTATATTTTGGAGATAATCTGGATCAAATTCAAAATTCTATAAAATTGTAAGGATGATTTCTGATATTTTGGTTCATATGGGGAACTGTTGCATCTGGCAGAGGTTTGTGCTCGGAGTGCTCTTTCTGTTTATTTCTGAAGTACATTCATCCCTTAATTAATTTGCTGAATTTAATACGTATTTAACCCTGATCCACTGACAAGTTCATCACAGAGTCAACAGACACAAACATTTCTTTTAAAGTCACACCTATAAGGTCAAGAACAATCAGTTCCTGATGTGAGTGAATGCCTTTGGACTGTCAGAAAACTGGAGTACCCAAATGAAACCCACACAAGCAAGGAGAGAGTATGCAAACTCCACACAAAAGCTTGCTTTGAGGCGGACATGCTAACTACTACACCACTGTGCCTCCCTGCTTCCTAATATTATTTACTTGGGTTAAAGTTAGTCTGAGTGTTAGGCTTAAGAAATAATGAGAATGCTAATTTTGCATGCAGGTTGCACAGATTAGTCAAAAATATTTAATATTGTTCTCATCAAGATGATGGAGGCTGCAAATCATTCAAAAAAGATTCGGTAGCTAGGATATAGTTCGTCATGAGCCTCTGCCTCCAGTCTACATTTCACCAGACTTTGCAAAACTGTTGCCAAATTATTATAGTTTTCTGTGCGGTATGTTGCAGTAATGTAGAGAAATGTTTTTGTACTGGGGGGCACAGTGACTCAGAGGTTAGTACTGTCACCTCCCAGGGAAAAGGTTTGTGGTTTGACTCTCAGCCAAGTACTTTTCTGTGTGAAGTTTTCATGTTCTGCATTGCTTGCGTGGGTTTCCTCTAGGTACTTTGCTTTAGTCCTACAGTCCAAAGAAATGCACATTAGGTCAACTGATTACTCTAAAATACTGGTAGGTGTGAAATTGACTGTGAGTGGTGGTTTGTATATTTATTAGTCCAGCAATAGACTAATGACCTTTCATAAGAAGTCAACTGATAATGGCTCCAGCTTCTCCATGACCCTGATAGATAATGGATGGATGGATAGAAGGATGGATGAGTGGATGGATGGACGGATGGTTGGTTGAATGGAAGGATGGATGAGTGGATGGATGGATGGATGGATGGATGGATGGATGGATGGATGGATGGATGGTGATTGTATCGATTGGTTATGTAATGATTTAGAATAGAAAATGGTTTATAATGGTTTCTGATATATGTGACTAAAACACCAGTTGGCTTCATTGGCTCACCGGTTAAGGCTCTGGGTAACTGATTATTAGGTCTGGAGTTCCAGCTACACAGCTGTCACTGTTGGACCTTTGAGCAATTAGCTCCAGGGTGCTGCGTCATGGCCTACCCTACACTCTGACCTATAATTTCCTAATAAGCTGGTATACGCTAGATTTTTAATCATCATCATCATCATCATCATCATCATCATCATCATCATCTTCCGCTAAGTCCAGGGTCGGGTTGCAGGAGCAACAACCTAAGCAAAGAGGTCCAGACGTCCCTCTCCCCAGCCACTTTCTCCAACTCTCCCGGGGGGACACCGAGGCGGTCCCAGACAAGCCGAGAGACATAGTTCCTCCAGCGTGTTCTAGGTCGACCCCAGGGCCTCTTCCCAGTTGGACATGCCCGAAACACCACACCAGGGAGGCATTCTGACCAGATGCCCGAGCCACCTCAACTGGCCCCTCTCAATGCGGAGGAGCAACGGATCTACTCCGAGCTCTTCACGGATGGTAGAGCTTCTTACCTTATTACTAAGGGAGAACCCCGCCACCCAGCAAAGGAAGCTCATTGAAGCCGCTTGTATCCATGATCTTGTTCTTTCGGTCACTACCCAAAGCTTATGACCATAGGTGAGGGTTGGAACTTAGATCGACTGGTAAATTGAGAGCTTCGCCTTGCGGCTCAGCTCCTAGATTGTTAATGTACAGTGATATTTATTTGACAAGGCTTTCTTCTTCCTCATCTTCCTCTGGTAGAAGGCTCACTAGAGCGAGCACAATAATAAAGACTATCACTTAGATGGCATGGTGGTATAGTGGTTAGCACATCCACCTCACAGCAAGCACGTCCTGAGTTCAAGTACCAGGTTTGAGTATGTTTATGTGGGGTTTGAATTTTCTCCCTGTGCCAGATACTCTGGTTTCCTCTCACAATTTGAAGACATGCACACTGCATGCAGATTGCTCCAAATTGTCCAAATTCTAGGTGTGACTGTGAGTGGTTGTGTGAGTCTTGCCCCACGATGGTTTGGCAAGGTGTTCAGAGTGTACTCCTCCTTTGCACACTTTTGTCTGAGAAAAGCCCCGGTCTTCCTGCAACCACTGTAGGGTCATGTGGTTTGACAAATGCGCTAAAGAGGGTGAGAAACACTCACTGAAACTGTATGACTATTTTTAATATAGTAAAACTAATGACTAGTCCTCAGTGTCTTAGAAGTAACCGATGACTGAACAAGCAGGTGACTGAACATAAGTCAGACCATTTTATTCATTATTTTAAGGCATTGATTTGGATTTTTTTTTTTTTTTTTTGGTTCATTATTAGCTCCTGTGAATACAAATTATACAAATCCACATTGCTAGCAAATTCACATAGCCTAATGTTATGTCATTATTAGATGTGTCTTTTTTAGCTTGCTAGGTAGTTAATATAATTAATTTGAAAGTAAAAAATGTTTCAAAATATAAACTTGGCATGTATCCAAATATGAATTCATTCAGACTAAAGAGAAAAAAAATGCAAACACAGATGAGAACAGTACATGCATGTTTAATTAAGAAAACAGGTCAATAGACCACGGAGTAACAGAATTGTTACTCAAGTGAAGCAGGTTTTTACTTTGACCAAAATCTGTGTCCAAATAAAGATCACATTAACTTTTTACTGGAATCCTCAACTAGAGTAATAATCACAGACACGTCAGTCTCTTAGGTACATGAAAGGGGTGTCACGCTAGAGGTGCTATAGAAAAGCAACTATTCACACGTGTCATGAGAAGATTACAAAGTTATCGTTTTGATAACAAATTATTATTGTTTTTGATTCCAAGGAAAAGCAACAAGTTGGAGACTTCCACATAGGAAGTTTGAGGCTTGCTTGCATCGACCATATTCTGTATATTTTGTCATCATTCACATTTTATTTACAATTTGTTATCACATATAATGCGTGAATAAAAATTGAATCCTTCGGGAACAAAAAGCAAACAAAATGCAACTGATTTAGGACAGATTTGCTTTTCTTTTTGCCAAACGTCCATAAACCAATTGCAAATTACTTGCAGATCAATTTCATAAATTTTCACATGACCTTCTCACAAATTTTGTGCAATATACGCATTTCATTCCCAATATATTTATTGCTTTGCATGTGAATTCACAAAAATCACACAAAAAATATTTGCATCAATTGCCTTTCTATCACACCTCCAGTGTGATCATCCATAAGTGTCAATAATTTTAGGCAGACAGGACATAAACATTTAAAAAATAGCTAAGAATGCACTAGTACCTTGACTTACGAAAGAAATCTATTCTGAGGGCAAGTTCATAAGTCAAAATGTTCATTAGATAAAACAAAAATTCCCATAATAGAAAACCAATTCATCTGTTCCAACCCCCTCCCAAACTCATATAACCTGACATAAATACGTATGGTTGACTTAATATATTAAAGATAAACATCTAAATCAATAAATATTTCATAATAATAACAATACATGTACATTAACATTAATCATAATTAATAATAAATAAAAATAAAACAAGAATAAACAATAAGTCAATTAACCCTCCCAATCATCAACTGCAGCAAAGATGTCACATGGGCAGGCAGGATGTGGTGCGTAACAAAGAAAGAGGAGGAGGAGGAGGAGGAGGAGGAGAATTTTGTGCATGTGCACGTTACGAATGCTAGAGAGGAAAGGCTCATGTGAGCTCCCGCAAGGCCAGTGCTTCTCAAATAGTGGGGCGGGCCCCCCTTGGTGTGATGCCCGGGGGGGGGGGGGGGGTGACCCATGCTTTTTTGCCATACTGTACTAGAACTAAATGTAATTGTACATATTCTACAACATGTGGCAATGGCACTCTCACTGTGTTCCCTATGGTGTAGGGATAAAGCACCGAGCAAACGATATGAAATGCAGTGAACACTATTTGTAGTTGTGTGCGAGGCACTGGGGGGATGTGAAATGTTTCTTTTTTCTTCCTATAGGGGGTATCAAAGAAAATAATTCAGAAGCACTGCACAAGGTGTCCTGGGAGTGCGAAGGAATACATGTGGAAGAATACAAGGCTAATCGGCCTGGAAAAGCCATTTCCCCATCAGAGCTTGTAAATCAAAATTTTGCTGATTGGATGGGGCAAATTTTTGGTGGGATCAAAGCTCGTATCATGGAAAATTTGTTATAAAATACATTCGTATGTCAACGTACCACTGTATATGATAATATGTAATATTACTTCTTACATAATGAATATTACTTATCTATACATAATCTGTACATAGCTGTTTCCTAACTGTATATACTGCACATACTATACATATATATATATATATATATATATATATATATATATATATATATATATATATATATATATATATATATATATATATATATATATATATATATATATATATATATATATATATACTTGCTGCACTCTGCACTTCTGATTGGATGCTAAACTGAATTTCATTACCCTGTATTTATTACATGTGTAATGACAATAAAGTTGACTCTAATCTAATCTAATCTAATCTAATTTATAAAATGAAATATGATGAGAGTAGGTGACACACTATTGAATGGATGAGGTCACAAGAAACTTCATTCACATTAAATAAATAAATAGATCAATACATAATACAAACCGGATTCCAAAAAAGTTGGGACATTATGCGAATTGTGAATAAAAACTGAATGCAATGATGTGGAAGTGCCAAATTTCAATATTTTATTCTGAATAGAACATAGATGACAGGGTCAAAAGTTTAAACTGAGAAAATGTGTTTTAAGGGGAAAATATGTTGGTTTAAAAATACATGGTGTCAACAAATCTCCAAAAAGTTGGGACAAAGCCATTTTCAGCACTGTGAGGCATCTTGTCTTCTTCTTACAACAGTCTGCAAACGTCTAGGGACCGAGGAGAGAAGTTTCTCAAGCTTAGAAATATGAATGCTGTCCCATTCTTGTCTAATACAGGCTTCTAACTGTTCAACTGTCTTGGGCCTTCTTTGCACCTTCCTCTTTATGATGCGCCAAATGTTCTCTATAGGTGAAAGATCTGAACTGCAGGCTGGCCATTTCGATACCTGGATCCTTTACCTACACAGCCATAATGTTGTAATTAATGCTGCATGTGATCTGGCATTATCATGTTGAAAAATGCAAGATCTTCTGTGGAAGAGACGACGTCTGGATGAGAGCATATGTTGCTCTAAAACCTGAATTCCTTTCTGCATTGACGGTGCCTTTCGAGATGTGCAAGCTACCCATGTCACACACACTCATGCAACCCCATACCATCACATATGCAGACTTCTGAACTGAGTGCTGATAACAACGTGGGTTGTCCTTGTCCTCTTTAGTCCGGATGACATTGCGTCCCAGTTTTCCATAAAGAACTTTGAATCGTGATTGGTCTGACTGCAGAACAGTTTTCCACTTTGCCACACTCCATTTTAAATGATCTCTGACCCAGAGAAAAGTCAGCACTTCTGGGTCCTGTTTAGAAATGGCTTCTTGTTTATGCTGTAGAGTTTCAGCTGGCAACAGCAGATGGCACGGTGAATTGTGTTCACCAACAATGGTTTCTGGAGTATTGCTGAGCCCATTCTGTGATTTCCCGTACAGTAGCATTCCTATTTGTGGTGTAGTGCCGTTTAAGGGCTTGAAGATCACGGGTATTCAGTATGGCTTTTCCACCTTGACCTTTACGCACAGAGGTTGTTCCAGATTCGCTGAATTTTTGGATGATGTTATGAATTGTAAATGAAGATAATTTCAAACACTTTGCAATTTTTCGCTGGGAAACACCTTTCTGATATTGCGCCACTGTCTTTCTGCACAACATTGTTGGAAATGGTGATCCTTTACCCATCTTCGCTTCTGAGCAACATTGACACTCTGAGAAGCTCTTTTTATACTCAGTCATGTTGCCAATGAACCTCATTAGTGGTAATTTTGTTTTCCAGCTGTTCATTATAAGTGCAATTGACTTTTTCAGCCTCTTATTGCTACCTGTCACAACTTTTTTTTTTAGATTTGTCGACACCATGAAATTTAAAATCAACATATTTTTCCCATAAAATGATACATTTTCTCAGTTTAAACTTTTAATCTGTCATCTATGTTCTAATTGGAATAAATAAAATAAAATATTAAAATTTGGCACGTCGACATCATTGTATTCAGGTTTTATTCACAATTTGTATAGTATCTCAACTTTTTTGGAATCAGCTTCAACTATATCCAGTTGTATGATATTAAGAGCATTTCAAGTGTTTTCATTTGTCTTACTTTTGCTCCTGTACACAAAACTGAACAGTCCTTTGATTATCTCCAAAATACTATTCCATACGTAACCTTACTACATCTACTTATATTTCATATTTCTTTTCATGCAAGTAGTAATTAGACAATAGACATGGGGTGTGAAGAAGCAGGGAGTAAAGAGAGAAGGGGCAAAGAGAGAGGGGGGAAGAGAGAGAGGGAGAAAGAAAAAGTGAGAAAGAAAATGGAAAAGAGAGAGCGAGAGAGAGAGAGAGCGAGAGAGAGAGAGAGAGAGAGAGAGAGAGAGAGAGAGAGAGAGAATGAGAACTACTTTGTTTATATTTACATTCATAGCACGAGGTGGAGGCATTTCTTTTATGCTTCTATGTTATGTTTGCTTGATATCTCAAGAGTATGTGTTTGAAGGTTTGCAGGCTTTATATAAAGCTATAATTATGAGCAGCAGATGGACTGACTGGATTTTGGGATTGCTCCACACACAGTTAAGTCCACAATAAGGTTTAATGCCCGAAATTGTTTTTTTTTTAATCCGTTAAATAAGTAAACCTTTTAAGTAAATTTAAGACAATTCGTGAGTATAACAGAAGAGGATATAGGGAGTACAGAGATCTTCCTTCCAGATGCAAGGAAAACCAAGGTATACCAGTGAACATTCCAGTTGCCTCCTTGACCCAGTGGATGTGGTGAGAAAAAGAACAATGGATAAGCTATAATCTCCTGTAGAGAACATGACCTACACAAGCATGACACAGTGACAGAACTGGGCAGATCTTTCAGTTACAGGATGTTTCTCCTGCAGTGTGTTTCTTCTTGCTGCTGTGAGGACTTTGAAGCACGGCTCCCCAATGGACCTCACACCAACAATCCACGCGTGGCCAATACTACTGCATAATGGTTACCAAATTGTGCATTAAGTTTTCCCATACGTACTTTTTTTATTCTTGTCAGTGTGAGAGAGAGAAACCGCACATTCTTTCTACCTGCTGTTATTAGTTTTCAAATACTGCTCTCTACTAGTCTGCACACATCACTGACAATTCACTCAGGTAATATTATTACATAATATTTACTAAACTGTGAAGGGTTTGTTTTACTTATTTAATATTGAATTATTATTATTATTATGATTATTACTACTACTACTACTACTACTACTACTACTATAGGGTGGAATATTTGCATAGTGGTTCGCACATGTGGTAATGCAGCCGTGAGGGGGGGGCACAAACCAGTGTCTCTCCCTCACGCCGGTCCCAAGCCTGGATAAATGCAGAGGGTTGCGTCAGGAAGGGCATCCGGCGTAAAACAAATGCCAAATAAACTATGCGAATCACAAGAAAGAATCACATACCGGATCGGTCGAGGCCCGGGTTAACAACGACCGCCATCAGTGCCGTCAACCAACAGGGTGCTGATGGAAATTGGACAACTGTTGGTCAAAGACGTCGAAGAAGGAGAGGCGGGAGGCGTGTCCGTTGCCAGAGAGAGAGAAGAGGAAAGGCATGAGTCTAGGACTGAAAGTAGGGACTTTGAATGTTGGAACTATGACAGGAAAAGGTAGAGAGCTGGCTGACATGATGCAGAGGAGGAAGGTGGACATACTGTGTGTTCAGGAGACCAGGTGGAAAGGTCGCAAGGCTAGAAGCTTAGGAGCAGGGTTTAAGCTCTTTTATCACGGTGTGGATGGGAAGAGAAATGGAGTCGGAGTCATCTTGAAGGAGGAGTTTGCCAGGAATGTTCTAGAAGTGAAAAGAGTGTCAGACAGAGTGATGAGTCTCAAGTTAGAAATTAAAGGTGTGATGGTCAATGTTGTTAGTGCTTATGCCCCACAGACAGGATGTGAGCGAGAAGAGAAGGAGAGATTCTGGAGTGAGTTAGATGAAGTGATGCAGAGTACCCCAGAGGTGAAAGAGTGGTCATTGGGGCAGACTTCAATGGACATGTTGGTGCAGGAAACAGAGGGGACAAGGAAGTGATGGGTAGGTTTGGTATCCAGGACAGGAACGCAGAAGGACAGATGTTGGTAGATTTGGCAAAAAGGATGGAAATGGCTGTGGTGAATACTTTCTTCCAGAAGAGAGAGGAGCATAGGGTGACTTATAAAAGTGGAGGTAGGAGCACACAGGTAGACTACATCTTGTGCAGGCGATGTAATTTAAAGGAAGTCAGTGACTGCAAAGTAGTAGCGGGTGAGTGTGTTGCCAAACAGCATAGGATGGTGGTGTGCAGGATGATGCTGATGGTGAGGAAGGTGAAGAAGGCAAAGGCAGAGCAGAAGACAAAGTGGTGGAAGTTGAAAAAGGAAGGGTGTCGGGTTGTCTTCAAGGAGGAGTTGAAACAGGCATTGGGTGGTCAGGAAGTGCTTCCAGATGACTGGACAACTACAGCTAATGTGATCAGGGAGACAGGTAGGAGAATACTTGATGTGTCATCTGGAAGGAAAGTAGATAAGGAGACTTGGTGGTGGAATGAGGAAGTGCAGGAGTGTGTACAAAGGAAGAGATTAGCGAAGAAGAAGTGGGACATTGAGAAAACCGAAGAGAGTAAACAGGAGTACAGGGAGACACAGCGTAAGGCAAAGGTAGCAGTGTCAAAGGCCAAACAGAGCACGTTTGATGACTTGTATGCTCGGTTGGAAAGTAAGGAGGGAGAAAATGATTTATACAGGTTGGCACAGCAGAGAAATAGAGATGGGAAGGACATGCAGCAAGTTAGATTGATTAAGGACAGAGAGGGAAATGTATTGACTGATGACAGAAGTGTGCTGGGAAGATGGAAAGAGTACTTTGAAGAGCTGATGAATGAGGAAAATGAGCGAGAAAAAAGAGTAGAAGAGGTGACCGTTGAGGACCAGGAAGTAGCAAAGATTAGTAAGGGTGAAGTGAGGAGGGCATTGAAGAGGATGAAGAATGGAAAGGGAGTTGGTCCTGATGACATACCGGTGGAGATATGGAAGTGTCTAGGAGAGGTAGCAGTAGATTTTCTGACAAGAACATTTAACAAGGTCTTAGAGAGTGAGAGGATGCCAGAGGAATGGAGGAGAAGTGTGCTGGTGCCCTTTTTTAAGAACAAGGGAGACGTGCAGAGTTGTGGCAACTACAGAGGGATAAAGTTGATGAGCCATACGATGAAGTTATGGGAAAGAATAGTGGAAGCTAGACTAAGGGCAGAAGTCAGCATTTGTGAACAACAGTTTGGTTTCATGCCAAGAAAGAGCACCACAGATGCAGTGTTTGCCTTGAGGATGTTAATGGAGAAGTACAGAGAAGGTCAGACGGAGCTGCATTGTGCCTTTGTGTATCTGGAGAAAGCATATGACAGGGTGCTGAGAGAAGAACTGTGGTATTGCATGAGGAAGTCTGGAGTGGCAGAGAAGTATGTTAGAGTGGTGCAGGACATGTATGAGAGATGTAAGACAATGGTGAGGTGTGCTGTCGGTGTGACACAAGAGTTCAAGGTGGAGGTGGGACTGCATCAAGGGTCAGCTCTCAGCCCCTTCTTGTTTGCTATGGTGATGGACAGGCTGACAGACGAGGTTAGACAAGATTCCCCATGGACTATGATGTTTGCAGATGACATTGTGATCTGTAGTGAGAGCAGAGAACAAGTGCAGGAAAATCTAGAGAGGTGGAGGTATGCCCTGGAAAGGAGGGGAATGAAGATTAGCCTCAGTAAGACAGAATACATGTGCATGAATGACAAGGACCAAAGAGGAACGGTGAGATTACAGGGAGCAGAGATAAGAAAGGTGGAGGATTTTAAATACTTAGGCTCAACAATCCAGAGCAATGGAGAGTGTGGAAAAGAGGTCAAGAAGCGTGTACAGGCAGGTTGGAATGGTTGGAGAAAAGTGTCCGGTGTGATGTGTGATAGGAGGGTATCGGCAAGAATGAAAGGAAACGTGTACAAGACGGTGTTGAGGCCAACGATGTTGTATGGGTTAGAAACAGTGGCCCTGGGGAAAAGACAGGAGGCAGAGTTGGAGGTAGCAGAGATGAAAATGTTGAGGTTCTCTTTGGTAGTAACGAGGATGGATAGGATTAGGAATGAGCACATCAGAGGGACAGCACATGTAAGACGTTTTGGAGACAAAGTCAGAGAGGCTAGATTGAGATGGTTTGGACATGTACAGAGGAGGGATAGTGAGTATATTGGTAATAGGATGCTGAGGCTGGAACTACCAGGCAAAAGGCCTAGAGGAAGACCAAAGAGACGATTCATGGATGTGGTGAAGGAGGACATGAAGGTCGTTGGTGTAAGAGAAGAAGATGCAAAGGATAGGGTGAGATGGAGGCAGATGATTCGCTGTGGCGACCCCTGAAGGGAAAAGCCGAAAGGAAAAGAAGAAGAAGAAGAAGTTCGCACATGTGGTAGGTTCTCGGAGAGGGCACATTCTCCCCATACTTGCCTAATTTTCCTCCAGGTACTCCACTTAATGCTAATTGGCTGTTTCAAATTGACCCTACGTGTGACTGTCATGTATGTGTGGGTCCTGAAATGGACTGGTGAGGTATACAGGTCAGACCCTAGTCTGCCACAGGGCTCAAACTCAGAACCTTCTAGATAAGGGTGACAGCACTAACCACTGCACCACTATGCAACTCTGTGCTACAATATTTATGAATGTAAATATGTTTATATGGAAGTATTTTAATTTTAATTTCAAAATCTCAGTGGTTGAATATTGAAATATTATTGGCAGAATTGGACTCTTTTGTAATGAACTGATTAAAGCTGCTATAAAGTCTAAAATAATAGCATGGTATTTGTATCTAACTGGACCTTAGTTCTGTTACTGGTTATGGAACTTTAAATTTATAACGTGTTTCAGCTGAAAATGGATGAGAAATAAAACATGATTCTGTGCAGAAATCCTCCTTGGGCATAGGGTTTTAATAGTTTATGTTCCAGGCTGGTGGAGTACTTCATAAAATGGAACGCTCTGCTTCTGATAAGCTGATAAGAATAATAAATAAAAACACTTTTATCACACCAGATATAATAAACCATAATGCGGTAGTAGTTTAAAATAAGCAGTGCATCATTTAATCTGCTTGATATGATTATCATATATCATCCAAACTTGCTCAATTTAACTTACATTTATTATCAGAAACTGGACTGTATTATGTCTGACACCTTTACTTCAGCTTTCTCTTGTGTTTCATGGGAAAAGACTATTTTATGAACTTGTAGCTGAGTTTTTATAACCAAGACAACAGTGATATTGGCCTGCAATTCTATTTAGAATGTGGTAGTCATTTACTGGCCCATAATTTCTCTGCTGGTTTATTTTATTTATTTATTTTTTTTTTTTTGTGAAACTTGTTTTATTTTAGACATCACTGCATTACATTTCATATTTAAAAACTTAGAATATGGAGAAAATTGCATCTCCAAAAAGGCACTCATTTAACATGGTTTCTATCGAATTTAATCAAAATTTAAGCTCCTAAAATATTATCCGAGACTATTAGCACAGTGATCTTGGATGTGAAAGGCCACCCTTAGTTTGAATTCTCTAGTGATTATCGTGAATTTCCTGTTATACTGTTTGTATTTGTATCTGATGTCACCCAAATGAAGATCTGTTTCTCTTTAGAATCTGGGATCTCTCAAAGTTTCTACCTCCTGTCCTTTCAAGGAGGTTTTCTTGCTACCATCCCCACAGGACTGCTCATTAAGGATGTATATGATTTATAGAGAAATGTTTAAAATAACAAGTTTAAATTCTTAACCAACTTTGTTTAATTGTAAAGCTGCTTTGTGACAATGTCAGCTGTAAAATACTGTACAAGTACAACTGAATTGAATTGGAGAGGCATGGTGCTGTAGTATTTAGCACATTTGACTCACAGAAGGAAGCTCCTCGGTTTGAGGGCTTTTTTGTGTGGAATTCCCGTGTTTTTTCCATTTCAGGCCATCAGTCGATCGGTTGTTAATGTAACACTGCTATCGGTGGTAAAGTCAATTTCCACTGTTTTTATTCATGCATGCATTTACTGAACCTCTTAGTCATTATAGGGTTGCACAGAGACTGGAGCATTTCTCAGTTGATTCTAGGTGAAAGTGGGGTACACCCTGAACAGCTCACCAATTCATTGCAGGGCCAGCACTTACACTTATATCTGTGGCAATTTGGAACATGGAATTAGTAATAATAATTGCATGTATTTGTACTGTGGGAGGAAACCAAAGTGCCCAGAGGAAACCAACTCAAGCATGGAAAGAATGGGCAAAATCCACAAAGAAGCCCAAAATCCCAAACATAAGACTTTCTTTCTGAGATGGACCTGTTAACAATACACCACTAAATATTATTACTCAATTGGTATTGAGGCATGTCATAATTTTTACATGAGGAAGGTATTTTATAATAATAATCATCATCATCATCATCATCATCATCTTCCGCTTAGTCCAGGGTCGGGTCGCGAGGGCAGCAACCTTAGCAAAAAGGTCCAGACATCCCTCTCCCGAGCTACTTCCTCCAACTCTCCCGGGGGGACACCGAGGCGGTCCCAGACAAGCCGAGAGACATAGTCCCTCCAGCGTGTTCTAGGTCGACCCCGGAGTCTCTTCCCGGTTGGACATGCCCGAAACACCACACCAGGGAGGCGTCCGGGGGGCATTCTGACCAGATGCCCGAGCCACCTCAACTGGCCCCTCTCAATGCGGAGGAGCAGCGGATCTACTCCGAGCTCTCCCCGGATGGTGGAGCTTCTCACCCTATCTCTAAGGGAGAACCCCGCCACCCGGCGAAGAAAGCTCATTTCGGCCGCTTGTATCCGTGATCTTGTTCTTTCGGTCATTACCCAAAGCTCGTGACCATAGGTGAGGGTTGGAACGTAGATCGACTGGTAAATTGAGAGCTTCGCCTTGCGGCTCAGCTCCTTTTTCACCACAACGGACCGGTACAGGCACCGCTTAACAGCAGAGGCTGCAGCGATCCGTCTGTCGATCTCTCGCTCCATCCTTCCCTCACTCGTAAACAAGACCCCAAGATACTTAAACTCCTCCACTTGGGGCAGGACCTCATTCCCGACCCGGAGGGTGCATTCCACCATTGTCCGACTGAGAACCATGGCCTCGGACTTGGAGGTACTGATCTTCATCCCGGCTGCTTCGCACTCAGCTGTGAATCGCTCCAATGAGAGCTGGAGGGCCCGACTTGATGAAGCCAAAAGGACAACATCATCCGCAAAAAGCAGAGACGATATCCGATGGCCACCAATCCAGAACCCCTCATCGCCTCGACTGCGCCTAGAAATTCTGTCCATAAAAATTATGAACAGAATCGGTGACAAAGGACAGCCTTGGCGGACTCCAACTCCCACTGGAAACGAATCCGACCTGCTGTTACCAATACGGACCAAACTCTGGCTCCGGTGATACAGCGACCGAATAGCTCGTAGCAACGGATCCGGAACGCCGTATTCTCGGAGCACGCCCCACAAGATCTTTCGAGGGACACGGACGAAAGCCTTCTCCAAATCCACAAAGCACATGTGGACAGATTGGGCAAACTCCCATGCCCCCTCCAGAATCCTGTGGAGTGTATAGAGTTGGTCAAGAGTGCTGCGGCCAGGACGAAAACCACATTGTTCCTCCTGAATCCGAGGTTCGACTATCGGTCGGATCCTCCTCTCTAGTACCCCTGCATAGACTTTCCCAGGTAGGCTGAGGGGTGTAATTCCCCGATAATTGGAACACACCCTCCGGTCCCCCTTCTTAAAAATTGGGACCACCACCCCAGTTTGCCAATCCAGAGGTACAGCCCCCGATGACCACGCGATGTTGCAGAGACGTGTCAATCAAGACAGTCCTACAACATCCAGAGCCCTGAGATATTCCAGGCGGATCTCGTCCAACCCCGGAGCTCGACCACCGAGGAGCTTTTTGACAACCTCAGTGACCTCCACTCCAGTGATGGGCGGACCCGAACCCGAACCCCCAGGGTCTTCCTCTTCCACGGAGGGCGTGTTGGTGGGATTGAGAAGGTCCTCAAAGTATTCCCTCCACCTCTCAACAACATCCCCAGTCAAGGTAAGCAGCTCCCCACCTCCACCGTAAACAGTGTTTGTGAAGAACTGCTTCCCCCTCCTGAGGCGTCGGATGGTGGTCCAGAACCTTTTTGAGGCCAACCGATAATCACTCTCCAGGCCCTCACCGAACTCCTCCCACGCCCGAGATTTTGCATCTGCGACAGCCTCGGCTGCAGCACGTTTGGCCTGCCAGTACCCGTTTGCTGCCTCAGGAGTCCCACAGGCTAATAAAACCCGATAGGCCTCCTTCTTCAGCTGGACGGCCCCCTTCACCACAGGTGTCCACCACCGGGTTCGGGGATTACCGCCACGACAAGCACCGACGACCTTACGGCCACAGCTATGGGCTGCCGCCTCAGCAATGGAGGCACGAAACATGGCCCATTCGGATTCCATGTCCCCCGCCTCCTCCGGAACGTGGTTGTAGCTCTGCCGGAGGTGGGAGTTAAAGGCCTCTCGGACATGGGGCTCCGCCAAACGTTCCCAGCAGACCCTGATTACATGCTTGGGCCTGCCAGGTCTGGAAGGCAACCTCCCACACCACCGGAGCCAACTCACCACCAGGTAGTGATCGGTAGACAGCTCAGCTCCTCTCTTCACACGAGTGTCCAGAACATATGGTCGCAAGTCCGATGACACGACTACAAAGTCAATCATCGAACTGCGACCTAGGGTGTCCTGGTGCCAAGTGCACTTATTGACACCCTTATGTTCGAACATGGTGTTCGTGATAGACAAACTATGACGAGCACAGAAGTCCAACAACGACACACCATTCTTATTCAGACTGGAGAGGCCGTACCTACCGATCACACCCTTCCAGGTCACACTATCATTGCCCACATGGGCGTTGAAGTCTCCCAAGACAACGAGCGAGTCTCCCGAGGGAGCGTTCTCCAACCCCCCAAAGACTCCAAAAGGGTGGGTACTCTGAACTGTCATTTGGTGCATAAGCACAAATAACAGTCAGGACCCCCCACCCGAAGACGGAGGGAAGCTACCCTTTCGTCAACCGGTGAGAACCCTAACATTTGGGCACCGAGACGGGGGGCAACAAGAATACCCACACCGGCTCGCCGCCTCTCCCCATGAGCAACTCCAGAATAGAAGAAGGTCCAGCCTCTTTCGAGATGGATGGTTCCAGAGCCCAAGCTATGCGTTGAGGTGAGCCCGACTATATCTAGTCGGTATCTCTCCACCTCACGCACCAAATCAGGCTCCTTTCCCGCCAGAGAGGTGACATTCCATGTCCCGAAGGTCAGAGTAAGTAGCCGAGGATCAGTCCGACAGAACCCATGCCTTTGGCTGCCACCCAACTCACACTGCACCCGACCCCTAAAACTCCTCCCACGGGTGGTGGGTCCATGGGAGGGCGGACCCATGTCTCCTTTTGGGGCTGGGCCCGGCCAGGCTCCATGGGCATAAGCCCGACCACCAGGCGCTCGCCTTCGAGCCCCTCCCCTGGGCCTGGCTCCAGGAGGGAACCCCGGTGACCCGCGTCCGGGCAAGGGAGACTGCTTCCTTTGTTGTCTCGAATCTTAGGGGTTTGTTTTGAATCGCACTTTGTCTGGACCTTCACCCCGGACCTGTTTGCCTTGGGTGACCCTACCAGGGGCATTTGCCCCCAACAACATAGCTCCTAGGATCATTAGGTCACGCAAACCCCTCCACCACGATAAGGTGGCGATTCAAGGAGGGGAATAATAATTTATTATTATTATTATTATTATTATTATTATTATTATTATTATTTAGTTGCTTATTTTGATCCTGAGCTAACAAACCCAGAAATTGATTTTCCAAACAGAATTTTGAAATAATTCTTGAGAGGCCAATCCAAGCACTGAAACCTTCTGTAAAAATCATTCTATTTGCATTCACTCATATTTACGGATCTAGGTCATACAGAGCTTGTTGGTGAACCGACGTGTTAGGGTTTTCTGTGTTTATTGATCTGCATAAGACTTTTTTCCAACAGTTATTTATGTTGTCTAAGATTGCAGTAGCAATTCCCTTAAGCACTGCTTCATGTGAGAAAAGCTCCTCCTGGCTGAAGTTGATAAATACTCCTCTAAGAAAGAACAATGTCGGAATGGGCTGAGTGATTTTTGATAGCTGCCAGTTTTAAGCGTGAAATCTAGTTGAACAGATTCAAAGTTTGTAGATGTGCAAAATCCTAAAAAAAACCTTTCACTAAATATTTCACTGTTTTTAGTCACCCAATGTTATAGTGTCCTTCATAATGCAAGTTTAGCACATATTATTCTTGTTGCAATGTATGTAAGAGTCTGTATCGAATTGCCTTTGCTAAAGTTTAATTTAATGCTTGCCAATAAATTCTAATCTCTGTACTTTTTAGTTTGAGGTGTTTGAAGAGATACTAGTCAAAAACACATACATCTATTGCACTGTACAGACAAAGTACTTACCTAATAATGTGTAGTGTGTGAAATTCAACAGGGTAGTGTTGATTCAAATAAAAAAATTCCCTCACTTTAAATTTTTTTGGCTTGTGTGCATAGATCTTGTTAGAAGCTGTCCCCTCTGGTATCAACAACATGTCCTCCACCAAATGGCTACAAATAGGTTGGTGGTCCCTCCCCTTTTGTTGCTTATCCAAGACCGTTACTATCAAGGGTGTGAGGTAAACAGTGCTGCACAGTCAGCATTTTGACCATTCTGATTACACCATCTGTGAACTTATATTGTACGCTGTATGTTTCCATGCTATTAACACTTATGCACTCAAAATAGCAAGTGTGATTGTGTAATTATACAAATTCAGATGGTGTAATCAGAATGGTCAAAATGCTGACCATTCTGATTACACCATCTGTGAACTTATATTGTACGCTGTATGTTTCCATGCTATTAACACTTATGCACTCAAAATAGCAAGTGTGATTGTGTAATTATACAAATTCAGATGCAGTAATTATAGAATACAATAGATACACAATATAATTGTTTTTATAGTCCTGCACGGATTTTTCAAGTTTTATGGAAACAGCAAAGACAGACTTGTCTTGCCAACAGAAGTCACCATCTAAATTTCAATAAGCAAATACTTAAGAACCTTCAATTGGTTAATGATTATGGTGATTAATGTTTTCAATATGAAATTTTCCTGCTTAACTTTAATTGATGCAGTGAGCACTTTCTCCTTGAATAAAAGAGGAGAGGTTACGTTTTTCCACATTTTATATTACATATAAATGATGTTACAGTGTGGAACAGCCAAGTTAGATGATTACAGAATATCAAAAGATTAGGTTAGTTATCACCATTGTGCAGCAGAGATGAGGACCTGAGGCAAAGATGCAGAACTACAGATCATAAAAGGGATTTATTTATGCAACAGGTAAAGGTATCCAACTCACAGCCCATATACTGTGCATGCATAGGAGACAAACAGTGAGTTGGAAATCGGGAATCATAAGAACAACTTAACTTACAGTCAAGTATTAGCACTCAGTTTTAATAATAGTTCTTCCAAATGCTACACAGATTGTGATCACTTCTATTTTGACCATCTTGGCACGGCATCTCATGTAGTTATTCTACCATGAAGTAACTTCTGCGCTGCTCATTCTCTCCGCATATACAAAGGTCGATAAGAGGGTACTATGCCAGTGACATGCTTAAATGTTCCCTCTTAGCTGTTTAAGCTAACCATTTTTTGTTTATCCTGGGCAGTGGTGGACTGGTGGTGGATCACTGATCCCAAGGTTGGGGGCTCAAACATCACTCTCAATGGACTGTCACTGTCCCCCCAGTGCAGCTAACTGGGTTATCAAAGGCCGGCTATGTCTCTCCTTGTCTATGGTGTGAGGCTGTAAAAGAATCATTGCTGACTTTCATCAAGAGTAGGCTGCATAGCCGTTAGCATATTTCTGCCCAGTGATGGCCTGGCAAGCAGTCTAGGGTGTACTCTCTGCCCTCGCCCAGAGTTGGCTGAGATGGGTGCCAGTCTCCCCGTGATCCTAATTAGGATTAAGCTGTTCAGAAAATGAATGAATGAATGAATTTTTTTATTTGTTCGTTTTTTGGGCTACACTACTTCCTCGATGAGTATTGGGCTTTCTGATTGGCTGATCTTTCCCTGCAAAGTGTAATCTTCACCTATTCTGGTGTGCTTTCCAGAGTGGGGAGCTTTCAAACAATCATTCAAAGAAAATTAGTCACAAAGACCATAAATGGGAGGAGGAAATCAAGCATTCATTCAGTGTGCACACTAAAATATTGTAGGGGAAGGTGGGGAAACAGCTTTCTTAACAACTGTGGCCTATTTTCCTTTAGTGGTTAACTTTGGTGCTCCATTGGTGTCCAAAATGAAAAACAAGGATCTCAAAATATGTGACCTTTAAACAACCATGTCAGAATACATATTTCATGGTCTTGAAAAAGATAATTTTTAAAACCTGAAGTGATTACACTAAACTGTCAAAAAAATTGTTGTTGAAATTGAAAACTAACCTGACCCTGATCAGAGACCATGCAAATGCTTGTTAAATTTAATCATTTAAAAAAGGTCAGTAGAACTCAAGGCTGTGTTTATTGGAGAAAGTAAGAGCATTGCCAGAAACACAGTGTAATGAGACCCCAAAGGATTAACATTTTAATGTCAGCAGGACCATATGGTCCTCTTTCAAAAAATGCTAACGACCAGACGCATTGTACTCAGTGCTGTTCAAGTGTTCTATACTTGGGGCATTGCCTGATGCAACACAGCTTGGTCCTACATGCCTCAGTGAGCTGTAAGATGACCTTGAGTGCACAGTGAGTCTGTAGATCTTTTTTCCTTTTGGCTTTTTCCCTCTCTCGGGAGTCGCCACAGCGAATCATCTGATTCGCACATTTGATTTGGCATAGGTTTTACGTCGGATGCCCTTCCTGACACAACCCTTTAGCTAGGGACAGAAACACGTTGACGGCTTTGCAGCCTACTCTTTACGAAAGTCAGCAATGGTTCTTTTACATGCCTCTCACCACAGACAGTGAGAGACATGGCCCGCCTTTGATAACCCAGTTAGCTGCACTCGGGGGACAGTGACAACCCTGTGGGGACTCGAACCCCCAACCTTATAGATATTTTCACAATATTTCTTAGGATTACTGCCTCCAGAAATAATAACTTTTATTGCCAGTTTATTAGCTTTCTGGATGAAGTCACATATTTCAAGATGTCCCAGAGCCAAATGGACATAAGTGTAGTTTTCTGGTTGTAAATGGTATAAATATCGACTGTCACGTTTTTGCAATGTAAATAACATAATCAGGCTATAAAGTTACAATTTATATTAAAATGCTCTCTCTGAATCTGGGTTTTCATATCCTCCTCATGTTTGTGTGGGTTTCCTCTGAGTGCTCTAGTTTTCTCCCATAGTCCAAAGATATGCACATAAGGCTAATTTGATATCTATGAGTGGCCTTAGCTGTGAAAGTAAGTGTTAATGTTTGTGTGTTGGCCCCGTAAGTGCCCAGCAAGCTGTTCAAGGTGTACTTCACCTTCACTTGGAGATGGCTGGGATGGGTTCCACTGCCCTAATAAAGAATAAAGCAGCCATCTAAATTGAACAACGTTTGAATAATAATTATTATACTGCTATATTTTTCTGTACTATGCAGACGCAGCATGCAACATTATATATATATTTTCACAACAGCCAGTCAAATTTACTGTAACATTTACTAGTCTTTCATTTTCATTGGAAATATTTATAAGACAAGATCGATTCTAGCCAATCTACAGTCATTTATTATGCTACGTTTGGAAAGCCACAGCCACAGCTCACCGTATTTCTCAAATACAACGTCGTGAACCGGTATAGCGGCTCCTGGCAGCATAACAGCAATTACACGTGTGAAATTTAGTTAACAATTCTTACACTTCCAGTATGGGACCATAAGCAATTTGCCTGAAGTGAAGAGCAGTGATATGGCTCGGTTTTGATGTAAGTGAATCTTACCTCAGATGAGACACTGATGTGGATGGTGCTTATGATCAAAGTTATTTCCGTTTTTTTGTGGTTCATTATCTGAGCTCATCACTCTCAAGTGCTTGTGAGGGCTTTTTGAAAATGTGGGCGCATTAAGAAATGGATTCCCATTTATGGAGTCATTCATCTTTTCTACACATAGTTGAACACTTCATTTATTGTGCTGTATCAATCCCAAAGGGGGGAAAAGGGAACGAAATCTTTCTTCTGGATCATTATGCATTTCCATACTGGTGTAAAACATAAAGTTAGAACAATCACTTAGTACTTTTAGTATTATATGTAGAACTATTCAGTCATATTCACTCATTCCAGCACTCATTTCCTGAACACCTTAACCCTCTAGGACCATTGGGAGACAGTAGCCTATTTCAGCCAACACTGGGTAAAAGTGGGGTACACTCTGAACAGCTCAAAAGACCATTGCAGGGTCAGCACACACAACGTTCACACCCACACCTCGGGCAATTTGAAACAACCATTTAGCCTAATTTGCTCTGTTTAGTTAGGCATAATATGCCTACTCTCACATGTGCACATGTCAGTAACCAACATGCAAAAAAGTCTCGCATGTGCACATGTCAGTAACCAACATGCAATTCCTAACTTCTTACTCTTAACTTTTAACTTTCTGATGTGGAGCACAGTTGGCATCGGTACTCTCTTGCCTGCTATTAAGTATTTTCCCATGCAGACAGGTTGGTAATATTTAGCAGCATGCTTGTTTAATACTTGTATTCCTTTTTACGTAAACCCGATACATTTTTGATAAATCTCCTAACTAAATTTTATATTGCCAAATGAAGTGTGAGCCAATTTAAGACACTGTTGTACATGAAACATTGCTGGTAAATATTTGCATTTCATTGAATAAATGTGTTTTACCTCTTTCACATAAATGTTGTTGGAAAGTACAAATGGTTTCAAGATGAACATCAAACCTGTGTAGTCTCATTGTGATAGTAGTGTCATGGGCTTTCACAGCAACAGTAGCGAGAGCCTCATGAAGCTCCCATGATGATATTTTAGGACTTTTGATGACTTCTTTCAGCAAATTTCAGTATGCTCTGAAGTGAACTTGTTTGACTAGCTAGAGCTGGGCATGGTGGCAGTTATTTTGAATGTATTCCACTGGTAAACTATTTTCCAGATGGTAGAATGGAATTTTTTTCATCTATTAAAATACACATTGTGGTTCATATCTTTTGATTGTATGACACCAGGAACATTCAGTTGGACCTAAAGACGCAGGAGACAGAGTATGATGAAACAGATGAGGTTTATTGTACACCGGGAAGGCACGAGAGTACTCCGCCTGCGTGTGACAGCTACACCTCTCACCAGCGCCTGCAGTACATAAAGAGAGGGAGAGAGAGTTAAAAGCTGCCAAATTCAGAACCTCACCCAACACAGATCATAACAGTACCTCCTCCCCCCCCTCCCAAGGGGTGCCACCGGGCTCCCGATCCGGCTTGTCCGGGAACTAATGATAGAACTCTGCCAGTAAGTCCGGGTCCAGGATTAGGGACCGAGGGATCCAGGAACGTTCCTCGGGCCCATACCCCTCCCAGTCCACAATGTACTGGAACCTTTGACTCTGCCTGCGCACATCAAGAATATGATTGACAGTGTACCTCGGATGTCCATCAACCAGCCAGGGAGGAGGGGGTGGGGGGTCGATAGGGGGATGGAGGGGGCTTTCAACCATGGGCTTGACCTCGCTACGTGGAACACCTGGTGCACCTTGAGCGCGGCTGGGAGATTCAGTCAGACGGCACTGGGGTTTATGATACGCTCAAGGACATACCGCCCGATGTATCTGGGAGCCATCTTCCTGGAATTGATCCGCAGGGGCAGGTTCCTAGAGGAGAGCCAAACCCATTGCCAGACTGTGTAGGATGGCACCGGGGTCCGGTGGCAATCGGCGAGCCGCTGGTTTCGGGCTACTAAGCGCTCCTGGGTGGCACGAGCTTCCTTCCAGACCCAGCGTGCTCTGCGAAAGTACACCTGGATGGATGGGACCGCCACTTCGACCTTCTAGTTGAAGAACATGGTAGGCTGGAATCCGCTGATCACCATGAAGGGTGACATCCCTGTGGCAGCACAGACCAGGGAGTTATGTGACTACTTGATCCACGGGAGGTGTGTGGACCAGGAGTCTGGGAGGCAAGAGGCAACGCAGTGCAGGGAGGATTCAAGGATCTGATTCAATTGCTCCACTTGCCTGTTAGATTGGGAGTGGTAGCCGGAAGTCAGACTTTAAAAAACTCCCAAGGTGTTGCAGAATGCCTTCCAAACTCTAGATGTGAACTTGGGGCCCCGGTCCAAAACAACGTCCTTGGGGATTCCATGGAGGCGAAACACGTGTTGGACCAGCAGGCCAGCTGTTTCCATCACCGAGGGGAGCTTGGGTAGAGGGACGAAATGGGCTGCCTTAGAGAAGCGGTCTACAACTGTCAGGATGACCGTGTTGCCCTCAGACGGAGGTAAACCAGTGATGAAGTCCACAGCAATGTGCAAGCAGGGGCGATGAGGTATGGTAAGGGTTGGAGGAGGCTCAAGGGTGCATGGTGGGAGGACTTGCTCTGGGCACAGATGGCACAAGCTCCAACGAACTCCCTGGTGTCGGTTGTTATGGTCAGCCACCAGAAACGCTGTCGGAGGAGAAAGAGTGTTCGGTGGACTCCGGGGTGGCAGGCCAATTTGGAGGAATGACCCCACTGGAGCACTGGGGTTCTGGCTGCCAGAGGAACATATAACCAACCTTGGGGGCAAATGACGGGCTCTGGTTTCCCCTGCTGAGCATCCTGAACTAGGTATGTCACCTCACATTGAGCAGCTCTAAGTACACAGAAGGCGGGCAGGGTGGTCTCTGTGGTGGTGCCTTCCCCCGGGGAGAACTACCTGGAGAGATCGTCGGGTTTTGTGTTCCGGGAGCCTGGGTGGTATGTCAGGGTAAAATTGAATCTCCCCAGGTAGACAGACCATCATGCCTAATGGGAGTTCAACCTCTTGGCTGTACAGAGGTAGGACAGATTCTTGTCGTCAGTCCAGACAATGAAGGGATGGGCTGATCCTTCCAGCCAGTGCCTCCACTCTTGGAGCACTAGGACCACTGCCAGCAGCTCACGGTTCCCCACATCATTGTTCTGTTCCACCAGGGTCAAGCGATGGGAGAAGAAGGTGCACAGGTGCAAATTCTGATCTGTCGCAGAGTGCTGGGAGAGGACAGGCCCCACCCCCGAGTCCGAGGCATCCACCTCCACCATGAACTGCAGCGAGGGGTCCGGATGGATCAGCACGGGTGCGTTGATGAATTTAGACTTTAGCCTGTCAAACTCCGTCAGTGCACTAGGGGACCACTTGAAGGGTACCTTGAGCGATGTTTGATGTGTGAGGGGAGTGGCTAGGCGGCTATAGTCCCATATGAATCTTTGATAGAAGTTGACGAAACCCCAGGAACCTCTGCAGCTGTTTCCACGTCTCCAGAGCTGGCCACTCCATCACTGCCTTCACCTTCTCCGGATCTGGTCTTATCCACCCTTCCTCCATGATGTACCCTAGGCAGGAGACTGAGGAGACATGAAACTTGCACTTCTCAGCTTTAACAAATAATCGGTTTTCTAGGAGCCTGATTAAAACCATTCTCACATGACGAAGATTCTCGTCTTGGTCCTTGAAGAAGATCAAGATGTCGTCCAGGTAAACGAACATGAACCGGTTCAACATGTCCCTAAGTACATTGGTGACCAAGGCTTGGCTAACCGCCAGGGCAGGAAGTGACCCAGAGGCGTGTTAAAAGCCATCTTCCACTAGTCCCCCTCCCGAATCTGGACTAAGTGGTAAGCATTTCTGAGGGCCAGCTTAGAGAAAATGGTGGTGTTGTGGAGCGGGGTGAAGGCCGAGTCAATGAGAGGGAGGGGGTACTTATTCTTTACAGTGATATTGTTCAGGCCCGTTTAATCAATGCCGGGTCTCATGGTTTTGTCCTTCTCCACACAGAAAAACCCTACGCCTACCAGGGACAATGAGGGCTGGATAAGACCTGCAGCCAGTGACTCGGTTATGTAAGTCTCCATGGCTTCCTTCTCAGGCTTTAAGAGATTATAGAGTCACTGAGAAGGGATCGTGGAACATGGGAGTAATGCAATGGTGCAATCGCATGGTCGGTGTGGTGGTAGCGAACGGGCCCGGTCCTTACTGAATGCCTCTTTTAAGTCGTGGCATTCTTTTGGGACACCAGTCAAATCCATATCCACCAGCTCGACCGGGGCTTGTGAAACTTGGGGGGGGGGGGGGTACAGCAGCCAGTAGGCAGTGCTGGAGGCCATAGTCATTCCAGCTGTGTATGGCGAGTGTGCCCCAGTCAATGTGGGGGATTGTGAGTCTGCAGCCATGGCCACCCCAACACCAGGGAGGTGAGAGGAGCAGAGTGGACAAACAGCTCCAAACACTCATGATGATTCCCAGACAAACTGAACTTGACAGGCTTGTCTTATGAGTGACGTGAGTGATGAGTCGGCCGTCAATGGCTACCACCTCCTTCGAGGTTTTGAGTTCGTGTACGAGTAGGTCATGGAGCTCAACCACCCCAGAGTCAATTAAATTGGCGTCGGCGCCTGAGTCAATGAATACATTGACTGATTGGGGATGTCATGCAGACTGCAGAGTACCTTGAACCTGCAGGCGCTTCCCAGGCATCTTGGAGGGTTCTCTCGTCGCTGCTCCTCTCCTGGCTGTCGCACCCAACCGCGCTGGGCACTGGGTGAGGTAATGCCCCGTGGTGCTGCTGCCGGTGTGGAGAGTGAAGGGTCGGTGGGCAGGGTCACGGCAGTGAGTTGGGTGGCCAGGGCATTCATCCTCCCGCCGTGCTGCACCATGCTGGTGGGTAGATCTGTGGAGGCTGTCCACAATTTGGTGCAGAGTGGAATCATGCTGTCCGAACAGGAGTTCCTGGTGGGACAACGCCTGTTGGAGTTGGGCAGACTCCGCTAGGTGCATTTTATCGGCTAGAAGATTCTGTGGTGCCAGGAACGTTCAGTCGGACCCAAAGATGCAGGAAACAGAGTATGATGAAACAGATGAGGTTTATTGTGCACAGGGAAGGCACTAAAGTACGGCAAAATCGTGATCACTGTAGTAAGGAGAGGAAACAGAAAAACCAAAAACTACTAAGGAAAACTTCAGAGTGGGAACTGGTCGAGCACGGAGTTGAGAATCAGGAGCCAGAGATATCACGGGAAAGGGGTTCACAAAGAGGGACAATCTTGTAGTGCAAGGAGGAACGCGCCACTCATCCTTATAGCTCGGTGATGGCTGAGTGGATTCAGATGTGTGATCCGGACTCCGCCAGTGTGTGACAGCCACACCCCTCGCCAGTGCCTGCAGTACATAAAGAGACGGAGAGAGAGTTAAAAGCTGCCAAATTCAGAGCCTCTCCCAACGCAGACCGTAACAGATTGATGAGTAAAAATGTGTTCATTTATTTGTTTAATTACAATTAAATCACTTTCTTTTCTAGAAATAAATAAGATATAAGAATAACAAGATTGGACATTGCTATGTGAACATTTTTTAATAAAGGGTTGATTATTTAATGGGGTCTCCTAATTTTTCATTTGACTGTAGATGTCAATTAACAAAGATCTCCAATGATTACTATCAGTGTGTAAGAGTGAGCCACAACAATGCTAAATGTTGAAATAGCAAAAAAAAAATCCTCAACATTTGGCATTAACCATTAGGGCGCTCATGAAAATATGACATGCTCCAGTTCTCTGGGACAATCTAGCCGTGGCTGTGTCTTGGGTCCAGAGAATATGCTTACAGGCTTTCAAATACTCCTTTGACCCAAGGTCATTTGTGAGCTCCAATGATTAGTAAGCGCACAATTCAACCTGAAATAAATCAATAGCTTGAAATAAAATAAAAGTAAAGCCTATTGTCCATTGAGAATGTTACAAATAATAATTTTGACTTACAATAATACTTTTGTCAACCTTTGCTTTTGTCCAAAATCCTCCACTTACCAATATTTCAGTCTTGCAGACCGTTGTTAATCTACCTGTCAATTTGTTGAGGTAAGAAAATTTAACTTTCCACATGTCATACTGGCTTAATGGGGACTTCTGGACCATACGGTCAAGCTGCTTCCATAACAAATTAATCAGGTGAGATCTAGTGACCACACTGACCACTCTATTACTGACAGAATACCAGTTGACTCTTTTTTTTCTCCACATAGTTCTTGCAGAGTTTGGAGTTTGGGTCACTGACTTTTTGTAAAAGGAAGGTGACTCCACTTAAGTACCATTCACAATGTATGGCATGGAATTACAAAATGAAGTGATAACCTTCCTTATTCAAGATTCCTTTCACCCTGCAAAAAATGTCCCACATTACTACCACCAAAGTACCCCACACTGCCCCTTTTCCCCACCATGCTTGACAGATTGCGTCAAGCACTCCTCTAGCATTTTATCCTTTATTCTGCACTTTGCAAATGATCTTTTTGTAACTCAGACACCTCAAACTTAGATTATTTTAACTATAGCACTTTGCCCTACAGGTGAGGGTAATAGATGGTGGATGCCTAACTTTTATTTATGGTCCACACTCACCATTACAGTCTTGATTACACCAGAAGCCCTCAGTGACTCAATCCTAAACATTGTCCACCCTCATTGTATACTGATTTTGATGTGTATACTTCATCATATTCTGTGTATCTCCAGCACACAATCACTTATCAATTCACAGGCATACTCAAATTGAATATCTCTGGTCCTATATTGTGCTGCTGTTGGGTTTTGTTTTGTTGTTGTTGTTGTTGTTGTTGTTGATATTCTCAAATCCAGTGGACCAGTGGAAGGGCTGCACCTATCTCAGCCAACACTGGTGAAGGCAGGATATAGCCTGAAGTAAATTTGTCATGTCCTCGTCACTTCTGCCATGTTTTGTTGGTCTCTCCTGGCTCCACTTTTATAAGCCAATAATCAATTGGCAAGGTGGTAAAAGAAAATTGGTTCTGGTACCCCAGGGTTCTACCTCATGTCTGCACACAAAATGTGATGACAGGAGCTTTCAGTCGGACCCAAAGACGCAGGAGACTAAGTATGATGATACAGATGAGTTTTATTGTACACAGAGCAGGCACTGCAGTACGGAGAACAGTAGTCACCATAAAGGTGAGGGGAAACATGAAAGCCAAAATTACAAAGGGGAACTGGTTGAGCACGAAGCTGAGAACCAGGAGTCAGAGAGATCACGGGGAAACAGGATCGCATGGAGGGAACAATCTTCTGGGAGGAGCGCACCGCTCATATTTATAGCCCAGTGATGACTGAGTGGAATCAGGTGTGCTGCTCCGGACTCCACCGGTGAATGAGCCACGCCCCTCACCAACGCCTACAGTGCATAAGGAAAGAACCAGAGTTAAAAGCCGCCAATTTCAGAGCAACTCCCAACACAGACCATAACACAAAGTACATAACCCATAAGTCGTAACCCATAAGTACAAAAAGTTTGTGATCATCATTATCATTATCCTCTTCTGCTTCATCTAGAATCAGGTCATGGGGCAGCAACCCAAGAAAAGAGGTCCAGCCATCCCTCTCCCCGCCACTTCCTACAGCTCTTCCGAGGGGACATTGAGACATATTCCCTCCAGGATGTTCTAGGTCAACCCCGGGACCTCTTCAAGGTTGGACATGCCCGAAACGCCACACCAGGGAGGCATTCAGGAGGCATTCTGACTAGATGCCCGAGCCATCTCAACTGGCCCCTCTCAATGCGGAGGAGTAGCGGCTCTACTCCGAGCTCTCCCCAGATAGTAGAGCTTCTCACCTTATCTCTAAGAGAGAGCCCTGCCACCTGACGAAGGAAGCTCATTTCAGCCGCTTGGATCCGCGATTTTGTTCTTTCGGTCATTACCCAAAGCTCGTGACCATAGGTGAGGGTTGGAACATAGATTGACTGGTTCTTCACCACAACAGGCTCCATTTAACAGCAGAGGCTGCAGCGATCTGTCTGTCAATCTCCCGCTCCATCCTTTACTCACTCTTGAACAGGACCCCAAGATACTTAAACTCCTCCACTTGAGGCAGGACCTCATTCCAGACCCGGAGGATGCACACTTCCACGCTTGTCCGACTGAGAACCATGCCCTCAAATTTGGAAGTGCTGATTCTCATCCCGGCCGCTTCGCACTCAACTGCGAATCACTCCAATGACAGCTGGAGGTCCTGGCTTGATGAAGCCAAAAGGACAACATCATCCACAAAATGCAGAGACGAGATCCGATGGTCACCAATCCGGAACCCCTCAACGCCTCGGCTGCGCCTAGAAATTCTGTCCATGAAATTTATGAACAGAATCAGTGACAAACGACAGCCTTAGCCAACTCCAACCCTCACCGGAAATAAATTCGACCTGTTGTTACCAATACGAACCAAATTCTGGCTCCAGTCTGAACCCGAATAGTGTTTCGTTGTTGGACTTCTGTGCTTGTCAAAATTCTGTGGTTTCGTTTGTAATTTTTATGTCAAGGCTAGCTTCAGGTAAAAAAAATTTCTCAGGGGTCATTAATGAATCCATAGTAAAAGACCAGATTATTGTTGGGAAAGGTGTTAAATCCTGCATGCTATTAGGACAGAGAATTAATATTTTGTTTTGTTTTAGGATCTTAACATCTTAACAAGATTTGATGTAGCTGAGGCATTGAGACTTGAAATTTTGTATGTTAAGTTTGTAAGTTCAACATTCAACGGGTTTTCAAGACAGACTGTAGCATTAAGCAGTGAACAACAGTTTGGTTTCATGCCCAGAAAGAGCACCACAAATGCAGTGTTTGCTTTGAGGATGTTAATAGAGAAGTACAGAGAAGGTCAGAAGGAGCTGCATTGTGCCTTTGTGGATCTGGAGAAAGCATATGACAGGATGCCGAGAGAAGAACTGTGGTATTGTATGAGGAGGTCTGGAGTGGCAGAGAAGTATGTTAGAGTGGTGCAGGGTTAGGTGGAGGTATGCCCTGGAAAGGAGGGGAATGAAGGTTAGCCTCAGAAAATCAGAATACATGTGTGTGAATGAGAAGGACCCAGGAGGAATGGTGATGTTACAGGGAGCAGAGATAACGAAGGTGGAGGATTTTAAGTACTTAGGCTCAACAATCCAGAGCAATGGAGAGTGTGGAAAAGAGGTGAAGAAGCACGTGCAGGCAGGTTGGAATGGATGGAGAAAAGTGTCCGGTGTGATGTGTGATAGGAGAGTATCGGCAAGAATGAAGGGAAAAGTGTACAAGACGGTGATGAGGCCAGCAATGTTGTATGGTTTAGAGACAGTGGCCCTGGGGAAAAGACAGGAGTCAGAGTTGGAGGTAGCAGAGATGAAAATGTTGAGGTTCTCTTTGGGAGTAACGAGGATGGATAGGATCAGAAATGAATACATCAGAGGGACAGCACATGTTAGATGTTTTGGAGACAAAGTCAGAGAGGCTAGATTGAGATGGTTTGGACATGTACAGAGGAGGGATAGTGAGTATATTGTTCGTAGGATGCTGAGGTTGGAACTACCAGGCAAAAGGCCCAGAGGAAGACCAAATAGAAGATTTATGGATGCGGCGAAGGCGGACATGAAGGTCGTTGGAGTAAAAGTAGAAGATGCAGAGGATAGGGAGAGATGGAGGCAGATCATTTGCTGTGGCGACCCCTGAAGGGAACAGCCGAAAGGAAAAGAAGACTGTAGCATTAAGCATTGAACAAATTCACTTGTTATTGTATGCAGTTAGTCATAACTTTGATAGCATTTTTTGGACTTAATGATGTTCTTATATAGTAGTTGTCTTCAAATCATTAAACTCAATAAAGTATTTTAATGCAAAAGTAGTCTCTATATATTTATAATAAAGTGCATTTAATTACATTTAATATAACATCGGCTGATGTCATTATTTGAGATAAACTGTTGCATGTTTCAGCTTGGGTCAAAAATGACCCTGGCTGGTCATTAATGTATGTAAAATATGTTGGTCACTTGAAGTTTAAATGGGCATTCTTGATCTTTACCTTCCAGGAACCTGAAGCAGTGGTACCTTGACTTACGAGTGTCTTTTGTAGCGAATTTTCCATGATACGAGCTTCAATTCCACTAAAAATCTGCCCCATCCAATGAGCAAAATTTTGATTTACAAGCTCTGCTAGGGAAATGGCTTTTCCGAGCCGATTAGTCTTATATTTTTCCATGTGTATTCCTTCGTGCTCCAAGAACACCTTGTGCAGTGCTTCTCAATTATTTTCTGTGATTACCACTATAGGAAGAAAAAAAAACATTCTGGCATGCGTGCACATGCACAAAATTTTCTTCCTCCTCCTCCTCCTCCTCCTCATCTGTTACGCACCACCTCATGGCATCTTCTCACCAACATGACATCTTTCCCACAATTAACAATCGGAAGGGTTAGTTGACTTATTGTTAATTCTTGTTTTATTATTTATTAATAATTATTATTAATGTGAATGCACAGATATTGTTATTCTGAAATATTTATTGTTTTACATGTTTATCTTTAATATATTAGGTCAAATATATGTGTTTGTGTCAGGTTGCATGAGTTTGGGAGGGGGTTATAATGGATTAATTAGTTTTCTATTATTTCCTATGGAAATTTTTTGTTTTAGCGAATGAACATTTTGACTTACGAGCTTGCCCTGAGAACGGATTAATTTTGTAAGTCAAGGTACCACTGTATATACATTACCTCGAATTATGAGTGTTCCTAATAATGAATTTTCCATGATAGGAGCTTCAATTTCACCAAAAATCTGTCCCATCTAACAAGCAAATTTTCAACTTACAAGCCCTGCTGGGGAAATGGCTTTTCTGGATTGATTAACCTTGTGTTCTTCTCGGTGTATTCCTCTGTGCTCCAAGAACACTTGGTGCAGTGCTTCTCAATTATTTTCTGTTATGCCCACTATAGGAAGAAAAAAAACATTTCACTCATTTCACGCCCCAACCCCACCCCCACCCACCGCGGGAAACTATAGTGTTTACTGAACTTCATATTGTTTGCTTGGTGCTTTTTCCTTACACCATAGAAAACACAATGAGAGCACCACTGCCACCTAGTGTAGAGGATGCACAATCACAGTTATTATGCTGGTCCACTTGTGAGATTTCCTTTTGGCTTTTTCCCTTTTTCAGGGGTGTCCACAGCGAATGATTCGCAAGTTTAATTTGGCATAGGTTTTTACGTTGGGTGCCTTTCCTGACACATCCCTTTAGCAAGGGACAGAAACACGCTGACGGCTTTGCAGCCAGTATAATATTTTAAAAAATGTTCCACAGGGCCATCATTAGTAGCATGTACGCACACAAAAGTTTGTCTTTTCTGTGGGTCGAATTTTGTGACTTCTTTGTCTTCTTTTTTTGTGTGTGTGCATATCCCAGTGTTTCTAAGATGGGTCATAAAAAGCTGGCGGGTGTATTCTTCTTCTTCTTCTTCTTCTTTTCCTTTTGGCGTTTCCCTTCAGGAGTCGCCACAGTGAATCATCTGCTTCCATCTCACCCTCTCCTCTGCATCTTCTTCTCTTACACCAACTACCTTCATGTCCTCCTTCACCACATCCATGAATCTTCTCTTTGGTCTTTCCTCGAGGCCTTCTGTCTGGTATTTCCAACCTCAGCATCCTACTACCAATATATTCACTATCCCTCCTCTGTACATGTCAAAACCATCTCAATCTAGCCTCTCTAACTTCCAAAACCTCTTATATGTGCTGTCTCTCTGATGTACTCTTTCCTGATCCTATCCATCCTCGTTACTGCCAAAGAGAACCTCAACATTTTCATCTCTGCTACCTCCAGCTCTGCCTCCTATCTTTTCCCCAGGGTCACTGTTTGTAAACCATCCAACATCATTGGCCTCAACACTGTTTTGTGCACTTTTCTTTTTATTCTTGCCGATACCTTCCTATCACACATCACACCAGACACTTGTCTCCAACTATTCCAATCTGCCTACACACGCTTCTTCACCTCTTTTCCACACTCTCCATTGCTCTGGATTGTTGAGCCTAAGTACTTAAAATCCTTCACCTTCTTTCTCTCTGCTCCCTGTAACCTCACTGTTCCTCTTGGGTTCTTCTTGTTCACACACATGTATTCTGTCTTACTGAGACTAACCTTCATTCCTATCCTTTCCAGGGCATACCTCCACCTCTCTAGTTTTTCCTCCATTTGTTCTCTGCTCTCACTACAGATCACAATGTCATCTACAAACATCATAGTCCATGGAGATTCTTGTCTAACCTCGTCTGTGAGCCTGTCACTCACCATAGCAAACAAGAAGGGCATCAGAGCCGATTCTTGATGCAGTCCCACCTCCACCTTGAACTCTTCTGTCACACTGACAGCACACCTCACCACTGTCTTTCATCTCTCATCCATGTCCTGTACCACTCTAACATACTTCTCTGCCACTCCAGACTTCCTCATGCAATACCACAGTTTGTCTCTCGACACCCTGTCATATGCTTTCTCCAGATCCACAAAGGCACAATGCAGCTCCCTCTGACCTTCTCTGTACTTCTCTATTAACATCCTCAAGGCAAACACTGCATCTGTGGTTCTCTTTCTTGGCATGAAACCACACTGTTGTTCACAAATGCTGACCTCTGCCCTTAGTCTTGCTTCCACTATTTTTTTTCCCCCAAAACTTCATCGTATGGCTCATCAACTTTATCACTCTGTAGTTGCCACAACTCTGCACTTCTCAATTGTTCTTAAATATGGGCACCATCACACTCCTCATCCATTCCTCTGGCATCCTCTCACTCTCTAAGACCTTGTTGAATGGTCTTGTCAGGAAATCTACTGCTACTTCTCCAAGACACTTCTATACCTCCACCGGTATGTCATCAGGACCAACTGCCTTTCCACTCTTCATCCTCTTCAATGCCCTCCTTACCTCACCCTTACTAATCTTTGCTACTTCCTGGTCCTCAGTGGTCACATCTTCTACTCTTTTTTCTCTCTCATTTTCCTCATTCATCAGCTCTTCAAAGTACTCTCTCCATCGTCCAAGCACACTTCTGTCATCAGACAATACATTTACCTCTCTGTCCTTTATCACTCTAACTTGCTGCACGTCCTTCCCATCTATATTTCTCTGCTGTGCCAACCTGTATAAATTATTTTCTCCCTCTTTACTGTCCAAACTAGCATACAAGTCATCATACACCCTCTGTTTGGCCTTTGACACCATTACGTTCGCCTTACGCTGTGTCTCCCTGTACTCCTGTTTACTCTCTTCAGTCCTCTCGGTGTCCTACGTCTTCTTAGCTAACCTCTTCCTTTGTACACACTCCTGCACTCCCTCATTTCACCACCAAGTTTCCTTATCTATTTTCCTTCCAGATGACACACCAAGTACTCTCCTACCTGTCTTCCTGATCACATTAGCTGTGGTTGTCCAGTCATCTGGAAGCATTTCCTGACCACCCAAAGCCTGTTTCAACTCCTCCTTGAAGACAACACAACACTCTTCATTTTTCAGCTTCCACCACTTTGTCTTCTGCTCTGCCTTTGCCTTTTTCACCTTTCTCACCATCAGAGTCATCCTGCACACCACCATCCTATGCTGTTTGGTAACACTCTCACCCACTACTACTTTGCAGTCACTGACTTCCTTCAAACTGCATCGTATACACAAGATGTAGTCTACCTATGTGCTCCTACCTCCACCTTTATAAGTCACCCTATGCTCCTGTCTCTTCTGGAAGAAAGTATTTACCACAGCCATTTCCATCCTTTCTGCAAAATCTATCAACATCTGTCCTGTGTTCCTGTCCTGGATACTAAACCTGCCCATCACTTCCTCGTCCCCTCTGTTTCCTGCACCAACATGTCCATTGAAGTCCTCCCCAATGACCACTCTTTCACCTCTGGGGTACTCTGCATCACTTCATCTAACTCACTCCAGAATCTCTCCTTCTCTTATAGCTCACATTCTGCCTGTGGGGCATAATTACATCACGCCTTCAATTTCTAACCTGAGAATCATCACTCTGACACTCTTTTCACTTCTAGAACATTCCTGACCAACCCCTCCTTCAACATAACTCCTACTCCATTTCTCTTCCCGTCCACACCATGATAAAACAGCTTAAACCCCGCTCCTAAGCTTCTAGCCTTGCGACCTTTCCACCAGGTCTCCTGAACACACATTATGTCCACCTTCCTCCTGTGCATCATGTCATCCAGCTCTCTAGCTTTTTCTTTCATAGTTCCAACATTCAAAGTAACTACTTTCAGTCCTAGATTCATGCCTTTTCATCTTCTCTCTGCCTATGGACACGCCTCCCACCTCTCCTTCTTCGACTTCTTCGACCAACAGTAGTCCATTTTCCACCAGCACCCTGTTGGTTAACAGCACTGATGGCGGTCGTTGTTAACCCAGGCCTCGACCAATCCAGTATGTATTTCTTAGTTTTAATGTATTCAATGATATATTCAAGAGGAGAAAATCAATTTCTCTTGAAATGAAACTTGAAATCAGAGATAAACATGAAAAAGGAGTCCGCATGGCCGAGCTGTGTCAGGAGTATGGAAAGAATGCATCGACCATCTGTCCAATTCTCAAACAGAAGGCCATGTTGAAGAGTATTCAAACAGCAACGTACGTACGTAAAGTCTGTTGGGATTTTTACACCCGAGCCAAGTGGCTCATCAGGCCGGTGCTTATTCCTGGTTTCCATAGCGTGAAGCGACCAGGAGTTCAACTTCTCCTGGATGGGAAACTCGTGCATCGCATGTTACCTTCCCAGTATATTTTATTAGTACCCATTTATACTGCTGAGTAAACAGAGGCACACTTGTGGTTAAGACCTTGCCCAGCGGTCTTAGCACAGTGGGGGTCCAACTGGGATTCAAACCCACAACCTCCCGATCATGAGCCCAGCACCCTAATCACTACACCACCAGCCCCACATTCAACCAGCAAAGGGGGTTATTATTTTATCTAAGGTAAGATCAGGACTCAATGATGAGATGGAGATCAAAATCAAAATCTCCTATTATGGATCAAGTCAAGAGATCAATAGTGATGGGAGTGCAGCCAAGCAGCAGAAGACACATAATCAAAATTAGTGAAGTGAAATAAAACAGTTAAAAATCCAAAAAAAAAAAAATTACTTAGTTAATTAATTAATTAAAAGTAAAAAAAATAGTAGTGTAAGTTAATGTTAAGTGCTATTCTTAAGTTCAGACTTATTATATTAGTTATTATATTGTTTGTTCTTGTAGTATTTATTGTTAAGTATAGTATTATTGATGTTATTGTACATATGTTATTATTGTGAAATGTTTATTGTTACATGTTTATCTTAAATATATTACGTCAAAACTACATGTTTGTGTCAGGTTATATGAGTTTGGAATGGATTAATTTGGTTTTATATTGTTTTCCATGGGAATTTTTGTTTCATCTAACAAACATTTCCACTTACGAGCTTGCCCTTGGAACAGATTAATTTCGTCAGTCAAGCTACCACTGTACAATGTAACAATGCTGAATAAAATAATTTCAGAAGGCTAAGTAATTATAAAATATTTTTGGATGATTTTGGTGTCCCCGCAAACCTATTTAGGATTAAATCATTCAGAAAATGAATGAATGATATTGTAAATAAAATAATATAATGTGGTATGATTTGTATGATTATAATGTATAAAAGGAAAACGTAAATAATATTCAGTGCACACCCGTGTCTGATTTTCTTGTTGAGCCTGCGTCAATTGATACCACTGAACAAGCTGTCATAGAAAGTAATCATCAACCTCCACAGGGCCCAGCTGTCTACTCATCACTGCAGCTGGTGCGAGAAATGAATATCTGTGAAAAGTAGGCTAGTCATCATTGCTGATGAAAAACACTAAACCACGCAGAGACCTTGCAAGTCAAACTTTGCTAATATGTCTGGTTTCTTTCCTTACTGTAGGAAGAATTGCTTACAGTAATAGAAGGATCTAATTTTGCTGACATGGCACATCTCCAAATGTAGACTGTAAGAAAACATAGGTGTAGCTCTTTGTTCTCCTATGAGTACCACTCAATAGAAAAACGCAAACCCAAAACTGTCCTGCCCCATTATATGTCGCACTTTCCCATCATCTAAAATCTATCCATGAACATATGAAAAGTGTCTATGATGGTGACATGATGGTGTTTCCCACATCCATTTAAGTCACTACCATTGACACTTCCCATATGGTGGTGGTGGTGACTTGATGGTGCAGCCCACATCCATTCAAGTGAAATCAATTATCATTTGCACAGTATATCAAGTACATAGAAATACTTATCATGAAGATAAAGTAACTTGTTCCTGTGACATAATAATAATAATATGTTAATAACAGTATAATAACCAAGTGCAAGTTCTCACTCTCACGCTCTCATACATACATAATTAAATATTCATTTTCAAAACCAGTTAAAACAACTCTGGGTCTCTCTCTGCTTACTCTGGGTAAAGGCAGAGTACACTCTGGAGCACACCAATCCTTGCAAGGTCAACAAACACAACAACACACACAACTATTCACAATCACACATGGGGACAATTTGGAACAGTCAGCTAGCATAATATGATTGTCTTTGTACTGTAAGAAGAAAACAGAGTACCCGGAAGAAGCCCATGCAAGCACAGGGAGAACATGGATGTTTTGTTGCTCAAAACATTAAAGTGTCAACTTCTCATAGCACTTGAGGAGGAAAGCAAATGAAGTATGACCTGTCTGCAGGCTGTTGGGAAGCATGATGTTTTCTTTAGACAATTTGACCATGACTGAATGCCTCAAAACATTTTACAGATGGCAATTCTGAGAATAAACCGTGTGTGTGAGTGAGGTTTGACATGATCTTTATTGCTTTCCTCAGGCAGGACAACATGGCTGAAGTTTTGTTGTTCTCACGAGAGCCTTGTGGTCATGTGTAGAGCATTTGCTGTACCACTACAGAGATCTACCAAGCAAACAATGCTCTCTATAATAGAGAAGTAGAAGCTGATGATGGGTTTTTTCATTCAGTCCAAACTGCTTAAGCTTCCAGAGGATGCAGAGTCTCTGACAAGACCTTATGAGTGTCTCTGTGTGAAAGAATTAGTCAAGACCATTGTTGAGCCAGAAGCTTTATTTTTAATTCTTTTTTTTTCTTTCCACAACTGCATCACTAATATGTAAGGAAGCATGTACAGCATACTGAGACCCCCGGTAGTTCACTCTCATTTCCTTAATTTTTGCTGATGTTAAATAAAATATAGCCATGGGCAGCATAAGAGTGTAATGTCTGTTTTCCTTTCGGCTTTTTTCCCTTTAACTTGGGAGTCGCCACAGCAAATCATCTGACTCGCACATTTGATTTGGACTAGGTTTTTACGTCGGATGCCCTTCCTGTCACAACCCTTTTTTTAGCAAGGGCAGAAACACGCTGACGACTTTGCAGCCTACTCTTTACGAATGTCAGCAATGGTTCTTTTACATGCCTCACACCATAGACAATGAGAGACATGGCCCGCCTTTGATAACCCAGTTAGCTGCACTGGGGAGGACAGTGACAACCTTGTGGAGAGTGGGACTTGAACCCCCAACCTTTGGATCAGTGATCCAGCGCCCTATACCACTAGACCACCACTGCCCCTTAAGCATAATAGTGTAATGGTTACTGAATATTTCCAATTTCCTCAAAAGCCCCTGTGTGTGTGTGTGTGTGTGTGTGTGTGTGTGTGTGTGTGTGTGTGTGTGTGTGTGTGTGTGTGTGTGTGTGTGTGTGTGTGTGTGTGTGTGTGTGTCTTTGTTTGTTTGTTTGTTTGTTTGTTGGCCCTGCAAAGGTATCGGGAGCTGTTCAGGGTCTACCCTGTCTTTACCTTGAGTTGGTTCAGATGGTATTCAGTCTCTCCAAAAATTTTCTATCTTGGTCTCATCTGATCAGTGCACATAGTTCCAGTTGAGGCCCTAGTATCAGTTTGTGAACTCCATAGGTTTGCATTTACTACTGCAAGTGAGAAAAGGTTTTTTCCTTGCATGCCTCCCAAACAGCTCTTTGGCATGTAGGTAGCACCTGGTTGCTGTTTTGGAGACCTTGTGACCCCAAGATGCTACCATTTGTTGCAATTCTTTAACAGTGAGCTTTGAAGAACTTTTTTTTTTTTCTCTTACCATCCTCCTCACTGTGGCAGAGTAACCTTGCATCCTCTTTCACACTTGTTAACCACTACTTTGATTGTTCTAACCTTCATAATGATTCCTCCGAAAGTAGATTTTGTTGTGGTCTGGCGGGTGTGGCAGTAGTGGTCTAGTGGTTAGGGCGCAGGATTGCTGATCCTAAGGTTGGGGGTTCGAGTCCCCAAAGGGTTGTCATGTCCCCAGTGCAGTTAACTGGGTTACCAAAGGCAGGCCTTGTCTCTCACGGTCTATGGTGAGAGGCATGTAAAAGAACCATTGCTGACTTTCGTAAAGAGTAGGCTGCAAAGCCGTCAGCGTGTTTCTGTCATGTAAAAGAACCACTGACAAAGAGTAGGGCCGTCAGCGGGTTTCTACGACCTGGAGAGGGATGGGCTCTGCCAGGCCAAATCAGCCCAAGTCTCGCCATGAAGGCGCCCCAACGACATCCTCGGATGTTAAGGGATAAGTGAAGAAGAAGTGCTGGCTGGCGGCGTTAACTCTCTCTCCATTCATTGCAGGTGCTGGCAAGGGGCGTGGCTGTGACCTGCAGGTGAGGTCAAGAGAGCACACCTGTTTCCATTCAGCAATCAGCAAGTTATCAATAGGAGCCGCGCTTCCCTCTGGCATCAGAAGATTGTCCTTCCTTGTGATTCCATTTCTCTGCGATCTCTCCATGTATCCCTGATCAAGCCCATGGTGGAAAGTCCCCTCCTCCCCGACTGATTGGTAGACACCCCGCGTACACAGTCAATCGCATCCTCAATGTACGCAGACGGGGTCGAGGTTTCAAGTACCTGGTAGACTGGGAGGGGTATGGCCCTGAAGAACGCTCCTGGATTCCTTGCTCCCTAATCCTGGACCCAGACTTATTAACGGAGTGTTATCATCAGTTCCCGGACAAGCCTGGTCAGGTGCCAGGTGGCACCCTTTAGGGGGGAAGGTACTGTTATGGTCTGTGCTGGCTGGCGGCCTTAACTCTCTCTCCATTCATTGCAGGTACTGGCAAGGGGCGTGGCTGTTCCCTGCAGGCGAGGGCCAGAGAGCGCACCTGTTTCCATTCAGCAATCAGCAATCAGCGAGCTATATATAGGAGCAGCACACTTCCCTCTGGCATAAGAAGATTGTCCTTCCTTGTGATTCCATTTCTCTGCGATCTGACTCCTGGTATCCTGCTTCGTGCTTGACCAGTTTCCCTTGAATAATTATTTGGATGGATGGATGCTCTGATCAACTTTGTAAACGACTTTTAGAAACAACAGAAAAACTTCAATTACATTTATTTCCAAGAAATTGTTGGGGGTGCCTATAATTGTGGAACAGGTGATTTCATGAAAAATAATTATTTCTTATTCATAGATATTTTCCCTCCCTTACAATTCACATCAGTTGATTATATTTTCTATAATTTTTAGTGTGAGCATATGCTTTTGCAATAAAAATTTAACTGATTTTAAGAATTTTAACACATCTTAACCAGGGTCCCAATAATTATGGAGGGCAGTGTCACATACCAAATTATCAGTTGTATAATGTTTATCCAAAAGATTAAAGGGTTAATGTCAGTTCATAAGGCAAGTACTCACTCAAGAGACCCATTCAAGAATGCCAACTTGTCTTGTTGCCAAATTACAATCTTCAAAAACATTTCAGGCATAGATACAACTAGTGCGCAGCGGTTGTGGTGCACAGAACTTCTTACAGAGGGGTTGGTGTTATTCACCCCAAAGGTTACATACAGTATGTTGTTCCTTTACTTGGTCTAAAAAAAGTAACTTTTACTGACTACTACATTTTTTTTAAATTTCTTTTACTGTTTCTTAAAGCCAGAAAGTTGCCATCCTCTGGTGAATCCATAATTTTTGCCAGGGGTTGTATATATTTCCAAAAGTAATCAGTCACCCATCCGAATAATTGAATTCTGGCGTTCTAATCACCTCTATGACCACAGGTGTATAGATTCAAGCACCTAGGGATGCAGACTGCTTCTACAACAATTTCTAAAAGAATGAGTCGCTCTCAGGAGCTTAGTGAATTCCAGTGTGGTACTGTGATAGGATGTCACCTGTGCAACAAATCCAGTCATGAAATTTCCTTGCTAGTTAATATTCCACAGTCAACTGTCATTGGTATTATAACAAAGTGGAAGTGATTGGTAATGACAGCAACTCAGCAACATAGTGCTAGGCCACATAAAATGACTCAGCTTAGGTGCATAGTGTGCACAGGTCACCGACATTCAGTGGAGTCAATCACTACAAACCTCCCCAACCGCATGTGGCCTTCAGATTAGCTTAAGAACAGTGTGTAGAAAGATTCATGGAATGGGTTTCCATGGCCAAGAAGCTGCATCTAATCCATACATCACCAAATGCAATGCAAAGCATCGGATGCAGTGGTGTAAAGCACACTGCCACCGAACTCTGGAGTAGTGGAGATGTGTTCTCTGGGGTGATGAATTACACTTCTTTATCTGGCATTCTGATGGATGAGTCTTGGTTTGGTGGTTGCCAGGATAACGGTACTTGTCTGACCACATTGTGTAAAGTTTGGTGGAGGTAGATTATGGTGTGGGGTTGTTTTTCAGGGGATGGTTTTGGCCCCGTAGTTCCCATGAAAGGAACTCTGAATGCTTCAGCATACCAAGAGATTTTGGACAATTTCATGTGCCCAACTTTGCATCAACTGTTTGGGAATGGCCCCTTCCTGTTCCAACATTACTGTGCACCAGTGCACAAAGCAAGGTCCATAAAGATATGAATGAATGAATGTAATTACTCAAGTTCTGGGTATATTTAGATCCATATGGATCATCATCAGCAGACGAGGGGGATATTTTAAGAGAATTCCAACCAGTAGTAGCACATCAGGACAAATCACAGGATTCAGAGAGCAGAAGAATCAAGACCACTAGTGCGTCAGAAGTGTGTTGCTTCCAAAGGAAGTAGAGTCTCTGGCAGGAAGACCTTATGATTGATTCTATGTGGAAGAACCAGGTGAGATCATTGTTGAGCCCAAAGTTTGAGGTTTTTCCAGAACCACATGACTGATGCACGGGGTAGCGTGTGCTGCACTTTGGGGTCTCCTGTGGACTACCATCATTTCCTTCTTTCCAAAAATATGCACATTAGGCTATTTGGATACTAATGCAGCCATGAGGTGGGGGGGCACTAACCAGTGTCTCTCCCCCTCATGCCGGTCCCAAGCCCGGAGAAATGCAGAGGGTTGTGTCAGGAAGGGCATCCGACAAAAAACCAATGCCAATTATTTATGATGCAAATCAAAAGTATTACCTCCATACCGGATCGGTCGAGGCCCGGGTTAACAACGACCGCCATCAGTGCTGTCAATCAACAGGGTGCTGATGGAAATTGGACTACTGTTGGTCGAAGACGTCAAAGAAGGAGAGGTGGGAGGCGTGTCCGTAGGCAGAGAGAGAAGAGGAAAGGCATGAGTCTAGGACTGAGAGTGGGGACTTTGAATGTTGGAACTATGCACAGAAAAGGTAGAGAGCTGGTTGACATGATGCAGAGGAGGAAGGTGGACATACTGTGTGTTCAGGAGACCAGGTGGAAAGGTAGCAAAGCTAAAAGCTTAGGAGCAGGGTTTAAGCTATTTTGTCACGGTGTGGATGGGAAGAGAAATGGAGTCAGAGTCATCTTGAAGGAGGAGTTTGTCAGGAATGTTCTGAAAGTCAGACAGAGTGATGAGTCTCAAGTTAGAAATTGAAGGTGTAATGCTCAATGTTGTTAGTGCTTATGCCCCACAGGCAGGATGCGAGCTAGAAGGAGAGATTCTGGAGTGACTTAGATGAAGTGATGCAGAGTACCACCAGAGGTGAAAGAGTGGTCATTGGTGCAGACTTCAATGGACATGTTGGTGCAGGCAACAGAGGGGACGAGGAAGTGATGGGCAGGTTTGGTATCCAGGACAGGAACGCAGAAGGACAGATGTTGATAGATTTTGCAAAAAGGATGGAAATGGCTGTGGTGAATACTTTCTTCGAGAAGAAACAGGAGCATAGGGTGACTTATAAAAGCGGAGGTAGGAGCACACAGGTAGACTACATCTTGTGTAGGAGATGTAATTTGAAGGAAGTCAGTGACTGCAAAGTCATCGTGGGTGAGAGTGTTGCCAAACAGCATAGGATGGTGGTGTGCAGGATGACTCTGATGGTGAGAAAGGTGAAAAGGCAAAGGCAGAGCAGAAGACAAAGTGGTGGAAGCTGAAAAAGGAAGAGTGTCGTGTTGTCTTCAAGGAGGAGTTGAAACAGGCTTTGGGTGGCCAGGAAGTGCTTCCAAATGACTGGACAACCACAGCAAATGTGATCAGGGACACAGGTAGGAGAGTACTTGGTGTGTCCTCTGGAAGGAAAGTAGATAAGGAGACTTGGTGGTGGAATGAGGAAGTGCAGGAGTGTGTACAAAGGAAGAGGTTAGCCAAGAAGAAGTGGGACATTGAGAGGACCGAAGAGAGTAAACAGGAGTACAGGGAGACACAGCGTAAGGCGAAAGTAGCAGTGGCTAAGGCCAAACAGAGGGCATATGATGACTTGTATGATAGGTTGGATAGTAAAGAGGGAGAAAATGATCTATACAGGTTGGCACAGCAGAGAAATAGAGATGGGAAGGACGTGCAGCAAGTTAGATTGATAAAGGACAGAGAGGGAACTCTATTGACTAATGACAGAAGTGTGCTGGGAAGATGGAAAGAGTACTTTGAAGAGCTGATCTTCTTCTTCTTCTTCTTTTACTTTCGGCTGCTCCCTTCAGGGGTCGCCACAGCAAATCATCCGCCTCCACCTCACCCTGTCCTCCGCATCTTCTTTTCTGACTCCAACGACCTTCATGTCTTCCTTCACCACATCCATAAATCTCTTCTTCGGTCTTCCTCGAGGCCTTCTGCCTGGTAGTTCCAACCTCAGCATCCTACTGCCAATATACTCACTATCCCTCCTCTGTACATGTCCAAACCATCTCAATCTAGCCTCTTTGACTTTGTCTCCAAAACATCTTACGTGGGCTGTCCCTCTGATATACTCATTTCTGATCCTATCTATCCTCGTTACTCCCAGGGAGAACCTCAACATTTTCATCTCCGCTACCTCCAGCTCTGCCACCTGCCTTTTCCTCAGCGCCACTGTTTCTAAGCCATACAACATCGCTGGCCTCACCACCATCTTGTACACTTTTCCCTTCATTCTTGCTGACACTCTCCTATCGCACATCACACCGGATACTTTTCTCCAACCATTCCGGCCTGCCTGCACACGCTTCTTCACCTCTTTTCCACACTCTCCATTGCTCTGGATTGTTGAGCCTAAGTACTTAAAATCCTCCACCTTCGTTATCTCTGCTCCCTGTAACATCACCGTTCCTCCTGGGTCCTTCTCATTCACACACATGTATTCTGATTTTCTGAGGCTAACCTTCATTCCTCTCCTTTCCAGGGCATACCTCCACCTCTCTAGATTTTCCTGCACTTGTTCTCTGCTCTCACTACAGATCACGATGTCATCTGCAAACATCATAGTCCATGGAGATTCTTGTCTCACCTCGTCTGTCAGCCTGTCCATCACCATCGCAAACAAGAAGGGGCTCAGAGCTGACCCTTGATGCAGTCCCACCTCCACCTTGAATTCGTCGGTCACACCGACAGCACACCTCACCACTGTCTTACATCTCTCATACATGTCCTGCACCACTCTAACATACTTCACTGCCACTCCAGACTTCCTCATGCAATACCACAGTTCTTGTCTTGGCACCCTGTCATATGCTTTTTCCAGATCCACAAAGGCACAATGCAGCTCCCTCTGACCTTCTCTGTACTTCTCTATTAACATCCTCAAGGCAAACACTGCATCTGTGGTTCTCTTTCTTGGCATGAAACCACACTGTTGTTCACAAATGCTGACCTCTGCCCTTAGTCTTGCTTCCACTATTTTTTTCCCCCAAAACTTCATCGTATGGCTCATCAACTTTATCACTCTGTAGTTGCCACAACTCTGCACTTCTCAATTGTTCTTAAATATGGGCACCATCACACTCCTCATCCATTCCTCTGGCATCCTCTCACTCTCTAAGACCTTGTTGAATGGTCTTGTCAGGAAATCTACTGCTACTTCTCCAAGACACTTCTATACCTCCACAGGTATATCATCAGGACCAACTGCCTTTCCATTCTTCATCCTCTTCAATGCCCTTCTCACTTCACCCTTACTGATCTTTGCTACATCCTGCTCCTCAATGGTTACCTCTTCTACTCTTTTTTCTCTCTCATTTTCCTCATTCATGCAGCCATGAGGTGGGGGGGCACTAACCAGTGTCTCTCCCCCTCATGCCGGTCCCAAGCCCGGAGAAATGCAGAGGGTTGTGTCAGGAAGGGCATCCGACGTAAAACCAATGCCAATTATTGATGATGCAAATCAAAAGTATTACCTCCATACCGGATCGGTCGAGGCCCGGGTTAACAACGACCGCCATCAGTGCTGTCAATCAACAGGGTGCTGATGGAAATTGGACTACTGTTGGTCGAGGAGGTCGAAGAAGGAGAGGTGGGAGGCGTGTCCGTGAGGCAGAGAGAGAAGAGGAAAGGCATGAATCTAGGACTGAGAGTGGGGACTTTGAATGTTGGAACTATGCACAGAAAAGGTAGAGAGCTGGTTGACATGATGCAGAGGAGGAAGGTGGACATACTGTGTGTTCAGGAGACCAGGTGGAAAGGTAGCAAAGCTAAAAGCTTAGGAGCAGGGTTTAAGCTGTTTTATCACGGTGTGGATGGGAAGAGAAATGGAGTCGGAGTCATCTTGAAGGAGGAGTTTGTCAGGAATGTTCTAAAAGTGAAAAGAGTGTCAGACAGAGTGATGAATCTCAAGTTAGAAATTGAAGGTGTAATGCTCAATGTTGTTAGTGCTTATGCCCCACAGGCAGGATGTGAGCTAGAAGAGAAGGAGAGATTCTGGAGTGACTTAGATGAAGTGATGCAGAGTACCCCAGAGGTGAAAGAGTGGTCATAGGTGCAGACTTCAATGGACATGTTGGGGCAGGCAACAGAGGGGACGAGGAAGTGATGGGCAGGTTTGGTATCCAGGACAGGAACGCAGAAGGACAGATGTTGATAGATTTTGCAAAAAGGATGGAAATGGCTGTGGTGAATACTTTCTTTGAGAAGAAACAGGAGCATAGGGTGACTTATAAAAGCGGAGGTAGGCGCACACAGGTAGACTACATCTTGTGTAGGCGATGTAATTTGAAGGAAGTCAGTGACTGCAAAGTCATCGTGGGTGAGAGTGTTGCCAAACAGCATAGGATGGTGGTGTGCAGGATGACTCTGATGGTGAGAAAGGTGAAAAAGGCAAAGGCAGAGCAGAAGACAAAGTGGTGGAAGCTGAAAAGGAAGAGTGTCGTGTTGTCTTCAAGGAGGAGTTGAAACAGGCTTTGGGTGGCCAGGAAGTGCTTCCAAATGACTGGACAACCACAGCAAATGTGATCAGGGACACAGGTAGGAGAGTACTTGGTGTGTCCTCTGGAAGGAAAGTAGATAAGGAGACTTGGTGGTGGAATGAGGAAGTGCAGGAGTGTGTACAAAGGAAAAGGTTAGCCAAGAAGAAGTGGGACATTTAGAGGACCGAAGAGAGTAAACAGGAGTACAGGGAGACACAGCGTAAGGCGAAAGTAGCAGTGGCTAAGGCCAAACAGAGGGCGTATGATGACTTGTATGATAGGTTGGATAGTAAAGAGGGAGAAAATGATCTATACAGGTTGGCACAGCAGAGAAATAGAGATGGGAAGGACGTGCAGCAAGTTAGATTGATAAAGGACAGAGAGGGAAATGTATTGACTGATGACAGAAGTGTGCTGGGAAGATGGAAAGAGTATTTTGAAGAGCTGATGAATGAGGAAAATGAGAGAGAAAAAAGAGTAGAAGAGGTAACCATTGAGGAGCAGGATGTAGCAAAGATCAGAAAGGGTGAAGTGAGAAGGGCATTGAAGAGGATGAAGAATGGAAAGGCAGTTGGTCCTGATGATATACCTGTGGAGGTATGGAAGTGTCTAGGAGAGGTAGCAGTAGATTTTCTGACAAGAACATTCAACAAGGTACTAGAGAGTGAGCAGATGCCGGAGGAGTGGAGGAGAAGTGTGCTGGTGCCCATTTTTAAGAACAAGGGAGACGTGCAGAGTTGCAGCAACTACAGAGGGATAAAGTTGATGAGCCATACGATGAAGTTATGGGAAAGAATAGTGGAAGCTAGACTAAGGGCAGAGGTCAGCATTTGTGAACAACAGTTTGGATTCATGCCAAGAAAGAGCACCACAGATGCAATGTTTGCCTTGAGGATGTTAATAGAGAAGTACAGAGAAGGTCAGAGGGAGCTACATTGTGCCTTTGTGGATCTGGAAAAAGCATATGACAGGGTGCCAAGAGAAGAACTGTGGTATTGCATGAGGAAGTCTGGAGTGGCAGAGAAGTATGTTAGAGTGGTGCAGGACATGTATGAGAGATGTAAGACAGTGGTGAGGTGTGCTGTCGGTGTGACCGACGAATTCAAGGTGGAGGTGGGACTGCATCAAGGGTCAGCTCTGAGCCCCTTCTTGTTTGCTATGGTGATGGACAGGCTGACAGACGAGGTGAGACAAGAATCTCCATGGACTATGATGTTTGCAGATGACATCGTGATCTGTAGTGAGAGCAGAGAACAAGTGCAGGAAAATCTAGAGAGGTGGAGGTATGCCAGCATGACTAAGAGAGCATAACTATCATGAAAGAACCAGAAGACAGACACGAAGGACCCCCTGTGACTTAAAGGAATCAGTCACTCTACTCTTGCCCTGTGTGAGCATGTGAGAGTGAGGGAATGAGAACCCTCAGGTCTAAAATCATACAGGAAAATCACACTCTCATTATTTTTTTAAGCTTACTTTATTGCACATAAGCACAAACTCATTTCAGTGTTAAGCCATCATCATGCACCCCCTTTTGGAATACGAGTAACACTCAAGTATACCCCAGATCCAAGGGTTTGTAAATGATAGGTCTACCCCGTGCAGTAGGCTTCATTAGTCAAGGTATTGCTAATTAGCCTGCACTTTTTGATCTAAGTGGTGGATCACCAACAACAAGTTTGCTAAGATAATGTGGCACAAGACCGTCTGTCTGTCTGTCTTCCTTTCGGCCTTTTCCTTTTTACTCGGGAGTTGCCGCAGCAAATCATCTGATTCGCACATTTGATTTGGCAGAGGTTTTTACGTCGGGTGCCCTTCCATGTGGCACAAGACCATTAAGCGCTTTATAAATTAAATGTAGTGTTTTATATTTAATGCAAAATGTAATTAGGAGCCTGTGCAGTGTTAATAAGATCAGGGTGATGTACTCCTATCTTCTGGTTCTAGGAAGAACTCTTTCTGTTGCATTCTGAATGAACCATAGCTTGTTTATGCACCTGGTTGAACATCCAGACAGAAACGCATTACAGTAATCTAATCTTGAGGTAACAAAAGAATGAAGATTTTCCACATCATACAGTGATGTCACATTTCTTATTTTAGTAATATTCCTGAGATGAAAGTACCGTGGGCTATCTAGTAAAAATATCTAGATGAGTGTCAAATGAAGGAGCATGTCAATAATCACCCCAAGTTCTTTACTGCTACACAATGAAACTGAAACATCATCTAAAGTAATTTTAGCTGTCTGAGAGTCTTGTGGAACACCAAACTTAACATTAAAATGGATAGAGAAATCACAATTACAATTACATCTGCAAACTGATTGTTGGATTGTTGGACTATGGATCTGTGCCTTGAGCCGGGATAGGGGGATTACGGCAACATTTTTTGTGGCTGTGTAGCCCAATAGAGTGACAGTCACGGTTGTAGCAGTTGTAGAGGTAGGTGCTTTTTGTGGTGTCTCTTTCAATAGATTTTTTGAGCCGATCATTTTTCTTTGGCAGACTGACAAAGGTGCTCCTCTCCTTGTCTGAGTGTGTTTTTCAGCTCATGTCTCTAGCAGGTTCGGTCCTGGGTAGTTTCCTCCTAGTTGCTCATGTCCAAACCCAGAGCTTTCATGTCTGTTTTGCACAGATCCTTGAAGCAGAGATGGGGTCGACCTCGAGCTTGTTTTCCGGATGCAAGCTCTCCAGAGAGAATATCTTTTGATAATTTTTCATTAGGCATCCAATGGATGTGTCCCAGCCAACGGAGACAACGCTCACAGAGCAGTGTGAATAGGCTCAGTAAATTTGCACTAGAAAGTATCTCATTGTTGGTGATATGGTCACTCCATTTAACTTTGAGAATATTCCACAGCATACGGAGATGAACGGCATTAAGCCGTTTTTGATATTTATCATTGGTGGGTTCGAACCCACATTATTTTGGTCTTGTGGCACATTACTTTGGTCTTCTTCTGGCTGATGGTGAGACTGAAGTCATTCCAGGCTTTGCTAAGGGTGTTTAGCATTGATTGTAATTCCAATTTCGAGTGAGCTACTAACGCTGCATCGTCAACAAACAGCATCTCACTGATGGATACTTTTCGGATCTTGGATTTTGCGGTCAAACGTGATAGGTTGAACGGTTTGCCAGTTGACCTTGTATGGAAACAGATGCCATTGTTTAAAGTGCCGAACGCATCCTTCAGCATTACGGCAAAATATATGTTGAACAGGGTAGGAGCGAGCACACAGCCCTGTTTTACTCCGCGGTTGATGAATTGTTTTGAAAAACACCTATCAAACTGGATAGTAACTTTCATGTCGAAATGGAAAGTTTTAATGATTTGCAGCATTCAAGGGGGGCACCCGATCTTCTTGAGAACTTGGAACAGTCCTTCACGGCTAACTGTATTGAAAGCTTTTGTCGGGTCGACGAATGCAATATAAAGCAATTTATTTTGCTCCCTGCATTTCCCCTGTAGCTGCTGAAAGAAAAGCTCATATCAATCAAAATAGGATAAACACGGAGAGGGCTATTCTCCTACAACCCAGAGGGATACGCAGTACTGATCATGGATGGGTGAATTTTTTTCTTGCCTTTATAATCTGTTATTGAGTACAAACTCCAAGGAACAGGTTAAATTCTTTAGCAAGAGTGTAGGCTGGTCTGACCGTGGGGAATGGGTGGGGGTGGGTGTGCACATCTTAGTTGACCGGAACTTGAGTCCCAGGGGCAATAGGCCTAAGCCTTAAAGGAGTGTAGAGGAACACAAGAACAAATTGAACACCAGACTGTTTTAATTATAGACATAATTTGGGTCATAATTAAAATTGGTGTAGAGGTCTTTTCATGATGTTATACAATTATACAACATTAATGAATCTCAATGCACCAGAGTTACACTGCACACTACAATTTAACGAAGATGTATTTACAGTTCAATTACAAAAACAATTAAATCTATTTTACAACATTTGCACTTCATAAACACTTTCACATAATCTTTCACATAATTTTAGCAATTTAATAAGTTATTTTACCAAGCATTTTGGACCAAAGAGACGATTCGTGGATGTGATGGAGGACATGAAGAAAGTTGGTGTAAGAGAAAAAGTTGCAAAGGATAGGATGAGATGGAGGCAGATGATTCGCTGTGGCGACCCCTGAAGGGAAAAGCCGAAAGGAGAAGAAGATTTTACTAAGCATTTTGGGGGGACCAGGTACACCCGTGGGTAGAATTGTAACTTTAAAAATGACTGTCTATTGAGGTTTTGCACGTGACGTCACAGGGTCACGTGACTTATGTTTATATGCCATATTGGACAGCATGATCCGGATGGCGCTCACTCATTCAACATTGCCAAACATTTAAAAATAAGTAATAGCGGTTCAACATGACGCAACTGGATGTTGTTTGTCGGTTGCTAACTTCCCCGGAGTGATACAAAATAAGCAGTGAGTATGGTTATATTGTGTTGCGCTGTTGGCTGTGCAAATAGACAGAGGAGTAAGCCTGCACTGTCATTTTATCATTTTCCATCTGACCCAGAGAGAAAAGCCAAGTGGATCGCAGCGCTAAATAGGAAAGACTGGAATCCTACAGAATACAGTAGAATATGCAGCAAACACTTTGTATCAGGTAAATATACATTATTAGGCTTATATATAAATAAAATATGTGCAAAGCTGTCAGTGTGTTTCTGTCCCTTAATAACAGGTCGTCACAGGAAGGGCATCTGACGTAAAAAGCAAATCAAATGTGCGAATCAGATGATTCGCTGTGGCGACTCCCGAGAATGGGAAAAAGCCGAAATGAAAAGAAGAAGATATAAATAAAATATGTGAATTTATACAACCATCATAAGCACTGATCATTTTAATGTATTATTGCATAAGCGCTTGTTTGTGTAGGTATATTTGGGGATAGAACACTCACCTTAGCCATTATGAGGTGGTAGTCTCTCTTCCCGATTCCTAGTTCCCATTGCTGCATACAGCTTACAAATCCGGCAACAAAATACTTGTAAGCTTCCATTGATTTGTAAGCTTTTAACTCGTCGCCAGTAAATGGAGATGGGCCGTGGACAAGATATGTACAGTGGGGCCAATAAGTATTGGGTAATGTAAAAATGTGCAAGTTCACCCATTTAAAAAGTGAAGAGAGGTTTGTAATTTTCATCATAGGTGCACATCAAGCTTGACAGAAGAGAATGTAAGAAAAATCCAGAAAATCACATTGTATGATTTTTAAGCAATTTATTTGTGAAAATCGGAGGCCAATAAGTATTTGGCAGCTAGAAAACAAACATTATTTTGGCCCCCACTCGTTAACAGTATGAATGCCACCTGTTTGAACTGATTAGATGCATAAGAGACACCTGCACACACCTTCAAACTGTCAGACTGCAGTCTTCCCCATGACCAAGACCGGAGAGCTTCCCAAAGACACCAGAGATAAAATTGTACAACTGCAAAAAGCTGGGATGAGTCAAACTGCAATTGGTAAACAACTTTGTGAGAAAAGATCAACAGTTGAAAACATTATTAGAAAATGGAAGGAGTATAACATCACTGACAACCTCCCTAGGAGTGGCGCTCCATGAAAGATCTCACCTCGTGGGGTTCAAAGGATCCTGAGAACAGTGAGTAATCAGCCCAGAACTACACGGCAGGAACTGGTTAATGATTTGAAGACGGCAGGAACCACCGTCACAAAGATGACAATAACTAACACACTACGTCGTCATGAGATGAAATCCTGCATTGCCCGAAAGGTTCCCCTACTAAACAAAAAACATGTAAAGGCCCGTCTGAAATATGCTAAAGACCATCTGGACGATCCAGAGGAGGATTGGGAGAATGCGATGTGGTCAGATGAGAACAAAATTGAACTTTTTGGTTTAAACAGCACTCGCCGTGTTTGGAGGAAGAAGAATGCTGAGTTGCATCCCAATAACACCATACCTACTGTGAAGCATGGGGGTGGACACATCATGCTTTGGAGATGCTTTTCTGCAAAAGGGACAGGAAGACTACACCGTATCAATGTCAGCATGAATGGGGTCATGTATTGTAACATTTTGGGAAAAAACCTCTTTCCCTCGGTCAGAGCATTAAAGATGAAACATGGTGGGTCTTCCAGCATGATAACGAGCCAAAGCACACAGCCAAGAAAACCAAGGAGTGGCTCCATAAAAAGCATATCAAGGTTCTGGAGTGGCCTAGCCAGTCTCCAGGCCTCAACCCAAACCTGTGGAGGGAGTTCAAACTTCGAGTTGCCAAGCGACAGCCCTCAAACAGCACAGCTCTAGAGAAGATCTGTGCAGAGAAGTGGGCCAAAATACCAACTAAAGTGTGTGTAGACCTGGTCAAGAACTACAGGAACTGTTTGACCTCTGTCATTGCCAACCAAGGCTACATTACAAAGTATTAAAAGTAACTTTTGCTGGCTGCCCAATACTTATTGGCCTCCCATTTTCACAAATAAATTGTTTAAAAATCATACAATGTGATTTCCTGGATTTTTTTTTTTTACATTCTGTCTCTCAAGCTTGATGTGTACCTATGATGAAAATTACAAACCTCTCTTATCTTTTTAAATGGGTGAACTTGCACATTTTTACATTGCCCAATTCTTATTGGCCCCACTGTACAAAGATCCAAGTAGGCAAAAGCAGGAAGGGAAGAATGGTCGCATTCTAACACATTCCTAAACATTGACTGCGGCATTAGATATGGATCGGCAATCCCCAGTTGCTTTATTTTACTCAGATACGTCCCCCTCTAGTCACCTGTCAGATGATTGACAACGTCTGACAATATTATAGTGTCAATCGCTTTTGCCTTCGACATTCTCGCATATTTTGCTTTCACTGTCATTATCGGTTGTTGTGGAAGCCATGCTTAGTGAATCGTGTGTGTGTGTGTGTGTGTGTGTGTGTGTGTGTGTGTGTGTGTGTGTGTGTGTGTGTGTGTGTGTGTGTGTGTGTGTGTGTGTTCTGGATCACGCTTGCCGTCCAAGATGGCGCATGAAGGTATTTGGGTCACATCACTGCAAAACCTCAATACAGGGGTGAACTGCAATCAAATATTATAGTTCAACCAAAAACATTCTCAAATATATTTCAAACGACATCTGCAAGTACATGTGCTAAATAAATGTACAAATTGAGCTAAAGTTATTTATCTATTCAAAGGCACAAACAAATATTAATACATATTTTCAGTACAAAGACATACTATTAATTTTATAAAAGTACTGACCATTTGGCTGCAGATACAGGCTGGATGGCTTCTGATTATTTTAGCCATTCATTCTCTGTGCGTCAATGTTTGTGTTCTAACAAATGTGCAGTAACCGGAAGGGGTACTAAGAAACTGTGTTTTATTCTCACACTCGCACTTTGTTTGATTGACAGTGTTTAGCTATTATTGCTTACTGATAATATGTGAGGTAGACAAAAGTAGGCACTTGTCTTTGATTATTGATTGGTCAGCTCAGGCTTGCACATGCGCAGTGCCTTTTACACGTTAACTTCCGGTTTCCGGTTTACTGCATGCTGAATTTATCTCTGACTTTCTGTTCAGTAACAGGCATTAAGTTTATTTATAAGATTGTGAATACACATAATTTCTTGTCCAGCGGAACTCAACTCCTGCTGTGGGGGAATGCACGTGCACCCTGTGCACCCCCCCCCCCCCCCCCCCCCAGCCTACGCCCTTGTTTAGGGATGCCCCACCAGCTTACGCCCTTGTTTAGGGGTTTAAATAAATAGATATGTAAATATGTTAATATTAGATGTTTTTAGTTCATTTTCTGTAACAACTTAATCCTAAGTAGGGTCGCTGGGAGGCTGACGCCCATCCCAGCCGACTCTGGGCGAAGGCAGAGTACACCCTGGACAGCTCACCAGGCCATTGCAGGGCGGAAACACGCTGACGGCTATGCAGCCTACTTTTGTTGAAAATCAGCAATGATTCTTTTGCATGAATCTTTCACCACAGACAGTGAGAGACATGGTCGGACATATTAGATATGTTATGTATTAATGAAACAACATTTATTTTGATTAGGTCTTTAAGGCTTGTTGCAGAATCTGTAGCAAGACATGCTGATAATCTTTCCTTTTCAATTAAGTTGTCTAGCTATCTGAACCCACTTCAGCATTGTATATCAGAGCTAATTAAAAGTACAGTGTGAACGTTTGGGGAAGGCAATATCCTCTTTGCAAGGCAACACTAAAAGTTGAGTAAGAAGTTAGTTGAGTAAAAGAATAAACCCAGTTGAGTAAAAGAATAAACCCATAAAAATATCAAACTCTTGTTTTGACAATGTGTTCGTTTACTGATAAAATTAAATATTTTCAGCTATAAACTGAATGTGCAATTCACGGTTAAGAATATATCCTCAAAAATCACAGATTTTTCACAGGTCACAGACGCCTTTAATTAGCTAGTGTTGATCTGATAACAGGGCACATCATTTTATCCTTCTCCTTCCTGAGAATGCACTGAGGGGCTACAGGAATGAAATGGAGGGAATGCACCAATGGGGTGTGTGGAGGAAGATGTGGAAGTTAAAGGGGCGCATTTGCTAATCAGGTATAACAAACATGAAATACTGTGTTTTATTTTTTTCCAAATAAAATGGAATCGACCAAAATGACTTTCTGAAACCACTTGTTTACTACTGCACACAAGTATCAATAACTCTTCAATGGTTATAAATGATATTAGTATATGTTGCCATCAATTTTTGGTTCTCTTGAAATTGTATGCCTTATGTTTTTTAACCCTTGAGTTTAGACTGTTCCACTTTCCATGAATCATTGTTGTACTGTCAAGTTATCACGTATACACAAGATCGTTCTTACTGAAAACAGACACAGAATGGTGGTATTCCCTATGGAAGGAAAATATCATAAAAAAACATATTTATTTCATAATTGAGGTTTTTTTGTGTGTGTTGGACGACTACTACCTACCTATACAAGCCCGCAATATGAATATTTTTCAAATTATATTAAGAAATAAATCAGCTTGAAATCCATTTGTTTTTCTGAACAATTTAATCCTAATTAGTGTAATGGGGAGGCAGGCACCCATCTCAGCTGACTCTAGGCAAGGGTGAAGTACACGCTAGACATCTAGCCAGGCCATCGCAGGGCAGTAACATGTTGGCAGTTATGCAGCCTACTCTTTCGAAAGTCAGGGGTTCCCAACTGGTGGGTCACGACCCTCTGGGGGGTTGCGAAGCCTTGTCAGGGGGGGTTGCGAAGCCTTAGCTGGGGAGTCGTGTAGCCTTGTTAGAAGTAGCTTAGGATAACAATATATTTGTTTCATCAGTGATATTTCTCATGCACTTACATTTTTTTGTTTTGGTGCAAAGCAAAATGTGTGCTACGTTAGTTTGATGTCATTAGGTGATATTATGCCTGTGTGCATGCCTGTGGTTGAATGTGCCTGTGTGAATGTGTATGGGTGTCTGCAACTGTATGTAAGTGTGTACTAGTGAGTAGCGAGTATGTGTGTGCGCGCATGTACGTATGCTTGTGTGTCTGTTTAGCTGTGATTAAGGTGGTGGTATTATCTCACATTTTTCTTCAAGAAGAAATCCGTGACTCAGATCTGGTGTGCTATGTATCAGTCATACTCCAAAGTTATCATGACAGCTTTACATGTTCTTGTTCCATTTACTTCTACCTACTTGTGTGACGCAGGATTTTCCACTCTTGTTAATATAAAAACAAAGAATAGGAAGAGATTGGATGTTGGAGATGACATGAGACTGGCTCTAACAAGCACTCAGCCACAAATTTCAAAGCTTGCTGCTGAAATGCAACATCAGGTATCTCACTAGCTGGGTTGAATAGCTGTTCAAACATATGTTAATGTTATTTTAAGGAATATGTGTTCTTTCTGTTAATTCAGGTTGGTCCAATGTGACTTAATTGGCTAATAAATAATTACAGATGTTTCTTTCCCTCTCCTTCACAGAAAATAAAAGGAAAATTAAGCTGCTGATAGTAAGCCTGAAGTAAGGGTCGCATGGCTTTCAAACTTTTAGGTAAGGGGTTGCAAGTGCCAAAAGGTTGGGAACCCCTGCCATAGATAGTGACAGACATGGCTAGCCTTTGATTACCCAGTTAGCTGCACTAGGGGACAATGACAACCATTTGAGAGTGAGGCTTGAACCCCCAACTTTGGGATCAGTGAGCCAGCAGCTTTACCACCAGGCCACCACTACCCCTGAGAAGCTAAAAATGATTAGGATAAAACACACACACACACAACACACACACACACACACACACACACAAAGCCATGCATGGGTTTTCTTCTGGGAACTCTAGTTTCCTTCTACAGTCCAAAGACAAGAGCATTAGGCTAACTTCTTCTTATTCTTCTTTTCCTTTCGGCTTTTCCCTTCAGGGGTCGCCACAGCGAATCATCTGCTTCCATCTCACCCACTTCTTCACTTACACCAACGACCTTAATGTCCTCCTTCACCACATCCATGAATCGTCTCTTTGGTCTTCCTCTAGGCCTTCTGCCTGGTAGTTCCAGCCTCAGCATCCTATTACCAATATACTCACTTCACAAATGCAGCCGTGGGGGGGGCAAATGCAGTCGTGAGGGGGGGGGGGGGGGGCACAAACAAGTGTCTCTCCCTCACGCCGGATAAATGCAGAGGGTTGCGTCAGGAAGGGCATCCGGCATAAAACAAATGCCATATAAAATATGCGAATCACAGCATTAGGCTAACTGTTGCTCCAAATTGCTTCAAGGTGTGACTTCAAGTTTGAATGGCTCTGTGTGTGTGTGTGTGTGTGTGTGTGTGTGTGTGTGTCAATGCATACCCTGCCTTTGCACAGAGTTATGACAGGCTCCTGCCAGCCTGCGACCCTAATAACATAAAGTGTCTCAGCAAATAAATAAATGAAGACTTACACTTGAACACTTATACTGTATTTATTCATAATGTTGTCCTCTACTGGAGAACAATTTTAATAAAACAGATTTGAATGATCCCAGGCCCTTATGAAAATTGTTTACAAGGCAATTATATATGCTCTTTCCTGCATTTCAGTGAGCATGTACTTCATTGCAGATGGCCATCACAGTTGGCAAGTGTGTCATAGTGTCCTAACAACCACAGCTTCTGTTCACTCCATCACAACTAAGTTTCCTGATAATGATTTTTGTTCAAAGTACCTAGCTAAGGATCAATGAACCACAGCAGAACATTGACAAAGTGTTTAATAAAACTGGTAAATAATTAATAAATGTCACTATGCTGCTGATTGAAAACACCAAGTAAAGGAAATCTTCAGGCTGGTCATAATTACATTTTTCCTCCCCATTAGGGAGTTTTGAAACCTTTACAACACTTTTAATTACGAGTTAAGAAACCAGTATTAGAGAACAACAGTGCCATCATCTGTAAAGTATGTGACAGTGAAGAAGCAGATGTAAAGCTCACATAAGTAAAAAAATAAATAAATAAAAATAAATTTAAAAAAAAGAGCAATATAGCCCACTTGAAAAAAAACCCCAGAAAGAATTGACTTTAAAGTGAATGTTTGTTTTAGTTTATTGTTGATAATGATAATAATAATAATAATAATAATAATAATAATAATAATAATAATAATAATAATAATAATAATAATAAGGAGCAGTGGTGGTCTAGTGGTATAAGGTGCCGGATCGCTGATCCAATGGTTGGGGGTTCGAGTCCCACTCTCCACAAGGTTGTGACTGTCCTCCCAGTGCAGCGAACTGGGTTATCAAAGGCCGGCCATGTCTCTCACTGTCTTTGGTGTGAGGCATGTAAAAGAACCATTGCTGACTTTCGACAAGAGGAGGCTGCAAAGCCGTCAGCGTGTTTCCGCCCTGCGATGGCCTGGCGAGCTGTCCAGGGTGTACTCTGCCCTCGCCCTGAGTTGGCTGGGATGGGCACCAGCCTCCCCGCGACCCTAATTAGGATGAAGCGGTTACAGAAAATGAACGAATGAATGAATGATGATAATAATAATAATAATAATAATAATAATAATAATGGTCCTGCGATGGCTGACCAGAGTGTACTCCGCTTGCTCATCTCTCAGCTGAGATGCGCACCGACCTCCCATGGACCAAAATTAGGAATAAGCAGTTTAGAAAATAAATGAATTGAATAATAATGTATCAGTATGCTGTGATTGATCCTTTTGAACCTATAACACGGTTTTAAATTCTACACAATGATGTTCACATATAACCTATGTGTAAATCCAAATATACATATATATATAGGGCTAGAAGATTCTGTGATGCCAGGAACATTCAGCCAGACCAAAAAATGCAGGAGACAGGGCATGATGGAAATGGAGCAGCTTTATTATTCACATTTAAGGCACTAGAGCACGGGAAACCCTAGTTACTGTTATAGAAGCCCTGTGATTGCTAAGTGGAATCAGGTGTGTGTGCTTAGCACTCCACCCGCATGTGACAGCCACGCCCCTCTCCAGCGCGAGCATGCATAAAGAGAGAGTTAGAGCTGCCAAAACCAGAGTCTCCTATAAAAGAGACCATAGCACACTAAAATAAAAAACCACAGTACAGTTAAAGCATAACAACAATAATGATAAGAATTTTTACCTATGTGGCGGTGAGCAATTGGCATACATAAATGTTGGAGAGGAAAAGAGGAGACAGATCTCCTTCCATAACAGAGAGGGGGAAAGGAAGCAGATCTCCTTTCATAACAGAGAGAGAGAGAGGAAGCAGATCCCCTTCCATAACAGAAAGGTAGAGAGGAAGCGGATCCCCTTACAAAACAGCTTCAGGTGAATCAACCAAAGGTGTTTTTTTTTCTCTTGCTACTCCTTGGCATGGATGACTCTTCTTCAGGATGTCCCTTTCTTTTCTTGAAAATTTCCTTGTTTCTGCCTTTTTTTCAAAACCTTATGGAAGTGGTTCATGACCTCATCATTAAAAGTGTTCACAGCGATACATAGTATCAACAACTTAAGAACTTCCCCAAAACAGTGCTAGCTTTATCAGGGTGATACATAGCATCAACAAATTCTGGATTTCCAGAAAGCATGCATTTTCTCTCTCTCAGTCTCGTTTTTTTCCTTGCACTTTTTTAGTGTTCGACTTGCAGATTTTGGTCAACTTCCAGGACAAAAAAAAACCTGGATTTTTTGTTAAATTCCAATTTGTTCAACCTCTAAAGTGTTCAAGCACCGAGGTGCCACGATATATATATATATATATATATATATCAATTCAATTTTTATTCCAGTACAGTACCTAAGTTAATGATTAGAATGCTTGAGTGTGATTTTATGTACTGTGCTGTAGCATGTTTATCCTTTTGTTTGCTTATCCAATTTATTACACTTCGTGTTCTTTTATGTTATATCTTCTTGTCCTTTCGGCTGTTCCCTTCAGGGGTCGCCACAGTGAATCATCTGCCTCCATCTCACCGTATCCTTTGCATCATCTTCTCTTACACCAACTGCCTTTATGTCCTCCTTCACCACGTCCATGAATCATCTCTTTGGTCTTCCTCTAGGCCTTCTGTCTGGTAGTTCCAACCTCAGCATCCTACTACCAATATACTCACTATCCCTCCTCTGTACATGTCCAAACCATCTCAATCTAGCATCTGACTTTGTCTCCAAAACATCTTACATGTGCTGTCCCTCTGATGTGATCATTCCTGATCCTATCCATCCTCGTTACTCCTAAAAAGAACCTCAACATTTTCATCTCTGATACCTCCAGCTCTGCCTCCTGTCTTTTCCCCAGGGCCACTGTTTCTAAACCATACAACATCACTGGCCTCATCACCGTCTTGTACACGTTTCCTTTCATTCTTGCCGATATCTTCCAATCACACATCACACCGGACACTTTTCTCAAACCATTCCAACCTGCCTACACAAGCTTCTTCACCTCTTTTCGACACTCTCCATTGCTCTGGGTTGTTGAGCCTAAGTACTTAAAATCCTCCACCTTCCTTATCTCTGCTCCTTGTAACCTCACCGTTCCTGTTTGGTCCTTGTCATTCATATGTATGTATTCTGTCCTACTGAGGTGAACCTTCATTCCCCTCCTTTCCAGGGGATACCTCCACCTCTCTAGATTTTCCTGCACTTGTTCTCTGCTCTCACTGCAGATCACAATGTCATCTGGAAACATCATAGTCCATGGAGATTCTTGCCTAACCTCATCTGTCAGCCTGTCCATCACCATAGCAAACAAGAAGGGGCTCAGAGCTGGCCCTTGATGCAGTCCCACCTCCACCTTGAACTCTTCTGTCACACCGACAGCACACCTCACCACTGTCTTACATCTCTCATACATGTCCTGCACCACTCTAACATACTTCTCTGCCACTCCAGACTTTCTCATGCAATACCACAGTTCCTCTCTCGGCACTCTGTCATATGCTTTCTCCAGATCCACAAAGGCACAATGCAGCTGCTTCTGACCTTCTCTCTACTTCTCCATTAACATCTTCAAGGCAAACACTGCATCTGCTCTTTCTTGGCATGAAACCACACTGTTGTTCACAAATGCTGACCTCTGCCCTGAGTCTAGCTTCCACTATTCTTTCCCATAACTTCATTTTATGGCTCATCAACTTTATCCCTCTTGTAGTTGCCACAACTCTGCACATCTCCCTTGTTCTTAAAAATGGGCACAAGCACACTTCTCCTCCATTCCTCCGGCATCTGCTCACTTTCTAAGACCTTGTTGAATATTCTTGTCAAAAAATTTACTGCTACCTCCCCGAGACACTTCCATACCTCCACCGGTAGGTCATCAGGCTAACTGTCTTTCAACTCTTCATCCTCTTCAATGCCCTCCTCACTTCACCCTTACTAATCTTTGCTACTTCTTGGTCCTCAATGGTCACCCCTTCTACTCTTTGTTCTCTCTCATATTCCTCATTCACCTTCAAAGTACTCTTTCCATCTTCCCAGCACACTTCTGTCATCAGTCAATACATTTCCCTCTCTGTCCTTTATCACTCTAACTTGCTGCACGTCTTTCCCATCTCTATTTGTCTGCTGTGCTAACCTGTATAAATCATTTTCTCCCTCCTTACTGTCCAACCTATCATACAAGTCATCATACGCCCTCTGTTTGGCCTTTGACACCGCTAACTTTGCCTTACACTGTGTCCACCTGTACTCCTGTTGACTCTCTTCGGTCCTCTCTGTGTCCCACTTCTTCTTAGCTAACCTCTTCCATTGTACACACTCCTCCACTTCCCCATTACACCACCAAGTCTCCAACATGTCCATTGAAGTCTGACCCAATGACCACTCTTTCACTTCTAGGGGTACTCTGCATCACTTTATCTAACTCACTCCAGAATCTCTCCTTCTTTTCTAGCTCACATCCTGCCTGTGGGGAATAAGAACTAAAAACATTGACCATCACGCCTTCAATTTCTAACTTGAGCCTCATCACTCTGTCTGACACTCTTTTCACTTCTAGAATATTCCTGACAAACCCCTCCTTCAAGAGGACTCCTACTCCATTTCTCTTCCCATCCACACCGTGATAAAACAGCTTAAACCCTGCTCCTAAGCTTGTAGCCTTGCTACCTTTCCACCTGGTCTCCTGAACACACAGTATGTCCACATTCCTCCTCTGCATCATGTCAGCCAGCTCTCTAGCTTTATCGTTCATAGTTCCAACATTCAAAGTCCCTACTCTCAGTCCAAGACTCACGCATTTCCTCTTCTCTCTCTCTGCCTACGGACAAGCCTCTCACCTCTCTTTCTTCAACATCTTCGACCAACAGTTGTCCAATTTCCACCAGCACCCTGTTGGTTAACAGCACTGATGGCGGTCGTTGTTAACCTGGGCCTCGACCGATCCGGTATGAATTTCGTTTTGATCATTTGCATGGGAAATGTGGCAGAAGTTTTACGCCGGATTTGATTAAAATTTATCCATTTGAAATTATTTTGCTTGAATTTAATTTATTTGAAATTAATGTTGATATTATTTGATATTATTTTACAATGTCATGTTTATAATAATTGATTTAGGGGTGTTTTATGAGATACGAGAATGAAGAAGTTCAAGCCTTTTATTGTTTTAATATTGATAATTTTGGCAAAAAAGTAAAGAAAAACCAAAAATCCCTATCTCAAAAAAATTAGCATATTTCAGCCAACCAATAAAAAAGTGCTTTTAATACAAAAAAAGTGAACCTTTAAATAATTATGTTTAGTTATGCAGTCAATATTTGGTCAGGAATCCTTTTGCAGAAATGACTACTTCAATGCGGCGTGGCATGGAGGCAATCAGCCTGTGGTACTGCTGAGGTGTTATGGAGGCCCAGGATGCTTCGATCGCAGCCTTAAGCTCATCCACACTGTTGGGTCTGGTGTCTCTCAACTTTCTCTTCACAATATACCACAGATTCTATATGGGGTTCAGGTCAGGAGAGTTGGCAGGCCAATTGAGCACAGTAATACCATGGCCAGTTAAACATTTACCAGTGGTTTTGGCACTGTGAGCAGGTGCTAGGTCGTGCTGAAAAATGAAAATCTTCATCTCCATAAAGCTTTTCAGCAGATGAAAGCATGAAGTGCTCCAAAATCTCCTGATAGCTAACTGCATTGACCCTGCCCTTGATAAAACATAGTGGACCAACACCAGCAGCTGACATGGCACCCCATACCATCACTGACTGTGGGTACTTGACACTGGACTTCTTAATTTTTATCAGTACATTCCAGAAAATAATGAGCTTTATCAAAATATGCTAATTTTTTGAGAAGGACCTGTATACTACCACATTTTCCCCCAAAAAAGTGGATTTTCCATGTTAAATTTCAATTGCCCCAATCTGGACCAGACTCTGATCAGATAATTATCATTTTACAGTATGACACCAGCAATGAAAAGTCATCTCCACAGTCTCTGCGTGCACATCTAGGTCAATATGGATTTTCATCAGCTGGAACAAGGGCCTTCCTAGATGAGAACTTGAGCCAGCAGCAGAACACCAGGACAGATCACAGGACTCAAAGTGGAAAGGATCAGGAGGATCAGGGTCACCAGCGTCCCAGTATAACCACTGTTTCTCAGAACTGCTGTACATCTGTGCTGCATTGAGTCAACCAACTTCTGGCACCTGTGAACAGATTTTCCAGCCCAGGATGATTGGACTATATTCCAAAGTTCTTCTGTATTTTTTGGTTTTCCCTCAGAAACTGTATTTTTATGTCAACTCACAAGTTTTCTACTGGATTAAGAACTGGGATGGGGCTGCCGCTCCACAACATCAACCTTGCTGGTCTGGAACCAAGATGTTGCGCATTTACTGGCGTGTTTGGGGTCCTTGTCTTGTTGGAACACCCATTTCAAGGGCATTTTCTCTTCAGCATAATGCAGCACAACCTCTTCAAGTATTCTGATGGATTCAAACTGATCCATGATCCCTGGTATGAGATAAATAGGCCCAACACTGTAGTATGAGAAATATCCTCATATTATGATGCCTGTGCTACCATGCTTCACTGTCTTTGCAGTGTACCGTGGCTTAAATTCAGTGTTCAAGGGTCATGTACAGGAGCCACTAAACCCAAAAAGAACAATTTTACTTTCATCAGTCCACAAAATGTTGTGCTGTTTCCCTTTAGGCCAGTCACTGTGTTCTTTGGCAAATTGCAACCTCTTCAACACATGTCACATTTTCAATAGTGGGACTTTGCAGTAGCTTCTTGCCGCTAGCTTGGCTTCACATAGGTGTCTTCTAATTGCAACAGTACTCACAGGTAATTTTTGAGCTTTGACAGTCCTAGAGCTGATTGTTGGCGGAGTCCTCGTCATTTTGGTTCTCCTTCCATCAATTTGAATGGTGGTTTATCACCTTCTTCAACGTCTTTCACGTTTGGTTGTCATTTTTAAGCATTTGCAATCATTCTAGCTGAGCAGCCTATAATTTTCTGGACTTCTTTATATTTCATGTGTCGTTCGTCGCACCCCCCAATCAATTTTTTAATCAAGGTACGCAGTTGTTCTGAACAATGTCTGGAACGACCCATTTTCCTTAGAATTTCAGAGAAATGCTCATAACCAGCATGCACAACATTTGCTGCCTTCCTTCAGTAAATAAGGGAAATAGCTGGCATGTTTTTCAAAGAATGACTGACCTCACGAATTGAACTCCACGCTGCTATTAATTTGAACTCCTTCAATTAGTGATTCAAATACACAGAATCAGCAGAAAGTCATGACAGTAGGTTCTGTTGGATTCTATTACTCTACTACGCAATGATTACTGACTGCTATTATTTAGAACACAATGAAATACTCTTTTTATGAAAATTATTTAGGATCTTCTTCTTTTCCTTTTGGCTGTTCCCTTCAGGGGTCGCCACAGCGAATCATCTGCGTCTTCTTCTCTTACACCAACTACCTTTATGTCCTCCTTCACCACATCCATAAATCTTGTCTTTGGTCTTCCTCTAGGCCTTCTGTCTGGAAGTTCCAACCTCAGCATCCTACTACCAATATACTCACTAGCTCTCCTCTGTAGATGTCCAAATCATCTGAATCTAGCCTCTGACTTTGTCTCCAAAACCTCTAACATGTGCTGCTCCTCTGATGTACTCATTCCTGATCCTATCCATCCTCGTTATTCCCAAAGAGAACCTCAACATTTTCATCTCTGCTACCTCCAGCTCTGCCTCCTGTCTTTTCCCCAGTGCCACTGTTTCTAAACCATACAACATCGCTGGCCTCATCACCGTCTTGTACACTTTTCCTTTTATTCTACCGGATACCTTCCTATCACACGTCACACCAGACACTTTTCGCCAACCATTCCAACCTGCCTGCTTCTTCACCTCCTTTCCACACTCTCCATTGCTCTGGATTGTTGAGCCCAAGTACTTACAATCCTCCACCTTCTTTATCTCTGCTCCCTGTAACCTCAGCGTTCCTCTTGGGTCCTTGTCATTGACACAAGAAAAAGAAGATTTAGGATCCACAGTTGTGATATAACCAACTAGACTTCAGATTGACTGTAATGGCGTTTCTCTTAAATGGCTTGTATTTTTATGGTTTTACCCAAATGAGGATGGGTTTCCCTTTCAAGTCTTCTTCTTCTTTTCCTTTCGGCTTTTCCCTTCAGGGGTCGCCACAGCGAATCATCTGCCTCCATCTCACCCTATCCTTTGCATCTTCTTCTCTTACACCAACGACCTTCATGTCCTCCTTCACCACATCCATGAATCGCCTCTTTGGTCTTCCTCTAGGCCTTTTGCCTGGTAGTTCCAGCCTCAGCATCCTATTACCAATATACTCACTATCCCTCCTCTGTACATGTCCAAACCATCTCAATCTAGCCTCTCTGACTTTGTCTCCAAAACGTCTTACATGTGCTGTCCCTCTGATGTGCTCATTCCTAATCCTATCCATCCTCGTTACTCCCAAAGAGAACCTCAACATTTTCATCTCTGCTACCTCCAACTCTGCCTCCTGTCTTTTCCCCAGGGCCACTGTTTCTAACCCATACAACATCTTTGGCCTCAACACCGTCTTGTACACTTTTCCTTTCATTCTTGCCGATACCCTCCTATCACACATCACACCGGACACTTTTCTCCAACCATTCCAGCCTGCCTGCATACGCTTCTTGACCTCTTTTCCACACTCTCCATTGCTCTGGATTGTTGAGCCTAAGTACTTAAAATCCTCCACCTTCCTTATCTCTGCTCCCTGTAATCTCACCGTTCCTCTTTGGTCCTTGTCATTCATGCACATGTATTCTGTCTTACTGAGGCTAATCTTCATTCCCCTCCTTTCCAGGGCATACCTCCACCTCTCTAGATTTTCCTGCACTTGTTCTCTGCTCTCACTACAGATCACAATGTCATCTGCAAACATCATAGTCCATGGGGAATCTTGTCTAACCTCGTCTGTCAGCCTGTCCATCACCATAGCAAACAAGAAGGGGCTGAGAGCTGACCCTTGATGCAGTCCCACCTCCACCTTGAACTCTTGTGTCACACCGACAGCACACCTCACCACTGTCTTACATCTCTCATACATGTCCTGCACCACTCTAACATACTTCTCTGCCACTCCAGACTTCCTCATGAAATACCACAGTTCTTCTCTCGGCACCCTGTCATATGCTTTCTCCAGATCCACAAAGGCACAATGCAGCTCCCTCTGACCTTCTCTGTACTTCTCCATTAACATCCTCAAGGCAAACACTGCATCTCTGGTGCTCTTTCTTGGCATGAAACCAAACTGTTGTTCACAAATGCTGACTTCTGCCCTTAGTCTAGCTTCCACTATTCTTTCCCATAACTTCATCGTATGGCTCATCAACTTTATCCCTCTGTAGTTGCCACAACTCTGCACGTCTCCCTTGTTCTTAAAAATGGGCACCAGCACACTTCTCCTCCATTCCTCTGGCATCCTCTCACTCTCTAAGACCTTGTTAAATGTTCTTGTCAGAAAATCTACTGCTACCTCTCCTAGACACTTCCATACCTCCACCGGTATGTCATCAGGACCAACTGCCTTTCCATTCTTCATCCTCTTCAATGCCCTCCTCACTTCACCCTTACTAATCTTTGCTACTTCCTGGTCCTCAACAGTCACCTCTTCTACTCTTTTTTCTCTCTCACTTTCCTCATTCATCAGCTCTTCAAAGTACTCTTTCCATCTTCCCAGCACACTTCTGTCATCAGTCAATACATTTCCCTCTTTGTCCTTTATCAATCTAACTTGCTGCACATCCTTCCCATCTCTATTTCTCTGCTGTGCCAACCTATATAAATCATTTTCTCCCTCCTTACTTTCCAACCGAGCATACAAGTCATCAAACGCGCTCTGTTTGGCCTTTGACACTGCTACCTTTGCCTTACGCTGTGTCTCCCTGTACTCCTGTTTACTCTCTTCGGTTTTCTCCATGTCCCACTTCTTCTTAGCTAATCTCTTCCTTTGTACACACTCCTGCACTTCCTCATTCCACCACCAAGTCTCATTATCTACTTTCCTTCCAGATGACACACCAAGTACTCTCCTACCTGTCTCCCTGATCACATTAGCTGTAGTTGTCCAGTCATCTGGAAGCACTTCCTGACCATCCAAAGCCTGTTTCAACTCCTCCTTGAAGACAACCTGACACTCTTCCTTTTTCAACTTCCACCACTTTGTCTTCTGCTCTGCCTTTGCCTTCTTCACCTTCCTCACCATCAGCATCATCCTGCACACCACCATCCTATGCTGTTTGGCAACACTCTCACCCGCTACTACTTTGCAGTCACTGACTTCCTTTAAATTACATCGCCTGCACAAGATGTAGTCTACCTGTGTGCTCCTACCTCCACTTTTATAAGTCACCCTATGCTCCTCTCTCTTCTGGAAGAAAGTATTCACCACAGCCATTTCCATCCTTTTTGCAAAATCTACCAACATCTGTCCTTCTGCGTTCCTGTCCTGGATACCAAACCTGCCCATCACTTCCTCGTCCCCTCTGTTTCCTGCACCAACATGTCCATTGAAGTCTGCCCCAATGACCACTCTTTCACCTCTGGGGGTACTCTGCATCACTTCATCTACCTCCCTCCAGAATCTCTCCTTCTCTTCTCGCTCACATCCTGTCTGTGGGGCATAAGCACTAACAACATTGACCATCACACCTTTAATTTCTAACTTGAGACTCATCACTCTGTCTGACACTCTTTTCACTTCTAGAACATTCCTGGCAAACTCCTCCTTCAAGATGACTCCGACTCCATTTCTCTTCCCATCCACACCGTGATAAAACAGCTTAAACCCTGCTACTATGCTTCTAGCCTTGCGACCTTTCCACCTGGTCTCCTGAACACACAGTATGTCCACCTTCCTCCTCTGCATCATGTCAGCCAGCTCTCTACCTTTTCCTGTCATAGTTCCAACATTCAAAGTCCCTACTTTCAGTCCTAGACTCATGCCTTTCCTCTTCTCTCTCTGGCAACGGACACGCCTCCCGCCTCTCCTTCTTCGACGTCTTCGACCAACAGTAGTCCAATTTCCATCAGCACCCTGTTGGTTGACGGCACTGATGGCGGTCGTTGTTAACCCGGGCCTCGACCGATCCGGTATGTGGTTCTTTCTTGTGATTCGCATAGTTTATTTGGCATTTGTTTTACGCCGGATGCCCTTCCTGACGCAACCCTCTGCATTTATCCGGGCTTGGGACCGGCGTGAGGGAGAGACACTGGTTTGTGCCCCCCCCCTTACGGCTGCATTTTTCCCTTTCAAGTCTAGTTCCTCTTAAGGTTTCTTCCTCACATCAACAGAGCGAGTTTTTCATTGCCATCATTGGTACGGGCTTGCTCATTGGGAATGTGTAGGTTTTGTAGAATAAATATTTGAATTTACGAAGTAAAGTTGTTTTGCAATAATTTAAAAAAAGTGATATGCAAATAAAACTGAACTGAAATGAATCATCATATAAAACATCCTGTTATAAATGACACAGTGGGGTTTTTTTCTCAGGTCAGGTTGAGTGTTTTACAGGTGTTGTATCATGTGTGTTCTCAGAACTAGCAGGGAGATTATATTCATTCATTATATGCTACACCAAATTCATGAAGTGCATCATCATGTGTCAACTTCAGTCATGAACAAATTCAGATTGCAGAATGGGCAGCATGGTGGGATAGGAGTTATTGATATAATGGTTGGGCTGCCTTGTCATAGACTGGCGAGTTACTCAGTGTGTACCCCACCTTTCCCAAAAGTCGGTTGCTATAGGCTCCAGCTTCCTTGCAACCCAAATAGGGTGTTGTTTGACACAAGACTGACATTTTGGAAGGTAGACATGTCGAACACCAATCCAAGAAGAAAAAGAGCAAGGATGAGAGCAAATTTCATGATTAAGTTTCGGCATTCTTTGGTCTATGTATTTTTGAGTTCATGTAAAGATTTCTGCTCATTATCAGAATGCACTGCAACTTAGCTTGAGATAAAGTATTCAGCTATTAGCACACAGAGAGAACATAAAAACCCATGAAACGTGAGTAAATATAATGCTTTTGATAGCATACATCATACCGTTTAGCATGTTTAGGTGCTGTCTCTCAACCATGCACACAGAAACAAACAGCCTCTGCACTTAGAGATTTCACCCAAGTAAATATGCAGTTGCACATACTGTATACTGCACATGAGTGGGTGAAGGTTTATATAATACTCAAGGGCATTTAATTAGTCACAAATTACTAGGCAGCATCTCATACAGCACACAACTATGTAAAGTTTTAAGAACAGCATTGGCATTGTTATCATATCCATTTTCTTGAATGTGTGCGGATAATATACATGATAAAAAAAGGAAGACATTTGAAACGTCCACTAAATGTATGAGGCAGCAGGAAGCAACCAGTAGAACATTTTATTACATGTCTTTATTGTCCAAAGTACCATAAAATGATAACTGTACAACTCCGCACACTTAAGCAGAACTAGAGCACTAAATATCCAAATCAGGTTGCTGGGTGAAAACACCGAAAATGTACATATTTACAAGGAAAAGGCTTATTCAATGTGTGATGACACTTTACATGGAAAAATAAAACAGATTCATGTACAGAAAAATAAAAATAAAAACATAATGCTCAGAATACAAAGTAATGGTTCTACTTGCTGGTATGCATCATGTAGAGCAGTAGGGAAGAGACTGCAGAGCGTGAGCATGCTCATCAAGGCACTCTAATGTACGATATACAGTTAATCCATCTCAAGTGAGAAGGGCTCACTTTCAGGCTTTTCACAGTAATTATGAACCTTTTTACATGCCCACTGAAAAAGCCCAAGCATGATGACAATTACACTGTAATTACAAGGAGTCACATACAAAAATAAAACTTCAAAGAAAAAAGGTTCCATAGTAGCTGAGTACCCATTTAGTTCAAGCTAATTAAGTAATAATAGTTTTGATGAGAGGAAGAAGGGACAAACTGATACAGACAGGGACCTTAAAACATTGAAGAGAACATTTAACACAGGAAGACAGGATTCTCTTTTGGGAGGCCAGGACATTACGCATATTGACTTACAGCACCATTCAGCGGCAAATGCTAAAACAAGCATAATTTCATGTGCCATCCCTAGAAGAATTCCCTAATGATATGCAGACTGTGAATGATCTTGATCTGGTGACACAAAGTATTTGGGTAAATCTCCAAGTAGATGCAAATTAAAAAAAAAAAAAAGAAGAAAAATTTATATATATATATATATATATAAACGGATGGAAATGGACATGTTTGTAATTCCTACAGTATACTGTTCTTTGGTGTCAAGTGACCAAGTATGAAATTTTATAATAATAATAATAATAATACCTGACAGGCACCAGATTCAGCCACAAAGCTAAAAGGCTACAATTCATTACTTAATTATCCTTTTGTAATACATTAAGGTAAGTGTAAACATGATCGTTACATAGGCTATTGGCACGTGGTACACAGCAGCGTTCCACATAGCCACACACATTCACTGACAGATGCCCCCAGTGATCCACTGCACTCTGAATATGAAAATATGCAAGCACTTGGACAGCAACTACATCATTCCTCCTGTTCTGATTTGTGGATATATAGTACGTATAAAAATAGCTCTTTTAAAAATTGCAGATGCGCTAGTTTCCATAAGATTCATTATACTCTTAATACATCTAATGCTGAGAGACGTTATCTCTGGGCCAGTTCACACACTTCAGGCCAGATGATTATGGGAGTATTGGTGCATACAGTATTTTTTTTTTTAATTGAAAGCAGCTGGAGGTATAACCAATGAATTACTCACATTCAAGGTCTGGATCTGGCACTGCCTTGTCCCTGTTGACCCCAAAACGTAAAGGCATGACCGTATAAGCTACCTTCCACTCCCTCTCACATGGCAAAGTGCAGCGCAACCTGGTACCACTCTGAGTGGAGAACGTTTATTATCAGGTTTAAAAGTTAAAAGCACTTAACAGAGCATAGACTGTGGTTACTCGTTTTAATTCAGCCACCTGCACTAAAAGGTCCTCATGAACCAGATCTGCCAAAACATTAAAATCATACCAATAGGTTTATTCCTTTTAAATATTTAAATACTTATAAAACCTTTTTTCTCTCCCCCCACACACAATTGTTTTAACAGACTGTACATATGGTACCAGTACATATAAAATTAGAAGAGATGTTACATTAGAAAGGATTCTTTCCTTCTGATATGTCATATCAAAAATATGCAGCTTTAGTAAACATATTTCTTAGCAAGTCTTGTTTTTCTTCTAGCCAAACTTTACACTGCTACATTACATTTCAAAGTTAGAAATACACCAAAACGGTGAGACTGTGCTGCCTTATTCTAAAGTCCAAAGGCCGCATACCACGGTGACCAGTAGCATGGGGCACCTGTGGGAAACCAGAGAAGGCTCTAATGCAGAGGTAAAAGCCTTAAAGTCCATAATGTACATCCCACAGTGCCATCATTCTCTATCTATATCTCTCTCACACACCCCAATACGCACCTTTCCTCATACACACATACTTAGTACCACCTATTAGCACCTCCTCTCAGCTTTCTTCCTTACTGGCCACTAAGAAACTTCTCCTAAAGGGCCATGCTAGGTCTCTGTGCTCCCTACTCCTCATTCCTGATCTTCAGTCAATCTTCTCAACTTTGCCGATGATCTTCTCCTCAAAGATGGGAAGAATAGCATCATCCTCACGTATCTCCTCAAACACCACACCACAGTCAAATTCATCGCTCACCTTCTTGAAATAATACCTGTTGAAAAAAGTCAAAGGTCAGCTCACCTTTTAAAAACACATGTTTTTGCACAACAGGGAAATTGCACAAATGGGGGAATGAACAAAAATACTTTGTTGAACTTTTAAATGTGATTTCCTTTAAAACCGCATGCTTACCAGCCTGAAAATTCCCGGGAGGTTTTGGTTAGTTACTTCAAAACTAGCAACATGTGTTAGAAAAATTGGTATCATTTTAAAGCTTAGGATATCAGCTACCACATGTTTAGGTATGAATGACTCAAAATAAATCAATTCTGGCTTAAGACCCACTTCGCTGTGATGAGTCACATATACCATGTCCTCATGAAGGTTGCTCTGAACACAGCAATACTGTAACCATTGGACAAGCCCGAGCAAATTTATGATATAAAAGTTTTGCTGAGGTCGTCGGTGCTGGTCATGGCAGTAGCCCCCGAGCGCTGTTGGACAACTGTGGTGAAGGGGGCCGTCCAGTTGAAAAAGGAGGCCCATCGGGTCTTATTGGCCTGTAGGACTCCAGAGGCAGCCAAATGTGCTGCAGCCGAAGCTGTCGCAGATACAAAATCTCAGGCATGAGACGAGTCCGGTGAGGGACTGGAAAGTGATTATCGGTTGGCTTCAAAAAGGTTCTTGACCACCATCCGATGCCTCAGCAGGGGGGAAGCAGTTCTCCACAAACATCGTTTACAATGGAGGTAGTGAGATGCTCACCTTGACTGGGAATGTTGTCGGGAGGTAGGTGGAATGAATATTTTGAGGACCTCCTCAATCCCACCAACTTACCCTCCGTGGAGGAGGAAGACCCTGGGGGGTTTGGGCGTGGGTCTGCCCATCACTGGAGGTCACTGAGGTAGTCAAAAAGCTCCTAAGTGGTCGGGCTCCGGAGTTGGACGAGATCCGCCCTGAATATCTCAGGACTCTGGATGCTGTAGGACTGTCTTGGTTGAAACGTCTCTGCAACATCACGGGGGCTGTACCTCTGGAGGGGCAAACCGGGCTGGTAGTCCCCCTTTATAAAAAGGGGGAACGGAGGGTGTGTTCCAATTATCGGGGAATCACACTCCTCAGCCTACCCAGGAAAGTCTATGAAGGGGTGCTGAAGAGAAGGATTCGATCGATAGTTGAACCTCGGATTCTGGAGGAACAATGTGGTTTTGTTCCTGACCATGGCACTCTCCACTATACACCAACTCTATATGTTCCATAGGACCTTGGAGGGGGCATGGGAGTTTGCCCAATCTGTCCACATGAGTTTTGTGGATTTGGAGAAGGCTTTCGACCATGTCCTTTGGGTTATCTTGAGGCGCATGCTCCGGGAGTACGGCATTTCGGACCTGCTGCTACGGGATATTCGATCACTATCACTGGAGCCAAAGTTTGGCCCGTATTGGGAACAACAGGTCAAATTCGTGTCCGGTGAGGGTTGGAGTCAAGGCTGTCCTTTGTCACCAATTCTGTCCATAATTTTTATGGACGGAATTTCTCGGTTGAAGGGTTCTGTTTGGTGGTCATCGGATCTCATCTCTGTTTTTTGCGGATGATGTTGTTTCATCAAGCCGGGACCTTCAGCTCTCATTGGAACGAGTCGCAGTCGAGTGCGAAGCGACCAGGATGAAAATCAGCACCTCCAAGTCCGAGGCCATGGTTCTCAGTCGGACAAGGGTGGCATGCACCCTCCGGGTCGGGAATGAGGTTCTGCCCCAAGTGGAGGAGTTTAAGTATCTTGGGGTCTTGTTCACGAGTGAGGGAAGGATGGCGAGGAGGTCAACAGATGGATCGCTGCAGCCTCTGCTGTTAAACAGAGTCTGCACCAGTCCGTCGTGGTGAAGAAGGAGCTGAGCCACAAGGCGAAACTCTCAATTTACCAGTCGATCTACATTTCAACCCTCACCTATGGTCACGAGCTTTGGGTAGTGACCGAAAGAACACGATCGCAGATACAAGCGGTTGAAATGAGCTACCTTCACCGGGTGGTGGAGCTCTCCCTTAGCGATAAGGCGAGAAGCTCTACCATCCGGGGAGAGCTCAGAATAGAACCGCTGCTCCTCCGCATTGAAAGGGACCAGTTACGGTGGCTCGGGCATCTGGTCAGAATGGCTCACGTACGCCTCCTTGGTGTGGCGTTTCAGGCATGTCCAACGGGGAAGAGACCCTGGGGTCGACCTAGAACACGCTGGAGGAACTATGTCTCTCGGCTTGTCTGGGACTGCCTCGGTGTCCCTCCGTAAGAGCTGGAGGAAGTGGTTGGGGAGAGGGACGTCTGGGGCCTCTTTGCTCAGGTTGTTGCCCCAGCGACCCAACACCAAAAGAAGCGGAAGATGATGACGTTTTGCTGAAGGCCCATATACTAGTGTGTTTTTTTGGCCATATAGTGTATGCCACTAACAGGACGTTATTTCAATTAAAATATATACAACATTAAATAATTGTATGAATTGCTGTTCAAACATCATCCATATTTTCATTTAGGATTTCTAATCATTAAACTTTAAATTCCTCAAAAGGAAGGTATCCCAAATTTGAAAGGTGGACAGGTGACACTGACCTTTTACATTTTCTTAAGATTTAGAAAACTAATTTTCCACATTTTTTAATGTATTAGGCCAATATGCATTAAAACCTAGTATATGTAGGATCATATTCCTTGCAGCAGCATCAAATTATCAGTAGGACTCAAAAAAGTCAGTATGTGACATGGACAGAATGAATAGCCTTCTATTCACTAATAATAGCTTTAAATAATAATTATGTAATTAGTTACACTATGCCAATTGATAGTGTTCAACTTTTCTTTATTATCCATAGTTAATAGATGCCAATACGTCAGTAACCCGTGGGTACACAAGATACAACATGTAAAATAGACAGGAAGAGTTACGTATACCATCAATCCCGTTTTAAGCCTGGTGCACCTGTGCTCCAATTCATGTGGTTACTGGACCTATGGAGACCTTAGCAGAGGCTCCTTGGGATGTGAAAATAATGAGGTCTTTCTCTCGTCACAAAATTGAGCACGAAAAAGGTGTAAACTAGGAAGTATTTGAATTATATCAAAATCTGTGTTCACGGTGGTTTAGCGGTTAGCACGTCCACCTCACAGCAAGAAGGCCTGGGTTCGATTCCCAGCCTGGGCGTTTCTGTGTGGAGTTTGCATGTTCTCCCCGTGCTTGCGTGGGTTTCTTCCGGGTACTCCGGTTTCCTCCCACAGTCCAAAAGACATGCACAGTAGGTTAATTGGCCGTTCTAAATTGTCCGTCGGTTCACATCGTGCAGAAGGCAATGGCAGACCACTGCAATACCCTTGCCAAGAAAACCTCCATGAAGATGAGCACAGAACACGTAATGGTTAGGTTCCTGGTCTATCACCGCAACGGCCTGGGTTCGAATCCAGACACCCAAAAAAAATAAAAAAATTAAAAAAATAAAAATAAAAAAAAATTTAAAAAAAATTGTGACCTGGGTCTGAAGCTGTGTTGTGTCCCTGGGCAAGGCACTTAATCCATATTGCACTCAGTCCACCCAGCTATTAATGGGTACCTGAATGACAGGATGTATGGACCTACATGGTCGTGCTTAGTAGCAGCCTTGAAGTACATTCCTGCAGGGTAATAATGTATAGCCAGTGAGCAGCTCTAAGCTGGATACAAGGCTTAAAAATCGTCATCATATGTGCACATTTTGATATGATTTTATCTCCTAAGCACGTACTAAAGATTTTGATGCGTTGATTCACAAATAAACTTGGACATGGAAATATTTATTCAAGTTTGAATTTGAGCATTTGGAAAATATGCCAGTTTTGTGATCAGACCCATATAATACACTCTTGGAGTGATTCCGACTGGCCTGCTATTTTGAAATCTTAAAAATTGTTCTAAAATAAAAGATAAAATCATTCTGAAAAAAAAAATGTAGAAATAAGCTATGAAAGTCTGTTAGTTTGTTTTGCTTGTTGTTTTTCTCTGTTAAATATATTTTATAGAGTATTTGCCGAACCACTTAATTCTAATTTGGGTCACGGGGAGGCTGGTGCCCATCTCAGCAGACTCTGGGCGATGGCAGGTACACCCTGGACAGCTCACCAGGCCATCCCAGTACCAACACTCACAATGATTCACACTCACATTCTCGCCTAGGGGAGACAGATTTGGAGATTTGGAACAGCCAATTAGCCTACTGTGCATGTTTTTGGACTGTGGGAGGAAACTGGAGTCCCTGGAGCAAACCCACGCAAGCACGGGGAGAACATGCAAACTCCACGCAGAAGCACTCAAACTGGGAATCAAACTCAGGCCTTCTTGCTCCTAGGTGGACATGCTAACCACTATGCCACCGTGTCGCCCTACTTTTGTACAGTATGTGCTAAATAGGCAAATTTAGCTTCATTGAGCTACACGGTTCAAGAGCTCACCTGACCTGCCTGTTATGGTTAAAATATGTTAAACTATAAAAGTGTTGTTTTTGTTTGCTTTTTGTTTTATTATCTTTCTGCATAAATATTTACTTAATCTCTTAGGGTATTAAAAGACAACACATCACAGATATTACCTCAATCCATCATACTCCAAAAGTGGCATAAAATATATTATATAATAAACTATAAATGTGGGTGTGGTGTTGTTGATGTTCCTGTGTAGAATATGCCAAAACAATTATGCACATTCTGTCGATGCCAATGACTTGAATAGATCTATTCAGCAACATTCACCACACCTTGAGTGCATAGTTGTTAATGATCCTGAGATGATTAACCAATCAGATTGTGGCATTCATGCGCAGTGTATAAGACTTATTTTATTTGCTTGTAGGCTGATGAATCTGGTCAAACCCTAAACTGCTAAACTCTATGACATTCAAGAGACAGCAATGAATATAAGTAAAAACTTTCAAGCAAATCAAACTGAAAATTTTGTCATTTTGAGCTCAGTCAAGTTGCTCACAAAATTTCACTCTTTAAAACCCTGCTTCATATTTTCTATTGCTATTCTGGACTCAAAGGCAAGTGACTCATACACCGAAAGCTCTACTTTGGAAAACTGCCAAAGGATTCCATTGTGCCTGATTGGTAAGCACAATTTTTTAAACTTATATTTATTGACCAAAATAAATAAACAAACACACACACAGGTGTAATTTTTACCTATAACTCCCTTTCTTAGTAAGCAGCTCCTTGAACTGTCCCAGTGTGACAATCCTTCCTTTGACTGAGGTCCTGTATGGGATGGGCTCACCACAGAAATAATACGCCACAGTAATGTTCTCGCACTGCTGCTTTTTCATACCTTTGTGTCTGTCGAAAAAAGAAAAAGAGCAAAGAATTCAGTGGTGAGTAAAAGTCTGATTAAAGCACTTAAAGAATCAAAGAGATTAAATCTGCATGTCGGATTTTTTGAAGACCGAAATAAACAAAATATCTCAGGTTGTTGCTATTAGCAGTGGTCAGGCTTTGATGGCGTGAACACGGCAACAACTTGTTTAAAATTCGGCATGATTTCAATCTCCATCTCAGTTTATCAAAAGACATCCACATCTTTAGAGTGACAAAATACATATAAGTGCCATTGCTGAGGTTTCCAGCAACAGGTAAGAGCACACTATTACGATGATGGATGGTGTCTACTTTCTAACTACACCACACGGCTATAAAGCAACATGAGACGAGAAAGGGTGGGGACATGAACTCGGACAAGCTGAATCATGTTAATAGGACACATGCAGTCCAGGCAGGGAGTCAATATGCTTGCAGCAGTGGATGCAGGATGATGAAAACTCTCACAGACTCAATGACAGGACTGATGACACAATAAGAAAGGCATGATGGGAAACTGGGCCAGTGCGACATACTGGGCCTCGGAGAGCTCCGTGTCGGACACGGCGGGCACCACGTTGAGTGTGGGGAAAACGGCGGGCCGGACCACACTGCGTCCCCTCTGGATCACCTCCATCACATACCTGAGAAACAACTCCTATATTAGACATGCCACGCACATTCAGCCTCGATTTCATGGGGTGCAAGGAAATAAAACAGGAAGGACCTAGACACTACGCACAAAGTCACACTGTTTAACGACGATTCTGCCTCATCTCTAATCACAGTATAATTCCAAAAAGTTCTGCTTAAAAAAACAGGCCTGCTGGACAGTATATGTCTATACCCAAAGGAAGAATAAGAAAAAGCAGATAAGTCAACAACAATAACATCAGAAAAGTCTCCTTGAAAGAAAAAAGTTGACAGCTTTGAAGAAAACGCTCATATCTCACCTTGGGAATGAGAAAGAGAAGCGTAACTGACCTCTGCTTGGGCTGCGGGGTTCCTGACTTTTTCTTTTCCTCTTCTAGTCGTCTGCGGGCCTCTTCCAGCTGTGTAAGGGGGTTAGGAGCTGGATTTGGGGGCATGGTTGGATCTTGGATGAAGGGGTGTGAAGGCAGAACGTTGTTGCTGAGTTGCGCATTCACCCACGGGTGCACAGCCCCCAGCCATTCTACCGAGCTTGGTCGGCCCGACTCATGACCCTGCGTCTTCTTAGAGCCAGGAAGACTCCTAAAGCATACATCAGAGAATCAGAAAAGCCTCTTAATGCCAGAAATCTTTGAAACCTTTGAAGCGATCCCTTTCCAGCTCACTTTTATATCACCTTGGCTTTCAAACTTGATTACATAAAAGTACAAGATTTGATTAATCATCACTGGTTACACCATAGCTACTGTACAATATACCCAGGTCATCTGGGCATTTCTGAAACGGATAAAGTCAAATATAATGGGTAAAAGTACTGTTTGTTTTAGTGCAGAAAAGTATAATGTACTGCAGTCTGTTATGATTAAAAAAAAGTCATCATTCATTCATTACTGCTGCCCACCACATTCAAACAGTGAACACTTCCAGAACCTGACATGTACATCAGAGTTCATCTTTCAAATTAGCTTCAGGTGAAAGATTAAACAGCACAAACATACTGCATCAATTACACTCCGTGTCACTGGTTATAAGAGTTGTATATATAATAAGAGCGACAAAAAGTTCAACCCTTCCTAGATGGGGACACTAGTTCATTGCAGGTTACCTTCCAGTATTATTCTTTATTTAATTTTATCTATTTATACTCCTAGGTGGACAGAGGCACGCTTGCCCAACAGTCAGCATGATGTTGGTCTACAAGGATTCAAGCCCACAGCCTCTCAATCACGAGCCCAGCACACTGACCTCTGCACCACCGGCCCCCACTGGTTACAATATGGTGGAATATAAATACAGTACAAAACTCACATTCTTTCTTTTTTCCTTTCGACTTTTTTCCCTTTCTCGGGAGTCGCCACGGCGAATCATCTGATTCGCACATTTGATTTGGCATAGGTTTTTAAGTCGGATGCCCTTCCTGTCACAACCCTTTAGCAAGGGACAGAAACACGCTGACGGCTTTGCAGCCTACTCTTTACTAAAGTCAGCAATGGCTCTTTTACATGCCTCACACCATAGACAATGAGAGACATGGCCCGCCTTTGATATCCCAGTTAGCCACACTGTGGGGACAGTGACAACCTTGTGGGGACTCGAACCACCAACCTTAGAATCAGCGATCCTGCACCCTATCCATTAGACCAATGTTTCCCAACCCCTGTTCCGCGGCACATTAGTGTGCCGTGAGAAATCATCAGGTGTGCCGCGGAAGATTAACCGATTTCACTTAATATGTAATAACAGTGCTGTTCAGCTAGAGGGCAGTATCATTTTTGTTCCGTGGTGTGCCTCGTGATTTTTCTAATGTAAAAGGTGTGCCTTGGCTCAAAAAGGTTGGGAAACACTGCACTAGACCACCACTGCCCCTACAGTACAAACCTCACATTATGAAAGCAAAATAGTTATCCAATCATTAGCTAAACCCTACCATCATGCAACTCCTTCATGACCTACTTACCCATATGGACTTTTCTTGTGGCGCACTGTCTCTTTCTCTCCCTCCATTATCCACTGCAGGATCTTTTGGTTTCTGTCCAGATCGTCTGGAGCGGTTTCTCGCATCTCAAAGTTTCGCATATCCTCAGTTTTCTTGTATGGTCGCTTTGAAAGTGTGGCACTTTTACTGCTGAAATAAAGTTATCCATACATTTGGCCTTGATGTGCTTTGTCTTCTATCAGCCTTATATGGTCATACATTTAAACTTTAGAGGGAACTTACCTATAACCGCTTGGTTCCATTGCATTGGTGGCATCAGAATAGTTCCTCATCTTGGAGCCATAATGGTGCTGCTCCATGTTCCACGGCCTCATGCCTTCTCCCTCAGCGTGATGTGTGTGATGTGTGTGTTTGTGGTGGTAAACATATCCCAGCTCACCCTTGGATCCCAACCTTGCTTGGTGCTTTCCTTGGCCACTGACAAGTGGTACAATATGCCCAGGTATCTTGGTCGCAGGAAGGCCATCGGGTGACCGAGACTTGGGTGACTGACAACCAGGAGTCTTCATGACGCGCTGTACATGTTCATCCAGGATGCTCTCTGGGTTCTCCTCATGAGCATCTCGCAACCCTAACCCACCGTAGGCCGTGTCCGAGTATCGTGCTGTATAATGCTGCACATGCACAGCAGGGGGCAGCCTGTGGCTGGCCATGGATGGTGCCATGGACACATCTGCGTCGTCACCTTCTTCCTCCTGCACAGACCACGAACACATCTACTTTACTGATGACATCCAAACATTTGGTCTCATTTCAGGAATAAAGAGCATCTTAACATTCAAAGGTAAATAAGAGTCAAGAGGTCCAACACAACACACAACATGGTGCAGTCAGTAGCCACAGAGCATGCCACACAAATTAGAATAAGAGGCCCAGCACATTCTCCCGAATCAGTTTATTCTTATGACTATTTCAACATCATTCTTAATGCATTCCAACCTCTGATCTGCGAAACAGGCAGTCTGAGGCCTCATAATGGGAATGCATAAGAGTGAGGGTATTTAGAACAATTGGATTTTTAATCAAATCCATGACTGATCAGCATGTAATGCAAAAAAAAAAAACTTTCGTACCACCTGAACTATTTACAGAATTTTACAATTCATGTGCAACAGTTTAAGTCTTAATACAAAAGAGCTGGAAAGTCCAGTATATTTTTAAATGCACACTTGCTGCAGTATTCAATGTGAAAACCCTTAAAAACCTCAACTTGTCTTTCCCCAAAAATCAGAACAAAGAGCGAATTGCGGAGGAAAATGATGAGTGATAGAAATATCAATGAATAGACCAAAATTCTCCTGGTCCGTGATAGACGCATGTTATACATGCAACTTAACCACACAAATGATCTTGAGACTTAAAACATGGCTGCACTGAGAAAAAGATGCCGATTTGTGGAGTGCGCTGGAATTTTTTTCTTCTTTTTTTTTTAATGCCACAGCTCACCTCAAACAAGGTCATTACTCACAGCCAGACTACAAACGTCTAGCACAGGTGTTTCACCTGAAACTGAAGACAAAGGGACTATAGAAATGAAAGGAATGTCCGATAAGCTTATGCATGATAAATCCAGCTGCATGCTTCACTTGAACATAGTTTTACACAAAAACTTGGCTGAAACTAGAGAAAATGAGACATTTCCTCCCATTTTGGAAGCAGACTCACCAACCGCACTCTCTTGAGGCGCTCTTCTAGTTTCTCTTGGGCCTCCCGCTCCCTCTGGACCGCCTCTAGCCGGCTAATCAGCTCTGCTGCAAACTTCTCTGGGTCCACATGGATATCCTTTGGTATCCGGTTTGTACGCTACACAAAAACATGAGCAAGCAGAGTTTACTGGCTCTGCTCTAATTGTGCACAAACAGAACATTTACAAAAGGCAGACAGAAGCAGAAGATTAGATGGTGATGAGGGTAGACAGCCCTGGTAAGCAGTTGACCTTGGAAGGTCATCACAAAATTATGACTTGGTAAGTACCTTATTAATACACCAAGCAAACCTTTGTGGGCACCACAGTAATACTCATACAATATGTTTCTGTTAAACATCTAATTCCAGATTTATTCCCCCTTTGAGGTCAAACCCCACTCTTTAAATTCGAAAAACTTTACCTCACTACATTTCTGGGGAATGGCTGAGATAATTTATGATCATACAGCTACACGAGCATTAGTCAGATCAGGCCCAACAATGGCTGTGAGGGTCTATCGGGCAATTGGAGCTCCAGCTCATCCCAAACATGACACTCGAGTTCTTCCATTGCAACCTTTGCAAACCACATCTTCATGAACCTTGCTTTGTGCACAGGGGCATTGTCATTCTGGAACACTGTTCAAGCCTCTTGACTTAAATGATGACATCCTATACAATAGTGTGTGTCAAACATATGGAAAATGATCAGGGGTCTACAAATCATGTGCACAGGCACAGTGTTATCCTTGTTATCTACAAAAGTATATCATCACATATTTAGTATCGCATAGTGACACCAATATAATTTGTAAGCAAGACAGGGGTCTTTATTTATTTTTGCTATACTGTATTAATCCCACAAGGGAAATTATTACCTCAACATTTAACCCATCCAAGGTGAGTGCACACACATACTCGGAGTAGTAGGCTGCCACACCTGGAGAGCAGGTGGGGTTAGATGGCTTGCTCAAGGGCAATTCAGTCATTAATGTGGGTGAAGGGATGGTGCAGCTCACTCCCTCACTGCCATACATTTTTCCAGCTGGTTTGGGAACTGAACCCATGACCTGCTGGTCCCAAAGCTGCTTCTCTAACCATTAGGCCATGGCTGCCCTCAAAATGTACTAGTCGCTCCAAATTCTTCTCATTAAATTACTGTCAAGCTAACCATAACTTTAAGAGGAAATACAGCTACTATCATGTGTTACTTCAATAAACTATCTCAATACTCAGATTAAGCTCATGTGTGTTCCAAAAACCAGATTAGGAAATTTGAACTAAGGACACTCATTTCAATACAACTGGCAAACCGCTCGAAGGCAGTGATGCATTTAAATCAAAAGTTCTACTACATGGTTGTTATTTCCTTATTTTCAGCATCATGTCATCTTTATGTGGAACTTGAAGCTATACTATAAACTGTGCTTGAAATGCATTAATCAAAAAGACTCTGGCAGCTTCTTGCCAACATCCAGCCAAACCATACAGGAGCCCATAAAATTTTGATTACAAGGTCAAATCTGATTTAGGTCTCTGTTCTAAGACTTGATTCATTTCAGAGGAACTCGTCTCATTCCCAACCCATATGGCTAAATGCCCAGTGAAGCAGGAGTACCTGTCAAGCCTTGACAAGACATTGTGGCTACAGACTAAGCTTCACTGCTGCAGACCTCTCTTCAAGAATATCTTTTTTTGCCTCACTCTTTTGATAAATAAATAAATAAAACAGGATAAATGCACTGAAAAACAGAATTTACCCGTCTCACTGCTACACAAGTAACAGACATCGTAGTGACCCTGATTAAAATATTGGTACGGCTCATTAAAGTACTGCAAACAAAGTCTTCAAAAATGAAATCATTTTCTCTTTCTCCCTTTCCCACTCTCTACGTTCAACAAGCACTGACGAATAAAATGGTCAGACGTACAGTAGGCCCTCAACATTCGCGGGGTTTCGGTTCCGGCCCCTCCCGCGAATGAAGATAATCCAGAAGTTCTGTACACAGAAGTAAAACCCCATGTATCATATTACATGCGCGAATGAGCAGTTGGAAGTAAAATACTGTGTATCTATCACATGCGCTAAAATATGCTTCTTAAACACATTCTATTCTTCAGGTATGAGATCGGAGTCTTGGGGCAACTAAGCACAAGTTAAGCACGCTATCCTGAGCTAATATGCTATGGTAGCTCAATGCTAGCCACACTCCAGCTAACAATAAGCCCAGGCGGAGTTCTCAGAGTTATGTTGTTTCTTTTGATTGGTTGTTTTGTTTGTTCATATTTTGCACTATGCTCGTCGATGACCGGTTGTCCCTACTACAGCTATGAGATCGGAGTCTTCAACTCCTATCCTGAGCTAATATGCTATGGTTGCTCAATGCTAGCCGCACCCCGACTAACAATAAGCCCAGGCGAGAAGGGGCCGAACGACGACTCCGGTGCTTGGGATCGCAGGGGATGAAGGCCGTGTAGCCGGCTGGTGCAATCGCCTCGTCGGGTGTACTCTCCTTGAGCCATGCTTCACAGAAACACAGCATGGAGCAGTCCTGTCGATCCCTCTGCACTGCAATCTGAGCATGAAGCTCGTCACTTTTGTTTCACAGGGACTGAACATTTTCAAGCAGTATGACCGGAAGTGCTAACCAAGCGCCGGATACTCTGAGAATTCCACCTGGGCTTATTGTTAGCCAGGGTATGGCTAGCATTGAGCTACCATAGCATATTAGCTCACGATAGGAGTTGTTGCGTGCTTAGTTGCCCGAAGCTGATCATAGCTGTAGTAGGGTCGACCGGTCACAGACGAGCATAGTGCAAAACATAAACAAACAAAACAACAAATAAAACAAATCAAAACGAACAAAGAAACAATTTGACTCTGAGAACTCCGGCAGCGTCATCTTGGAGATGTCACTCCAAGTCCAATGTAAAAGGACATGAAGCGTAATTAAGTTTATCCTTTTGGTATCGTTTGTTAAATACGCTACAGAACATAAAATCTCACGCACAAACATTCTAAACATTAACTTAGATACTGTACTGGAACAAAAATTGAAAAAGACCTCACAGTTCAGAGGAAACTGTTGTTTCTTCAGAAGAAACATTCAAGGTTTTGTATCGCTTAGCCAGAGAAGACGCACAGTGTTTGAGTGGCATCATACAGCTTAACTGGTAATTAGAATACACAAAAAAGAGGCTCATTGGTAACTTGTGCGCAAATGAGGAAAAAAGGGCGTTACATCATCTCAACTAATCAGCAGGAAGGAGGACAGCCATTGGCTGAATTTGAGTGACGTGTCAGTTGCTCGGCAGTCCGCGAATACTCAAACTGTGAGTGTAAAACCGCGAAAAGTCAAGGGCCTACTGTACATAATGTTTCAATTAATTTTTAGCTACAGACTTTAACTTGGTCAAATAGCACAGAGGGATTCCCCAGTCCTGAACACCTAACGTTAAGACAGTGGTTCTCAATTATTTTCTGTGGCACCCCCTCTAGGAAGAGAAAAACATTTCACGCCCCCCACCGCCCCGTGTGCGACTATAAATTGTATTATTTATCTATAAAATAATTAGTACACCTCTGCATAACATTGTATCTTTATTAACATTAAAAACAATAAAAAAGAAAGAAATACAATGAGTTGTCGACTTACGGCCTATGCGAGTTACGTCCGATCGACTTTACGACTGCAAAAGCGCCAGCATCTTAAAAATCCAAGCAGGAGATGATGCAGCTTCACTTTCTAACTGCTCAGAGCAAATCTATTCATCTACTTTCAATGCCATGTCACTGTGGCGCGAAGCGGAGAGCCAATCCTTTCTGTGTGTGGCGGGTCCAATACCTTGAAACTCTAATTATATTGGAATCACAAGCTGCAGTCTTTATGTGACAGGAAGCACGTCCCAAGTTTTGGCAATTAGCTGGTCTGCGGGTTGAAGTTTTTCCATGTCTGTCCATTTGTGTTTGCTTGCCAGCTGTGCTTGGCCTCAACCAAAAGCGGCCGTAAGTCAACGACTCTCTGTATAGTTCAACTTACAATACATAAAAACTTCATTAACATTGTTTTTTAATCTGTAACGGAAAAGATTTAAAGTTCACCAATGTGCCTGAATTTTTTTTTTTTTAAATCCTTAAATAAGTAAAATGAGTTTAAATATGTCTTAATATCTACGTCTCTCTCTCCACCTTTCTCTTTGTTCCTGTTAGAAATTTCCAGTTTTGTTTCTTGAGGGGTTGTTTACTGCACTTCATATCATCTGCTCATGTGAAAAACCACTACACCATAGCATGACAATGAGAGCGCCACTGCCAACTACTGGAGTGGAGGTGCAATTACCCAATTAAGGTAAGCATGTTACCCAGGGTCATACGCGCTCCCCCGGCATCACATCGCCGCCGCCCCTCCCCCTGGCATCATACCACACCCCCCAAGGGGGGCGTGCCCCACTATTTGAGAAGCACTCAACAATAGTGGAGTCATCACTGAAGTCAAGCTACACTATAAAGTGATTTATATGATAATTTATATATGATTTGCCAAATACTATAAAGACTGTATAAACCGTTTAACCAATTTGGATTACAAAAACAAACCGTATCGTTCCTGTTCTTTCTTTCTCATCTCGACTTCTGGTAAGGTCTGATAAATATCACCTGCCGGTTTTATAGGTTCTTGTCCGTATGTAATTTCCATGATACAACCAATGAAAAACTGGCTAAACTATTAGTCTTGGGCTTAATGCAGTGGTTCTCAAATAGTGGGGCGCACGGGTGAAGCCAGGGGGCGTGTGTGACCCCAGGGAACATGCTTTTTTTTTTTTTTTTTTTTTTTTTGATGTATGTGGATAACGTGTAATTCTACATCCACTACAGCAGGTGGCAGTGGCATCCTCACTGTTAGAGTGTGCCCAGAGGTAAAATAGGAAGTGAAATTAATAAACCCACCGTGGAAATTTTTAACAGGGACTGAAAGAGAGGTGGAGAGAGACAGAGACGGTGAGAGAAACGAAAGTCTCCCGGAAGCTAAGTTGAGGAGGTATGACGAAGCGGATGTAGCACTGCGCTTCACTGTGCTGCTATGAGAAACGAGGAAAGACCCCTGTTTGCTGTGTCTGAAAACATTGGCAGCGGACAGCATGAACCCAAATAAATTCAGGCATCACTCCGATCACATGATGAGCTGCGTAAGTTTTTTCAGCAAAAACGTGCCGAAATTACCAACAACCATCTGAAACATGCTCATTATAGCCATTAATCTGGACTTAATCATTTTGACAAAAATAATAATAAAAATAGTTTTATTCGTTTTTGTTTTGTAGGTTCAAGTGTTTTATATATTGAGCTCCTGAGTTAACATTGCTGATCAATTTGAATGTAGTATTATTTAATGATTTTATTTTATTTTTCAGTATCAAATGGTTCAAATTGTTGGTCAAAAAAAGTTTATATTTTAAATAAGAACACTTTTTTATTTCAGACAAATTGATGCACTTTAAATCTTTTTGTTTAAAGACTAAAAATTGTTAATAAATTATTCTTTGTTGGAAATTGATATATCCATAATAATAAGGATTTATTATGTTAATAAGGATACAGTGTTATGCAAAGGATTACTTATAACTATTTTTTAGACAAATAACACTATTTATATGGGGGCACGAAAGGTTTTCCTCTTCTTAGGGGGGTCGCGACAAAAAATAATTGAGAAGCACTGGTTTAATGAATCATGTTCAGTAGGAATCATTATGGTTTAGAAACAGTGGCACTGGGGAAATGACAGGAGGCAGAGCTAGAAATGTTGAGGGTCTCTTTGGGAGTAACAAGGATGGATAGGATCAGGAATGAGTATATCAGATGTTAGAGGTTTTGGAGACAGAGTCAGATTGGCTAGATTGAGATGATTTGGACATGTAGAGAGGAGGGTTAGTGAGTATATTGGTAGTAGGATGCTGAAGTTGGAACTACCAGGCAGAAGGTCTAGAGGAAGAAGGACATGAAGGTAGTAGCAGTAAGAGTGGAAGATGCAGAGGATAGGGCGAGATAGAGGTGGATGGTTCGCTGTGGTGATGCCTGAAGGGAAAAGCCGAAAGGAAAAGAAGAAGAAGTTCAGTAGGAAACATTGTGTTTAGCAGCACACCTATTTTGTGGGGTGACGATGCTGGCAGGATTCGGAAAGTATCATATGTGACCCCACATTATTATCTATAGAGGCTTGGCCACTCCTTTATAGCTCATTTCATCAAGTTTTTTTTTTTTAATTTTAACATAGTTCTCCGTAGTATGACTGGGAATGAAAACTGGACCTTTTATTTTTATACAAACTCGCCTGCATGAGGCTTTAAAGCAAATGAACATAAATCTGTCTCATAATCGTGCTACAAAAAATAATAATAAAAGGACCACTTCTAAGAAATAAAATATGTACATAACTACACAATCCAACTAATTCTTTGTATGACCATTTACAGTGTAGTTGTAGTTAGCCACCAGTTATAGGTCTATATCAGATTAAAACCGGATGTTTGACTTTGGAGCTAGTTTTCGTCTAATTCACTCACACAACATATGGTTTTTACATGGTAAAAACTTGAAGTACAGTAAAAATGGCCCTGTGTTGATTATACGGTGTGTGAAAGCTCCTGATGGGAGGATATGCCAGTTAGTACCATCTCAGGGATTCTTATTAGGGTGCAGTGAGGAAGCCCAGGCTTCAGAACCCGGCTTTCATTTGAAGACACAGCTGGAGAGAGTATTGAGCATGTTTTAGACAGCATGTACAAACACAGTTTCTCTCTCGCACTCTCTCTCTCTGCTATTCGCCAGCACATGATCAAAGCCCCCACCATCCCAAGACACCATTGTGCATCTTAAGAATGCACATTTATTTCAGGAAAGGCAGAGAGAAGATAGAAAGGAGAATGTCATAAAAAAGGACAGAAAAAATGCCTGATGATAAGTAAAGAGAAAAGGGAAGAAGAAAAAGGAAAGAAATGTGCATGCCCATGAAGGAAAGAGACACAAGGAGTGAGAGCAAAAAGTAAAATTGCTGCAGTGTGTGCACAGTTAACAAGGTCTTGTTTAAAGGGTACTTACAGGAATATGAGGTAGTGGCACTCGCCCGTTAGCTTTGGCACTTTCGTGCATCTCACGTCGAGACTGTTTCCGGTATCTGTAAGGAGGGACTCCATCTCTAATGGAAGACAAACACAGGTTTTTGAATGTATTTATAAATTATTCATAAGCAGCATGGCAAAGATTGAATACAACAATATTTTACTACATCTGGAAATATATTTAAAGCAAATGTGAGCAATAATAACAAACATGGAGCGATGGGACATCTGTCAAGGATCATTACTCCCAAATAAAAAATTATGAAAGCAGATCTACACACTTCTTAAAATGTTGCGAAAAGCACATTTATATTCAACAGCCGCGCACAATGCCGAGTCAGGATGAATTTCCCCTCCGTTAATGCAGCAGACGGCGAGTGCATGTTTAAATGGTGAAAAGAGCAGCTTGCCATTCCCGAAGCTGAGTGGAGGTCAGACCCTTTATGTCACCGGCCTGCAGATGCTTTCATCCCTCTGAGTACGTTGTGTCCCACTGCTCCTGCACACCTATACAGCCCCTAATATAACCTACTTCAGACACCCGTTTCTCCTCTGCTTACTGCCTTTCATGTTTCTTTTAAGAAAGTTCCTCGGCACTCTCTCTGAACTTATCACATTCCTTGCATCGATTCTTTTTCCTTGGCGTGTTTCCATGTCCTCATTCACCTCCCTAAATGGAAACACACTTCCTGCCTAACATGGAAAGAATCAGGGGCATTGAACGATAGCATGTGTCCTGCAATGACTGCACATGGATACGGCACAGAGTAGTGGGTTACACAGAGTTGCACTACAGCATGATGACCGGGGGGGCTGGGGGGGGACGCTATGTTAAGTTTTGTGTTCCCAGCTTCACTTTCATACTCACAATATTTTCATGAGGTCCAGATTGGTTTAGAGATGGCACTGAGATCATACATTTATTTTCAGTCCTTTCATATACCTCCACATGTTCCTACGTAGTAGACAGTAAGTAGTCAAAGACTGCTACTTCATAACAGACAGACGTTAAAATTCAGGAAAGATCATTTAAAGGAATACATAATCAATGCCTTCAAATTATAGACTACAAAAGCACTGTAGCAGCTCAACTGTAAACTCTATAATTAGCATCAGGCATCTTGAGTCTATTGGGTGGGTAATGAGCGCATGGGGCACCCTCAGAGGAAACCCTGCTCGTTCCGGCTCTCACAGACATGCAGGACATTTCATTTCAAGCACAGGTCATAGGAAACTCACTCCAGTGGTGAAGTGGTAGAACGATTCTTGTTGCACTGCTACAGGGAAATCCAGATTTTTAGAAGTGCGGTCTGACAATAACATAAAAAATATTTATTTTTTATTCACTCTTATGAAATTAAAAAATTATTGTACTTCATCAGTAATAATAGTAATAATAAAAATAACAATGCCTGAACAACACTGTCTGCTTATCTGAAGGGGGGAAAAGGTTTTAATGCAGTAAAATGCTAATTCTAGTTTTCCCTTTTCTCTTCTTCAAAATGGGCAAGCTCAAATGGGTGACAGTGCTCAAAGTGTGTATTTAAGTCTGTTGTTCCTAGTGTTGTTCTGTATAGGGCAGTGGTGGCCTTGTAGTATAGGGCGCTGGATCACTGATCCTAAGATTGGGGGTTCGAGTCCCCACAAGGTTGTCACTGTCCCCCCCCAGTGCAGCTAACTGGGTTATCAAAGGCCGGCCATGTCTCTCACTGTCTATGGTGAGAGGTTCATGTAATAGAACCATTGCTGACTTTCGTAAAGAGTAGCTGCAAAGCCGTCAGCATGTTTCTGTCCCTTGATAAAGGGATGTGTCAGGAATGGCAGCCGACATAAAAACCTATGCCAAATCAAACGTGCGAATCATGGGCTGTGGCGACCCCTGATAAAGGGAAAAGGCTGAAAAGAATTCTTGCTCTCTCTCTCTCTGTTCCTAGTGTTGATGCGGTGGTTTATATGCATTACCAATTATGTTGTCTCTTTACTCATTGAGATTACTGATATAAGGCTTAACGTGTCTGCAAGTATCTTAGCATTTGCAGAACGTGAGATTTTAGCCTGTGCCATTATATGTGTGCAAGCAGCTGTGACGTTACCTGTGCCACAACTATAGATAAACATAAACCAGATATGAGAAAGACCAGCTCAGAAATGGAACTGTAAGATAATCAAAACCTGAAATCGGTTTATTTTCAGTGTTCTCAACCAAAGAAGGAATCAGCCAATTTCTGGCAGGTGTTCAGTGCCTGTCTAGTACTATAATATAATAATATAATATAATAATGTACTGATAAACATTAGACTTTCATATATTTTAGATTCATTACACACAACTGAAGTAGTTCAAGCCTTTTATTGTTTTAATATTGATCATTTTGGCAAAAAAGTAAAAGAAAACCCAAAAATTCCTATCTCAAAAAATTAGCATATTTCATCCGACCAATAAAAAAGTGCTTTTAATACAAAAAAAAGTCAACCTTCAAATAATTATGTTCAGTTATGCACTCAATACTTGGTTGGGAATCCTTTTGCAGAAATGACTGCTTCAATGCGGCGTTGCATGGAGGCAATCAGCCTGTGGCACTGCTGAGGTGTTATGGAGGCTCAGGATGCTTCGATAGCGACCTTAAGCTCATCCACAGTGTTGGGTCTGGTGTCTCTCAACTTTCTCTTCACAATATCCCACAGATTCTCTATGGGGTTCAGGTCAGGAGAGTTGGCAGGCCAATTGAGCACAGTAATACCATGGTCAGTAATCCATTTACCAGTGGTTTTGGCACTGTGAGCAGGTGCCAGGTCGTGCTGAAAAATGAAATCTTCATCTCCATAAAGCTTTTCAGCAGATGGAAAGCATGAAGTGCTCCAAAATCTCCTGATAGCTAACTGCATTGACCCTGCCTTGATAAAACACAGTGGACCAACACCAGCAGCTGACATGGCACCCCAGACCATCGCTGTCTGTGGGTACTTGACACTGGACTTCAGGCATTTTGGCATTTCCTTCTCCCCAGTCTTCCTCCAGACTCTGGCAGCTTGATTTCCAAATGACATGCAAAATTTGCTTTCATCCGAGAAAAGTACTTTGGACCACTGAGCAACAGTCCAGTGCTGCTACTCTGTAGCCCAGGTCAGGTGCTTCTGCCGCTATTTCTGGTTCGAAAATGGCTTGACCTGGGGAATGCGGCACCTGTAGCCCATTTCCTGCACACGCCTGTGCACGGTGGCTCTGAATGTTTCTACTCCAGACTCAGTCCACTGCTTCCACAGGTCCCCGAAGGTCTGGAATCGGCCCTTCTTTCACTTTTTCCTTCCCACAGACGTCCCACTGAGGTGCCTTGATACAGCACTCTGGGAACAGCCTATTCGCTCAGAGATTTCTTTCTGTGTCTTACCCTCTTGCTTGAGGGTGTCGATGATGGTCTTCTGGACAGCAGTCAGGTCGGCAGTCTTACCCATGATTGCGGTTTTGAGTAATGAACCAGGCTGGGAGTTTTTAAAAGCCTCAGGAATCTTTTGCAGGTGTTTAGAGTTAATTGGTTGATTCAGATGATTAGGTTAATAGCTCGTTTAGACTACCTTTTCATGATATGCTAATTTTTTGAGATAGGAATTTTGGGTTTTCATGAGCTGTATGCCAAAATCATCAGTATTAAAACAATAAAAGACCTGAAATATTTCAGTTGGTGTGCAATGAATCTGAAATATATGAAAGTTTAATTTTTATCAGTACATTACAGAAATTAATTAACTATCACAATATGCTAATTTATTGAGAAGGACTAGTATATAAGGATGAATGCGTGTCGATATTTGTGTGTACATACACACTACTGTCTGTTAGGGAGAGGGTATCTGCATCACTGGACATGCTCTGCTGCTCACTGTCATTGGCACTCGTGGCGGGTGCCAGTGCATAGCCGGTGTTGACGTAGTAAGGGTTGAACGGCTCCCTCCGTGGTCCATGTCTACAGAAAGAACAGAAATAAAATGATTAGTGTTTGGAAAAAGCTTGTATTACAAATTTACAATTATGTCCTGAAGTTACTTTGTGTGTATAACAGTATAAACTTGTGATTAATTACCAGTTTATTAATTTATTTAAGCAAATATGGCCTTCAAAAAGGAAAGAATTTATTCAATTTTATTCCTCACCCAATTCCCACCCAGCACATCTTTAAAACCTATCCAGGTGGGTATGGTTATATAATTCCAGTGTGAGGCAGTATTGAGTCTTAGCCTGACCCCCTTTCCTAATTCTCTGAGCAGCTATCCAGTACAAATTACCTGAAAATAAATACAAGCAAAGGACACCACAGATACATGTGTGCGTGCACATGCACACACATTGCATAATCAGCATTCATACAGCTTGTGTACTTTATGTACAGCTGGAGGATTAAAACTGGTGTCCAGTAGAGAGCACTACAGAGTCTAAACATCAGTCTGTGTGATGATCGAATCAAATTGGAAAACTGATCACAGGAAACCAAAGCTCCTGCTCCCCAGGAATGTATATTTCAGACTTAATCAACATGTTCCTTAAACCAAAAACAAAACTGTTGTGTCAAACAAATTTAGTCCGGCTGGCTGATTAATTATGGGTGGATTTTGGCATGCACAAATCCAAGGTGAAGGTATAAGACACACACATACCAAATTTTATCAAAATCCAAGGCAGGCATCTCCAAGTTATCGTGTGGAAAACAGACGGATGCCACCATTCAAATAGTTCCCGCCACTACGTTTGGCAGGAGATAAAAATATTCAGCAATTTACAGTCTGACAAACCAGTTACTTCCCAATGGGCTTCTGCAGTCTGTCATGAGTGTTTCAAATAAACTGATCTCGAAAATCCAGAAGACTCGAACTCAAAATAAGTAACAAGTTAACTCTCAGGTTCAGTAGTCAATAATGCTATCGAATAACATACATGAACAAAGAATTAGTCTGTTTACTCAGTTGTGAATTCAGAGTCATTGTGCCATACTGCCTCTATTATTTACGGTATTATAGGGCAAGGACATGTTTTCTGAGGACCTCCACAAGCTGTGTATCAAATAGAAAGCATAAGTGCTTTGTACATCAGAGGACCTCATCTTGGATTTTAAAAAAATAATAATAATAATGGCAGTCAACAGCGACAACAGAAATTATCCTTTGATTCGGATTTTTAAAAAGAATGCAGGGGGGGGGGGGGGTCAAAGCGCCTGCCGTCCAGGAATGTGTATTTTAAAGTTGATCTATAATTTCCTTAACCCAAAATCAAACTCGTCCAGCTGGCTCATTACTCATGCACGGCTATTGGTGGGTAGCAATCATGGTGAGGTATCTGAGATGCAAAGCATAATTTTGTGAGAAGAAAATTTTTCGAATACTGTTGAAAAGACAGTATGGTATACAGTGATCCCTCGCTACTGCGTGCTTCAGTTCAGTGCATCACGGGTTTTTCAAAAATATTCATCAAAAAAAAAAAAAGTAAATCAAGTAAAAATAGGGGGAAAGTGAAGCAAAATGCTGCAAAACAAGGCCATTTATGCAAAAAAACCCAAAACAAACAAAAACAACCCAACATTTTTATGTGAGGTGCACATTTGAGTGTGTGCATGCACATCTGTATGTGTGTGTATTTATATTTTATTTACATCTTATGCATTATCTTTGAATGTTTGTTATTATAAGCATTTACAGCGTTGAATATGTATTTATTGATATTATATACATATATACGTCAGTCAGGACGAGTCGATCCTATTCGAGGTAATCGGTGGTCACGGGGGAAGTGAGGCATCCCTGTATTCTACCCGTTTCTTTACTAAAAATGAATGCAAAAACAAACAAATAAAAAAGGCTCCACTTTTAATCAATGCCAAAATATTTATCATTTTTCCCCCGACATAAAGTTCCATGACGTGAAAGTCACACATACACTCCAAGTGCAGCGGCCATGATCAGAACATAGTAAGTTCAGCTTCGGCTTTAACCTTCCATTCAGATGCATAGTATTAAAATGATTATATGTACAATGATTATCAAAGTGAGATAGGCACCATGAAACATTATATATTTAACCTGCAGCTCAGCTCTGATCAGGGTGTCAGATGATCCTACCCCTCAGTCACATGGAAAAACATCACAGCTAACTAATCTAGATCAGTCAGACAGCACAAACCTTCAAAGCCCATCAACTCCACGTATGAACCAAAATTCAAAAATTCTCTCTCACAATATTAAATTCTGGATATAAAATTTAATTCAGATAATCTCCAAAATGTAATGGAGTCTTCCGTGTCCAAAGCCCCACTTCAGGTAAAAAATTTCCTGAAAACCTACACAAGTTTTGTGTAATACTGAGAACAAACAAAAAAATTAGGGTAAATCTTGACCTCCTTGGGGAGTTAATAACCGTCCTAAAATGACTCGTTCCCTTCATTACAGAGGCTCATTTAGCTTTTCACCATTTTTAATTCTTTATAATGAAAACTTCTCTTTGGCTACATCACTTTGCTCAATGCAATGTCATGTCAGCTCATTTGGTACGTTAACCAAATGGAAAGCACGGAGTGAACTGTCAAAACAGCCATTATAGAATTATTAACTCTCTCTCTTTTAAAATCTATTACCTTTGCTCACTTGTATCTCACGCCAAAGTATGTCTTTGACAGTCTTGTTTTGTTAGATGATAAAAAACAGATTGGATTCGGCACCTGTGTGTGTCACTCGCTTCCGACCAAAATCAAACACTATCAGTACCATAACTACCAAAAGATATTGTAGATTTTGAGTCATGCTTATGATATCTCACTGTATATAAAAGCACTCTAAATATAAATATATACACCTTTATGAGCATTTATAATACCTGCCCTCTAACTACAGATAGCAAATAAATTACTCTTTCACAACTCCTCACTGATACTGGGAGGTTGTATTCTCACGGAATCTACAAATCGGAGATATCATGGCAATATGACTTCCTCATGCAATTCTTTATCAATTTTTAAGTATTAAGTTGCCATCTTCGAGTAAAAGTTCAAGTGAAACTTAGTTCCGCTCATTCTGGCAAGAATTTTACACCTTTTACTATTTCTGCAGTTAGGTTAGAAAGGAGTTTGTCCCCTTGACCTCTGCTTAAAGACAGCTTCTTCCGACAGGCCTATTCCTTAGACCAGGCTCGTAAATTTCTGAGCATCTACTTCCTGTCAGTAAAAATGTTTATCCTTAAATAATTTAATTCCAAATGTTGTTGCTTTTCATGCAGTATATCGAGAGTTAAAGGGAAACCCAGACGGCTAGGGGTAGCATGCTAGCCCAATGATAACCTTATGCAGTTGGGATAGAAGGTAGTCTGTCAACTTTTAATAGGGGTTGGCATCACGGTCGTGTACAAGTGCTGACCAGCTCTGACAAGAATGCTCTTTCATTAAGTTACTGTAAACACGGTAATTGTAGTGTTCAATTTATTTTTGTGTTAAAGCAAAAGTTAACTTCAACACACCATATGTCCATGTCTTGTGTATAACTTGCATATTTAATGAATACTTTCTGATTTACTGTTATATGTGAGGTTATTATATAATATATAAAATCAAAAAATGCCTTGGGGTGACTGCTTGTAATATAAATGTATTATTTTGTACAATGCTATTATTTAAAGGAGAGGTGCTACAAAAATGTTAAACACGATTCATTCATGAAATTTCAGTAGCCAATGCTCAAGATGTCAGTCTTTCAAGTAAAATTCTGTGTAAACAAATGTTTTTTTTTTCTATTGTGGTCCTCCATTTGGAACCAAAACCAGAGCTGAACTGAAGTTACTATTCACTTCAAAATATGTAAATATTTATTTATAAATTACACTTGGTAGTAAACAAGGTGTATGATTAAAGGTGTACACGACACCATCATTACAACAATCCCGCTATTATGTAAGTGTGGTAATATAATTAGTTCCTAACTACCATTATAATAGTAGAATAATAGTTCAGGGTCCTAAATTCATTTGTCAAATCCCCCCACCCCTCAGCATGTATACAATCACCAAAACAGCCATTTCTGAACCTTTACAGGACTAGGACGAATTTCAATTCAACACCACAAACAATTTGCCAACCTAATTAGGTCATAACACATAAAAATTAAGCATTCCAAAGTCATTATTTGTAGTTAGGTAGAGTTGAATGTGATTCCAGAGCCAAAAAGCTTGTTTTGATTTTTCTTGCTAATAAGCACTGCAACAAGTACATCAATATCTCAAACACTGAAACGGAAGCCCTTCTGCAGAAGGTTAACTGATTAACATTTACTGTGCACACTCCTTACTAATTAAACATGGGCCCAAGTAGAAGAATATAAAGTTGATGCTGAGAGTAAATGCACACATTTCATACTAATGTGACCCAATAAACATCAATCATTCAGAGAGATTTTATAGGAGAAAGCTTTTAAGCCCTCGTTTGTTGAACTCCAACCACTTTAATTCAGTATCAATGTCAATATTCACTTGACTCTCTCATGAACGTAAATAATTAGAATAAATAGTGCAAAATTCCCATGTTTGCACAATGATGAATTGTTATCGATGTGTACAATCGACTCTAAGCTGAAGTTCATGCAAGGCCTTCTTCTTCTTCTTCTTTTACTTTCGGCTGCTCCCTTCAGGGGTCGCCACAGCAAATCATCCGCCTCCATCTCACCCTATCCTCTGCATCTTCTTCTCTGACTCCAACGACCTTCATGTCTTCTTTCACCACATCCATAAATCTCTTCTTTGGTCTTCCTCGAGGCCTTCTGCCTGGTAGTTCCAACCTCAGCATCCTACTGCCAATATACTCACTATCCCTCCTCTGTACATGTCCAAACCATCTCAATCTAGCCTCTCTGACTTTGTCTCCAAAACATCTTACATGGGCTGTCCCTCTGATATACTCATTTCTGATCCTATCCCTCCTCGTTACTCCCAGAGAGAGCATCAACATTTTCATCTCCGCTACCTCCAGCTCTGCCTCCTGCCTTTTCCTCAGCACCACTGTTTCTAATCCATACAACATCGCTGGCCTCACCACCGTCTTGTACACTTTTCCCTTCATTCTTGCTGACACTCTCCTATCGCACATCACACCGGACACTTTTCTCCAACCATTCCAACCTGCCTGCACATGCTTCTTGACCTCTTTTCCACACTCTCCATTGCTCTGGATTGTTGAGCCTAAGTACTTAAAATCATCCACCTTTCTAATCTCTGCTCCCTGTAATCTCACCGTTCCTCTTGGGTCCTTGTCATTCATGCACATGTATTCTGTCTTACTGAGGCTAATCTTCATTCCCCTCCTTTCCAGGGCATACCTCCACCTCTCTAGATTTTCCTGCGCTTGTTCTCTGCTCTCACTACAGATCACAATGTCATCTGCAAACATCATAGTCCATGGAGATTCTTGTCTCACCTCGTCTGTCAGCCTGTCCATCACCATAGCAAACAAGAAGGGGCACAGAGCTGACCCTTGATGCAGCCCCACCTCCACCTTGAATTCGTCGGTCACACCGACAGCACACCTCACCACTGTCTTACATCTCTCATACATGTCCTGCACCACTCCAACATACTTCTCTGCCACTCCAGACTTCCTCATGCAATACCACGGTTCTTCTCTTGGCACCCTGTCATATGCTTTTTCCAGATCCACAAAGGCACAATGCAGTTCCCTCTGACCTTCTCTGTACTTCTCTATTAACATCCTCAAAGCAAACATTGCATCTGTGGTGCTCTTTCTTGGCATGAAACCAAACTGTTGTTCACAAATGCTGACCTCTGCCCTTAGTCTAGCTTCCACTATTCTTTCCCATAACTTCATCGTATGGCTCATCAGCTTTATCCCTCTGTAGTTGCCACAACTCTGCACGTCTCCCTTGTTCTTAAAAATGGGCACCAGACACTTCTCCTCCGGCATCTGCTCACTCTCTAGGACCTTGTTGAATGTTCTTGTCAGAAAATCTACTGCTACCTCTCCTAGACACTTCCATACCTCCACAGGTATGTCATCAGGACCAATTGCCTTTCCATTCTTCATCCTCTTCAATGCCCTTCTCACTTCACCCTTAGTGATCTTTGCTACATCCTGCTCCTCAATGGTCACCTCTTCTACTCTTTTTTCTCTCTCATTTTCATCATTCATCAGCTCTTCAAAGTACTCTTTCCATCTTCCCAGCACACTTGTGTCATCAGTCAATAAAGTTCATGCACGGCCATGGTACTTTTTTTCTGGGATCAACTCCTGCCACGTTTTCTGAGAACAAAAGGCAAAATGGTTACTCCCACCAAAGTACTTTAGAAACATTGTGTACTTTAAGAGTCGTTCTTCAAATGTGACTCGGTCTGAAAAAATAGCTTACAAGCTAACCGTTTTGAAGCCCAATTAAATTGAATTTTATTTATACAGCATTTTTACAATTAACATTGTCACAACGTAGCTTTACATATCTGAAGTGGTTTCCTTATTTCACAACAACACGTAGAGCATATTCTAAATGAATATAAATGCATTACCATCATCATATACGACAAGGGACAGTCAGAATATAATGGAGTTTCATCATAGGAGGCTCTTTTCTCAATAAAAATATTTTTAAATTGGTACAGATCTAAAGAAGAAGCATGCACTCTCGCCCTTTAATGATCGAATGTATTGTTTGGTTGTTTTTTCCCCCCCAAATATATGAGTGAAAATGCTGATGTCAAAATGACAGCAGCCCGACTGGAAGTCCGTCAGAAGCACAGAGTACTAATCAAGTTCCTGAGCGCAGGACCGAAAAGGTTAACTTATGCACCGAACTGCTTGAACTCAATGATGGAGGCAAAAGCTTCTTTCAAAGGCTCATAACTAAATCTTTATAAGTGGTCGAGCTGAACTAGAATAAAAAAGACAAATGGAGTGGGTGTGATTTGACTTCTCCAAAGACAAAAAAACTGGAGCTGGAAAAATCATGACAACTTGTCTTTTGGGACTCTCAAAGTGTTATTCTTTTCGATGTCTTGACAAAAAAAGAACAGTCAATTCTGAAGTATTCACTGAAGCCCTTAAAAGACTTGGAGGAAGAATATGCTGAGTAAGACCAAATCTGGATATGAAGAAAATTCTTTAACACGATAATGCCAGGCTTCACTCGAGCTTCAGGAACAACTGAGAGACAAGAAAGGTTCACCTTTGCAGGTGATCAACTCCATCGAATCCTCCCAACCCTCCCTGATGGCACATATAGAAAATAGTGTCTCCAGTAACGAAAGAGTGGTTTGGCATCTCAGAGTCCTGACTTTGAGCCTAGTGAAAGTTTTTGGGGTGTGCAAGAAAAGACTTTATAGAGTGGTTCACTTTTCTCCTCATCAGTCCAAGAGTTTGGCAAAAAAATGAACCCAACACTGGATGGAAATAAATGTTATGTTGTTGAAGTTTGTTGAAACAGTGGCATGACTCATACATGCTGTTAGCAAAGCTAAAGGTGGAACAACAACATATTCACGTATCCAACCTTTGTTTGGCCAGGCAGTGTATATATACACACATACAGACATGCATATATAGTTTTCTACTGCACAGACAAATGATTTCACTCGAAGCCTTTTGACACCAACACAAGCCTGAAATGAATGTATCAAAACCTTGTACACATACATCTTAACTTAGGCCTTTTAAAAACATTATTCTGAGACTTGGTTTTCAAATACCAGCTCATAAAACGTAAGATAAAATAAACATCAACCGGACATTCTGCACATAGAAAGAAATTAATCGAGAGATTAAAATAAGATCAACTTTTCACAAATGCTGTCTTCTTTTTCACCGAGTTTATGTTCCAATCTAGTACGCTCTAAAACAATTATTTGGCTCAGTGAAGACATATCTTGCCTATGGTGAATATTTGGTGAGACATATGTACAACTGCGCATAGCTTTATGACAGTACTTCTCAAATAGTGGGGCGGTATGATGACGGGGGTGCGCGGTGTGATGCCAGGGGGAGCACGCATGACCCTGGGGAACATGCTTTTCTGGAATAGTGTACGAGAATTGAGTGTAATTGCACCTCCACTCAAGTAGACAGCAGTAGCGCTCTCATTGTCACGCTATGGTCAGGCAATTGATTTGACCATCACCAAAATATCTGAAAATCAGCCAGGGTCTAGGGCGTTGGAGTCGGATGATGTTGTCCTTTTGGCTTCATCAAGTCGGGACCTCCAGCTCTCATTGGAGCGATTCGCAGCCGAGTGCGAAGCAGCCGGGATGAAGATTAGTACCTCCAAGTCTGAGGCCATGGTTCTCAGTCGGACAATGGTGGAATGCACCCTCCAGGTCGGGAATGAGGTCCTGCCCCAAGTGGAGGAGTTTAAGTATCTTGGGGTCTTGTTTAAGAGTGAGGAAAGGATGGAGCGAGAGATCGACAGATGGATTGCTGCAGTCTCTGCTGTTAAGCGGTGCCTGTACCGGTCCGTCATGGTGAAGAAGTAGCTGAGCCGCAGGGCGAAGCTCTCAATTTACCAGTCGATCTACGTTCCAACCCTCACCTATGGTCACGAGCTTTGGGTAATGACCGAAAGAACAAGATCACGGATACAAGCGGCTGAAATGAACTTCCTTCCCCGGTTGGCGGGGTTCTCCCTTAGAGATGAGGTGAGAAGCTCCACCATCCGGGGAGAGCTCGGAGTAGATCCACTGCTCCTCCGCATTGAGAGGGGCCAGTTGAGGTGGCTCGAGCATCTGGTCAGAATGCCCCCCGGACGCCTCCCTGGTGTGGCGTTTCGGGCATGTCCAACCGGGAAGAGACCCCGGGGTGGACCTAGAACACGCTGGAGGGACTATGTCTCTCGGCTTGTCTGGGACCACCTCGGTGTCTCCCTGGGAGAGTTGGAGGAAGTGGCTCAGGAGAGGGACGTTTGGACCTCCTTGCTTAGGTTGCTGCCCCCGTGACCCGACCCTGGACTAAGCGGAAGATGATGTTGTTGTTTCTTTGTCTTTAGTGCTTTAGCATGGCACTTTCTTGCTTCCTTTTGTGCAGCCTGAACTGTCCTTCTGGAGGCTGCCTTAGAAAGTTTGTTGTCCTTCTGGATGCTGAGGCGTTTCAGTTGAGGTTGATTCATAGTTTTACATTTCCAATGTTAATGAGCTACTTACACGAGCACACACTCCCGCTGCTGTAAATGTCTATTTACATAAGTTAATTACGAAAAACTAGTGAGTTATTGCGGCAATATTTTATTTATTCTAAACAGCATAAAAATGGTTCAGTGACCATAGAGTCGGCTCATTGGATTCAGTTCACGGAGTAAACACGTGAACGTCCTACGCCTAAAACATGCATGCATTCACAATAAATTGAAAAATATAATCAGAAACTAGACAACAGAACTCTCAAACATACCTCAAAATTAACTACTCGATTGGCGACAGAAACTGGTTGTTTCACTGGCTCTTTTCTTTGCTTGAAAGTTTCTGGTCAGACGGCAAAGGGTTAAGTCCGTGGGGTTCTGGAATCTTTGCTTGAACACCAAATGTTCCTTCAACTGAATGCTATGGTTCCCTTTTCCATACATTCCCACCTAAACTTGTTTTTCACACTTTGTCTATTTCTTTGATTCGAGCAAAATCTTTTCTCTGGATCACCGACATGCTTTCGACAGCTGAACAGATCGGAAATGGCGCGAATGTCTACGTACATGTTTCAACATCAGCGATTGGATATTAGAAAGCCATCAGCAGTAACATTTCAAGAGAGGTCATTTTATGCAAAACTCGGAACGGAATAAAAGTGGGAAAGGTTATTTTTACATATTTGGCGTTAAATTTTTTTTTTTTTTACTGGACCAATGAAAAAAATCGGAATTCCGTGAATTCGCCGAAAAATCACATGCCTGTATGGTGTAGCGGTTTTTCGCACAAGCAAACGATATGAAGTGCAGTAAACAACCCCTCAGGAAATAACACAGGAAAATTTCTAACTGGAATGAAGAGAAAGGTGGAGAGAGACAGAAATATTGAGACAGAAATAAGTTAAATGAGTTTAAATAAGGATGTTTTTTTTTATTTCAGACACATTGGTGAACTTTAAATCTTTTCTGTTGCAGATTAAAAAACAATGTTCATGCAGTTTTTCTTTATTGTAAATTGAACTACATTTCTTTCTCTTTTTGTTTTTAATGATAATAAAGATACAATGTTATGCAGAGGTGTACTGATAATTTTATTGACAAATAATACTATTTATAGTTACTCACGGGGGGGGGGGTGTTTTTTTCGTCCTGGGGGGGTCACAGAAAATAATTGAGAAGCACTGCCAACAATCAGACCAAGTTCTGATTTTAAATGAAAATTTGTAGCTCATGTAGACTCACCAGATTTCAGAAAATGTTGGACAGAAACACGCTGATGGCTATTCAGATACTCTTTACGAAAGTTAGCAATGGTTCTTTTACATGCCTCTCACCATAGACAGTGAGAGACATGGCCGGCCTTTGATAACCCAGTTAGCTGCACTGGGGGGGACAGTGACAGATAACCCCCAGAATATGATGGAGGAAATATGAATGGTTCTAACCACGATGTCACATGCATCTTCATTTGTGGCAAATTATTCTTTAAACCCACCAGACACCATGAGGCCGTCACCTCAGTTCTTTAAATTTTGAGCATTTTAAACTGTATTTTTTATTTGAATCTAACCAACAAAGCTAATACTCCAATGCACAAGTGACCATGCTTACAGTCAGACTTATTTATTAACCCTTATTTAAAGTCGTGTGTCTCATTCCCATTCTACTTACATACATATATTGATCATTTAACACAGAGCTCATCTGTACACAACTCCAAAAAAGGTCAAGTACACAGACCGCTCAGAGCACAAAATAAACAATCATGGGGGGAAAGAAAGCACAAAATTATTTAGTGAAATTATTTTTTTAAGAGTTAAACAATTACACTGTTCCCATATTTTATAAATGAATACCAACTGATCATTAAAAATGTTATATGTTGAAAACTTTTGGAAAAACTTCAAAACTTTAAGTATATCCTTCATTCTTTTACGATCATTACAGGGTTTACTAATGGAAACCCAAATAGTTCCTTTGCAGTCGTATGAGCTGTGGTTTCCTTCATAAAAACAAAGACCCTTTGGTATTTTGGTGTTCTAGAGCACAATGCTACATCAGGCAGGACTTCGAAGCAGCATCTGCCCATCAATCCTGGAAGGGTTCAAAGGCTGTCTCTATACTATATGAAATTCACAATTTTACAGTCGAGCAAGAAGGAATGTTTACAAATGGGGAGCCTTTAAGAGAACTGACAATATTCCAAGGAGTGGGCATCTCGGTGAATTCAGCTCCTCAAATAAAGAAAATCCAGAGATCTACAGCATGTGACCTACGTGCCTGAGCAAGCACATTAAAGGTTTACGTTCAAGACAACACAATCAGTAAAAGACCGAACAAGTACAGATTCCATCATGAGGTGGTTATTTTAATAAATAAATAAATAGAATAAAAAAAGCACACTGACTTCACAAAGAATACAGCAGCATACTTTCATCAAGTGAAAAAATAAAATGGAAAAAAAAAAAGTTTCATCCCTTTTGATACAGTACCAACAGATAAGGCTGAATAAATGATTGGAAAAACAAATTTTCCTTGCAGTATTGTTCAAGTACGTCACCTTCATCTGAACAGAGGGTACAAACTGTTTTGGAGGGGTGGGGTGCGGTGTCAACAATTTCCAGAGAGTGTACTTTTCCCCCCCACATGACTGTAGGTTTGGGGAACAAAACACGAGGCATGACAACATTCACGTCATGCCCACTGTGGTGGAGGAATAAAGATCTGGGCTTGTTGTGCAAATACACAAACTGGTAGACTTTCTTTTTTCATACACATGATGAACTTCACTTATTACCAGAACACTCTCGAAATACAAGTGAGATTTGGTGTCACAATTTGAGCTTTGACAAAATTGGTTCATGGGACAGGACTACAATCCGAATGACACCAGTTTGGAAAAGTGTACCTTCGAAATAAAGTAACAGACTGATAAACACTTTTACAGCAAGTTATCTTAAAGCTGGCTCTAGGTGTTACTGAATTGCATGGTGTACTTACCCCTGACTTATGAATGATTTACTTGGGGAGGGGGTTTCTAATGTCACCTAACATTATTTGTTGACAAAAGTTGGCAAGAATGTACTTTCTTCCCTCCCCCAATCTCCCATGACTGAGTGTACCTCTATATATGCCTCTACCTAAATATACACACACACACACACACACACACACACACACAAAATGTGCTTTATGCAGGACAACAGCAATACTCAATATGGGTGCAGGCAATAAGCAAACAGATTTCCATAACGACACTGCTGTAAACAGATAAACATACATATGGGGTGTGGCCAGAAGTGTGCCTTGGAAGGAGTGATACAGATCGGTCATTGATTTTTTTCCCTTAAATCATATGATGGGGTTATAATTATGTTAGATGTTGCCCTATTTACGATATAATTTCAGTGGTTACTGATTACAGCTGAACATGACTCAAATAATAAAACGATTCTCATAAAATATTAACTAACTGGATACCCATGATGCTTGGCCAAAGACATCTATAATTGTGATGAAGCCAACAAAGCGTCTTTTTATGTGACCCGCCATGGAATGTCCCGTGTTTTCTGGAGGCTGGTGTTTTATTGATCAAGGATATAAAACCTTGTCTCCATTCCAGCACAGTACGGTACATAGGGGATAGCTGTATGCCGCCTGAACAGGAGATATTACATTGAAAGAATTTATGATGAGCCTTGTGTTAGGGCTTGAGAGACTAGTGAGAGGTAGCAATGGGGAGGGAAACAGCCGAGTTCACTGCAGCCTCCAGTGCTTATTCTCAGCTCACAGCCTTATTCTTCTAATGATTTGAGTAGGCATGTCAATATTCACAGAGCCTGTGGACAGATGCTCCCATGCCTTCAGAAACATCAAGTCGCTCGCCGCGCTGTTCGATTCCTTACCAGACAGCGCCGCATAAAAAAGCACAGACAAGAGCATCTGTATCATTCTGATTCCATGTAAAAATTCCACATAATTCTTAATACCTCTTGAGCTCCTAATGATCGGTTTATCAAAAAGGTGTAACTGCAAAGCTTAGATCGAAGGAGCAGACCAACATCCAGGTTACTCATCGTATATATGTGTTGTTTCGCAAACAGGGTCCATAGCAGCTCAAAAATAAATCAGTTTTTGTGCTTTCTTGTAAACAACATTTTATTGGACTGGCATTATTTGTACAAAGTATCATAGCGTATTTAATGTGCACATTAAACAGGACGCAAGTATAATAGGTACGCTGTCTCAAGAATAAGTACTTTGTGCATGTAGTACAGGGATCCCTCACTTTCCACAGTTAATTGGGATTGAGAGCCCCTCGCGACCACTGAATTCCACGAAGTAGGATCAAACCCCCACCCGACATATACGAACATGTATGTGTATATAACATCAATAAATACATGTTCAACCCTATAAATGCTTATAATAAACATTCAAACATAATGCATAAGATGTAAATAAAATATAAATACACACATACACTTTTATGTGAGGTGCGTGTCGGAGTGTGTGCACGCTCATCCATGTGCGTGCACATGCACACACTCAGATGCACACCTCACATAAAAATGTAAGTAGTTTTGATGGGAAGTTTTGGGTTGGGGTTTTTTTTTGTTTGTTTAGGGTTTTTTTTTTGCATAATTAGCCTAGTTTTGTGGTATTTTCCTTAACTTTTCCCCCGTTCTTCCTTAATTTCCTTCTTTTTTTTAATTCGAGAATTTAAGAAAAGAAAGGGGGGGGGGCACAATGCACTGAATCCGCATGAATTGAAGCGTGAAGTAGGAAGGGATCCCTGTATATAAGAATAAGGCATTCAAAAAGAAACTTATAGTTTTAAATGGGAGTCAGTTACTACAGAAGCAATCTAATATACTAACATTTCTAGTGCACATTAAGATCATTATAGTGAATAAAATACAGTGCACAACACCAAGATAATAAGTCCACAGTTAGAGGCACAAGGTGACCTATTGGTGGCATATCACACACCATATAAAGCCTACAAATATTTCTTTTATATTCATTGCACTTGAAATCTTTGGATGAAGAGTTGTAATGTGGTTGCACTGAATCTTTTTAAAAAGCTGCATATCTACTTTCCAGTGTAGCATCAAAGTAAAGGCCACCCACTCACAAGACTTTTCCAACTCCTGAAACTTGCAACACCGCCTTCATTTTACATGGCACAGATACAATGCAGCTTCAGTTTTTCTACTTAAAACACCTTTCAAAGAATTTAACAAGTTTATATACATATTTCGGATACTTTCACATATGCACTGTGTAGCCTGTCTGAAGCAAAGTCTGATGTGTTCTCTTTGTTGAAATTCATTTCTGAAGGTGAGAGCACGGCAACTCATTGACTCGGGCACACATACCGTATGTACTGCACGTACTGACGTGTACAATAGCAGTAAGAAAACTTTAACAGAATGTTTATTGAACACAATCGGGTTTGAAGTATACTTGTGATAGGTGAAAGGGTCTGCATTACAAATAGGCACAAAAATTGTTTACTGCATGATACTGGATCAAACTCAAATCTGCTTTGTTTTCGTTTGCAGTCATTTTTTTTGACTCACAATGCAAAGTAAACACACAAAGCCAGAAACACTAAATACAGAATGTGAATATTCTTTTAATAATCAGCAAAGTAGTCTAAAACTGTGCTGTGCTACCACAATTCTTATTGTCATAGCAAGGTTAATGAAGTACATAATTACATAATGTTCACATTGTAGTTCAGTGCTAATCACACCACCGCTGTTATTTTAAGTGATACATCATAATACATACTATTAGCTCCGCAAGCAACAAACATTCTCACTGTTCAAATTTAATTTGCTAAATTAAAGGACTGTAGATCACAGTATTAGTTTTACGAGAGGTTAACTTCAACATTTTCATAATTTTTTTTTTTTTTAATTGTTATATCATCAACATTGATAAACTACTTTGACAGATTTGTAAGCTATAATCACCCAGCCTAGCAATTATCACAAGGCTCAACTTTAACTATAAAAGAATCTGACCCCCAATTACCCCAAATGTAGGAAGTGAACCAAACCTGCTGTATGTTATGGTTGTAGATTATATTTATATGTGGATAAGCTGCTAAACTGAGCCAAAAGGACAAAATTGTCTCAAATGTGAGAGTCAGACTGATGAACACAAAGAGGAAAGAAAAACGAATAAACATATTTGTAAAGTAGTAATTTTTATAAGTATGTACATAGGGTGCTGCACTCATGATCAGGAGGTTGTGTGTTCAAATCCCAGTAAAACGATCACTGTGCTAAGACCCCTGGACAAGGTTTCAACCACAAGTGTGCCTCTGTTCACCCAACAGTATAAATGGATACCAGTAAAAATATACTGGGAAGGTAATGGACTAGCGTCCCATCAAGGAGGAGTTGAAATCCTAGTTGCTTCACGCTACAGAAACTGGGGATAACCACTGGCCTGATGATCCACTATGGCTCGGGTGTAAAAAGCCCAAAAGGACTTTACCTTACCTATGTACATCGGGTGCAGGTCCATGTCATTAACATATGGCTGATTGGTACAATTTATATGCTAGATTGCTCGTGGTTTGTTTGGTGTTTTTGCCGTGATCATATTGCTAACCAATGATATTTTTTTTTGTGGTGGCAAGCCTCAAAAGCACAAGTTCCAAAATTTCTCTCCAGCAAAGAATATCAAGTACAGGTTTCGATTTTTTTTTTCTTTGGGGGTGGTCGGGGGGCATATGACCGATTGCAGGGGCTGCCAAATTTTCTGGACAAAACAACACCAAATGGACATTATAAGTCTGTACACTTTTAATCAGACTGCAAGTTAAAACTATTTAAACCAATATTCCATTAAAAATGGACATCACAAACAAAAACAAAACTCACATTCCAACTAGCAGTCGATTATGGATACTGAAAAATAATCCTTTATAGCAAAACCATGATTTTACATCTGCATGCTCAAGCATTAATAATGAAAATGGCATTATTCACAAAAGATGAAATTTGGAAGATTTCAATGCAACGGTCAATTGAGAACACGTCACAGCCCAAACATCGCTTCTGTAAGGTTTCCATGTCAAACTGTAAAAGACCAAGCGATTGTGTAAAATACCAACATACTTGTTGAAATATACAGACAAGATGTTTTTCCTTCAAAGTTTGTGTCCTTGTCATAACTCTTGTCATGGACTACATCTCAATAACGATAACAAAAAAATTCTAATCTAGAAAATACAGGAAGACCGCGATACAAACCAGACATTCTGATATTTGTGAGGTGTTCCACCGAAAAGTAGGCGCTTGGTGCTTCTGAGACAAGCGCGGCTTATCCGGACTTCCTATCTTTCAAGTGAACAAGTGAAGGTTGAATACTTGTTTAATATCCCTTGAAAGCTCACTTGAAAGATCGGAAGTCCGGATAAGCCGCGCTTTGTCTCAGAAGCACCATACGTCACTTGCGACAAGCGCCTACTTTCGGTGGAGCACCTCACATTTGTCTGAAGGTGACAACATTTTTAAATAGTTGTTCAAGGTTAGGTCTAGAATAGTACACTAATTTGCAATTTGAGATAATGTGTAGACTAGTTTGTGCAGAGGAAGGAAATGGGTGGGATAATTTGTCCATTTTTACTGCTAAATTGCTAGTCGAAAGACTAAAATAGCATGCGCTTCTAAACTTTAACTAGACCAGCACACAAAATCCATCCTGGATATCATCAACATTCATTTATCAAACAAAATAAATAACAGCACACAAGACTGTGAATTTGTCTAATGATTAAATGTTTGGAAACCAGTTCACCTTCAGCACGGTTTCTTAAGGCTTGCATTACTATTTATTCAGTAAGTGAATGCTGGAACACTCAGATGCAGAAGAATGCCTGAAGGATGACCCTAAAAACAGTTTAAAAATTGACATGATGTTCTTTTTCTAATTCAAGCCAAAAGGGTTGACAAAATAAAATAATCATCTGAAAACAAATCTCAAATTTACATTACACGCCAATTAAAAATGTACGATGTCTCGAGGCCATTGAGCTTCACAAAGCATATTAGTAATATGAGTGCGTTTTCATGTTACACTACAGCTTATCTAAATTACTGTCTTAAAAACCTATCTGCAACAAGCACGTTAGAGATGACATAAAGGAAAATGTTACAGAGGAAGGTTTTACAGGAGAACAGAAAATGAGAGCTGGCGACAGAAAGAAAGAATGAGATCAAACAAGACAAAGAGCATGAGACAGACAGGGAGAGAAAGAGTAAGTGAAGGAGAGTGAGCAAAGGAGAGCAAGTGAGCACAGAGTGCAACACAGCACAAGTGTGAGAGATAAAGAGCAAGAAAGAGAGAGAGAGAGAGAGAGAGAGAGAGAGAGAGAGAGAGCTTTTGAAGCCTCGAGGCAATTCTACCTCTAAAGCTAAAGATCTATAAGACTGGGAGCTTTTGGGCACAACAGGGTTACCACATCCTCTCAATCCATGTAAAGGAAAATTCTCAAATAGCTGAGACAATATTGGGTCAACTTCCACACAGAGAACACCAAGTCAACGTGTCAAAAGTAAGAAAAAAAAAAAAGTTCCTTACACAGCTTCAAAGCTGAATAATATCTGAATATAAATGAGTTAGAGTAAAACTTTAGATGTGATGTGTATTTAAGTTTTACTGAAATACCCAAATTCTTATTTCGTGTTGAAATTTACCTAACAGTTTTAAAAATGCTTGGGAAATTAACATTAGCATGGTAACTGGGTTATCAAAGGCTGGCCATGTCTCTCACTGTCTATGGTGAGAGGTTCATGTAAAACCGACTTTCGTAAAGAGTAGCTGCAAAGCCATCAGTGTGTTTCTGTCCCTTGCTTAAAGAGTTGTGTCAGGAAGGGCATCCGATGTAAAAACTTATACCAAATCAAAACGTGCGAATCATTCGCTGTGGCGACCTCTGATAAAAAAAGGGAAAAGGTCAAAAGGAAATCTCTCATGGTCTACCGATCAAAAACATTGAGATGCTAAGATGGATAAGCACTAAAACAAAGTGTTTATCATTGTAGGACAACAGTACTCTGAAATAAAATTTAAAAAAAAAATTCTGAACAACTTTCAATAATTTCTCTGTCCTGAAATGATCTACTTCCAGGAATCCTGAAACTTAACCTTTCATCTAATTTACATGAAATCCATAAATTGGAGATTAAAATATGTTGCTTCAGATTCACGCTTTTGTTTTTTTAAATCTCAGAAGTTATCCTTATCAAAATAAAAATACAAAAAAGGCAAATAATACAGATTCAGTTCAAATACAGACAGTCAGTGTCCAAATTGAATGGTGGTTACTAGTTTGTTTGCTTTTTTAAACAAAAAGTTCTCACACCTAATATTAAATAACTATAATTATACTGAAATACTCACACACTCTCTCTCATACATTTACATGGCTTTGCTAATAGAACAAAAATTTGGACACCTAATTAAAAGTTTAATAAAAAAAAAAAAAAATCTAAATGATGCCATTCAATTGTCAAAACCATCCCTCACTCACAGACAGGTTTTATGATCGAATTTTTGTGTACATTAAAATTGGAAGGCTTTAATCTATGCAATTATTTTTGTAAAGTTTAATGTAGCCCAACTGCGCAAAGGTTTTTGGAAAGCACAGAATTTTGAGAGATGAATATGTAGCAGATTTTTCAGTCTGCGAGAAGCTTTCTGCAGCAAATGCACAATCCTCAGTCTCATGTCCAAAGTAATAAATTTACAACGCGTTTTTATACTGACACCAAAACTCTCAAAAACTGGAGTTCCATTAGCGAAGCCATAATCTACATCAACACATACACACAAGGATTGTCCCAAAAGTAATGCAAAAGTTGCCAGGATAACTAGAAGGATAACTTTTCCTGTGTAATAACCCATAATAACCCCTCTTTTTCATAGCAGGTGCCTAATGAATTCCAAGCAGAAGTAATGGTCCATCATTGAGTTTTTTGACGAAGGAAGGATGCAATCATCCACAGAAGGCTTCTGAATATTTACAAAGAAGACTAATCGACAAAACCAATGTGCACAAATGGATCAAGAAGTTTAAAAAAAAAGGGAAAGCAGGGTCGAAGACAAATCGTGCAGGCCTCTGAAACAAAGACGATTCGACAGTTGGGTTCAACGCTGGCAAAAATGCATCGCTTGAGATGAAAATTATATCGAGTTTGTATTCAGAGAATTGCATTACAAGCCGGTATAATTTGAACAGTTATTGTCAGTTCAAAAAAGCCAACTTCTACATTTCCTTTGGTACAACTCTTGTGGGGTGTGTGGGTGTGTGTGTGTGTGTGTGTGTGTGTGTGTGTGTGTGTGTGTTTATATTTATAGCACACACGGAATAAAGATGCAATAGTATGATTTTCTGATATACTGTAGTAATCCCGTAAGAGAAATTATTTCCTCTGCATTTAACCCGATCCAAAGTGAGCGCACACAGACACACACACACACACACACACAACCTCAAAGCAGTTGGCTGCCACATACACTGGAAGCACCCGGAGAGCAGATGGAGGTTAGGTGTCTTGCTCAAGGGCACTTGAACCATTTATGAGGAGGAAGGGAAGGTGCTTCTCACCCCGCCATCCACACATTTTTCCTGCTGGCTCAGGAATCAAACCAGCGGCCTTTCAGCCCCAAAGCTGCTTCTCTACCCAGTAGGCTACGGCGACCCCTACATATGAGAAAAATAGAGATACAGGGATCCCTCGCTACTTCACACTTCAATGCATCACGAGTGGGTTTTTTTAAATATTTATCAATTAAAAAATAAGGAAGTTAAGAAAAATGCCACAAAAACAAGGCCAATTGTGGAAAAAAAAAAACTAAACAAACAAAACAAAAAACAACCCAAAACCTCCCATCAAAACTAGTTACATTGTTGTGAGTTGCGCATCTGTGTGCATGCGGGCGAGTGGGTCTGCATGTGTGTGTATTTATATTTTATTTACATCTTATGCATTAATGTTTTTAATGTTTAATTGTTATTATAAGCATTTATAGAATTGAATATGTATTTATTGATATTATATACACACATACATGTACATATACGTCAGTCAGGGGGGGTGATCCTACTTCGCGGATTTCGGCGGTCGCGTGGGGATCTCCGTCCCAATTCACTGTGGAAAGTGAGGGATCCCTAGATTTTCTTTAATTAGAAATTAATATCTAATCTTTTGGCATAGCCACCTCAATTAATTATTATCAGGAGAAGAGTAAAACTGTTTCTTTCGAAAAAAGAAAAGACATTAACTTGAAGAAAACTTTTCTCTCGGGTTGAAGGTGAAATCGCAGGCAGTAGTCACAGGTTTCTCAACAGCAGCATTTGCAGTCTAACATCTATAATTTGGCCCATCGGTAGCGGTCCCTACCAGCATCATTTTATTCGATTGCCAAAGCGCTTTAGCCTACTCGGGTAAAGTCCCTCAACCAATTCCAGCAAAGATTGGATGCACCCTGAACAGCTCATCAAACTATTACAGGGCCAAAACACATCCAATCATTCACACCTAGGGGCAATTTTGAACAGCCAACTGGCCTAATGTACATGTTTTTATACTGCAGGAGGAAACTAGGGTCCCTGGAAGACACCCATACTTCACACAGAAATACGCTGAGCACGGGACTTGAACTCAGGACCTTCTTGCCGTGAGGCAGACAAGCTAACCACTGTACCACCGTGCCTCTTTTTTCCTGAAATATTGCCCTGTTTTTGGCTGCAACTTTAAAATGTTGTCATACAGAAAAAAAGTTACAGTTTCTTTGCAGGAAACAAAAGAGTAACAAAATGTTCTGATGTGCCCGAGAGCGTTTTACGACAGTTTGGTGTTTTCCATTTTCTTTTGTTTTCATGGACATCGAGTCCACACGGTGAGGGGAATTGAACTCCACCTGACGTTTCTTGCTCCAAAACACATCCTAAGCCTGGGAATTAAGCGGCGAGTTCAGTCAAGCGTCCTGGAGCGGTGAAATTAACAAACTGTGGGGGAGTTGTATTCCTCTGGGACTAGAAATCAGGAGACTACAGCCAAGAGAAATACACGCTGGGCGATGAGAACTCGCTCACCTTCCACTATGATCACAGTTCGCTAAAAAACAACTATTCAGATAACTGGATAATTAACTCTTTATCTGTAAAATGTTTACATCTCAGACACAAATAAGAGTCAAATTTTAAAATGAGAAATGTAGCTTTTGAGCAACATATTAGCAGATATTTGTTTTTATAGGGTGTGTTGGAGTAAAATTAAGCTATTTTTAATCCTCATTCAATTTAACAGACACATCAGTGGCCTGACATTTTAGTTATTTATTGTATCTCTCTACTGTATACTTCACTGTATTTATTGTATACAGTACTCCTCCTCCACTGCCATGTTGGACATGCTCCAGTTTATTTGTAAATGTAACTTTAAAAAATTATTTTCACAGTGGACATAAAAGCTGTCGCAGAACTTTCAGCGGTAGCTTCCGTTTCGCTGTCCACGACAGAGCAAAACACTATATCAACCTAAAACCCAACAGGAGTTGAAATTTGGTTTAAACATGTGAGAAGACATCTGAGTTTTTATGTACAGATCCAAAAACACCGAATGAATAAAAAAATGATGAGGTGTGGCCATTCTGTGCATTTTCCCCTCACTTTAAGCTTGTAAACTGTAAGTGGACTGAGGAACGTTAGGAAGGAGATACACACCCCAGCACTGATAAAGCTTAACATGCCTTAACTTCACTCCTTGTCACGTTTTCCTTTTCTCCTGCAGCGTTAAACCTGGCTCAAGCTGCTGAAAGGGAATACACGTCAAGCTATTCTACAAGAAAAGCTTTATTCTGGAATAACAAGCTGCCATTCATCAGACACCTGGGCAGAGAGAACACAAAGAGCGCCCATCTGCATCCACTCGCGGCCGCAACAATATCAATGCAACCCAGTCACTGCGTGGACGCCCCTTGCTGACAGGTAACCCAATAAGTAAGTCTGAGAATGAAGAGGAACAACGACAAGCATGATGACGGTAATGGCCACTTAGTGTACCTGATCATTTTGGGTTCAGGAGTTTTACTTTGCAGTCATTTCTGCTATGCACCTTTCTAATGATATACATCAGTCCCTTGCTAAAGGGTTGTGTCAGGAAGGGCATCCGACGCAAAAACTTATGCCAAATCAAACGTGCAAATCATTCACAGTGGCAACCCCTGGCAAAGGAAAAAGCCAAAAGGAAATCTCTCATTGGTGTACGTTTTCAGCCTATTTTTGATATAAAAAAACTCCATAGATTAAACACTGACGCCGAAACACACAATGTCAATCAAACGTAGCATAAACACATCTCCTGCACAAAATATTCCATACGCATTTTCCAAATCTGTACTTTGAAAGTTCTAGTTTGTTTTTCCTTATCCTAATTCTATGTCAGCACAGAACGATGACATCCACTTGCTGTTACAGTGGGATTACAAAAAAAAAAAAAAAAAAAAAAAAAAAATCTGTCGTTTTCTAGCCTCGCTGAATTCTTCACATCTCCTCAGGAGGGCTGTACTAAACTCCGCCTATCGTTTGATGATCTTCCTCAGGCAGTGCTTTCACTGGGGATAAAGCAGGAGGGGAGGAAGAGAAGGAAGGGTCTCAAAGCAGCGCTTACCTGTGTCGAGTCATATTAAGCCAATGAAGTAAATTTCTTAAGACTCTTTGCCACTCTGCTGAAGAACTGCATGAACTCTCGCCACTGGTTCTAGTCCGTATCAAATGACTAATAAAAGGTACTAAGCAGTAAGTTTTAAGCTTGCACAAAGCCAGTGCCCCTGACAATAAGACTGCTCTTATGAATTGCTCTACCCTGTTCTAAACTGCTGATGGTGGAGATAATTCCCCCTCACTGTACACACAGAAATAAGAAGCTAGTAGAAATAGACTTGACTTTAAAATAACCCATAGAGTTGTGAAGCCTTGTGTGCTCACCTGTACTCACGGCTGTCCTGGTACTTCTTGCTGTTTGCTGCCCGTTGCGACGCCGTCTCTAACAGAAGCTTCTGGGTGAGCCGCTTGCTGGGAGTCGGGTCGCTCTTGCTGTGCTCCTCAGTCTCTTGCTCGCACCTCCACTCTTCATCCTCATTTAGTGTCGGCAGGTAGCCGGGCAACACCTTGCCGTTCCCTGACCCCGAGCTCTGATCGCTGTACAGCTTGGGGCTCTCACCACCTGTCCTGGTGTATTCCAAGTAAATGTCAGATTTGAGGAACAAAGGATACGTGTTTTCCTCCATCATGGCCTGAATCTCCGTCTGTGCCTGGTCGAACATAGCCGGATCGATGTGCAGCTTTGCCACACAGTCCTTAATGAAGCTCTTGGTGGCTGGCTTGATCTGGCGTGACACGATGCCATTGCTGTCCAGGATGTACTTCTTGTAGATGGCTTTGGCCAGCTTCAGCTTCTTCTCCTCGTTCCCCTCACCTGTGTCCTGCTTACGGAAGCCACTGCAGGCAAACCAGAAATCCAGCACGTCAGCGCAGTCCTCCTGCTTCAGGAACGTGCGAAACAAGTGAATACCATCCTGGTCATCCAGCAACGAATGCAGGGACTCTGCCCATTTCAGATAGGGCGGCGTGGGTGAGGCACTGCCCTCGGGCTCGTAGCCCAGGTCCAGATCAGGCCGTCTCGGCGTGGCTATGGTGGCCTCGCACCTGAGGCTCTCGCTTTTGATGGAGTAGAAGCCCAAGCTGTACGGACGCACATCACTGGACACCAATTCACCCTCCTCACCTGGGACCGGGGGACGGGGTGCATCTTCAGTGAAGCTGCCCCCAAGGTCTGCCAGGTAAGCCTTCTCTTTCACACTCATCCTTATTACGTCCATTCACCCGTTCCCAGGTCAACCACTGTTCCAGTACAATCAGATCCAGATTTCCTCTAATGACAGTGAGAAATAATTCCTCCTAAAAATAAAAAAACAAAATCTTAGCACGAATAATAATAAAAACAGCCATTGTGCAAACATAGAGGTGCTTTTACACAAAGCTATTCAAATTGTTTAGATAAATGACGAGCCATAGGATGAAACAAGTGCAACTTGGTATCTCAATCAAGCACCAGGCGAGCTGTGCAAATAACTCTTCGAAAGATAAGAAACAAGACTGCACCATGAAGGGAAGACAATGATCATAAAACTTATATTTAACCGTTTCAACAAAAGATAGTTAATCAACAGACATCCAAGACTTTCTACCAATTGTGCGCAAGAACAAAACACGGTTTCTTATCTGGACTTATTCACCTTGAGTCCTGTTTCTTGTCTGTGGTTGCCCGTCCACAGCGATTACCTCTTCTTCTGTACTGTGACAACATGGAGACTGATCAGGATGCAAAAACGAGTGCAGTGAGCCAGATTTTGTTTACAAAATGCAGCTATTTATAAAACACACTTTTAAGTGGAGTTCTTTTTTTTTTTTTTTTATGTTTGAGCTGCACCTGGGGAAGGTTGGGTACAGAAAAACCATACTCCCTTCAGCTTCTCATCATAACCTGCTCCTGAAGTCTCTCTTTGCTTTGTAGAAATCATCATCTGAAGGTTTAAACCTTTTTAAAACACCTCAAGATGGTTATATCAGTATCTGATCTCTGAAGGTTCAGAGAGCTCAACTCTATCTGATATCTAACCACTAGTCTATTATTGAATCTATACTTTCCTTTGAAACTACCTGAAAACTGAGCAGACCTTCTCATCCTGATCTATACCCAAAAAAAAAAAAAAAAAAAACCTCGGTGTCATCATATCGAGTCAGAAGAACATCATGAAACTTCCCAGGACCAGGAGAGAGAAAAACAATAAGCTTGAAATGAACTAGCTTCTTTGCATTCAAAGCTAAAGGTGTGTTATTTCAACTACACTGTATTTATAAACATTGTGTATCCAGCCATCTTGAATTTAACAAACAGATAGTTACTTAAACATTTTTCTGCTCGATAAACAATACAAGTATCCAACAATGAGTGGATCTCAGGTGCTAAACTATTAGCCTTCCTGCTAGCTAAGTTAGCCACAAACAAAACATGCTAGCTTCATTTCACGTCACTTTAATAAAATTATTAGCATTTCTATTGTTAATAACTTTGAGAACGTGGGTTAAATTTTATAAACAAAACTAAAAGGATTAATATTTGCTGCCTCCTTCTGTCAAACTATCACGACAAGCTCCAAGCCGAGGACGTTGCTAATGTGGCTAACCTCAGCAAAGCTAACACGGCTGGCTAAGCTATCTCGCAAGCTAAGGCTTGTTAACTTGACAGGATATACATTTTATTTTATTTTAGTTTATTTTTTATTGTTTTCGCGTGCAGTGGTCCGGTTTGGCCCGGTGTGAAAGCTGTTTGAAAACCACACCTGAAAGCTACACGTATGGAGGAAAAATATATAGCTATGCAAATAAATTAATTAGAAAAAAAATGCACTCCAGGACCAGAGCGAGTTTGATACAGAGGGACAGCAGCACGTCCGGGATGTTTTCTTTTCTTTATTTATTTATTTTTTCCTTCAGAGACTCCTGATACAGTACTGTGGTGCTCTTTCCCCCGACATTACAGCACTCCCTGCGTTCCCCTCCCTGCTCCCAGGCGCTTTGAAGTGAGACCCACATTCACTGCATTCATGTCTTTGGCCTCAGAGTCTCCACAGAACACACACACACACACACACACACAGAGTAATTGATGGGGGAGGGGAAGAGGAGAAACAAACTATACACACACACATACACACAGCAAGGCCCTTCCGCAGTCGAGCGACTAGTGTGCAACTTTACAACACTGATTTCAGTGCTCAACTAGCCGAGTCCCAATTCAACCAACCCCGAACATTCTTCTGTGTTTGTGTTCCCTGACGCGTCGACCAAAGGAAAAAACCCCAAGGTGCTCCTCGATAAAAACATAGAATGAAATTCAACACAAGCACACAGTACATTTCATCTCTCGCTAGCGCAACCCCCCACCCCCTCCCCCCGAGCTCCTCTCGAGCCTGAGCCAGAGAGGGAGGCAAGGAGAAGAAGAAAAAGTGCTCCATGGCTAACTGTACCTGTACGAAGCCACTTTGCGTTTCGGAGCGCATCGGGGACCGCGCGGCGACGCGACTTGCGGCTACATGGGAAGCGTGTCATAGGTGCGAGCCTCGGACTTTAAAAATAACAAAGGAAACAGTCTGTTCTCCACCTTTCCATAGCAGTCTCTCAGTGCTGTGCCTCAATCCGTGTGAGTGCGAGTGTGTGTGTGTGTGTAAAAGCGAGTGAAGTGTAGCGCCGCGCGCGTTCACAAATCACACTGCCGCCTCGAGAGAAAAAAGGAATACGAAAGAAAACGTGTGTGTGTGTGTGTAGTGTTCAATTCATCCACTTAAACATATTCATATCCTAATAAATCCAATCTATGGTTATATAAAATGGAACTGCAGTCTCACCCTTAAACTCTGCATCTTTTATTATTCATTTACTGTCTCACTTTCACCTGAAAAATAGATTGTAATTCACCTTGAAAAAAATAAAACAGGCAGTGGTGACACGATGGTAGGAGTCTGATTACTGATCCCAAGGTCGGAGGTTCAAGCCTCACTATCACCGGTTGTCACTGCCCCCACCACCACCACCCAGTGGACCCATCCGGGTCATCAAAAGCCAGCCATGTCTCTCACTGTCTGTGGTAAGAGGATGTAAAAAAAAAAAAAAAAAAAAACTATTGCCGACTTTTGTAAAGAGTAGTTGAATAGCCATCAGCATGTTTCTGCCCTGCGACAGCCTGGCGAGCTGTCCGGGGTGTACTCTGCCCTCACTCGATGTCGGCTGAGACAGGCGTCAGCCTCTTCTCGATCCTAATTTACGATTAAGCAGTTCAGAAAATGAATAAGTAATATAAGCATTTCTTCTTTTCCTTTCAACTGTTCTCTTCAGGGGTCGCCACAGCGAATCATCTGCCTCCATCTCACCCTATCCTCTGCATCTTCTTCTCTTACACCAAATACCTTCATATCCTCCTTCACCACATCCATAAATCTCCTCTTTTGTCTTCCTCTAGGCCTTCTGCCTGGTAGTTCCAACCTCAGCATCCTACTACCAATATACTCAATATCTCTCCTCTGTACATGTCCAAACCATGTCAATCTAGCCTCTCTGGCTTTGTCTCCAAAACCTCTAACATGTGCTGTCCCTCTGATGTACTCATTTCTGATCCTATCCATCCTCGTTACTTTCAAAGAGAACCTCAACATTTTCATCTCTGCTACCTCCAGCTCTGCCTCCTGTCTTTTCCCCAGGGCCACTGTTTCTAAACCATACAACATCGCTGGCCTCAACACCATCTTGTACACTTTTCCTTTCATGCTTGCTGATACCCCCCTATCTCACATCACACTGCACATTTTTCTCCAACCATTCCAACCTGCCTGCACACGCTTCATCAGCTCTTTTCCACACTCTCCATTGCTCTGAATTGTTGAGCCTAAGTACTTAAAATCCTCTACCTTCCTTATCTCTGCTCCCTGTAACCTCACCATTCCTCTTGGGTCCTTGTCATTCACACATGTATTCTGTCTTACTGAGGCTAACCTTCATTCCTCTCCTTTCCAGGGCATACCTCCACCTCTCCATACCACAGCCTGTCCATCACCACAGCAAACAAGAAGGGGCTCAGAGCTGACCCTTGATGCAGTTTCACCTCCACCTTGAACTCTTCTGTCACACCGACAGCACACCTCACCACTGTCTTACATCTCTCATATATGTCCTGCACCACTCTAACATACTTCTCTGCTACTCCAGACTTCCTCATGCAATACCACAGTTCCTCTCTCGGCACCCTGTCATGTGCTTTCTCCAGATCCACAAAGGCACAATGCTGCTTCCTCTGACCTTCTCTATATTTCTCTATTAACGTCCGCAAAGCAAACACTGCATCTGTGGTGCTCTTTCTTGGCATGAAACCAAACTGTTGTTCACAAATGCTGACCTCTGCCCTTCGTCTGGCTTCCACTATTCTTTCCCATAACTTCATCGTATGGCTCATCAACTCTGTAGTTGCCACAACTCTGCACATTTCCCTTGTTCTTAAAAATGAGCACCAGCACACTTCTCCATTCCTCCGGCATGCTTTCACTCTCTAAGACCTTGTTGAATGTTCTTGTCAGAAAATCTACTGCAACCTCTCCTAGACACTTCCATACCTCCAACGGTATGTCATCAGGACCAACTGCCTTTCCACTCTTCATCCTCTTCAATGCCCTCCTCACTTTACCCTTACTAATCTTTGCTACTTGCTGTTCCTCAACAGTCACCTCTTCTACTCTTTTTTTTTCTCCCATTTTCCTCATTCATCAGCTATTCAAAGTACTCTTTCCATCTTCCAAGCACACTTCTGTCATCAGACAATACATTTCCCTCTCTGTCCTTAATCACTCTAACTTGCTGCATGTCCTTCCCATTTCTATTTCTCTGCTGTGCCAACCTGTATAAATCATTTTCTCCCTCCTTACTGGGGAGAAACCTATCATACAAGTCATCATACGCCTTCTGTTTAGCATTTGACACCGCTACCTTCATCTTACACTGTGTCTCCCTGTACTCCTGTTTACTCTATTCTGTCCTCTCAATGTCCCACTTCTTCTTAGCTAAGCTCTTCCCTTGTACACACTCCTGCACTTCCTCATTCCACCACCAAGTCTCCTCATCTACTTTCCTTTCAGAGGACACACCAAGTACTCTCCTACCTGTCTCCCTGATCACGTTTGCTGTAGTTGGCCTGTCATCTGGAAGCACTTCCTGACCACCCAAAGCTTCAACTCCTTCTTGAAGACAACATGACACTCTTCCTTTTTCAGCTTCCACCACTTTGTCTTCTGCTCTGCCTTTGCCTTCTTCACCTTCCTCACCATCAGCATCATCCTGCACACCACCATCCTATGCTGTTTGGCAACACTCTCACCCACTACTACTTTGCAGTCACTGACTTCCTTCAAACTGCATCGCCTACACAAGATGTAGTCTACCTGTGTGCTCCTACCTCCGCTTTTATAGGTCACCCTATGCTCCTGTCTCTTCTGGAAGAAAGTATTCACCACAGCCATTTCCATCCTTTTTGCAAAATCTATCAACAAATCTGTCCTTCTGTGTTCCTGTCCTAGATACCGAACCTGCCCATCACTTCCTTGTCCCCTCTGTTGCCTGCACCAACATGTCCATTGAAGTCTGCACCAATTACCACTCTTTCAGCTCTGGGGGTACTCTGCATCACTTCATTTAACTCACTCCAGAATGTCTCCTTCTCTTCTACCTCATGTCCTGCCTGTGGGGCATAAGCCCTAACAACATTGAACATCACACCTTCAATTTCAAACTTGAGACTCATCACTCTGTCTGTCACTCTTTTCACTTCTAGAACTTTCCTGACAAACCCCTCCTTCAAGATGACTCCTACTCCATTTCTCTTCCCATCCACATCATGATAAAACAGATTAAACCCTGCTCCTAAGTTTCTAGCCTTGCTACCTTTCCATCTGGTCTCCTGAACACAGTATGTCCACCTTCCTCCTCAGCATCATGTCAGCCAGCTCTCTACATTTTCCTGTCATAGTTCCAACATTCAAAGTCCCTACTACCTAGACCCATGCCTTTCCTCTTCTCTCTCTGCCTACGGACCCCCCCCCCCCCGCCTCTCCTTCTTCGACCAACAGTAGTCCAATTTCCACCAGCACCCTGTTGGTTAACAGCACTGATGGCAGTCATTGTTAACCCGGGCCTCGATCAATCCGGTAATTAATTTTAATGATTCACATTTTGAATTTTGGCTCGTATTTGGCTTCAATTTTGATCACCTTCACTCTGTGTCCCCCAATAACAGACTAGTACAATTCAATAGTCTTTTTTAAGGGTGCTGGATCGCTGATCCTAAGGTTGGGGGTTTGAGTCCCACTCTCTACAAGGTTAAGGTTGTCAAATGCAGCTAAATGGGTTATCAAAGGCTGGCCATGTCTCTCACTGTCTGTGGTACGAGGCAGTCAAAGAATCATTGCTGACTTTTGTCAAGAGTAGCTGCATAGCCGTCAGTGTGTTTCTGCCCCTTGCTAAAGGGTTGTGTCAGGAAGGGCATTCAACGTAAAAACGTATGCCAAATCAAACATACGAATCAGATGATTCACTGTGGCAACCCCTGAAAAAGGGAAAAAGCCGAAAGGAAAAGCAGAAGACAATTCAATAGCCTTCTTTTTTCTGAGCGAGTGAATTGTCAGTGAGACTAGCTCAGGTAGAATGACATTACACACTATAAAAGCCAAAAGTTTGTAGACATCTTCCTGAAACTGTTGCCGCCAAGTACAAAAAGCACAGTTGTCCAGATTGTCTTTCTATGCAGTAGTGTTACAATTTCAATAAGTTATACACTCTCATTTAGATACGATATCTATATCCTGCACTTTCATTCTAATCTTTAAGTCAAGATAAATGTTAAAACTAGGGTTGGTAATCTGGAAAGCTAGCAAAATCTGAATATAGCTTCACTTCAGTGCTCCAGCTAAACTCTGTCATGCCTCCTGCGCTTTACAGTCCATCTGTATACGCTCTCACTTCAAGTATAGCAGAGTCATCCACATGCAGTGAGTCAAGGGAGCATTTGACTGGATATCTCCCAGCAGACCTTGAGGCAGTGATTTGTTAAGGTTGTGTGTGTGTGTGTGTGTGTGTGTGTGTGTGTGTGTGTGTGTGTGTGTGTGTGTGTGTGTAAATCATAATAATAATTAGGATCAGCCATCTCAGCCAGCTTTGGGTGAGGGCAGGCTGCATCCTTGTCAGCTTGACAGGCCATTGCAGTCAGCATTGCATAACAATTATTTTGTCAACTTGCATACAGTACTCACTTATTTACTATTTACCGTTTGCTACTTACAAGACTTTACAGAATAAGAGCAGATAGCTGTGGCTGTATTTCAAACAGTAGGATGATGTTATGTTGATATATAAAAATGCACAAAGTATTATTATTATTATTATTACTTAATAAATAAATCTCTGAACATGGCTGCCAACATCTAACTGGACAGCTAGCTGAAAAACATTTATAAATGATGGACTATTACTGAATTACAACAAGTAGGAAACTAAAGAAAACAGATGAAAATGTTGAGGTTCTCTTTGGGAGTAACCAGGATGGATAGGATCTGGAATGAGTACATCAGAGGGACAGCACGTGTAACAGGTTTTGGAGATAAAGTCAGAGAGGCTAGATTGAGATGGTTTGGACATGTACAGAGGAGAGATATTGAGTATATTGGTAGTAGGATGCTGAGGTTGGAACTACCAGGCAGAAGGCCTACAGGAAGACCAAAGAGAAGATTTATGGATGTGGTGAAGGAGGACATGAAGGTAGTTGGAGTAAGAGTAGAAGATGCAGAGGATATGGTGAGATGGGGGCAGATGATTCGCTGTGGCGACCCCTGAAGGGAATAGCTGAAAGGAAAAGAAGAAGCAAACTAAAGAAAACCATATTCATCGTTTTATTGAAAGTAGGATATGTACAAATGAAAATTAAAACTAGACTATGAGCACATCTATATCTTAAAACTTCACTGCTGAACATGAAACACTCCAAAGTGAAAAAGGTCGCTAGTCTCCTCACTAGTTGCTCCAATCATCATGCAGTATAGCCCAGTGTTCTGACCCACCCACTCTGAATAGAGCCTCAGAGATGTTTAACGCAGTTGCCCAATACAGTTTGAGCATTACTGCATTAGAAGCAGAGCTGATTCTGAGATTAGGATTCTAGAAAAGTTGCACTTCAGTGGTTTTCAATCAGTTTTAATGGATCGCACTACCGATGTATGTATGAGCAAAAAGATCATACTAGATAACGTGAGAAATTAATGCTAATTTTGAATGAAACATCCATGATGCTGAGCACTCTCTTTGAAATAGGACTGTAAATACAACACTTTTGAATTTTTTGTGACATTTTAGAAGAGACAGAGTTTGCCTTGTAGTCTAAGAGAACTTGTCTATGGATATTTCTTTATAACGCACTGTTGTTAAATATTAGAGATGAAATTATTTAAAAATAAATATGTTTTTAGCAGTCTAACCGACTGTTTCACAAATTTAAAACCAGTAAATGGATATTTAGAGCGTAATGAAGTACCATTCTGAGACTGCAAACCTCTGCTAAGCCTTACAATTCCTGCATAAACAAAACATTTTTGATGTCAAAACTGTTCATATCTCATAATGTTAAAGAATCCTTTAATAAATTCTTGTCTCGTGAATTTGACTCAGAGCTTCTCTATGATGTAGCAGAGACCCCAAACCCCCACCCGTCGTAGACATTTCATGAAATTTCATACAAAACATTTTGCATAATCCTGCTAAATGAGAAACAAACACAAAAACTGAACCATAAAGTATATTTCCAATTGTGGAAGTCAAAAAAAGTAGATGTCGGACTAATCTTCCTGCATAGCCTTTACCTTGTTTTGGACATTAAAACTAGTATTTAGTTCACACCCAAAATTGGCTAAAATTTGCTTTTCAAATATATATTTGCACGTTCAAAATTTCAGGTCTTGTATGATGTACCTAGAAGTATTTCAGGTGCTTGGAAACATTTACTGGTCCTTGAGAATGAGGGCTTCTCTGTTTGCCCTGAGCCTGTATAAGCTCAACTCAACACCTGGATATAATCAAGCAAGTAATCTCGTGCCCTTATAGTGAAAAGATGAAAGAGGCGGGGAATGCAGAATATCATTCCTTCACTTTATGACTTGAACAGATTAACTCATCTGAAAATTACAGCCTACAACTGGAACATTTCTCAACTCTTAGCCTCCATTTTCCTGGCATTACATATCACTTGATTCCACAACGTTTTCCTGAAACAGCCACAAACCAAAACATAGCTCATAAATTCAAAACGTATTGAATATAAGCAAGTTACATGTTTACTAGCAGCTTCATGTTGCAAACAATCTTAAACATATCTAGGTACTTCAACACTCTCATGCAGAAATTGTTTTCTTCGATCCAATTTATTTATTTTCTAAACTGCTTAATCTTAATTAGGGTATGCTGATGCCCATTTCAGCCAAATCTGGGCAAGAGCAGAGTACACCATGGACAGCTCACCAGGCCATTGCAGGGCAGAAACGTGCTGATGGCTATGCAGCCTACTCTTGACGAAAATCAGCAATGGTTCTTTTACATGCTTCCCACCACAGACAGTGACAGACATGGCCGTCCTTTGATAACCCAGTTAGCTGCAGTGGGGGGACAGCAGTGGCAACCGTTGACAGTGGGGTTTGAACCTCCAACCTGAGGATTGGTAATCCAGCACCTTACCACCGGGCCACCACTGCCCTAGTTTTCTTATATATACAGATGAATTTTTTCATTATTACTTGAAATTGTAGTGTAGAAATGCAAAGAGTAAAAAAAAATATATAAATAAAACATTAAAAATTGTGAACATTTAGGTCAAAGTTGATTACTAAAATAAAATTAAATAAGATTATAGAAGACAGAGTAATACTCTAAATATCAGTACTTGTAAATTATATACAGCCACAGACTGTTTAATTATGCCTTACAAAAGTGTGGAAAGTATGTGTAGAATAAATAGTAAGTTCATAATAACTTCATCAGTCAAATTATTTGCATTAAGTAACCTTAAGGAGGCTAAGACTAAAAATGTAGATAAAATGTTGTAATGAGAGAGCGATGTAATAAACAACAAAATATAGCAGTTTAAGTAGATTATTTTTCAGTTTATGAAATACATCAATGCATCCATCTATATTGTCAACATGAGGGTTGTGAGGGAATTTGGAGCCAAGCTCAGCTGAACAAGTGAAGAAGTCAGTAATCTAAAACAGACAAACAACCGTTTAAACTCATATTTGTGATTTTTGGCAGTTTAAAGAAGCCTGTTGATCTCATCTGCATAGGTAGGTAACATATTTATTTTTAAATAATTTCATAGGTCAACTGTAGGAGAAAGCCAGAGTACCCAGAGGAAACCAAAGTGAGCACAGGTAGTACATGCAGACTACGCACAAAAAGGCCCCAACTGACTCCTAGATTCAAACCCAAACCTATCAATATGAATCTCCTGCAATACCATGAAAAATCTCTAGGGACACACATATCCCAAGTTGGTAAACCAGGCCATAACCTACAGTACTTTGACAGATGTTAATTTGTAAATATGTATGTGTATACTGTATGTCGACATCTATTCATTCATTCTCTGAAATGCTTAATTAGGGGCACAGAGAGGCTGGTGCCCATCTCAGCCAACTCTGGGTGGGGCAGAGTACACTCTGGACAGCTTGGCAGGCCATCGCATTACATAAACCTGCTGACAACTATGCAGCCTACTCTTGACGAAAGTCAGCAATGTTTCTTTACATGCCTCTCAACGCAGACAATGAGAGACATGGCAGGCCTTTGATGACCCAGTTAGCTGCACTAGGGAGACAGCAGTGACAACGCATTTGTAGTGGGGCTTGAACCCCTGACTTTGGGATTGGTAATCCAGCACCCTACCACTCTACCACCACAGCCCAGACATTTATTATATGACATTTTAAAACACATGCATTTTACTTAAGTACAAATACAGTACTTTGTAGTTTACTTGATTGTTTTAAGGTACTTTGTACTTTCCTCAAGTATTTTATTGACTATTTCACAACACCTCAAAAATTGTACTTTTTACACTACATTTCCCTTTTCTCATCAAATGAATAATTGTGCCAGTGTTTTCAAAGATTATGTGGTGAGCATTTTTAGTTCTGTGGGGCATTCATGTGTGTTTTTTATCCTGAAAAATATCTCAGTCATTGATTTGGGAAGAAATAAGGATTTACCCTAAAATACGTATATATTTGAGCATTCAAAAGACTTTAATTGAGAAGTGAAATATTTCACATTTCTAAAGGTTTTCAAATTTTAAACATTAATTTTCTGCTTTGCATACACCAAATACCAACACAGTATGACTAAATTAAGTTAAAAAAAAAAAAAGGGAAAGTCCTTTGGGCTTTTTACACCCGAGCCATTGTGGCTCATCAGGCCGGTGTTTATCCCCAGTTTCCATAGCATGAAGCGACTACGAGTACAACTTCTCCTGGATGGGACGCTAGTCCTTCACAGGTTACCTTCCCAGTATATTTTTACTGGTATATATTTATAGTATATTTATACTGCTGGGTGTACAGAGGCACACTTGTGGTTGAGACCTTACCCAGGGGTCTTAGCACAGTGAGGGTTTTTTCTGGGATTTGAACACACAACCTCCTGATCATGAGCACAGCACCCTAACCACTACGCCACTGGCCCCACACAGTCTTTGCTAGTGCATGTACAAATGGATGTTTGGTCATATGACAGTGTATTGTCATGAACACGAAAACATAAATATTTAATTTCAAAGAAGCTTTCTTCTGACGGGACATGATGACTTTATAGAGTATAAACTATTACTGAAGATTAAACTATTTCAATTTATATAAAGTAATTGAAGCATCCTTAAACAACGATCTCAAAATGAAATACAAACATAAATGTAGCAGTAATATTAATTTAAAAACATAATATTTCTGATGCAAGAGTACATATACTTTTCATATTTTAAGTTTTCATATTGTAAGTAATACTTATGATGACCTGCCATGGCCTGGCGAGCTGTCCAGGGTATACCCCGCACTCGCCCAGAATCAGTTGAGATGGGCGCCAGCCTCCCTGCGACCCTAATTTGAATTAGACAGTTCAGAAAATGAATGAATGAATGAATATTTAAGATTATATACTTTTATTTATGTGAGATCTTGAAAGCAGCAGATTTATTTGTATTACAGTATTTTCAATTACATTAAGGGGAAGATCTCAAAACTTCTTCCACCACTCTGAAATGCTACAGTGGTTACAGCTACAAAATTCAAGCCAGGTGAAAGGAATAGTACCTAAGGCCAAGATTTCCAAAGAAATTACCACATCAGGGCATGTTATTTTCTTAAAATAATCCAATACTGGGTAATGTGTTGTGGCCTAACACAAAGTGAAGTTAATGTTACAACCCTAGAGTGGATTATTTTCCTACAACAGAATGCCTTGTTGGTTTTTTCCTTCTTCCTTATCTGGTTTACAAAAGTATTCAATATGTACGAGACCAGTGATATTATCAAAAGTAATAATCCATATTTTAAGCCCCAACGATTTCAATCACTTGCGATTTTTAGATAATCACCAAACAACATACTGAACTGTTTTGTTTATAATGAATATAGTTGTGTTCAAGGCGATAAAACTTTTCGTGAGGTAAGTCTGTTCCTGTAATTAATTATGTTGGAGCAGCTATAAAAGTCATTACCTTACCAAACTCTTCATTTTACCCTTTTGAAGTTTATACGACAAAAAGAACAAAACCCAGTGCTCTGAAGACTCGCATATAAAGTATATAGTCCATAATGGAAAAATCACACTGACAGTTTTCCACTAAATCTCCTTCTGGAAATATCAACTAAACTTTCTGAACAGAAACCTGAGAAAAAATTATAAAAACAAAAATAGACCAGAAGGGTCCAGATGCTCCCACCAAAAGGATCATTTCATAATCTGCCAATAGAGAACAAGCATAGCAAATTTGAAAGTGCCAGCTGTGTGAGGTAAGTAAGTGTTCGAAAACCTAAGTCATGCCTCCGTGACCTTAAGAAGCAGGTCAAGGTCAGTCACAAAAACTCATTCTAACACTTATAGAAGTGCTTCAGTACACAGTCAGTAAATGTCTGGTCATCAAATGGACAGACAGACGGACAAATAAATCCCATTTCTATAACTCCCAAAGGGAGGGAACTAAACATGATTGATACATAGCATACACAGGGATCGGAAGAACAGCATTGTTAGAATTTGGGGTAAATGCTAGTGCTCAAATAAGATTATTCACACCATCTAACAATATTTAAAAACTGTTCTACACCATGAAGTGTAAAGTACTTTACCTGGGGGGAGTTGATGCGTCTGTTTTTCATTGGTAGCCTTGCCCCAAATGTCCATTCTCTGGCAAAAGAGATCATCTCTAGTCCAGTAATGAGATCAAGTTCCAGTAAAGATGTCATCTGCTTTCCCCCAGTCAGAGAGCTGGCTATCCACAGAGAATTCTGACATTGTTGGTTATGTATTTTATCCATTTGTTTCTGAAAGAGAGACATTACTGTGTTTAAGTAATGAATCATATAAAATATGCATTAAGAGTGGAGATTTTAATCACAAATACATTGTAATACATCAATTTAGACATTGCGTAAAGTCAGAACTCCTGATAGATAATGCTTTTGATAGGTGTCCGAGGCTGGTATTATGAAAGCAACGTGGTTCCTTTAAGGGCCAAATTAACTTCAACCTTCGATAAAATATAGAAATAATTCTCTCCTGCATTCCTTGATTATAGTTTGGAGCAAAAGCAAGAAAGGTTTTTGTTTCATCACCTTTCACTACCTGATTTTTGCATTCATTTGTATCACCTGTCTTGTTCATTTAATTATCCGTTCAATAATTTTGTGTTCTGTGTTACAGTTAATGTTTGATGTCTTGCCTATCAAAAGTTTGTCTGCCTACCAAGTACTACTAAGTACGAGTGTTTGTTTTCATATTCTGGGTGAGTCTAAAGAGTGGTGGATTAGCCTGTTTTTCATTGTTGTTTAATTCCTGTTATTCATAATAAGTCTTTTTTTTTCTTTTTTGGTGAGGCGGCAGAATTATTAGGTTTCCGATGATGGCACGGACACAGAACAACCATCCAAATCATGCTTATGCCTAAAACATACCGAATATTTTCTCTTCCAAACATGAATGCTGGTAAACACTTATCTTATAGATACAGTATAACTTCTACAGTGATGTCCATCAGGCATGAAGCCAGTTAATTATTTTACCCTCTTAAGACCAAGAGTCTAATCTTACGTGCTATGAAACTTCTTTAGTTCCTCATCATCTGATGAATATTGAACTTTTTTAACATCTAAAAGCAGGAAGAAGTTTGTCAAGGAGTAATGCATAATAGATTTGATAAGTTTGATAGATTGACAGATAGATTTGATAGAAGATACTCAAATGTATTATCTATCAAATCTATCTGTCAATCTATCAAAATTAGATCTCGAGATCTCGTTATACTCATATGTACACATGTATATAACAAGATCTCAAGAGGTAAAATATACTATACAAGAGCATAAGTAAAGTTAGCTAAAGCGATGGTTTAACTGGACTGAGCGTTATCCCAAGTTTGTAGAGTGACTAATTCACAGAAATGGTGTGGCATGATAATTTCTTTGTCTCAGAATTATAAATAATTATTCTGAGTGGATAATACTTAAATAAAAAGGTTAAACACTTGTAGCAGGTTTGTGTGTGTGTGTGTGTGTGTGTGTGTGTGTGTGTGTGTGTGTGTGTGTGTGTGTGTGTGTGTTTGGAGGGTGTAACAGCTGTCATGCTTTAAAATGTAAAAATAATTATCCAATGAGATCATGCTGTTCCTGTGTAAGGTAGGTAAAGTCTGCTGGGCTTTTACACTCGAGGCGACTGGCTCATCAGAGCCAGAGCTTATCCCTGGTTTCCTTAGTGTTAAGTGACTAGGAGTTCAACTCCTCCTGGATGTGACAATAGTCCATTGCAGGTTACCTTCCTTATTTTTACTGGTGCTCATTTATAATGCTGGGTAGACAGCGCAAGGGCAGAGTATACCCTGAACAGCTTGCCATTGGCTTTATCACTATATTTCATTAAATGCTCGTTTCTGTATAGAAATCATTAATTGCTTTATAATTTTATTTTAGTAGTTTGTTTATGTATGCAACAATAATTCCTGATGCATATGTCCCATAATTACGTTTTTCTGCTCTGAATTGAGCAGCACAACATATGCCCCACTTTATTTTAGTATATAACATATACAAGAGAAAACATAGGACTTGTGATCGTGACAGGTTTATAAACCCTCCACAGATTAACAGGCCTTCCATATTTGGCCCACCGAATAGCATAAGGTTCACTCGGCCAACATTCAAATCAGATGGCATCAGCAGCTGCAAACTCAATCCTATCCTTGCCCTTCCTGAGGCCTGGCTTTGATCACTGGGCCCCCCACTGCGAGCCAACACATGGCCACGGGTGCATACTAACTCGGGGCAAGGACTCTGACCAACCACTTGGAAACAATTAAGAGTGAAAAGAGAAAATAGAGGCATTTAGAACAAAGACAGTGATCTGGCATGATCACAAAGATTGGAGAAGTATTTATGAATTGTTCAAAACCAAAATTAATCTTTAACACCAGAGCTCTTACAGAACACTGTTTTAGGCAGTAGCTTAGTGAGAATTATGCTCCTGTGAAAGTCATTTGGCTTAATAATATCCCAAGGATGAGCACATGGTTGCATATGACTGTGTTCTTGGTTTGTTCTTTCAGTCCACAGCCTCAGAAGGACTTGTACATCAGCAGGACTGACAGAGTTCTGACAAACAGCTATAGCTGCCAATCAGCTACCTGCTGAGTGGCCTTGCAGCATCTAGACAGATCATGTGACAGGAGCGATTTCAGGACAACTACCTGTACCTTTATAAAGCAGTTGACAATCTTGATAGGAACCGCTGAATGAACTGATTTATATTAATGTTGTTTTTAACTTACATTCCTGTACATCATGCAGATTTAGTTAACAAACCATGTTTCTCTTTTTCTTTATTTGCACTTTTTAAAATTCCTCTGGAATTAAGATAGCACACTCTGACACACAGATCAAATGGAAGCAATAAATACGAGAAAATTACCTACAATTCAATATTCATTCTGCTTCACTCAATTTGGTGCTGAGGAAATTCCTTCATTTTATAAACTGCTTAATCCTAATTAGAGTCACATGAAGGCCGGCACCCATCTCCGCCAATTCTGGGCAAGGGAAGAGTGCACCCTGGACAGCTCACCAGGCCATCACAGGGCAAACACTCACACAACCATTCACACCTAGGGGCGATTTGGAAAAGCCAATTAGCCTACTGTGCATGTTTCTGGACTGTGGGAGGAACCCGGAGCGCCTGGAGAAAACCCAAATAAGCACAGAGGGAACATGCAAACTCAACACAGAGACCCCCAAGCTGGGAATCGAACCCAGACATTCTTGCTGTGAGGCAGATGTGCTAGTCACTACGCCACCTTGCTACCTTATTCAGAAAATAACAAAATAATACTATAGAAATCTCGGTACATGTACAGTCAGTGCCTATTTATTGGCAGCTTCAAAGGAATAGGCAAAAATGATGATGCTGTGACATAACAATTCATTCAAATCATTGGAGAAATCATGTACTACCTGTCTCTAAATTAATCCAAGAATCTCTCTTAATTGATTTTCATATACAGTCTATGACATCTCGTCAAGAAACATTTAAAAAATAAATTCTACAATATTAATTTCAGTGTGAGGGGACAGCACACTAAACACTTCACCAGACCATCTCAGAATGAACACAGGGAAGACCTGAGGCAAGGAAGGCAAGTGTTCTCAACATGGTTCATAATAGGATATTCGTTCATTCATTTTCTGAATCACTTAATCCTAATTATGGTCATGGGAAGGCTGGTGCCCATTTCAGCCAACTATGGGCAGATTCAGGGTATACCCTGGACAGCTCACCTGGCCATTGCAGTACAGAAACACACTGATGGCAATTCAATGACCACTGCTCCATAATTGTGTGTGTGTGTGTGTGTGTGTGTGTGTGTGTGTGTGTGTGTGTGTGTGTGTGTGTGTGTCTGTCTGTCTGTCTGTCTGTCTGTCTGTCTGTCTGTCTGTGTGTGTGTTAGGGTGGCCCTTATATGTAGCAAAAAAAAAAAATGTGGGAAATTAAACTGTCTCACCCCCTAAATTTGATCCTTTTGGTCTAAAAATGTGTCATACAAAATATTCTGGATATAAAACAAAGTTTAGCCTATGCTCGAGCCACCTCTTTCACTGTCCACAAGGTCAATGATAAAGCGTCATCGTATAAGTATTAAAATATGTGAAGTGTTGTTCAGCTCTCATATCTTTTTATACAGGTGAAATGGCAAGCAATTTGAGATCAAAGAATCAGGTCTATTTATTACAAACAGCCAAAGCATACACAAGAGGTTGTAAACTACCTGCAATTAGAGATGCTCTGCAGCATTACGTGTACCTGGTGAAAGGACATTCAAGAAAACATGATGCTGCAATGGGCACAGAGTGAGTACTGGAAGAAACATGATACAAAACCTGCATTCCAGTCAGACCCTCCCATCATTACGTGAAACAACTAGAGAGATTAGTGCAGAACTGGGAAGCACTAAAGAAGAATCAAGATCGGAGAACAAGTAAACTGACTGAGAATGAAGAGAAATTTAAGGAACCCTTTGACGATCTATTTGATATCGCGCACCAGGATGCTTTCTCTCTGATAAAAATACCCGAAGACAGAGAATTTCTAAATGCTCAGAGGGAGAAAGGAAGGCGTGGTTCAATGACTGGTTACAGTGGCCTTCTATCTAATCATTCAGGACAAAAAAGATTCCCTGATTCCAGAAAAGAGACAAGTGTTCATGAGCTACAAAACTAAAAGAACCTCACATTTCAAATGTGACATTGTTTTTTTGTTCGAATAGTATCATAGTACTTCAAAATTTCATTGATCTTGAGCATAACCTAAAAGTGATTCAATTTTCATGATTTTTTTTGCACAAAGTGGCTTCTTATTAAATGGAACAAAATGTCTGGGTGAGAGGTCACAAATTAAAAATTTAAAAAATAAGGGCCACTCTAGTGTGTGTGTGTGTGTGTGTGTGTGTGTGTGTGTGTGTGTGTGTGTGTGCGTGCAATTCCTTTTAAATAATTTCTTCAAAGGTTTTGAATGACGAGCGCACTAAAGCTCTTTGGTGTGTCTTTATCAGCAGGTGTAATTTTCTATTATAGAGACAGCCTGCTCAATAAAACAGGAATGCTATGGTACGTGACCCAGAGCATGGCTGCTGGCCATTAAATACAGTCATCTAATGATGTCATCTGATGGATTACATGTAATTCAGCACATTTAAATCACCTTTATTACATTATATTGTGATGTATTGTGCTTGCACAAGCAGGAATCAAAACTGGAAATTAAAATTTCTGATAAAGGACAGAAACTGACCTTTTGTTGGACTTTGCACTAGTATAGGACAAGTATAAATAAGATATTTCAGGTTTTAAACACAGTAGCCATTGCTTTTAACATAAAACTACTTCTCTTAACTGAATGTTTAGATTACGTCTCAATTCCTTGATTCAGAAAAGTTCTGTGGTAGGCATGATCTTCAAATAAAAGTCAGGGTTGCTGAAACAAAACTGATTCAGAATTGAACAAAATCCAGTAACACTCCTGAAACTTATTTTAAAATCATAATCATATTTTCAGATATTATTTGATCAATCTAAAAAAATCTATTTACCCACTGTTATATACAACATATTAAGGTTGTACAGTCTAGACCAAAAGTGTTATTAAAAACCAGGCCTTACGCTGTTGATATGACCGATTTTTGGCCATAGTTACATTTTATGTATTACATGTTTTTCTGTTTCTTCCAGAATTTGACTTCAATTATTCATTGATTTACTTAACAATTCATTACTTTATTGCTATGCCCTTTATTTAATACATATGTTAGTGTTTCGAGTTTTTTTTTTTTTGAAAATGTTTATAGTTCTGATGTCTTTATTGTAATGTTTTTAGGTGCTTTCTCCTCTTTTTAAGGCTGCACTTCCTCTTCCAGCTGAGTCTGACTGTCTGTCTTCCTTTCGGCTTTTTCCCTTTTATTCGGGAGTCGCCACAGCAAATCATCTGATTCGCACATTTGATTTGGCAGAGGTTTTTATGTCGGATGCCCTTCCTGTCACAACCCTTTTAGCAAGGGATAGAAACACGCCGACAGCTTTGCAGCTACTCTTTACAAAAGTCAGCAATGGTTCTTTTACATGACTCTCACCATAGACAGTGAGAGACATGGCCCGCCTTTGATAACCCAGTTAGCTGCACAGGGGGACAGTGACAACGCTGTGGGGACTTGAGCCCCCATCCTTAGGATCAGCGATCCAGCGCCCTATCCACTAGACCACCACTGCCCCTTCCAGCTGAGTGTTATGCTAATTACAAAGTGGGCTAGAAAGGAGTGTTATAACTTCATGTACTATTTATCCCAGAAGTTCCATTGTGAACTACGCATTTACTAATAAAATGTTTAATATTATAAGAATGCCTTTTGTTTATGCCTAATTTTACTACCAAATGGTACCAAATTATTGTTTTGTGGATTTACCTACCTGGAGATTGCCTGAATCCCTCCTACTATGTTTTAATATAACAATAATCACTCACTTCACTTCTCATTCAGCACCCATGATGCACTTGGCTATTTACATGGTTTAGGTTGCAGTATGTTTTTACCTGATAGGGTTAGTAAGCCCTCTGCAGAACCTGTTCTCCGGGATAAACATTGATTCACATTCTTATTCACACCTAGGTGCAATTCAGAACCGCCAATATCGTGCACATCTTTGGACCGAAGAAACCACAGCACTCAGATGAAACCAAAGCAAGCACAGTGAGAACATAAAATCTCAACACACAAACATCTTTCAGTACCATGATGGAGCTTTCAAAATTGAATTGCAGGTGATATGTGATGCATCATAGCAAAGTGGATATTAAGTCAGAAATTAAAGTTATTGATGAGATTCTGTAGTTTCAAAAATGATATCAAATTTAACACATTTGTCTAATTTTGGAGTTACTCACTAAAATCTGGTAGGAGTTTTCTTTTGAGGTTTTACAGAGCGAAAGGATCCACTCGTAGACAGAAACGGTCAAGGGCACAATGTTTAATAGACAGGCAAACAATCCAAAATGGTAGGTAAACTCATGGTCAAAAAACAGGTTCCAATTCATGGTCAAAATAGAGTACAAGGCAGAGGTATCCAATAATCACAAAAGGGAAGGTCAAAACATGCAAGGTAACAGACTACAAATGCTGGAAAGGCACAGAAGAAAACTCTGGCACAACCTGGCATTGACTGTGGAGAAATGCCGGGCTTAAATAATACAGAATAGTAATGCAGGCAATGAGATACAGGTGAGCACAGTAATGAGCATGTGAAAAACCAAAGGGGACATGACAAACAAAAATAAATAAAAAAAAAAAGCAAAATGAAATGATTACCAGAAAACAAAAACTAACGAACGGAAGTACTAATTTTCGGCCTATTAAGCATTCAACTTTGGAGAAAATCACATTTAAACAACTTAATACTCACTTTTCTGTGATGGGTCACATATATTTGCTTACCTGAGTGTGCCTATGTATGGGAGTATCAGCATATTATAGTGGTCGAAATGAAAGCTATGTAATTAATGTGATGTATCACATATTGAATAAGCACGCAGGAAATTCCCTAACAAACTTTTAAATAATTGTCACGTCATAAAGTTACTTTTTTGAATGCTACCTCTGTAAGGGTGTCTGTAAATGCTGTAAATGTAACAGAACATGATAAGCTATTTGGAAGATAAAACTTATGCCACAGTCGACTCACTTTAGAAGAAAAATGAGAATTCAGAACTCAGAATTACATCATTTTGAACTTGTATGCATTTGCGCGACAAGGCAGAAAAAAAATATGATTCCATAAGAATGTTTTGTTAGAAACAAGCTAAGCAGCACACTGTTGATGAGTGATGTACATTCTCCTCTGATCAGTGAACTGTATACTGTATGAACAATGTCTGTACATTGTTCGATTTTAAAGCAAGTACAATGTGCAATCAAAAGGTTCTGGAACTCTTCCTGGAGTGAATGAACAGAGCGTGTCATTATCATGTGTGTTTAGTAGGCGCGATCAGTAACACTCATGTACCACCATGCTCCATGGACTTGCTCTGTAAACACCAGGATCTGTGTTACACTCATAGCGTACATTTTATTATGGATCATAGAATAGATGTCAAAGAATGTGTTAGCATGTGAGGACAGTGGTTGCTCAGTGGTTAATGCTCAGGGGTTCAGACCCAATGTCACCACTTGCACAATGACCCCAAGGCTCTTAACCCTCAAATGTTTAGTTGTATAAAGCATTGATAATTGTAAGCCACTCTGGACAGGAGCATGTGCCAAATGCTGTAAATATACATGTTAAAATTCAGAAATCTGCAGCGGAGACTCTTAAAATGCTTCAGAAAGACTGCAGCAATGAAAGTGGTTTTAATGCATTAAACCTGTCAGAGCATCATCCTTCAGTGTACATGCCACTCAAAATATTTCTCTCCCCTCAGTGCTTTAGTGCTAAAGGTGTGATATAAACAAGACATGAAATGTATATAACACAGGATCCAATGTTTGCAATGCAATGTCACGTGCTATGCTACTGGTCACTCCTGCTCTGGACGCATGACAATGTCACACATTGTAATCGCTGAATATGCTATCTATATGCGACAACTTATTTAAAGTAAAAAAGTGAAATTTTGTTTGTTGTTTACTTTATAATATGTTGATTTGACATCATTTGCTGTCCTCCGGATTGAAGAGACCCTCTTGAGTAACAATTCCAAACCGAGGGAGCATGTTCCTTGTCGGATGGGGGAAATTATGAGTTATAGCCTTTAGCTGAATGCAAAATAATATTGCCACTCTGACCCTGCTGCCCTGAGATGTCAAATATGTTCTTAGTGTAACTGCTCTTCTGTCAATAAGGATACAAGATGTTAATATCATGTTTAAATTTTACATTGAAAAAAGCTTCCCATTATCTGCTTGTGGATTTAATTCATTTATTAAGTTATCGCTTGCATCACCATCATGGCTACACTAACCCTGTAAGAGGAGATGAAGTTGAATGTGTGTAAAGGGGGAAAATGAGAGAAAGCACATTTTCATCTCTCAACAGCAAGTCTCTAAGTTTGGTGCGCGTTGTTTCGGTCTAAACCAGTTCAGGGCTGTGACAGACTAATACATGTGTCACGTGTACAATAAAAAGGTGATGACAGCCATGGTAGAAGAATGAAAGTCTATAGAAAAGCACTAAGGTCCACAGGTGTTCCTCTGGCTTCTCAACACACTGACTCAGAGGCCGCTTGCTACTTGTTGGGTTGATTTGTTTAAAATGGCAAAAAAAATAATAATAATAATAATGACTACAGTAATAATAATCACAGCAGCAGCAACAACAACTTCAACAACAACAATAATAATAATAATAATAATAATAATAATAATAATAATAATAATAATAAGTAGTAGTAGTAGTAGTAGGAAAAAGACACTGTAGTTGTTGGAAGAGAAAAAAGGAAGAAAAAGAGGAAGCGGTGGCAAACTCACAACATCAAAAACATAAGTCCAAGAACAGCAAAAATCAAGAAAAATAAGAAAAACAGCAGCAATAATAATAATAATAATAATAACAATAATAATAATAATAACAACAACAACAACAAAAAGTTGTATCAGTTAAAAAACCAAACAACGAAAATAACAAGAACAATACAAGAAAAAAAACAAAAGCAAAATAAAAACAAGAAGGAACATCCAGAAAGGGATGATGATGATGATGATGATGATGATGATGATGATGATGATGACAGTGTTGTCAACTACTGGTTGTTTGCTTGGTTTTGGTTTTGGTTTGGCATTTGTGTAGGTGCACAGTTAGGTGCACGGATCAGTTGATTCGAGTTTTTTCTTTGTTTCTGTTTCTTTACAGCTCAGATACATTAAAAATAAATATAGATGTGGTGCCTTCCTCATCTTTTAATGTTTTAGGGTTTTTTTTCCAATCATAAATAATTAATATCACCGATCTGAACCTACTAAAGAATTCATTCTGATGTCATGATAAAAGTCCTCTTGACAGGAAAACGCATTCTCTTCCCTCAGAATCCTTCTGTGTTGGTTTTTTGTTACAGCTGCCAGTCCAGATTTAGGCCTCCTTGTAGACTGTGCTTAAAACGGGCTTATCTTTTGAGGGGCATGATCAGTTGACAAAAGCCCATTTAGATGTTAAAATTGAGTGCAATTCTTTTGATGCATGCAAACAAAAAGAAAAAAAAATCCCTCAAAAATCAAGGTGAAATAAATTGTCAGTATTGGAAGTGTCAGAAACAAAAAACCTGATCCTTTAAATAGTGAAGAAAATATGGATGATTTGATATTCAAAATGAAGAAAACAGACAAGAAAAGGGGGAAATGATGATAGATTGGGGAGCTCTTTGAAGCTTCGAGAAAACCCTAGTCTGTTGAATAATTGTTGAGCTATTCTCAATGATTGGGACATCATAAAGAGTCTTTGGTGTATTGATAAGCTGTTCTTTTAAGTATTTTAGAGTCTTGGGAGAAGAGGTACCGAAAGCCTGTCAGAGTGTATTTTGGAGTCCTGCTGATATCTTTTGTCATTGCTGAATATATCGTGGCTAACAATCCACCAAGTGGATTAGGCACAGAGGATTATATGATTTGCCGCCTGGAGTTTACTTAATACTGAAACCAGTGATTAATGTTACCATATTCATAAAGAAACGCAAAAAATAAATGCATTTTCCCTCCAGTCTGGTAATTTTAAAGGTAACGCTTAAGACACAGGTAAATCTAGCACCAGATAAGCGGATGAAGGACTCATATCGTGTAGACTTTGATAAATTGAACAACACACCCAGAATACAGAGGACAGAGAGAGAGAGAGAGAGAGAGAGAGAGAGAGAGAAAGAGAGAACTCACAATAGATTTTCATTATTTCGAGTTAGAGATGGTAAACTGCTTAAAACAAGCAATCAAAGCAATTGATGTATGTACTAGAAAAAGAGGAAGAAGAGAAAAAAATAAAAAAGTCATAACAAAAAAATGACTATATGGTAACAAAAAATGCAAACCATGAAATAAAGGAAAAGATTAAAAAAAGAAAAAGACAGAGTGAGAGAAAGCACAAGAAATCAGAAGTAAGAACAGCTATTCACATGGTGGTGAAATATTACATAAACGGAGCACCTACCATGTTCGTATGGGGTCAGCACTGTGTGTGGTACCTATACTGAAGCGAAGATTATTCCAATTGTCTTTCCACAGATTGAGTCCAGTGCTACGCAGTCTGCGGCATGCCCAGCCGCCATCTTTAATATTGGCTGGATTCAGCTGGTGATCCGCCTCTTCCCTCCATCATCCCTTTCTTTCTTCTGCTTTCAACTCTAGCCCCCTTTTAAGACTGTTATTGAAGGGAGGTCCTCTTTTCTTACTGAAATCATATTGCCTTATTGACAGGCTCCTGGGCCGCTCGATAGGAGGGCGGTGTGAACATGGAGTTCTAGCTGCTTACACCTCGCCATGGCGCCTATTTTCTGAGCATGCTCAAGTCCGAATGTATCCGGCGAAAAACAAAATTCATCCCCGATCTGAGGCCTTTGATCTGATGAAGGCCTTAATTTAAAGCGCCCCCCGTCTTCCAGTCCAAAGAGGTGTTTGAAGATGCCATCTTTCTCAGATGTTCCATATAATGAGATTTAGAGTGCTATGATTAATCTAGGCCAAATTTATATACACATAGAGAGCTCTGCACACAAAATATGGAGAGGAGATGTGCTCTGACTGATCAAATTAAGTTTTCTCAACGGGTCTTCAACCATTTACACAAATTACAACAGGAAAAAATGTATCAGGACTGAACAAGTACCCGACTGGAGCTCCAAAGCTCTTTGATCGCGGGCTTTCAAAAAAAAAAATCAGAAATTGATCTAAGAAGACTTTAACCCTATTTTTTTGAAGTACAGCCAAGCTTCGTTTCGTTTTGCATCCATTCTTTCGGCTGCGTGACCACTGCCATGCAACCATAACCAAATGTATCATCCCATGCCCAGTTATATTGTTTGCCGCTTAATGCTAATCTTGTTAGCCCAGTCTCTTTCTTGTTTCATAGGGTAGTCTTAGCTAAGTCTCAAAATGGACGATGCTCTCACCTGCCTCTCCTGCTGGGTGTCTCCTCCGCCGTGATTTCCAAGATCCGCCATGACTGGACGCGGTCGCCTACTCGCCACTCCACAGTACTTTGTAATACTCATGGATTCTGTTTCAGGTCCTTACTACTGTGTTGGTGAAAGATGTGCATCTTTACTTTAGATTGAAGCTTCGACGCTTGCAACTGATTGGTGGACGCTGAGGACCAGATGATAGACCTTGAAAACCCTATTGTAACTATGGCAACAGACCCCACAGGCACAAATGATTTTGCTCCTAATTGCTCAGTAAACATTAGGACGTAGAGCTGGATGTGATCACAGTGTGAGATGAGACTCAGGAATGGGGGGGGGGTGATGGTTGAAAAAAATCAAACAGGCTTTGAAAATGAAAGGACAGCTGTGTGATGTCAGCGCAGTCCATCCCAAGCGGGATACAAAAAAAATAGAAGCACACTGCCAATAGAATAGCAGTCCCTTCTTACGACTCTGTTTACTGAACGCCAATTTCCATTTGTTATTTGTTGCTACAGGGTAGTTCAATTAAAAAAAAAAGGAAAATAACTTGGAAATGTAAAGCGAAACTGAAAAGTGAATACAGAGGAAAAGAGCAGTAAAAAAGATCGGCGGAGACAGATGAGAATGGTGGAAAGAAAAATGTGGAGGGGGGAAGATGATATTGCCTTTGTTGGGTAATGTTATCAGCTGCTTACCTTTCATACAGATTTCACACTTGCTTGTCTGGTAGCAGCCAGGGTCAGAGGCAGCAAACTCTTCCCACAATGCCTGATTTTTTTCATTCAAAACATCCTTGGTGTTGCCTGCCATTCGCATTTGCGTAGACGCCAGCGCACTTTAAGCAAATTCGCCATACGCACTTTGTGTTGTTCTCCGGACCACTCGTCCTGCTGCATTTAGGATCGTGTTGACTGGCGCTGGAGGGTTACCACAGAGGCAGTAAGGATCCCGCATGCTGTATGTACAAAAACAGAACAGTGACTATTGAGAGAGAAAAAAGAGCAGAAAAAAGAAAAATCATTGGATAAAATAGCAGCTGGCCTCGAGTCTTAGTGGCTCCATACCACACACACTGGAGTTAAGGGCTCATCTGTTAGGATCCTGGGGTTTGGGGGGCTGGTGGGGTCATTCTGTACTAGGGGAGAGGAGAAAATGTATGTACAACTTCAATAGAATTACAATACATACAGATACAGTAGCTCGTGTCAGTAAAATATTCAATGAATCAGATACATCTGATTAGCCGATTAAATTAAATGCATAATAAAATAAATGCATAATGCAAAAATGCATAATAAAATGCATTATTATTATTATTCGTACTAGTAGTACTAGTAGTAGTAGTATATAAGTAATATTGTACATCTCTTGAACTATTATTATTTTTACGCACACACACACGCCGCGATATAAACAGAATTTCTCATGAGATATTTCTGGATATTATGAGATTAATATTCTGACCTAACACTCTTAATCTAAAAGCTAATTCACACATGTAGTCCTTATTTTCAGGCAGGAGAATCTGAATCTCATTTTTCTTCATCACATTCCAGGTAAATACAAACACAAAGTACAAATACACCAACAAACAATTCCATAAAAAGCAACTAAAATACTATTTACGTACTATTATATGTTGCAGAGACATGACTGACCTGGATTTGTATCAGATTTGGGTTTTTTTCTTTCATAAAACACTTTCAGAGCTCTTAGACAATATTCATAAGACATCATTTTCATAGAGATGCCAAATCAGGATGATTAAATCTCAGACACTGTATATGTCTCATTCATTCTTGAAAAGAAATTGAAATACAGTGACACTAAAGCATTCTAAATCTAACTCGAGAGAGAGAACTGGATATCATCTTCAAGTGCTGTAATATGACATGACACCAAAAGTGTTTTAAAATGTGGGAACCCTGCACTATGTGCTGACGGAACCAGGATGTGCCAAAGAAAGCATTCAGTTCTCACATCATATCAGTGACACCTCACAGCCGTAAGGACCAATGCTCTTTCTCAAAAATATCATCATCATTTTGCTTCCAAGATCTAACAAAAGATCTAATTAATCCAAACAGCTTCTGCAAGAATTCCTATCCAAAGTTGAAAACTTGTTTGTTTGCCTATTCTGTTTGTTTAAAGACCACCATTAGCATGCTCGTGGTTCACAAGGTAGTGTGTAGAATCTTTTGTTCTCCTTTCCAGATCATTTATATAGTGTGCTTATTTAAAGCAAACAACAAGAGTCGTGTGAATAAAACCCACTAGTTCAGAGGTAAGCAGAGATTCGGGATGGTTCTAAGGTTATGGTGCAGCATTGATTTGAAAACAAGAAGAAACAAGAACGCTCAGTTCTCCCAATCAATTTTACATAGCATTACAAACACTGCGCCTTAGCATCGAGTCCATCTCCCATGACAGCTGGATAAAATGGATGAACAGTTTTTTTAATTATCTTTCACTACAAAGAACTCACACAAAAATAAACATATTGATGTATGGATTCATGTGATGTTTTTAATGAAAAGATTTTTTGATGAATTTTGCATTTTGAGTGATCAACACTTCTACGTGTATTTCCAGAAGCAGAATCATGAGTCGGCGTCACTTTGTTTGTAAATATTCCAATATGATCCCATTTCTGGATTAATTTCTTATAAAATATGAAACACTAGAAAGACTCAGAGACTTTGCCAAGGTAGCTTATTTCTCTTTTTATTATTTAATTTTTTTTTTTTTTCTGCTGAATATAATGGTTAGCACCCCTAACTCACAGCAAGAAGATTTGGGTCTGGGTTTGAGTCCCGTGCTCAGCAAGGTTGTTTTTTTGTGTGTGGAGTTTGCATATTTCCATTGTGCTTGTAAGGGTACTCCAGGAACTCCGGTTTCTTCCCACAGTCCAAAAACAAGCACATTAGGCTAATTGATTACTCCAAATTTCCCCTAGGAGTGTGTGTGTGTGTGTGTGTGTGTGTGTGTGTGTGTGTGTGTGTGTGTGTGTGTGTGTGTGTGTGTGTGTGTGTGTGTGTTGGCACTGCGATTGTCTAGCGAGATGTTCAGAGCAGACCCTGCTTCACCTAGAATTGTCTGAAATTGGCTGTAGCCTCCCCATGATCTTAACAGGTTTAAATAGTTCCACAAATAAATGAGTGAGTAAATATTATTTTCACCAATTCTTTTCTTTACAAGCCCTATACACAGATTTTCAACATTTTCATTCATTTTTAAGGCTCTACAGTATATACATCTTAAACAGCTTGCCAGACTATAGTACGGCCAACACACATACAAACATTCAAACACACTCACGCCTCGAGGTGATCTGAAACAGCCAATGAGTTTAAACTGCATGTTTTTTGTTTTGTTTGTTTGTTTTGCTTTTATAGGAGCATGGGATTAAATTGGAGAATCCAGAGGAAACTGACTCAAGCATGAGGAGAACATGCAAACTCCACACAGAAACACCTGAGCATAGGAATCAAACCCAGGTCTTCCTACTGTAAGGCAGTCATGCTAAGCACTGTGACACCGTGCTACCCTGACAGGACTTCCGAAACTCCTATACCTGTGCACCTCTTCTCAAACATATGAGCTATTATTATACAGTGGGACCTCGGTGGTCGAACACAATTTGTTCCAAAAATGTGATCGATTACCTATTTGTTCGAAGAGTGAAACAATATTTTCCATCACAAATAGTTAAAAGTCCATTAATGCATTCAGATGAATGTCTACTTCCGTCCATACAGTTGTATATAATTTGAAAACAAGGTGCATTTATGAAACATATTAATATACAATACATATTTATTAATACATATAATTAATGCACAAACGAGTGAAACATAATAATAGTACTTAATAATTAACCTAATTATGTACTGTATTTGTTTACAGTACATATCTTTCTGGTTGAGATGTGTCAGCGTATGTGGATGGATGGGGAGGGAGAGATGGGGGATGGGTTATTGCTTTGAGGGGTAGTGGCGGTTTATTCCCTTCTCTGTCACTTGATCGCAATTGATTCTTCATGCTCTAATGGCGTTTCTCTTTTCCTTTACAGTAGAATTACTGCTGTTTTTCTTAGGACCCGTACTTAAGCGTTAAAGTAGTCATAATGTAATGAATAAACAATACAACAGCAGTACAACACACTCTATCAATGGCTGTTCAACGTATTGTACACTGAGAATGCGTTCAACTCACTCGGCTCTGCTCCATTCGAACGCTGATAACTTGTTCGAACAGCAAGGCATATTTTCCTCATATTTTTTGATCGAACTCTGATTTGTTCGACTAAAGAGTCGTTTGACCACCGAGTTTCCACTGTATTTTCTTTATCTTTGTAGATAAGAGTAGTCAGTTTATCTCTCAGAATTTCGACTCTGATATTTGTGACCCATCAAAGCAAAGGAGGTATTAAGTTGGAAATCATTGCTTTTGAGTTATTGACACAATGATATCTTAAACTTTAAAATGATACCAAATTTTTGACCATGTTGTTAATTTCCGAGTAACGAAACAAAACCTGCCGGGAATTTTCAGCCTCTAGAGAAACTTTGAAGAAAGTTTAAAGTTCAACAAAGCAATTAAAAATTTCCGACTTAATACAGTACCTACTTTTCTGTGATGACATTACATCAAAACTTGGGTGTGCATTCCAACAAACCAAAACATATTTACAATTTGAACTCATACCAGGTTGTTTTGTTTTTTGTCCTCTCCTTGGGCTATATGTATGTGTATGCATATGTGAGCTGTTTTTAAGGTGTAAGGACAGTGTGTCCGATGTAATAGTAACAGTCCGACTTTGAAAAGAAAAAAACCTTATGGGCAGCAGTGGCCTGGTGGTAAGGTGCTGGATTACTAATCCCAAATTTGGGGGTTCAAGCCCAACTCTCAATAGGTTGTCACTGTTGTGCCACCCCATGCAGGTAACTGGGTTATCAAAGGCCAGCCATGTCTTCATTGTCTATGGTGAGAGGTATGTAAAAGAACCATTGGTGACTTTTGTCAAGAGTAGGCTGCGTAGCCATCAGTGTTTTTCTGTCCTGCGTCTAGGGTGTACTCTGCCCACACCCAGAGTCGGTTGAGATGGGCCTCCCCGCGACCCTAATTAGAGTTAAGTGCTTCAGAAAATGAATGCATGAAAAAACCCTCAAAAAAAAAAAAAGAACAAAATAAAATAAAAATAAAAAAAACGCATAAACTACTTTCTGGTTCTGCTATTTGGAGATATCAAGCCTTAGCACCAAGCTCAGGTTTCGATCCAGAGCTGAGCTGTTCCTGGACTCATCTCCCCATCTTTATTCTGTTATTCTGTAGCTTCTACTCCCTCTTTTTAACCATCTCCCTCTCTCCCAGAGGTGCTTGTTTATTCCTCCCTTCAGGCTGTAAGACTGAAGCCCGTGCCTGCCATGAAAGAGCGCACACACAACAAGAAAAGATTAAAGGACACAAAGATATAAGTAGTGCATCTGACCATACCATCTGTGCTATCTTTCCCTCTTTATTTTTTATTTTTATTTTACACTCATATATATATATATATATATATATATATATATATATATATATATATATATATATATATATATATATATATATATATATATATACAATATATATACTGCCCTCCATAATTATTGCCACCCCTGGTTATGATGTGTTAAAAGCCTTAAAATAAATGACCTTTTTGTTGCCAAATCATAAGCTCATAGTAAAAATTGTGGGAAAATGTAACCTTCTCCTCAAGTGAATTTTTAGAGGAGGGGAATCCCTAACTATGAAGTAATTATTTTCCATAAAATCACTTGTTCCACAATTATTAGCACCCCTAACAATTCCTTGAAAATAAATGCAATTGAAGCATTTCTGTCATTTCTACAGTATTTACAAAGTTGATCACAGTATTTATGAGCATTTAATAATTCCTCACTACCTTTCTCTTACCCGCTCTTCAACATTACAAAAACAAAGAAAAACACCATTTAAGTATGGCAGGTAGTATTTAAGTATTGGCTTTCACAAGCCAGGCAATGGCTACAAGTAAATAGCCCCACATGTGCAGCTGCACATATCTACTGTCAGATGAATCATTAAAAAGTTTAAAACAACTGGAACAGTGGTAAACAAGCGTTCTCAAAGTTCACTGTTATATAATTGCAACAAATGGTAGCATCTTAAGGCTGACAAAGTCTCCAAAACAACCATTAGGTGCCATCTACATGCCAAAAAAACTGTTTGGGAGGCATGCACGGAAAAAAACTTTTCTCACCCACAATCATAAACGAAAGCATCTGGAATTCGTAGGACTTCAACTGACACTGGCTGCTTTGGTCAGATGAGACCAAGATAGAACTTTTTGACAAAAAACACTCTAAGTGGATCTGGAGGAACACAAAAGATGAGTATACAGAAAAGTACCTCATGTCCACTGTGAAGTATAGTGGAGAATCAGTGATGCTGTGGGCCTGTTTCTCTTCCAGAAGCCCTGAGAGCTTGTTAGGGTGCATGACATCATGAACGCTTTGAAATATGTGACGTGCTCCACTGAATGTAGGCACTTGTCACAACTGACACACGGAGCTTTTGAGACAAAGCGCGGCTTATCCGGACTTCAGATCTTTCAAGTAAGCAAGTGAATATTGAGTACTAAACAAGTATTCAAAACACACTTGCCTACTTGAAAGATCGAAGTCCGGATAAGCCGCACTTTGTCTCAAAAGCTCCGTGTGTCAGTTGCAACAAGCGCCAACATTCGGTGGAGCACGTCACATATCAGGACATTTTAAATCAAAATCTGGTGGCCTCTGCCTGGAAGCTGAAGATGGATCATTACTGGGACTTTCAGCAAGATAATGACCCTAATTATGTCGCCAAATCTACACAGAAATGGTTCAACAGACACAGAATCATGCTCCTCCCATGGTCATCTCAGTACCCAGACTTCAACTTCATCGAAAACCTGTGGAGTGAGCTGAAGATTAAAGTGCAGAGGAGAGGACCAGATTGCTGGATGATTTAGAGAGATTGTGTGGAGAGGAATGGTCTAAGATCCAATGTTCTTTATTGTCTCATCTTGTGAAACATTATAGGTGAAGATTAGGTGCCGTTTTGTTGGCAAAAGGGGGTTGCACCAAGGATTAATGTCAGGGGTGCTAATAATTGTGGCACACATAATTTGATGTAAAATAATTATTTCTTAATATTTGACTTTTGTATTTTTTTCCTTTGTTTTCATTTTGGTCTACATGTATTAGAAGCTAAAGAACACATCTTAACCAGGGGTGCCAATAATTATTTTGCTCCCTCTCTTCCCGACTACAAGCAGTCAAATATATGGTTAGAACATGAAGAATTCATGTTTGATCAGACAGATAGAACATATAATAAAAATAAATAAATTCTTCTTCTATCGTATGCTGTTGTTTCTCAGCCATTCAACCGCGACATCCGTGGCCTCATGTAGTTCATAGAGGCCTCCTGTCAGTTGTGTTTCAGGGCACTCTTGTAGTATGTGCTGCATAGTTTGGATAGCTCCACAATCACAATTTGGTGAGTCAATGTATCCCCATTTTTCCAACATGTATCGGCACGGGCCAGTACCGCAGCGAAAACGATTCAATTTACACCACAGGTCTCGACGAATATCCATACCATTTAGTGCAGTTGTTGGATCATTCACGATGTCCCTGTTTGGTGCTGTTCCCTTATTCCATCTGGATTGCCAGTTTTCTACCATGGAGTAGTTTGTTGTGGGCAGGTTAGACCAGATGGGTTTTCTTGAAGTCAGTCGGTATCGTGGGTGGTGCTCAATATCATTCAGCAAGGGAAGGCCTGGGATCTGGAGTGTAGAGTCCAGTAACTTTGCAGTGACAGCTTCCCTGCGGATATCTGGCGGGGCAAGATTACACATAACTGGCAGCCAGTCTGTATGTGTTGATTTTAGTGTGCCTGATATGGTCCGCATAGCACAGTTCAATCTGGTGTCAACTAGTTTGCAGTGAACTGAGTTCCTCCAGACAGCAGCACAGTATTCCGCTACAGAGTATGACAGTGCTAATGTTGCTGAACGTAGTGTCCTTGCACTGGCTCCCCATGTAGTACCAGCCAACATCTGCACAAGGTTGTTTCTTGTTTGAACTTTCTTGGCTACTTTTTGCAGCTGGGCTTTGTATGTCAAAGTCCTGTCCAAGGTGACTCCAAGGTACACTGGTTTTGCATCATGAGACAGGCGGCTGTTGTTGAGTGTTATATCCAGCTCTTGTTTACTTCTAGCGTTGTGTAGATGGAAAACACTAGAAACGGTCTTCTTCACACTAGGTTGAAGCCGCCACTGTTTACAGTAGGTGCTCATATCACTCATGTCCTCAGTTAATCTCTCATTCAATTCATCAAATGTTTTTTCTTGGAGAGCAAAGCATATGTCGTCTGCATATACAAACTTACGAGAGTGTGTGATGGGTAGGTCATTGGTGTACAGTGCAAATAGAGTTGGTGCCAGGACAGAACCTTGGGGTAGTCCATTCTTCTGTGTGCGCCATGCACTGCTGTATCCACCAAGATGAACACGGAACCGTCTGTGCTGTAGCAATAGCTCAACTGTGTTTACTACCCAGTAAGGAAGGATTTTTGATAGTTTCAGTAGAAGACCTGAGTGCCACACTGTATCATATGCAGCTGTCAAGTCTAGGAAAACTGCACCAGTCTTTTTATTCTCCTGAAATCCATTCTCTATAAAGGTGGTGAGTGTTAGCACCTGATCTTGGGTGCTTCTACCTGGTCTAAAGCCGGCTTGGTCAATGTTGAGTACAGCTTCTACATCATCCTTAATTCGGTGTAGGATAATGCGTTCCAGTAGTTTATAGCAGACTGAGAGTAAGGATATGGGTCGGTAGCTAGATGCTAGTTTTGGGTCCTTCCCGGGTTTCAGGATAGCGATAACCTTTGCTTCTCTCCATAGCTTTGGCAGTTGTCTTTCACGTATAATACGGGACATGAAGGCTGCTAACCAGGTTTGTGCACGTGGTCCAAGGTGACAAAGGAATTCTGGAAAGATTCCATCATATCCTGCTGCCTTCCCAGATTTCAGTGACTTCAGAGCAGTAGTGACCTCTGCACTTACAACTGTTTCAGCTTGGGTTGTATTTGTATGGGCAGACCTTCTAAAGTCTCGAAGCTCTTTCACAACTTTTTTCTTTTGGGTCTTTTCAATGGGAGTTTTCCCAAGCTTCACTAAATGGTTAGCAACAGCATTCAGTTTCACACTTGGGCGTGACAATTTTGGTGGTTGCTGTCCTGTTCCAAGGTGTCTAAGAAGCTTCCAGGCTTTGCGGCTTGAGTGGGTAAAGTTCTGTTTTTCAGTAAGCTCTTCCCATCTTGCCCGACGTGCGTTATCTAGTGCACTTATCAGGTGCTCGGCAATGTCAGTGCTTCCAGACTCCTGGTACTCTGTCAAGAGTTGTTGGCATTCTTCGTTTAGGCATGGGGTGTATGTTGGTCTGTACCCCCTTGGGATGGTACTTCCTGCAGCTTTGTAGATTGCAAAGCGGAATCTTTCAAAGCATTTTTCAATGGGGATGCCAGTTTTGGGTATACAGACAATGCTCTTTTCAGTTTTTTCAGTATACATTTCCCAGTCAGCCTTCCTAAAGTTCCATCTCGGTTTCTCAACAGATTTGGTGAGTGGTATCCAGAGTCCAATGTGTATCACAATGGGTCTGTGCTGACTTTTTGGGAAATCGTCTAGCACCTGAGGTGTAGCTTGGAGAGGATGGCCTTCTGAGGTTGTAACCCAGCATAAGTCTGGGGAGTATCCTTGGTTCCATCGTGCTGAGTGGAAAGACCGGGCGCTGCTTCAGGTCTAAGACTAGGTGGAGATTGTTTGATGAAGCCCATTCTATCAGCCAGTCACCATTCTCATCTTCTCTATCATATCCCCAGATGGTATGGTGGCTATTAAAGTCCCCAAATAAATAGCTGGGTGTTGATAGTTTGGAAGTGGTGCATCAGACCATTGGGCAGGCGGAGGTTTGTACACATTTGTGACGGTGTAGCTTCCAATACGGATTGTGTCATAGTATTCTGCTGATTCTACCATTTCAACATCTGCCATGTCTGAGCGTACGTATGTTGCCCGTCCATGCTTGTTATGGCCATACAAGGAAATAAGATCATATCCATTTACCTTGAGGCGGCATGCAGGTGCATCAGCAGCAACATGTGTTTCCTGGATGCAGATCACATCTATGTTGTTGGTAGGGCATATTTCAGAAAGTATTTCTCGCTTGGCAGCTGATAGGCCCTCCACATTGATTTGGAGGAGTCGCATAGTGGGGCCGACGTCTTGAAAGTCGTGGCGTCCATTTTTGTTGTTATTGTTGTTGTTTGGCTGAGGACTGGGATTCATTTTAGAATTCAGTCGGCTGGTTTGGATCATTAGATGGGTACTGACGAGGGATGCGACGTGAACGCTGATCCATTATCCCCCAATAAATAAATAAAACCTACACATGATACATACACTGATCAGCCGTAACATTAAAACCACATACCTATTATAGGATAGATGCACCTTGTGTTTCCAAAAAATCTGTGGCGTGCTGTGGTATCTGGCACCAAACATTATCAGAAAATTATTTTTAATTCCTGTATGTTGCGAGGTGGGACCTCTATGATTTGGACTAGTCTGTTCAGTGCATCCCTCAAATGCCCAATTGGATTGTGATCTGGGGAAAGTGAACCCTCAGTCACCAGTTAGAATTCTTTTTGAAAAGCAGCCATTGTTATTAAGGAACACCACTGCTGTTAATGGGTGTACACAGTTTGTGACAATGTCTAAGTATAAAGTATGTGTCAAAATAACATCCACATGAATGCTAGGACACATGGTTTCCCAGCGGAACATTGCCCAGAACATCACACCACTTCTAGTGTGTCACAGAATCCATTCTGTGTGATGTCTTCTCCACACACCTGGCTCTCCACATGATGTAAAACAAAACATGATTCATCTTACCAATCCACTTTCTTCCACTGCCATGCAGGGCCTTTCAGAGGTGGATAGGAATGAAAAATCTTCACTATGACCACTCTGCAGCCACATACTAGTAGATTCACATACTGCACTCTGCAATGCACTGTATGTTCTAACTTTTTTCTGTCATAGTTATAATTTGCTTGTTTTAGCAATGTATGTTACAGTAGTTCTTCTATGGGATCAGACCAGATATGCATCACCGAGCTTTGACCACCCATGTCCTTGTCACAGGGTTCCCAGTTGTCCTTCCTTGGACTACTTTTGGGTCAGTACTAAACACTGCACACCAGGAATACTCCACAAAGAACTACTGCCTTTAGATGTTCAAACCCAGACCTCTATCCATCACAGTTTCCCCCTAGTTAAAGTCTTTCATATCCTTATGCTTGTCAGTTTATTCTGCTTCCAACTCATCAACTTTAAGAACTGCCTATTTTACTGAATACAAAGGGAATTGTCTTGTCTTGGACTTCAATAAGTCTTTATATTATTGAGATCAGAAGTCCAAGACAAAAAAAAATTCCCTCTGACCTTGAAAGGTCAAGCCCAGTCATCACATAAATAATTCAAATGATAAAATTATTTCATTTATTTGGTCACATTCACATTCTGTATAGAGTAAAGACAAGCACATAGGTAATTAAAACAAGTATCCATATAAGGCCTTTGCTACATTATCCACAGTGTGTGCCAGAAAAAACTTAATGATACTGTTATATTAACAAGTCATTCAATTTTCCAAATATCATAATCTTAAAGGTTTATTCTGAGAAATGGGATGAAATTCTTTTTGGTTTGCTTTTTCTGTTTTTTTTTTTTTTGTTTTTTTTTTTTTTTTTTTTGGGGGGTCCATTTGCTTGTTTGTTTTGTTTTTTGTTTGTTAGGTTTTTTTTTAAAGATTTATTAAGTCTTACTGTTCCAGAATGTAAGCACTGCTCACCGGCAACTGTTCTCTTATTAAATGAAAAATGACAAAAATACTGTCTATTCATTCATTTTCTGAACTGCTGAAGCCTAACTTGGGTCATAAGGAGCCTGCCATCCTCTCAGCCGACTCTGGGCAAGGGCAGAGTGCACCCAGTACAGCTCGCCAGGCCATGGCAGGAAAATACTGTACAGTTGGCCCCCAACTTATGAAGACCCCTGTGTACGAAATCCCCGGGTTACGAAAAACGTTTTCCTGAGTTTCTGTCCCTGAGATACGAAACAACCCCCTTTTACAAAAAGAAATTCAAAATTCAAACGCGCCAATCAAAATTTGCATTTGAGCTCATCTGGAATTCCCGTCCCTCAAGGAATCAAAATAAATTTGAGTTTGTCAAGCAGGGTATGCGCTTTGAATTCAAGTCTTGTGGGCGTGGCCCGTGGTACTCCATATCCACTATTTTTCGTGTTTTGCCAGACCACTGATCTACTGATTCAAAAGAATCTTCCAGACCTTCTTCTTCTTCTTTTACTTTCGGCTGCTCCCTTCAGGGGTCGCCACAGCAAATCATCCGCCTCCACCTCACCCTGTCCTCCGCATCTTCTTTTCTGACTCCAACGACCTTCATGTCTTCCTTCACCACATCCATAAATCTCTTCTTTGGTCTTCCTCGAGGCCTTCTGCCTGGTAGTTCCAACCTCAGCATCCGACTGCCAATATACTCACTATCCCTCCTCTGTACATGTCCAAACCATCTCAATCTAGCCTCTCTGGCTTTGTCTCCAAAACATCTTACGTGGGCTGTCCCTCTGATATACTCATTTCTGATCCTATCCATCCTCGTTACTCCCAGAGAGAACCTCAACATTTTCATCTCCGCTACCTCCAGCTCTGCCTCCTGCCTTTTCTTCAGCGCCATTGTTTCTAATCCATACAACATCACTGGCCTCACCACCGTCTTGTACACTTTTCCCTTCATTCTTGCTGACACTCTCCTATCGCACATCACACTGGACACTTTTCTCCAACCATTCCAGCCTGCCTGCACACGTTTCTTCACCTCTTTTCCCACACTCTCCATTGCTCTGGATTGTTGAGCCTAAGTACTTAAAATCCTCCACCTTCGTTATCTCTGCTCCCTGTAACATCACCGTTCCTCCTGGGTCCTTCTCATTCACACACATGTATTCTGATTTTCTGAGGCTAACCTTCATTCCTCTCTTTTCCAGGGCATACCTCCACCTCTCTCGATTTTCCTGCACTTGTTCTCTGCTCTCACTACAGATCACGATGTCATCTGCAAACATCATAGTCCATGGAGATTCTTGTCTTACCTCGTCTGTCAGCCTGTCCATCACCATAGCAAACAAGAAGGGGCTCAGAGCTGACCCTTGATGCAGTCCCACCTCCACCTTGAATTCGTCGGTCACACCGACAGCACACCTCACCGCTGTCTTACATCTCTCATACATGTCCTGCACCACTCTAACATACTTCTCTGCCACTCCAGACTTCCTCATGCAATACCACAGTTCTTCTCTTGGCACCCTGTCATATGCTTTTTCCAGATCCACAAAGGCACAATGTAGCTCCCTCTGACCTTCTCTGTACTTCTCTATTAACATCCTCAAAGCAAACATTGCATCTGTGGTGCTCTTTCTTGGCATGAAACCAAACTGTTGTTCACAAATGCTGACCTCTGCCCTTAGTCTAGCTTCCACTATTCTTTCCCATAACTTCATCGTATGGCTCATCAACTTTATCCCTCTGTAGTTGCTGCAACTCTGCAAGTCTCCCTTGTTCTTAAAAATGGGCACCAGCATACTTCTCCTCCACTCCTCCGGCATCTGCTCACTCTCTAGTACCTTGTTGAATGTCCTTCAGACACTTCCATACCTCCACAGGTATATCATCAGGACCAACTGCCTTTCCATTCTTCATCCTCTTCAATGCCCTTCTCACTTCACCCTTACTGATCTTTGCTACATCCTGCTCCTCAATGGTCACCTCTTCTACTCTTTTTTCTCTCTCATTTTCCTCATTCATCAGCTCTTCAAAGTACTCTTTCCATCTTCCCAGCACACTTCTGTCATCAGTCAATACATTTCCCTGTCTGTCCTTTATCAATCTAACTTGCTGCACGTCCTTCCCATCTCTATTTCTCTGCTGTGCCAACCTGTATAGATCATTTTCTCCCTCTTTACTATCCAACCGATCATACAAGTCATCATACGCCCTCTGTTTGGCCTTAGCCACTGCTACTTTCGCCTTACGCTGTGTCTCCCTGTACTCCTGTTTACTCTCTTCGGTCCTCTCAATGTCCCACTTCTTCTTAGCTAACCTCTTCCTTTGTACACACTCCTGCACTTCCTCATTCCACCACCAAGTCTCCTTATCTACTTTCCTTCCAGAGGACACACCAAGTACTCTCCTACCTGTGTCCCTGATCACATTTGCTGTGGTTGTCCAGTCATTTGGAAGCACTTCCTGGCCACCCAAAGCCTGTTTCAACTCCTCCTTGAAGACAACACGACACGCTTCCTTTTTCAGCTTCCACCACTTTGTCTTCTGCTCTGCCTTTGCCTTTTTCACCTTTCTCACCATCAGAGTCATCCTGCACACCACCATCCTATGCTGTTTGGCAACACTCTCACCCACTATGACTTTGCAGTCACTGACTTCCTTTAAATTACATCACCTGCACAAGATGTAGTCTACCTGTGTGCTCTTACCTCCACTTTTATAAGTCAACCTATGCTCCTGTTTCTTCTCGAAGAAAGTATTCACCACAGCCATTTCCATCCTTTTTGCAAAATCAATCAACATCTGTCCTTCTGCGTTCCTGTCCTGGATACCAAACCTGCCCATCACTTCCTCGTCCCCTCTGTTGCCTGTACCAACATGTCCATTGAAGTCTGCACCAATGACCACTCTTTCACCTCTGGGGTACTCTGCATCACTTCATCTAAGTCACTCCAGAATCTCTCCTTCTCTTCTAGCTCACATCCTGCCTGTGGGGCATAAGCACTAACAACATTGAGCATTACACCTTCAATTTCTAACTTGAGACTCATCACTCTGTCTGACACTCTTTTCACTTTTAGAACATTCCTGACAAACTCCTCCTTCAAGATGACTCCTACTCCATTTCTCTTCCCATCCACACCGTGATAAAATAGCTTAAACCCTGCTCCTAAGCTTTTAGCTTTACTACCTTTCCACCTGGTCTCCTGAACACACAGTATGTCCACTTTCCTCCTCTGCATCATGTCAGCCAGCTCTCTACCTTTTCTTTGCATAGTTCCAACATTCAAAGTCCCCACTCTCAGTCCTAGACTCATGCCTTTCCTCTTCTCTCTCTGCCTACGGACACGCCTCCCACCTCTCCTTCTTCGACGTCTTCGACCAACAGTAGTCCAATTTCCATCAGCACCCTGTTGATTGACAGCACTGATGGCGGTCGTTGTTAACCCGGGCCTCGACCGATCCGGTATGGGGGTAATACTTCTGATTTGCATCATAAATATTTGCCATTGGTTTTACGTCGGATGCCCTTCCTGACACAACCCTCTGCATTTCTCCGGGCTTGGGACCGGCACGAGGGGGAGAGACACTGGTTAGTGCCTCCCCACCTCATGGCTGCACCTTAACAGACCTTAAAATTAGTGTGTTTCAACAGGGTTTGGATAACACAAAATTGTAAAAGACCGAGAGTACTGCGGAGCCTGCCCTGGAATCCATCAGAGTAGGCTAAGTAAGCAATCTTCTCAGAGAGATCTCAGAGAGACAATTTGACTGGAGTGGGCTTAATGAATGAGCAGACAGGTGTTGTGTGGCCATTGCAAAGTGAAATTGTAACAACCACTTATTAAAATTAATTCATTCATTTTATGAACCACAAGCAAGGTACAACATACAAACTACCGCATTGGGTATGGAACAGCTTGTCAGACCATCACAGGGCAATCACACGCAACCATTCACACTCAAATCTACACCTAGGAGCAATTTGGAATAACCAGTTGGGCTAATGGATAGAAACTGAAACCTTGAAAACTTGGTTCCTTGAATAACATTCAAGCTCGGGGAAAGCAGACAAACTCCACTCAGAAATGTCCTTGCGGGGTTCCGTTCAGTTCAAGCCTGTCACCCCTACTGGACATAGGCCGCCAACAAGATCCCTCCATCTGTTTCTGTCCTCGGACAGTCTTTCCAGCTGAACATATGAGTGGCCATCTTCTTGACGTCCGCATCGTCGTGATGTGTTCCTCAGCCTCCCTCTCTTCCTTTTTCCTTGGGGGTTCCACCTCTAGGCTTGTCTTGTTGTGTTAATGGCTTGTTTGTGCAGAATGTGGCCTTACAACCTCCCTACTGGCTTTTGCCTTGTTTGTTCCCACAGTTCCCTGTTGCTAATCCTGTCAGGCCATCTTATCCGGAGAATCCATCTCAGGCAACCATTGATGAAGATTTGGCTCTTTTTTGTGGTCATGGCGGTGGTTCTCCATGTTTCAGCTCCATGTAGTAGGACAGACTTCACGTTGGTGTTGAAGAGCCTTATCTTGGTGTTGGCTGATAGGTCTCTTGAAGCCCAGATGTTCTTGACCTCTAAAAATGCTATCCAGACTTTGTTTATTCTGGGCTTTACATCTGCGTCTGTCCCTCCCTTGGAGTCGACGATGCTGCCGAGGTAGGTGAAGCTGTTCACCTCCTCTAATGCCTCATCTCCCAGAATGATAGGGGATATGCTGGTGTTGTTGACTTTCAGGATCTTGCTTTTCCCTTGATGGATATTCAGACCTAGATGGGATGAGGTCTCTGCCACGATGCTTGTTTTTTCTTGCATCTGATGTTGAGCATCTGAGAGCAGTGCCAGGTCGTCAGCAAAGACAAAAACCTTGCGGAGCCCAGGTTACAAACTCATGACCTTCTAGTTGTGAGATGGATATACTGTCCACTATGCCACAATGCAATCTTAATTAAATTCAAAGAAGTTAAAAACTGTAAAAAAAACAAAACAAAACAAAAAAAAAAACCTGATTCATTATCATATACAATCATTGTGTATCTGTGCTCAATAGAATTTTGCATTAAATGAGCCAGCTTAACCTTCCCACAAGCCTCTGTACTAAGTTGTGTGGTGTGCTTTCATCAGTGCCATCAATGTTCCATTGTGTAATACAGGGATCCCTCGCTTTCCGCGGTTAATTGGGACCGAGATCCCACCGCAACCGCCGAATTCTGCGAAGTAGGATCAACCCCACCTGACTGACGTATATGTACATGTATATGTGTATATAAAATCAATAAATACATGTTCAACACTATAAATGCTTATAATAACAATTAAACATTTAAAAATAATGCATAATATGTAAATAAAATATAAATACACACACATACAGACTCGCAAGTGCACACATATGCGTGTGCACACAATCAGATGCGCACTTCACATAAAAATGTAAGTAGTTTTGATGGGGTGTTTTTTTGCATAATTGGCCTTGCTTTGCGGCATTTGATGAATACTTAAAAAATAAAAAGAAATTTAAAAAAAAAACACGATGCACTGAAGATAGGATAGGCCGGGTTGGATGGAGACAGATAATTTGCTTTGGGGACCCCTGAAGGGAGCAGCCAAAAGGAAAAGAAGAAGAAGAAGAAGAAGAAGTGGTGGACTGAAGCCGCATGAATTGAAGCATGAAGTAGCGAGGGATCCCTGTAATTCAAAAACTATTTGCGATAAGCAGCAAACAGCCTCACATCATAAATAACATCGTAAAGCAAAATAAAAATATTTTCTTAAAGCAGTTATTTATGGTCTTATGATTGCCTCGCAAGCTGTCCAGGGTGTACTCTGCCCTAGGCTGGAGTCGGCTAAGATGGGCACCAGCCTCCCGTCAACCTTAAGTAAGATTAAATGGTTCAGAAAATTAATGAAAGAATAGTTATTTATAATTCTTTGTTTGATCCATTGTGCATAATAACTATTCACATGTAAGGTTTGTTTGTTTCCCCAGTGCTTTTGTGGATCTTCTTCAGGTAGTCTGGTTTCCTCCCACGTTCCAAAGGCATACAGATTAGGCTAGTCGGTTGTGTCACTGTGTCATTGTGTGAGACCTGGGTGAGTATGTAGACTGAGGAAGTGACAGTATCCCAACATCACAGTTTAACAGAACTCTCTATGCCTGAGACCCCCCAGTTCTGCTCCTTTATTTAATAAAAGGCTATTAACAAAATGTTTGACTAAAAAACTAAGTTTTCAGCATAATTTTAAAAACAGAGTCTGTGTCTGCGTCTTGAACATTAACTGAAAGTTTATTCCATAACCGTGGGGCTTCGTAAGATTTAAACCAGGAGAGGGCAGTTCGCTGAACTCCAGCAATATTTTCTAATCTGTGAAGCCGAATCGGGTGATCAGTGGTGTCAAAGTCTGCACGAAGATAACGTAACACAAGCAAGGAGACACAGCCATGGTCAAAGGCCGCTAGTAGGTCATTTACCAACTTAACAAGTGCTGTCTCTGTGCTATGATAAGGCCTAAATCCTGACTGATACATTTTATGAATATGATTCTTACAAAGATATGAACATAACTTTTGTGCTACAGCTTTTTCTAAGATCTTAGAGATAAAAAGGTTTGATATTGGTCTATTGTTGGACAGCTGATATGGGTCGAGATCAGTTTTTAATCAGAGGTTTGATAACTGATATTTAAAGGATTTAGGTAGACAAACAGTGCTAAGAGAAGAATTTATTACATTTAATAAAGGGCTGATCACTTCTGATCATATTTGTTTAAAGAAACATGTAGGTACTGGGTCAAGCACACAGGTTGATGACTTTGATGAGGAAATTAATGAGACTAGTTCTGTCTTTTGAATGGGGCTAAAACATTCAAGTTGCAGATCTGCTGGCATTATATTATTTACTGTTTTAGTTCTTAACATCTTCTTTTCCTTTTGGCTTTTCCCTTTTTCAGGGGTCGCCACAGCAAATCATCTGATTTGGCATAGGTTTCTACATCAGAGGCCCTTCCTGACACAATCCTTTAGCAAGGGGCAGAAACATGCGGACAGCTATGCAGCCTACTCTTGACAAAAGTCAGCAAAGGTTTTTTTACACGCCTCACACCATAGACAGTGAGAGACATGCCCGGCCTTTGATAACCGGCCTTTGATTAGCTGCACTGGGGGAACAGTGACAACCCTGTGGAGAGTGGGACTTGAGCCCCCAACCTTAGGATCAGTGATCCAGCGCCTTTTACAATCAGGCCACCACTGCCCATGTTTTAGTTATTAACATATCTGCCTTTAAATTTAGGGAATCCATTTTTTTTACTAATATTTTCAATTTTAACATTAAAAAAGTTCATAAAATCGTCACTGCTGTAAATTGATAGTTTACACGTTTTGTTCATGGTCTTATTCCTCGTTAATTCTGAAACAATATTCGATTTGACAAATATACTGCTCCAGCAAGTGGTGGTCTAGTGGTATAAGGTGCCGGATCGCTGATCCAAAGGTTGGGGGTTCGAGTCCCACTCTCCACAAGGTTGTCACTGTCCCCCCCCCAGTGCAGCTAACTGGGTTATCAAAGGCCGGCCATGTCTCTCACTGTCTATGGTGTGAGGCATGTAAAAGAACCATTGCTGACTTTCGACAAGAGTAGGCTGCAAAGCCATCAGCGTGTTTCCGCCCTGCGATGGCCTGGCGAGCTGTCCAGGGTGTACTCTGCCCTCGCCCTGAGTTGGCTGGGATGGGCACCAGCCTCCCCGTGACCCTAATTAGGATGAAGCGGTTACAGAAAATGAACTGAACTGAACTGCTCCAGCAGCAGTAAGAGACATTCTGCAATTCAGGAGACTCTCCCATTTTAAGTGGAAAACCAATAATTTAGCTTGCCACCATTTTCATTCTAATTTGCAGGTGTTCTGTTTTAGTGAGCATGTTTCATTATTATGCCAAGGGGCTATTTTTTCTCTCTGATTGCTTTTCTTTTAAGAGAAGCTACATTATCTAGCATATGATGTAAATTTCACTCAAAACACTTTGTAGCTTGATCAAGTTCTGAGGGGTCTGATGGTGATCCAATCATGCAAATCGGATTCCAAAAAAAAGTTGGGACACTATATAAATTATGAATAAAAAATGATGTGAAAGTGCCAAAATTCAATATTTTATTCCGAATAGAACATTGATGACAGGTCAAAAGTATTTATCCTATTAAATAAGATCCTATTAAATTCTGATTTACCATGACTGAATCTAGGATAGATATGAACACTGTTCTTAAAGAGTCCTCTGAGTTATCAAAATCAATATGAAAGTCACCTATAATTAAAGCTTCATCTAAGAAACAACCAGGTTTGAAACAAAATCTGCAAATTCACCTAGGAATTCTGAGTACGGCCCTGGGTATCTGTAAATAATAACTAAAGGAATCAGCTGCATGGGCATATTTTTTCCGAGAACTTACGTGATGTTAATGTATAGAATTTCAAACGCGTTAAATTTATGTCTGGATTTTTGTATAATACCAAGATTATCAGTATAAATAACTACGACAACTTCTCTGCCAGTTAGACGAGGTTGGTGTATATAGATGTATCCGAGAGGACTCGCTTTATTGAATGCTACATACTCATTGGGTTTAATCCATGTTTCTGTTAAACACATTACGCTAAACTCCTGATCAATAATGAGATCATTAACAATAAGCACTTCACATGCAAGAGATCTAACATTTAACAAACCTATCTTTATATCAAAGGTATAGGCTGTAGATTCAGTATGATTTAAATTTATGCTAATAAGATTATTAAAATAAACTCTCTCAGAGTTTTTACATTTTTGTTTCGTTCGGGAAACAGACTCAGTCTCTATAGCATTGAATGATGACTGCGCAGCAAGCAGACCTCCGGATAGGTTTGTTTGTCTTCTCTCTGGCCTAAGCTCTGAATAATCACTGACTGACTAGTCCTGTCTTTAGACTATGTGCTATGTTGCAAGAAATGAGAGTAGCATCTTCCTGAGTGGGATGGATACCATCCTGTTCTATCAGCCCAGATTTGCCCTAAAAAGTACTCATAAAGTCCACTTAATTTTTGGAACACCACTTGGACATCCAGCAGTTCAGAGACCATAGCCTGTTGTGAGCTACTAGCCCATTATTCATTCACTTATTTTCTGTAACCGCTTAAGCCTAATTAGTGTTGCAGGAAGGTTGGTGCCCATCCCAGCCGACTCCGGGGGGGAGGGCAGAGTACACGCTGGATGGATTGCCAAGCCATCACAGAAACACTTCAACAGTTATGCAGGTCCGCTTGTCAAGGGCCCACCGAGTGGGATGGTTATGGATAACACCACCTTGGAAGAGTACCAGAAACAGGAAGCTGCTTGGGGACGGATGTCTAATGACCCCTTCACCGGTGTTCCTTTTACGAAAGACTCTAAACCATGAAACTTGTAGAGACACAAATTATAATTCATATTTACATTAACATTAACACGCAAGACGCACTGCCTGGTAAATATTAAAATAAGGATGCCAAATATACACAACAAGAATGAGAAAGCTAACGGACAGGCTAGGCTCTGCCATCATTATTGCTTACTGTGCTAATGAATAACTAATTAATAACAAAAAAGGTATCCTGGATATTCTCATTTTTTTTACATTCCAGTGTATGGCGTGAGCACCACAGCACTTCTGTTTCATGGTGATGATAAATCACCATGCCGTGGAAGGGGCCGCTAATTTCCACACCTCTATAAAGTTACTCTTAGTAACCTCAAGCTGACAAAGCTGTACATTGTTAACTCCAGCGTGTATCACTATCTTAGAGAACCTGCGCTCACCTAGGAACCTAACATAACCTGCTATGTCTGGCGATTCAGCTCCCTTGATACACCTAACAAGTCCTGCTGGTGCCCCTAAAGGACTAGCTTATTCCACATGCCTTAAACTAGTACTTCCTATAACCAGAGCTCTTTCAGATTTCTCAGCGGATGTCAAACTGAGGAGAGAAAACTTGTTTGTGGAGGAGAGCAAACCTGTTTGTTGAGTGTATGATGACCCTGCAATGGACTAGCAAGCTGTTGAATGTCTGCCGCACAATTGCTCAGACTGGATTGAGATTCCTGCAGCACTAGTAGGATAAGCTGTTCAGCCAATAAATTAATTAATAAATGAGTGAATAAATGTAGTGGACTGGAAGGAAAGAACATATCATGGGAAACTATGTTAAAAACATCTGCTGATGACACATAGATCTAGAAACCATATGAGTTGGGATTTTTCTGCACACACAAAAAACGTAGAGCAGACTAACAATCACATTTTTTAAAATACAATTTACATACATTTTTATAAAAATACGTTTTTAAAAAATCCAATATGTTAATGAATAAATGAATGTCTGTCTTCCTTTCGGCTTTTTCCCTTTTACTCGGGAGTCGTCACAGCGAATCATCTGATTCGCATGTTTGATTGGGCAGAGGTTTTTATGTCGGATGCCCTTCCTGTCACAACCCTTTATAGCAAGGGACAGAAACACGCTGACGACTTTGCAGCTACTCTTTACAAAAGTCAGCAATGGCTCTTTTACATGCCTCTCACCATAGTGAGAGACATGGCCTGCCTTTGATAACCCAGTTAGCTGCGCTGGGGGGGGGGCAGCGACAACCTTGTGGAGAGTGGGACTTGAACCCCCAACCTTTGGATCAGCGATCCGGCACCCTATACCACTAGACCACCACTGCCCCTAGTTAATAAATAAATGAATAAATAAATTGGACTCTGAGGAACATGAGAAAATTGCTTTAACTGCTGAGAGAAACCTTGTCGGACCCACTGTGCTTCTTGAAAAGGGGTGTCAAATATCATCATTTAAAAACACTAAACACAGCAAGTAGGCAAATACTGAAATAAGCATAGGCTGAAACATCAAGTGACGAATCGATGCTGTTTCAGCCACACTGGTCCGTTATGGTTTAGAGGGAGCTGAGCTGAAAGACAAAGCTTTCAATTTAGCAGTCCTTCTGCTTTCCAGCTCTCAGTTATGGTCTTGAGAATTGTGTAATGACAGAAAAAAAATAAGGATTGTTGATGCAAGTGGCTGAAATCTGAAATGAGCGGTCCTCAAAGGGTGTCTGGGCAGATTCGCTTCTCGACCACATAGAAAGGAGTCAGTTGACATGGTTCAGATATCTGATTAGAATGTTTCCTGGTATTCTACTGTTGGATGTGTTCAGAGCAACTCCAACTAGGAGGAGGCCCCTGGGGCAGAACCAGAATTGACTGGAGGGATTATACATTCTGTCTGCTCTGGGAATGCTTGGGGATCCCCATAGTGCAGGGGTGGGCAATTGTTTTTCCCAAGGGGGCCACATGAGAAACAGAAAATATTGTGGTGGGCCGGGCCGATAACCTTAACTCAATTCGACATAATATTAATTTTATTTTGTTGTAAAATGTGGTATTAACATACCTTTTAGTGGTAACAGTGTTGTTGATCACCAATTTTTTCCAACGCATCGAAGTCTGGTGGTAATTCTGTTGTGGCGATTCTCAGAACAGATTTGAAGTGTTCATCACTCCGCTGGGATCTGTGAGGGGCGTTGATGATGTTCATCACACTAAAAGTCTGTTCACACACATATTTAAAGCCAAACAATATCAGCATCCTCTGTGCCATCTTCTAGATGTTTGGAAATTTGGCTGCACTTAATGAAGCATAAAAGTCATCCAGTTTAAGGGAGTTGAACCTCTCCTTTAACATCATGTCACATTGGAGATCAATCAGTTCCAACTGCAACTTCTGTGCTACCATTTCAGGGTCATGTGAGAATGGACCTGACACCAGCTAAAGTGCTCTGTGAATTTTTCCAAAATCACAAAACCGACAGCAGAATTCTTCATGCACGTCATGCAGTGCTTTCCTGGATTTTTTCACATGTTGCAGGGCCTCTTTTAACATGGTTACTGTGTGGGAAATGAGCAAATGACTTGTCTGACATTTGCTTTGAAAATAAAACTAGCCTGGTTTTGAAGGCTCTGATGCTGCTTGCATTCCATGCACAACAATCTGTGTCTTCATCAACTCAGCTCAGGAACATTGTCAGTGTTCTCAAGGAGCTCAAAAAATGAAATAATCTCATGTGTGAGCTCAACACTCACTGACATACTTTCCCTAAACTGAACCAGCGGACATTAGAATGGTAAAGCAGTTCCCCATGATCGGTGTCAATTTCTTCAAGAAAATGATTAAACTGACGATGGTTAAGTCCCCTCACTCGAATAAACTTCATGAGTTTCAAACCCGCTTCACTACGTAGTTGAGCTGCACCACGGATTTACAAGTGCCTCCTGGTGAATTATGCATATATCCTTGTACTTGATTCTTGGATGGAAGTTGCTTGGATAAAGGTGTTTTGCTGAGTCTGCAAGCTTACGACTAACCTATCAGCGGTAACTATACGTTCATGCGGTGACAGATTGTTGGTGTATTTAGCATGCTTGGTGGAAAAGTGGCTGCTGCTGTTGTGTTTGTTTAAAACCAAAATGTTTTTTGACAAATAAGACTTAAAGCCTTTGCCCAGACTTCAGTAAACAGTATTTAGGTGTCCATTCCTTATGAACCGCCCGGAACTCACTGTTGACGTTTCTTTTCTCTGACATCGCTGCAAATGGGCTCTGTGCAGTAGAAGAATGATAAATGGAAGTGGTTCAAGCACCACAAAATCAACCGTCTGCGGCGGACCGGATTAAAAATACCAATGGGCCGGATGAGGCCTGCGGGCCGGAGTTTGCCCACCCCTGCCCTGGTGTATTGGTGAGCTGAGGCATGCCTGGGTTTCCACCTAACACCTGTTTCGTCCGCGACCCAACCACTGTATTTTGTTACCCTGTATTTATACATGAGCAACGACAATAAACTTGCATGTAATCTAGTCTAATATGTGAGGGGGGATTGATTTATTCAACATGAAGTGTGTCAGACGATTTTTAATTATTATGATTTTCAATGTGGAATCTTTATTTATTTTTGCGAAGGCAACCCTACATTTGTTTGGAGAGGAATTCTTTAAAAATCTCCTGATGTGATTAAGAATACAGTACAGTACTTTATTATTACAGCACAGCGCCGTCTTCTGGATGATCTAAGTAATTTACTCCAAAGATAATTGTTATTTGGAAAGAAATTAAGCCGGGAAGGTGTTTTTAAAAATAACGTTTTACATTTAAAATGCTATCCGTTGCGAGGTGTTATTAATCCATTTAAAATTAAAGCTACGGTTGTTTCCTGAGGTTCATTATTCATATGGTTTTGGTTCGCGGTATTACTGATGACAAAGGAATACATTACATGTTCTGAGTAAAAAACTCTTTGAAACAAAATGCTGAAAGAGTTTAAAAGTAGCTGCTTATTCGCAAACCTTTTTTCGCGCCGCTGGTATGACTTGGACACGTCAGTCACTGGTTCACCTCAGTAATTGTTGAATTGGGTATAGGCGCCACCAGATGGCGCAGGCGCGGTGGCCAAGTGGTAAGGCGTCGGTCTCGTAAACCGAAGATCGCGGGTTCGAACCCCGTCCGTGCCTTTTCCTCTTCCTTGATTATCAAATGTTCCTCATCCTCATTTGCCGAACCGTTGAATCCTACGAGGTCTGCAGACAGGTCTCAGCCTGTCTTGGCCGTCGTTGGGTCAACGCGAGGTATACTCTTAACAGCTCGTCAGACCATCGCGGGGCAACACAAGTTCATTTGGGCACATGAACAGACACCCATCAAATAGAAAAACTTACAATTATATAAAATAATACATTACATAATAAAGAACTCATGACTATTTTCATCCTGTCGATTTAAAGCAGAAAATATGAAATACTTTCAGAACTTGCAGACTGAGTTCCGTATAATCTCGAAACAATTACTCTAGGATTTTTTTTGTATGAAACTCTCATGAGTATCAGTGTCTTTTTAAAATTAATCTCATTGTTTATTTATGTTAAATAAATGTAAGCTGCTTATCGCATTGAATTAGTTACATTATGTAATAGTCCTAAACATATATATATATATATATATATATATATATATATATGAGAGATTTCTTTTCAGCTTTTTCCCTTTCTCAGGGGTCGCCACAGCGAATGATTCACACATTTGATTTGGCATATGTTTTTACGTTGGATGCCCTTCCTGACACAAGCCTTTAGCAAGGGACAGAAAGACGCTGATGTCTTTGCAGCTAGTCTTTACAAAAGTCAGCAATGATTCTTTTACATGCCTCTCACCATAGACAGTGAGAGACATGGCCCACCTTTCATAACCCAGATAGCTGCACTGGGGGCAGTGACAACCTTGTGGAGAATGGGACTTGAACCCCCAACCTTAGGATCAGCAATCCAGTGCCCTATACCACTAGACCACCACTGCCCAAATCGTCGGCGGTGGCAGCCGTACGTCTCGAGAGACGATGGTGTAGCGCTATGGTAGGCATTTGCGGTAGTGACTGTAAAGGCCCACCCTAGAGTGACAGTTTCAAATATATATATATATATATATATATATATATATATATATATATATATATATAATGTAGCTGTTGGGAGGGGGGGGCACAAACCAGTGTCTCTCCCTCACACCGGTCCCAAGCCCGGATAAATGACGAGGGTTGTGTCAGGAAGGGCATCCGACGTAGAACCAATGCCAAACTTTATAATTCAATTCACAAATATTACCTCCATACCGGTAACAATGACCGCCATCAGTGCTGTTAACCAACAGGGTGCTGGTGGAAATTGGACTATTGTTGGTCGAAGGAGAGGCGGGAGGCGTGTCTGTAGGCAGAGAGAGAAGACGAAAAGCATGAGTCTAGGACTGAGAGTAGGGATTTTGAATGTTGGAACTATGACAGGAAAAGATAGAGAGCTGGCTAACATGATACAGAGGAGGAAGGTGGACATACTGTGTGTTCAGGAGACCAGGTGGAAAGGTAGCAAGGCGAGAAGCTTAAGAGGTTTAAGCTGTTTTTTCATGGTGTGGATGGGAAGAGAAATGGAGGAGTAATCTTGAACGAGGAGTTGGTCAGGAATGTTCTAGAAGTGAAAAGAGTGTCAGACAGAGTAATGAGTCTCAAGTTAGAAATTTAAGGTGTGATGTTCAATGTTGTTAGTGCTTATGCCCCACAGGCAGGATGTGAGCGAGAAGAGAAGGAGAGATTCTGGAGTGAGTTAGATGAAGTGATGCAGAATACCCCCAGAGGTGAAAGAGTGGTCATTGGTGCAGACTTCAATGGACTTGTTGGTGCAGGTAACAGAGGGGACGAGGAAGTGATGGGCAGGTTTGGTATCAAGGACAGGAACACTGAAGGACAGATGTTGACAGATTTTGCAAAAAGGATGGAAATGGCTGTGGTGAATACTTTCTTCCAGAAGAAACAGGAGCATAGGGTGACTTATAAAAGCGGAGGTAGGAGCACACAGGTAGACTACAGCTTGTGTAGGTGATGCAATTTGAAGGAAGTCAGTGACTGCAAAGAAGTAGTGAGTGAGAGTGTTGCCAAACAGCATAGGATTGTGGTGTGCAGAATGACGCTGATGGTGAGGAAGGTGAAGAAGGCAAAGGCAGAGCAGAAAACAAAGTGGTGGAAGCTGAAAATTAAGAGGGTCATGTTGTCTTCAAGGACGAGTTGAAACAGGCTGTGGGTGGCCGGGAAGTGCAAATGTGATCAGGGAAACAGGTAGGAGAGTACATGGTGTGTCCTCTGGAAGGAAAGTAGATGCATGATGGCATAGTGCATGGTACTGTATATCCATCTCACAGCTAGAAGGTCATGGTCTTATAATCTGGGCTCAGCAAGGGCATTTGAGTGGCGTTTGCAAGCTTTCCCCGAGCTTGAGTGTTTTTCAAGGTTCTAGATTTTCAAGGAGCAGATCTGGGAATCTCAAGCATGGAGAGTTCTGGCAAACTGGGCTGTTGGGATGCTGTCGCTCCCTCAATCTACATACTCACCCAGGTCCGTTTGACAGTGGAGTGGCTGACTGCCCCATGTCACAGGGTGCCCTCATGTCTGTCTTCCTTCTGGTTCTCTCTTTAAGTTACGCTCCCATAGCCAGTTATGCCGGAGTCCATGCTGCACTCAGCAATGATAAATTCTTCTATTTCCGTTACACTATTATGAGGTGTGTGTGGTCCCCCCCCCCCCCCCCCCTCTCAGTTTTGGTTGAGGTACACATTCTTCTTCTGGGATACCAGTGATCTTGATCCTTATGCGAACTACATTTTGGACTACTAAATTTCTCATGTATCATTTGTATCCTTATGGTTTCACCCAAATGAGGATGGGCTTCCCTTTTGTACCTGGTTCCTCTAAAGGTTTCTTCCTCGTATCTACTGAGGGAGTTTTTCTTTGCTACCTCGTCGCGAGTGACGCTCATTAATGATGTGGGGTTATAGGAAATGTTTGAATTCTTTTATATTTTCTAAACCCCTACTGTCACTGTTTTACTGTGTAAAGCTGCTTTGCAACAATGTCGATTGTAAAAAGAGCTATACCAATAAAACTGAATTGAATTACTATAGATAGATAGATAGATAGATAGATAGATAGATAGATAGATACCAGCAGTATTGACGGATAACAACACAACCTTAATCTATAACAGACAAACTTAAGTTACGCAATGTCTGTGTATGTATATATGTATATATCATTCAGTCATTTTTTGAAACACTTAATCCTAATTAGGGTCGCAGGGAGGCTGGCGCCCATACCAGCCAACTCCAGGCAAGGGCAGAGTATACCTTGGATGGCACGCCAGGGCAGAAACATGCTGACAGCTATGCAGCCTACTCTTGATGAAAGTCAGCAATGGTTCTTTTACATGTCTCTCACCATAGACAGCGAGAGACATAGCCAGCCTTTAATAACCCAGTTAGCTGTGCCGGGGGACAGTGACAAACTGTTGAGGCTTGAACCCCCAACCTTGGGATCAGTGATCCAGCACCTTACCACCACTGCATATAAAATATTTTATACATAAAAGTTACCATCATGGCATGCACTGGTTAGTAGGTCATGGGTTTATGTCCTGAGCTCTGCAAAGGTATTTCTGTGTGGATTTCGCATGTTCCCGCAAACTTGAGTGTGTTTTCAGGGCACTTTGGTTTCCATCCATTAGGCTAACTGTCTGTTCCAAATTGTCCCTAGGTGGGGATTTGAGTATGAATGGTTGTGTGTGTTGGTCATGTGATGGTCTGAAAAGCTGTTCAAGGTGTACCTTTCCATTGTCACGTCTTGGCTGAAACAGGCTCCAGCCTCTTCATGATGCTAATAGGATTAACAGTTTCAGAAAATAATGATGAGAAAGTGAGAGTGAGTAAATGTCAACATCTTACAGGTCAAATTTTTTATTTAGTTTGATTCTTAATTATATACTGTAGTTGTATTTTATTACTATAATAATAATAATAATAATAATAATAATAATAATAATAATAATAATAATAATAATAATAATAATAATGTTTATTAACTTAACTTGTGGGGCTGGTGGTGTAGTAGTTAGAGTGCTGGGCTCATGATCGGGAGGTTGTGAGTTCAAAATCCCAGTTAGCCCCCCACTGTGCTAAGACCCCTGGGCAAGGTCTCAACCACAAGTGTGCCTCTGTTCACCCAGCAGTATAACTGAGTACCAGTAAAAATATACTGGGAAGGTAACCTGTGATGGACTAGCGTCCCATCCAGGAGGAGTTGAACTCCTAGTTGCTTCACGCTACGGAAACCGGGGATAAGTACCGGCCTGATGGGCCACTAACAGACTTATGATGAGAGAACTTAACATGCTTTGTTCATAGGTTAAATGTTTAACTTTTTTAATGTGTTAATACTGTTGAATTTTTGAACAATTATAATGCAATCTAACATCTCTAATTTGCTCTTGAAAGTTGTACTTTCATTGGGGAAAAAAAACATATCATATCATATCATATCATATAATATCATATCCTCCATTCAAGTTCCACTTCCAAGTGAATTCCTTTCCTATCTCTATAATTTATTGTTCTATTTTCTCTTGCGTCCACCGACAAGTAATATCAAGGACACGCCGACAGGGGGCAGAAGCTCCTACATTTACAACATGACAAGCCTTGCTCAGCCACCTAAGATATGAAACCAAGTTAATATTACAGTATACAGTAATTTTAATAGACAGTAAAGTGTATCTATATAAGCCACATAACTAAAATAAACAACTAAAATAAATAGATAGAATAAAAAGCACAAATACTGATAATGCATCCAAATAACCTGAATTGCTTCTGTTACACTCTTGAGCAGTTTAAATGTGGAAATGATTTCTAGGAAAGTAGAAATTGTCAGTTTTACTTGTTTTGCTTCAATGCGATTCCCCTGTTAAAGCAACAGAGCGTGCGAACTGCTGTATATCAACCATTTGGGACTGGAAAGAAATGTATATTATATATATATATATATATATACACACACACACACACACACATATATCTATATATATATATATATATATATATATATATATATATATATATATATATATATATATGTGTGTGTATATATATATATATATATATATATGTGTGTGTGTGTGTGTGTGTGTGTGTGTGTGTATGTGTGTGTGTGAATACATACACAGTATATTGTATACAGTTGTGTGTGTGTGTGTGTGTGTGTGTGTGTATTTCCCCCTCCTTTTTTTCCACGGCCTAATTTTTCACCTCACGGTGCTGCCGGAGGAGAAGTGAGTCAGCCAGCGCGAGCGCACAGGGACTCATCTCATCTCATCTCATCTCATCTCTCTGAGGAACTCCGAGCTCGCGACCACGCAGCTCTCTGGATGAGGAAAACGTGTCTTCTTTAACGTCAGTCCACATATATACGCGCGCGCGCGCACACGCACGTTGTGGGCTACATGTGCGTGCGATTCTCTTCTGATCAATACGGTAAGTTGTTGGAGGAACAAGCCTGATATTGGGCTGTTATTATATTATTGTCAAAAAGGCAATGTGCACGTTTACAGGGCGTTCTGTCGGCGTTACGCAGTTGAAAAGATGTGAGCAGAGTGTGCGGAAAAGAAGTAATTCGGTAAAAAAAATAATAAATAAATAAATAAACAAATGAATAATGCATGTAATGTGCTTCTCAAGCCTATTGCTTGAATTTTTGTGCATGCAGTTTGACATTTCGGAATGATCGCTTTCCCAACAGAGAGAGAGAGAGAGAGAGAGAGACCATCAGAACTCTCTTGCATTTTATGCATCTGTTCTTTTCTCCATAAAAAAAAAAAAATAAAAAATAAAAAAAAAAAAAACACTGTCTGGATGATAGGATGATGAAAATGAAAACTTAATCTCAATAAAAATCCGTATCTGACCCTATAAGACAGATCTTTGGTGATGACCTGTCAGGTTGATCATTGTTAGTGAGTTGTGTACATGTTTATTAATCCGGTTACTGCAGTGATTATGTTGTGATATCAGTGGCGGGATTTTGGGGGCGAGATGTGTTTCACTTTAAGTCCAACTGGCCCGCAAAGTCCCGCTTCTGGTGCTCACAGATCCACTGTACAACTTGGCCGTCATTTGTGGGTTATATTATTGAATTGACTTTAAATTCATCTGTAAAGTACCTCATGGTGATAAACATTCCCACAAAGGTGCAAAACAGGAAGGAACCAAGCAAATGGATGAATTTTACTGTAGATAACTTCTTCAGCTCTTCGCCAATTGGTAAACACCTTCAGGAGTTGAAGCTTCACTTCATTTTGTTTTTAGTAAAAATGATATTTGTACTGAGAGCTGATCATGAAGGTTGTAACACCAGGCTACGTGGTAGGTGATTAAGCTGCTGTTATTTTCCGTTTTTCAGTCTCGTTATCATTCATTCATTTTCTGAACTTAATCCTAATTAGACTGTCGCCCATTTCAGCCAACTCTGGGTGAGGAGAAAGTACATCACAGGGGCCATCACAGGGCAGAATAGGCTATGCAGCTGCTCCTGATGAAATTCAGCGATGGTTCATCTCCACCCTCTCAAAACAGACAGTGAAAGACATGGCTGGCCTTTGATAACCCAAAGTTGGGGGACAGCAGTGACAACTGTTGACAGAGGGGCTTGAACCCCCAACCTTGTTATTGGTAATCCAGCACCTAACCACTGGGCCACCACTGCTTTTATTATTATTATTATTATTATTATTATTATTATAAAAATATTCAAAAGGGATACAGATATGGCAATTTCTTTGCAGCCCGTCTAAGTTTTCGTGTCATTTATAAAGCAAAAATGCCATTATATGATATATTTCTGAAATTCTCACTTTAGGGAAAAAACTTTGTAGGCTATCAATTCCTAAAATCACATGACTTACCGTGCTGTCAAGGCTGAAATGTTTGGGACATGTTTTCATTCGTTCAGCTTTTCACTTAATCCTTGATGGCATGTGTAGTGTGTTATGTATTTATTTTTAAAGTATTGATTATTAAGATCTTCTTCTTTCTTCTTTTCTTTTCGGCTTTTCCCGTTCTCGGGAGTCGCCACAGAGAATCATCTGATTCGCATGTTTGATTTGGCAGAGGGCTTTACGTCGGATGCCCTTCCTGTCACAACCCTTTTTAGCAAGGGACAGAAACACGATAATTAAGATACTTTTTAAAAGTCTGTTTAAATTTTTATCCAATCTATTTTAAAATTCTTGGAGCTTAGTAAATTAAATATACTAGTAATTGATTTCAAGATAAATAAAAATAATTTCTTAATGCATAAATAACAATAACAGGCTTTAGGAAAGTCTTCAGTATTTTCAAATTTTATATTTTATATTATTTATTATTTATATTATTTTTTTCTAAATATTTTGTGTATAAATTTAGCATTTATTGCAATATTTAAAAAACACAGCAGTTCTTATAGATGGCAAGGTGACGTAATGGTTAGCACAGCAAGAAGGCCCAGGTTCCCAGCCTGGGTGTTTCTGTGTGGAGTTTGCATGTTCTGTCTGTGTTTCCGTGGGTTCTCCGGGTACTCCGGTTTCCTCCCACAGTCCATAAACATGCATAGTAGGTTAATTGGCCATTCTAAAGCTCCCTGGGTGTGAGTGTTGGCGCTGCAATGGCCTGGTATGCTGTCCAGGGTGTACCCCGCCCTCGCTCGGAGTCGGCTGAGATGGGCGCCAGCCTTCCCATGACCCTAATTAGGACTAAGCAGTTCAGAAAATGAATGAAAGGATGAACAAAAGTTCTTAAGTTCGTCTGCTCTTGCTGTAGAAACATTCGCCAGAATTTAAAACAAGCCTTGAGATACAAACCTCCACCATTTCCCCCCCTTTTCATTTCTGTCAAATGTTATTTTCACAATTATTTTACATTTACGGCATCAAACACTCACAGATATAACACAGGACACACTTATCCAGTGTGACTTATATTTGTTTTTGTTTTTTTCACCTCTATACAATAGAGTACTTGATACTGGGTGCTTTACTCAAAAGCGCCTAAGAGAGGCAGATGTGCAGTGACTTGAACACATCATCCGATCTAGAAAGCCAGCTGGATGCGGAACAACCTTTAGTTTGTAAGAGATTTCGTAATTGTAACGAATCCTTATACTCCACCACTTAAAAAATATAATAATCAAAATTTTAATATCATACTGTATCTACTAACTGTATATTAAACTGTTAGGGGCAGCTGTGGCGGGATGGTAAGGTGCTGGATCACTGATCCTAAGGCTGTGGGTTCAATCCCCACTCTCAATAGGTTGTCACTACTGTCCCCCCAGTGCAGCTAACTGGGTTATCCGAGGCCAGCCATGTCTCTCACTGTCTATGGTGTGAGGCTGTAAAAGAAACATTGCTGGCTTTCCACAAGAGTAGCTGCATAGCCGTTAGCGTGTTTCTGCCCTGCGATGGCCTGGCAAGCTGTCCAGGGTGTACTCTGCCCTCACCCAGAGTCGGCTGAGATGGGCGCCAGCCTCCCCGTGACCCTAACTAGGGTTAAGTGGTTCAGAAAATGAATGAATGATTGTATAAATTGAATTCAACAACTTAAGTCTTTGGATCAACAAAAAAATTATGACAAAATTTTACAATAAGCTTTTTAAGGTTCATACCAAAGGCTGATTTACAGTGTTTGATCAACTTAAATATCTGATTTCATAATATCAGTTATTACGTTCATGTGGCTTTAAAACTTTATTACGGCTGCAAATGGGATTCGGTGTACTACTGTACTTTAAAATTGACTTGGCTGAATTTAATTCTACATGGTGTGGACAGAATTATGCATTCATTTTCTGAACAGCTTAACCTTATTTAGGGTTGTGTGAGAGGCTGACGCTCATTTCAACAAACTCTGGGCGAGGGCGGCGTACACCCTGGACAGCTCACCAGGCCATCGCAGGGCCAACACTCACACCACTATTCATACTCATACTCACAGGAGATTTGGACCCGCTAATTAAACTACTCTGCATGTTTTTGGACTGTGGGAAGAAAGTAGAGTACCCGAGAAAACCCACACAGACACACACGGGGAGAGCATGCAAACTCCACCCACAAACGCCCAGGCTGGAAATCGGACTCAGGCTTTCTTGCTGTGAGACGGATGTGCGAACTTTAAAGCCTTATCACAATATATTGCCTTAATTTCGTTCGATATTTTAAAGTTTATGTGCATAGTAAATATAAAAGCTCAGTACTGTTCCGTATTTCCCAGAGTACCTTGCTTCCTAATATGCTTCATAAAAACAATTTAATGCATACTAAACTGTCCGTGCATCATTTATTCATATTTGTAAGGGTTTCCTCAATCAATCCACGTGTCCCATTTTATTGTAATGCTGTTCTCTTATATCGAACATCGTCTCAAATAAGCTGAACCGGTCTTGTAAAGGATTCTGTTAGAAATCTCTTTACATGATTTGAACAGACATCATGAATGTTTTGCGACGGTAGATTGGTTTATATAACGGTGAGTTAAACAGGCAGAGTAAATGGTTTGGAATAATGTTATTAGCATTTTAAACACAATAGCCGAAACTCATATTATTTTAATGTGGACCACACCCCCTTATATGACATCATATGTTTTTGTCCAGTACGTACCTCAACTTTAAAGTGGAATAAAGGGATTGCTTAATGGCATCAGTTTTGCTTTTATTTTCCAGGCCAGAAAATATATGTTACTAAATCTACACGTCCCACCTGGCCTGAAATCTCTTTATCGGTCATTATAATGATCCACATCCAACTTAAAGTAAAACAGACTACAAATCCAAAACTATAGCTGCAAGCTTCATTGATGATGTTTTTCTTGTGGCATTGCCAAACTTTGCAGAATTTTCATTTAAAAATGATTTAAATCACTACTTTTGTGTTCAAAAACAGTAAAACATGAGCCAAAGAATAAACCATAGAACTTTTCTGATATAGCTGCCACAGTATGAAATTTATGGTAACGCCGCAGGGAGAATGAGGGGCTTTTGGGGGCACTTGTGTTTCAGTTTCACCATCATAATGCCCCTAAAAATCCTTATTGCTCTTGCACTAATCTCCAGTATATTGTTTTATGGTTACAGTCAGCTCCAAAATGAAATACTGACACATTGGGTTCATTTTATTTATATTTTAAAATTAAATTTAAATGTCAAATTCCTAAACAGCTATTTTCTTTTACGCTTCTGATCCAATAAAAATTGTTGATGAGTTTATTGTTCAGATAGTGCTTCAGGCTGACTGAAAAAAAATCACTTGCAAACCATTACACACAATTTGCGGTTGGCATGCTTGAATTATGATGTATGGCATTCAAGGCAACAATGATTAAGCCCCGTGCTTATAGTTCAGTGATGACATAGAGCACAGACTGAATATCATACAAGATATCATCTATACTATACCCTCAGGGCAAAGCAGAAGTTCAGGGCTCTTTGCTTTGTCCTGAAATGTTATTGAGAGCATAATTTTTACTTGCTGGTAAACAGAAATGCTTCTTCCTCTTGGCGGTCTGAAAATTGGTTTTGAAATATCACTGAAATCCAAACGAACATAAACTTAACGTAACTATATCCTACTGCTACATTGTCGGCTTGTGTAAATAATAAGGCTGTAAAGAATGTGATTTCCTTTTCCTATTTCTGATGGAATTGGACTAGTTTCAAGCTGATTGTTCAGTTTTAAAGACACAGTTGTAGTGAAATTTTGGTGCACATGACCTATCATGGCGGCCAGAAAGCTAATGTTTAATTACCTTCGCTCACTCACTTCACAAACCACTTAATTCTAATAGGGTTGCAGGAAAGCTTATGCCTATCTCTTGAAGAACGGAACCAGCGCCAGGCCCACATAACCATTCACACACACTCACACCTAGGGGCAATTTGGAACAGTTGATTTGCCTAATGGTCTCGTCTGTGGACTGTGACAGGAAACTACATTACTCAGAGTCATATCCCATAAGCAGAAAATGAACATACAAATAGTGAGCGAGGGATTCAAACCCAGGGCTTTCTTGATGTGAAGTGGACATGCTACTGCGCCTATCTATTTATTCATGTACTTTACATTGAAATGCCTCGTTCAGTTACTGATTTGTTGATGCTTGAATCTGAACGGATGATATGAACATTACTATTATTAACAGGGCCAGCTCACCATTCCCAGATGCCTCTGCACTGGATAGTAAAGACTCACTGATTGCATTTTTTTGGCTGATAGTAATAATTTCAATTTTGTTTGATCCGCCAACATGTGTATGTATACATATATATCTTCTTCTTTCTTCTTCTTTTACTTTCGGCTGCTCCCTTCAGGGGTCGCCACAGCAAATCATCCGCCTCCACCTCACCCTGTCCTCCGCATCTTCTTTTCTGATATGTATACATATATATATATATATATATATATATATATATATATATATATATATATATATATATATATATAAATGGCTATATATTACAATTATGGGTGGCACAGTGGCACCTCACAGCAAGAAGATCCTGAGCACGTTCCCATAATGAGCATTTCTGTGTGGAGTTTACATGTTCTCCATGTGCTTGCATGGGTTTCCTCTGGGTACTCCGGTTTCCTCTAACAGTCCAAAAACATGTACAGTAGATTAAATGGCTGTTCCAAATCACCCCTAGGTGTGAGTGTGAATATAAATTGTTGTGTGAGTGTTGGCCCTTTGATGGCCTGGTGAGCTGTCCAGGGTGTACCCTGCCCTCGCCTGGAGTCGGCTGAGATGGGTGCCAGGCTCCCTATGATCCTAATTAGGATTAGGGGTTCAGAAATTGAATAAATGAATGAATTGATATTACAATTATTCCACAAGCTCAGACCATATATTACTGAATAGATGCTGAGGCACAAAGCCCATATACGGTGAGAGCGACTGGAATAAATTTCACTCGAATACTTAATGGAAGAGCCGGACTGTGTTTTTTTTTTTTTTTTTTTTTTTGTGCCTCTGTGATTACCAAACAGTTCTGCACACTGCTTACGATACTCTCACCACAGGTCATGGACATCAGTGACATCAAGGGCTGGAGGCCTGTTGCTCACAGCAGGCAGATAAAAGCGTGTAGGAAGCAGAAAAAATGTACCAGTATTATTCTTGATAATAAAAAATGTGTTCTTACCATCAAATACTTTCACTCCAAATTTTGTTCCTTTACATGAAATAAGTCAATAATTCGCAGAAGAGACGGTCAGCTAGCGTTAGTTAGCTTTGCACAGCTTGCAATTGCTTCCATTTTTCTGCAGAGACATAGCTTGGTATATAAGATATACTCGTATTTTGGGTACATATACCCAGCCGTATACATATTTCTCGAGCTAGCACTGCTGCCTCATGGCAAAAAGGTTTTGGGTCTGAATTTTGAAGCCAGTAGGGTTTCCTGGTTCATTCCCTACAGTTCAAAGACATGCACATTAGGTCAGCTGGCTACTCTAAATTGTGTGTGGGTGTGAGTGCTTTTTTTTTGTGTGTCTGTCTCAGATAGACTGGCGATTTGTTCAGTGTGTAACTCTGCCTCTCACTCTAAGTCAACTGGGAACCCTGAAAAATATGCGAGAGAGGTAATGGATGAATGTGTCATGTCTATATATACACCAATATAGTATATGTCTATATATATATATATATATATATATATATATATATATATATATATATATATACACCAATATAGTATATGTATAATCTACAACACCCACTATAATTCACAACTATGAGCAGGTCATTCATAATTTTTAGATTAATCTATATTCTTTTCAAACTCCTGCAGATAAGATTTTGTCATGATCAAAAATGTGCACTTATGGTATATTGTACCGGTCCTAACATAGTTTGCACAGTTTATTTTTTTAAGTACGCGTTCATGTTCATGTTTCTAATGCATTTAACAAGTTATAGTGGTATGCCTTGTTATAGTACACCTTATTATACCTATAGTGGTATGTATTATTATAAAGAGAACAGTCTTAAGTGAATAGATGGGCAAAATTTCAGAATGAATATTTGCTGGTTGAAGAAAAGGCTTGTGTCCTGCTGTGCGAAACTGCTCCGTGCTATCGTCATCAAATAGCTTATTATGGCCAGGAAGCAAGACGCAAACCTCTTCTTCAGCCAAAAAGTATGAATTCTAAATGTTTTGGGTGTCTATGTACTTATGTCTGGTCTCTGTATAAATGTGATAAGAGAGCGCGTGTGCACACACTGTTGGTGGAGGGACAGGTCTGAGTTGTGTGGATGGAAACAGATAAATGGGAAAAAATCGGCTGAATAAAAGTCCCGTATTTATATTGATTAGCAGATCATCAGTCAAGCCTGATCAGGAAGGAAACTGGCTACTTCTGTCCATCGACCAGTCGATCGATTCACCTTAGCAACTCACTATTTTTAGTGCCACTGATATTTGAAAACAGTGTGCAGACAAGGTGACAACATCTTAGGTCATAGATGTTAAATTCTAACATGAAACTTAAATGTATATTTTTAAGTAATTATATTACCCTTTTTTTTGTAATGGACCAGACCCTTCTTCAGCTGTCTTATGGGCAGCCATAAGGGAAACAAACATATCAGGTATTTTGTGTGGATGAAGAAAATGCTAGTCTGTTCTGTTCTCTTTTAAACTTGAATATTTTAACTTACTGAATATTGTAACCAAAGGCACCTATTCAAGAAATTCTTATTTGTGCTTTTAACAAAAAGCTAAGATATGGCGACTCTTCAGTATCGTATCAAACTTAAGTTTTGTTCACTGGTGCGTTTATCCTTAAAACCCTCTTCCCACATGGACAAATCTGGCTAAAGTAGAACATGACTTTTCTTACTTCAAAACCGTTTGTTCCTGCATCACCCTGTATTTGGTCTGTACGAAACTTTCAGGGGGATTCATGTGGTTATTATGGTTAACAACTGTCACATGATCAAGAGCATTCATGTTGGTGTCACAACAGTTCATAGTGGATTCATGAAGGCGTCATATCAGCACATTGGAGAAATCATAGCTTGACCTTGGTCTTCTGGCCAGCTCAAAACAGTGTGAATGAACATGCTATTACGCATTATCGCAACAAGACTACTACCCTCATATCATGCCATTTTGTTGTTTTATGAACTTAGAAAATGCTATGGTGTGCTACAGTTATTTTCTCTATTAGCATCAAGAATCACTGAAGTTAAACACAGACATACCCAACCCTAGCATGGTTATGATGCCATTAAGAATTGGGAAGCTTGAAGAACTGTGCTCTGTCATAGCCAAATTCGTGCATATGGGCTTTAGTTAATACTTATTCACTTGCAATTGTGAGATTACATTATCAAAATTATCATGATCCCAATTAGAGACGATTGCATATTGATGTTGCTCTGATGTTAGTTCGATGTTTCAGCTGATTTTATTTCAATATATACCTGTCTGTCTTCCTTTCGGCTTTTTCCCTTTTACTCGAGAGTCGCTACAGCGAATCATCTGATTCGCACGTTTGATTTGGCAGAGGTTTTTATGTCGGATGCCCTTCCTGACACAACCCTTTTTGGCAAGGGACAGAAACACGCTGACGGCTTTGCAGCTACTCTTTATGAAAGTCAGCAATGGTTCCTTTACATGCCTCTCACCATAGACAGTGACAGACATGGCCCGCCTTTGATAACCCAGTTAGCTGCACTTGGGGGGGGACAGTGACAACCATGTGGAGAGTGGGACTCGAACCCCCAACCTTTGGATCAGCGATCCAGCACCCTATACCACTAGACCACCACTGCTCCCATTTCAATAGATACCTATGTTGTTCAGTGTGATTCTGATGTGATTCCAATGTTGTTATGATCTATACTGATGTCCCATCAATTTGTACAGATGTTGTTCTGATGTTTCTCCAATGTTATGTTACGGATGTGTACCAGTTTTCACTGACGTTCTTCATTTTTTTTCCCCCTTTTCTTCTCTGATGCAGACTGAACATAAAATACACCAACTTTTTTAACACTCGTAAAATATTTCAGTCTTCTCTGAAATTTCCCTCAAATTTTACAATATCCCTTTCTGTTTATCGATGTCTACCAATTTATATTTACAGCAGTTAGCAGACGCTCTTATCCAGAGCAATTTTTAATTATCATTTTTATACAACTGACCAATCGAGTGTTAAAAAGGACTTGCTCAAGGGCCCAACAGTGCTGGCAGTGGGGCTTGAACTGCTGACTTTTGGATGAGTAACCCATCAGCTTAACCGCTACAGCACCACTGCCCAAGTTCCCCCACTGTAACATCAGAATATAACTGGAAGCAAATCAGGATCGTGCCCGGTCTCATGTGAGAGAATGTTAAATATGTGAAAACAAGGCTTTATTTTTGAAACTTGCAGACGAGGTAGAATGCAGATACAAATTCTATTTGGTAATAAATACAGCATTTATTTTTCACACAAACCCCTACTAAATTTTGCATATTCAAAACTTTGAATATTACTTTGCTGTGTTGTGGTGAAGTTCCCCAGGTTACTTGCTGCTAGCTAGGGTGTAACACTGTTTTTTTTTAACTGTAATGCTTTCGGGGAGCTACATACACAAAGGCAGTTCATTTGGAATGCTTTCATCGCTTCATTTTCTTTCTTTTTTACATATCCAAGTACACCATGCATCCTTTTGTGTCAAGAAAGTTTACATCAAATAAGTGGACTTTTAAACACAGGGTAAAGGAAATTCACAGCTTCATGCAAAATGAAGAGCGACTTAACAGAATTCTCGAGTCATTTACACTTTCATCTTGCAATAATAGTGTGCTACAGCCTGTTTTGCCAGTTTATTGTCTTTCGGTATAAAAAGCAATTTAATACAATGAGCTACTACATGACATGGAGAGATCCCATTTTTCCAAGGATTTTAATGCTTGTAATATGCACTACGTATTAGGAAAATATCTTTATCCATATTTGTTGTGGAAAAATCAATAACAGGCTGCTTTGCTCTTGAAGGGGCCAATTCAATAATAATGTGGGGCCGGCGGCATAGTGGTTTGGGTGCTACGCTCATGATCAGGAGATTGTGTGTTCGAATCCCAGTTAGACCCCCACTGTACTAAGACCCCTGGGCAAGGTCTCAACCACAAGTATGCCTCTGTTCACCCACCAGTATAAATGGGTACCAGTAAAAATATACTGGAAAGGTAACCTGCGATGGACGAGTATCCCATCCAGGAGGAGATGTACTCCTAGTCGCTTTATGTTATGGAAACCGGGGATAGACACCAAGCCCGATGAGCCACTATGGCTCGGGCATAGAAAGCCCAAAGGACTTTACCTTTATTCAGTTATATTAAATAAAGATGTAATGCAGTTTTATTTCTTCTTAATAAAATGGAATCAGCCACAATGTCTTTCTGAATCCATTTGCTTTCTCCTGTACAGGAGTGACAATGACCCCCTGAAACAAAGGCCATAAACTGTGTTTTTATTGGTAGAAAACTTTAATACAGTATTAGTTTTAAAAATGAACTGATAATATTCATTAGTGAAAGCAAGTTTAATTAAGTAGACACAGTATATTTGCCCTGTAATGTTCAATCCAGAGTTACTGGGGAAAGGACAAAAAAAATGGAAGTTACAGCTATGCTCAGGCACATTAACGAGGCTGTCCTACTTCTAGCTGTAAACATGATGCGATTCCAAGAATCTTACATACACCTGACACTTGGTTGGTACTGTTTTGTTCACGGTGAGACTTTTCCAGTTAACCTTCACACATTTATATGATAGTAATGATTTGGGCTCAGATGAATATTTGGAATATTTGTTAAATAACAGTCAGTAAGTCATTCCAGTGACTGTGTCTATGCCGAGTATGTTCAGCTGACAAACTTGAAATTAAGTTTTCACATTTGTTTCCAGTGGAAGTAATAAAAACTGGATCTTTTTTTAAAGGCAGGCCCATTTTTTTCAACATTATACTGGTATGAGATTTCCTTTCGGCTTTTCCCCTTTATCAAGGGGTCGCCACAGCGAATGATTCGCACGTTTGATTTGGCATAGGTTTTTACGTCCGATGCCCTTCCTGACACAACCCTTTTAGCAAGCCACAGAAACACGCTGACGGCTTAAAACTATATCTATATGTTTTGGTGAAATGACGGTTATTTGGGTTATATACAGACAGACAGACAGACAGACAGACAGATAGATAAATAGATAGAATTTAATATTCTGAACTGCTTTATTTTCTATAAAGGGGTCACAATGAGGCTGAAGCCCATCCAGTCTTTCTTCGGCTAATTCCAAAGGTGGCTTATGCCCTGAATAGCTTGCTACACCATCACAGGGTCAACCAAGATACACAAATATTCACACTCCCATTTATACTGAGGGGCAATACAAAGTACAAAACTAGCCTAACGTACATGTTTTCAAACTGTGAAAGGAAACCCAATCGTTCAGAGAAAACCCACGCAAACATATGGAGAACATGCATCGACACAGAAACACCTGGCACCAGGCTCGAACTCGAGACCGTCTTGCTAAGAAGCAGACATGCTAACCACTTTGTCAAGGTGTGGCACCACATATTTACATAAGATGTTTTATCTACAATAAATATAGGAACCATGATGCAATCATTTATTTTTTCCTTCTTTTCAGTACACACATTGGTCTGGGTTGTTGGTTGTTACCACATGTGTCTGTCATTCTCTTCAAAGATTCCTTTCATTTCTATATACGCACTTTATACAGTTATTGTGTTTCTTTAATTTTGCATAGTACACTGCAGGGCTCCACAGAGTCCATAAATCTAGGACAGGATATTGGGCAGCTGTTTGTTAATATTCATCCACTTTTGGTTTATCCACACTGCATGGCATCAGCCCTGTGGAATCTGAGCTATTCCATGGTGTCTTTCTTTGAACCTGCTATTATGGAGGTTTGGGAATCACAAAGCCAATGTTGCTAAATAGAACTTTCACATGGTAGCTGTAGGACAGCACACATTGACTCGATGCCTTAATGCCTGCAAGTGGTTGACCCTTGTGTACTCTCTGAAGGATGCCATAGATACTATTCCACACACCATATCAATAATGTTATGGAAGCATGGCTCTGAAGGATAGGGGGTGCCAATGGGGATCTTTATAACTCCACTGAGACTAATTTATCTTCTGGGTGCTAAAGTGATACGGGGACCCATAGTGGTATCATAGAAATGATAGAGGTTTGCTGAGGTGACGTAAACCTTTGCACTAGTGCCATATCAACACATCGCAGGTTGTGGTTGCTTTTGCCTACAATTGGCTTCACAGCTTGATCCCTTGCCCATTGCTGGCCTCATCACATGTTAAGATTTTTCCTATTTTACTGCTAATTGTTCCAATACTATACATGATTCAGCAACTAAGCCCCATCTTACTTGTGTACCTGAGATAGCCAGCAAGGGCTTGATTGCCACGGCTGATTTTACTAGCAGTTGGATCACATGGGTCTGATGTCTTGCCAATTGGGCTAAATTCACATCGCATACCTTAAAGTAGAAGGTGTTTCACAATGATGGGGCCTGATGCATTAGCCAAGACCTATTATTCAAAATTCCGTCTCCATTTTTACATAATGTAGGGTGACAGATACCATTACTTTGGCATATAAAACAGCTGGAAGCCGAATTATTGCAGTGGTATGTAACTCTATAGAGATTGTCTCCTACTGGTGGTCACATAGAAGGGTGTCACTCCAGAAAGTCTTCATTTCTGCAACATGGTTGTGATCGTGCTCTCCAAATCCTAAAAATTTAACATCCCTCCCATTGATCAGAATTAGCAGCCATCTATGTTTAAGAGATAGGCGTTTCAAACAAAGTGAGTACAGTATTTACTGTTCAAGGGAGTGCTGTTTGGTGTATGGCTACACGGGAAGACTGTGGCAGGTGTCCCTATCAGTAAAACTCAATATTTTAGCAAAAATGAGTAAATGTAATACTCTTGATATCATTACACTGTTTATACAGTCAACTATACTCTTTTCAGAGAACATCACAGCCTGCCTAAAACTCTCATTTGAAGACACTGATCCATGACGAGTGTGATGAGATACTGTATTTGTATACTCATGGTGAGTGAGAGGGTTAGTGATAAGCATGCCTACCTCACACCAAGAAGATGCTGGGCTCAAGTCTAAGGATTTGCAAAGGTGTTTCTGTGTGGAGCCTGCATGTTTCCTCCTGCATGCATGTAGTTTTTTTAATTATTTTCTTATTTTCTTGTACCACAATCATTTAACCCATTCAAAATTAACATACACACACACACACACACACACACACACACACACACACACACACACAATGAGCATCAAACGGAGCCACATTGCAGTGCCTTGAAAGCAGTTAGGGGTTATGCGCCTTGCTCAAGGATTCTTCAGCCATGAACACGGCAGAAAGGGCGGTCCCTGCACCCTGCCACACATTTTTCCTACCAGCCTGAGAATAGAACCAGTGGCCTTTCTGTCCCAAACTTGCTAATTGTTAGGTCATAGCTGCTAACTTCTTGTTCCAAATTGCCCCTAGGTGTCACGGTAAATGATTTTGTGCATGTTGGCCCCGCAATGGACAGTTCTGGGTATATCCCACCTTTGCCTGGAGTCAGCAGAAGTATGTTCAAGTGTTCAAGCCTATTCAGTGGTTCAAATGAATGAATAGATATACAGTACTTGCTCTTTTAATTGAAAGAAAGGGATCTCCTTATTAGACAACAAGCTTTTAATGTGTTATTTTGTGCCATGCTCGAACACACGGCATCACTGTGACTGAATGTTGCACGGATTGGTGCATGTTGTACAGGAAAAAATATTACTGGATATTTATTGGACAATGTAATCTAACTGGTACGCCTTTCCTTAGCTAGTAGGTCTTTTTAGTGGCCTGTGAGCAGAATCCCATTAATAAAGAAAAAGTGTCTTACCATCGAGTTACTTTTGGAATTTCCCTCCAGATTAAGTCATAGAACGTTTAAATACAGATATAAATTATTTTACATGCCTTCACAGTTACTTGGCTGTATATAGGTGAGAAATGATAAAAAAATATATCTACTTCCATCAGTTGAGCCACGGTTTTTCACTGAGAGTAATTTTGCTTTTATAATTTAATGCTTTGACCTGCTATGCCAACTATCTTTTGGTGTTTCCCCATTCTGCCAATCTGCTGTATAAGATATGGCAAGAACCAGCTCACTTTGTATAAGCAAGAAAAGAAAAGCATGTCTTGAGCATTTTGCATGCTCAAACAACCCAGAAGTTTCTGGGTTCAAACTCCATGGTTGCTGGGAGCATTTCTGTGAGGAAATTGCATGTGCTCCCTGTGCGTGCCAGGGTTCCTTCTGGTGCTCTGGCTTAATGTCTCAGTCCAAAGACATGACCATTAGAAGAACTGGGTGTTCCAAATTGATCCGAGATGTGAGTATGAATGGCTGTATATGTATTGGCCCTTCAATTGACTGTCAAGCTATATCGGGTGTAGCATATCTTTGCTCAAAGTTGGCTGAGATAGGCTTTGATAGGTGCAGTTGATTGGCACATCTGCTGAGTAATCCATGAAAGATTTTATGTGTATCATTATAAGTTCCTAATTTTTTTGTAATGAGATTACAATATCCAAGTTTTATTTCACAAAACTGAAAATAACTACATGTAATATGCCAAACACGGACCTATATTTTGGCCCAGTTCACTACGATAATAGGCCAGTAAGAAATCTGAACTGGGTTCTCCAAATCTTGAATTTTAGAAGTAAAATCTTTCTGAAACTTTTATAAAGTGCTGGATCTGGTATGGTATTCTTTTTATGTTCTGCTCATGTTGACACAATGCATTTTAAAGGGCTTCTGAGCACTGCCTCTACTCTTAATCAAGAAATTATTTTGGCGCAGTTGGTTAGAATACTCCAAATACAAATACAGAAATACAAAGCTGTCATGTGGTGGTCTAGTGGTATAAGGCGCCAGATCGCTGATCCAAAAGGTTGGGGGTTCAAGTCCCACTCTCCACAAGGTTGTCACTGTCCCCCCAGTGCAGCTAACTGGGTTATTAAAGGCCGGCCATGTCTTTCACTGTCTATGGTGTGAGACATGTAAAAGAACCATTGCTGACTTTCGACAGGAGTAGGCTGCAAAGCCGTCAGCGTGTTTCCACCCTGCGATGGCCTGGCGAGCTGTCCAGGGTGTGCTCTGCCCTCGCCCTGAGTTGGCTGGGATGGGCACCAGCCTCCCCGCGACCCTAATTAGGATGAAGCCGTTACAGAAAATGAGAACTGAACAAAGCTGTCATGCTAGATTTAAATAAAGAAAACTTTAATAAACAGCTTATAACCTGATACATAATTGTAGGCAAAATGCAAATATACAGGTGTGTCTGTGCCCAAAGTGGGTCAGAACTCAGAGACACATAGTACCAGCATATCTTTAATTTCATCTGTGCTATATTGTAGCTTTTTCTTGTGTACTATCCCTTCTCATACATCTTCCAAGCTGTCAGCATTCTTCTCTAAGTAAAGTTAGGGATGCGGGGTAATAATGCACATTTATAGTCCCCAAATAACAGGAGGTGTAATTGCCTGTTTATTGTGAAGGGAAAAAATTGTGCATTAAAAGACAGTCTTCCCAGCGTTCCATTTAATCCACTGTAAGCAACTTTTTCTCTCTCTCTCTCTCTCTCTCTCTCTCTCTCTCTCTCTCTCTCTGTCATTGTAAAACAATTCAGGTAGAGATTAAATAAAGTCCAGACTGAGTGAATAGTGAATAGTTACTGATAGTGTAGTATGAGGGAGATATGGCATTATTTAATAATTATATATTAATATGATAAAAATTAATGTTTTGGCAAATGGCCGACACTGCATAGTAAGTGCATTTTTAAATAAATCTTGTATTTTTATGCCCTGTAGACATTCATGATGTAAGGGGGCAGTGGTGATCTAGTGGTATAGGGCGCTGGATCGCTGATCCAAAGGTTGGGGGTTCGAGTCCCACTCTCCACAAGGTTGTCACTGTCCCCCCCAGTGCAGCTAACTGGGTTATCAAAGGCGGGCCATGTCTCTCACTGTCTATGGTGAGAGTCATGTAAAAGAACCATTGCTGACTTTCGTAAAGAGTAGCTGCAAAGTCGTCAGCGTGTTTCTGTCCCTTGCTAAAAGGGTTGTGACAGGAAGGGCATCCGACGTAAAAACCTCTGCCAAATCAAACGTGCGAATCAAGATGATTTGCTGTGGCGACTCCTGAGTAAAAGGGAAAAAGCCGAAAGGAAGACAGACAGACAGACATTCATGATGTAACAGCTTTTCTTTTTTGTTGTTGTTGTTGTTGTTAGATGTTACATCATGATCTTCTGATACAGCAGCACTTTTTTAAATCTCTAATTTAAGCAATCATGTGCATTTTAATGATCAAGTGAAATATAATATTATGTTATAATGTCAAGGCTCCTGTTCTCATGACCTTGAGATCAGGTTGCTGTGTATTCTTCCCTTGTCCCTGTTTGCTTCCTCCAAGTTACTCCAGTTTCTTCCCATTTCCATTTCTGCTCTCAACCCTTTCTCCCTAAAACATGTCATTTGGTATATTGAATAAAACAAATTGCTCTTTGATGACAATGAGTGCGTATGGTGCCATGTGGTATCATCCCATCCAGGATGTATTTCATCGTCATGTTCCTGGTACGGACTCGGAGTTCACGGAAGACTTTGATCAGGATGAAGCAGTTACTTAGGCAGCTTTCACATTTTGCTCAGCAGAACTATGGCAGAATTATGAGCAAATTTCCAGGACAGGGTGTGTCATGTGAAGGCTTTGTGATGGGAAATGTTGTTGTGGAGTGTTAAACAAATAACATTTTTTTTTATTAATGTAATAATCAATTAAATTAATAAATTAATAATCAATAGCGATAGGCTGCGGGCATATACATCATGTACTGTATGTACAGCAGCTGTACATTGACTGTGGTTTATATGTGAACACAACTACACAGCTTTCAAATCCACCTTAACCGATTCATATAAATATATAATATTAAATTTGTACTATATAGATATCATTATCATATTAATCTGTATGACATAAAGGGTGCTTGTGAAAAGTACTTTAATTCAAATGTGCGAATATTATCCTTGTATTTATATTTTCTCATACTTTAAATTTATTATAATTAGTCAAACTGCCACTTTAGCATTTTTTTGCATGAATGTGTGAACATATTTTAAAAACTCAGATGGTAAATGTGTCTACACACCTTCGGGCTCATTATGGAAATAAATTTCAAATGGGTTTTAGCTTGTGTTTTGATTAAGAAATCAACAAATTGAACAAAATAGCTTATATTAAACAGCCACTATCTTGTTATAATGTGCCTGTAGAAGAGCTGGATGAGACAGAGAGGTTTTTGAACTGATATATTTGTTTAAGAAGCCTCAGGTCAGGCTGGATTTAGTGAGAGGTTCAGATGGGAAACTCATTATTGACACCCCACACAGCCAAGAGGTGCCTGCCAAACTGAACTGTCTCCACATAACACTGTGGTGCAGAGTCAAATTTTTATGGCTACTTATTACTCTTACTAATCATTTGGGAACAACATATTCTTATTCTGACTTGAGTAGTACTCGGTGTATACATCGATACATCTCATTGGCATAAATATGGTGCTGTTAAACAAATAAAGCTTAAGAGAAGCAAAAGGAAGTTTGCCTTAACATAACTGATTATAATGACTGTAATGTTTGTACTGTATAAGTTCCCTTCACTGGCCCAGTGAGTTAGTACCTGAAATAGTTTTTCAGATAGTATAACAGTTTTCAGAAATAATAGGCTTTACCCTATAAATCAACTTCCTCAATATATATAGTAATAATTTTACAGCATGTGATGGGGCAATATGTAATTGGCCTTGGAGTCATACAGGCCAATGAGACCCGATAGCCCATCTTTTTCAGCTGGACGGCTCCCTTCACCCCAGGTGTCATCCACCACCGGGTCCAGGGGTTACTGCCACAACAGGCATTGATGACCTTCCGGCCACAGCTATGGGCTGCCACCTCAACAATGAGGAAACGAAACATGGCCCATTCGGATTCCATATCCCCCACCTCCTTCGGGATGTGGTTGTAGCTTTGCTGTAGGTAGGAGTTAAAGGCCCCTCTGACAGGAGACTCCGCCAAATGTTCCCAGGAGACCTTAACTACACGTTTGGGCCTGCCAGGTCTGGAGGGCGGCCTCACCCGAAATCGGAGCTAGTTCACCACCAGGTGGTGATCGGTTGGCAGCTCAGTTCCTCTCTTCACCTGAGTTTCCAGAACATGCGGCCAAAAGTCTGGTAATAGGACTACAAAGTCGATCATCGAACTGCAGCCTAGGGTGTCTTGGTGCCAAGTGCACTCATGCACACCCTTATGTTTGAACATGGTGTTTGTGATGGACAATTTGCGACAAACACAGAAGTCCTAGGGTTGATTTGGAACAGCCTATTAGTATACTTTGCATGTTTTCAGACACTCAGAGGAAACCAGAGTGCCTGGAAAAAACCCACACAAACACAGGGAGAACATGCGAACGTCATACAGAAATGCCGAGTCTGGGATCCAAACCCTGGTCCTTCTTGCTGTGAGGTGAACATTATAACTACTGCAAAAGGCTAATTCATGCAGACAAAATACCGCTGTTTTAATCTTACCCACACCATGTGACACTTCATTGTGATGGACATGCTAAGACAAGGAGAACATTTAGACTTCTTGAGGCTGCCGGCATAGAAGTTGAAAGAGAGAGATCATCGTTATTTGATACAAAATATTCATGAAAGCTTTTTAAAAACAAGAGTGATAAAATATAATTAATGCTGGGTGTTAAAATAAATGTAATTAAATTTGAAGTGTGTTGATTGAGCATAAGGTTTTTATCTGTCCTTACTTCCTGTGAAATTGGTGCTAAAACCCCCCTTGATCCTGATATATTTGCATTGAAATTGGGGATGACTTAAGAGCAGAGATGTCCCTATAATCATTTATTGGTTAAATGTAAAAAGAAGCATTAGGTGATATGAACCAAAAAAGGCCATGCTTGCTATAAATTTAGACAGAATAAAACACCTGATTCTTTGTTTTCTTTTCAAGCCTTCGTAAGCCAACGCATGCTGAACCACCATGCATGACAAGTTGCCCTCGTGCAACTCAAGAGGGATATGTTTACCCTTTCCCCCTGCCTCTCTGGTTATATTTAGAGTTCAACATGAGGGAAAGTGTAAACCTACTTCCACTGCTATCTGACACAAGTCACAGGTGGATTGTCACACACACACACACACACACACACACACACACACTCGTTCTCTAAAAGTTTAGCATGCTCCCGGAGTGTACAATTTATTAAATACCATGAGGGGTTTTTTTGTATGTTTTCCTTCACAAGTGCATGGACACAACTTTACATGGATGTAAGCAGCAGATTCAGACTTAATCCAACTCTGCTCAAGTGGCAAGGTGTCCATTTTACTTTCTCTCTAAAAGTCATTTCCCTGAATAACAGAATAACGTTTTATTTCTATTACCTTCAAGTAACTGACACCTGTATACACCTTCACTGAGTCACATATGGTGTAGCTGCCATGATTCATTTTAGAATCAAGGATAGCATTCTTTCTTGTGATTGCCAAAACCTGGCGTCAAGCCACCTGATGATTCAGCACAAAGCCACAGGCTTCTTTTCAGCTTGCTCGCACATGCAGGGTTGTTAGTTAGAGTACAGATAAGTGCGGGAGTGTCTATCTTGCAGAAACAGACTTTAATGGACCTACCTGTTAATCGCAGACCTTCGGACTCCGTTTTATAAATTGAGTTTCATTTTCTGTACCTGTAAACCGCTGCCGTCATTTTACATTTCAGTGCAACGTCCGCCAGAGCGACAAACTGGGTTATCAAAGGCCGGTCATGTCTCCCACTGTCTATGGGGAGAGGCATGTAAAAGATCCATTGCTGACTTTCGTGAAGTTTAGGCTGCATTGCCGGTAGCGTTTCTCTGTGATGGCCTGGCGAGTTGTCCAGGATGTTCCCTCGCCCAGAGTTGGCTGACATGGGCCTCAGCCTCCCCACAACCATCATGAAATTTTCCAAAAAAGAGAATGTAGATGACGTGAAACGTCATGAGAAAAGAATGAAGATTGCCGTTTGTTACTAATCTACCGTTCGTGTTTGATATTTAAGAGAGAGAGAGAGTGTCTGTGGACAGCTGAAAAGACAATCAGAATTTTAAATAAATTATAAAATTAGTAGAACACTTTAAGATGAAATACATTTAAATTCATAATGAATTTTTACTCTTATAGTAATTTTAATTCACATGTTTTTACTGTATATGCTCAATCACTATGCGAGGAGGCTGGTGCTGATCTCAGCCAACACTGGGTGAAGGCAGGGTACACACTGAACAGCATACCATACATACATCTATTGACACTCACACCTAGGGGCAATTTGGAATGGGCAATTAGTCTAAGGTGCATGTCTTTGCACTGTAGGAGGAAACTGGAGTACCTGGAGGAAACCCACACAAGCACATGGAGAACAGTGTAAACTCCACACACAAAAACTCTTGCAGCGCCAGAGATTGAGCCCAGGACCTGTGAGGCGGACGTACTAATCACTAAGCCACTGTGCCACCGTTTGTCACTGCATATAGTTAAAATATAAATATTATGCTCCTAGTCAGAGAAGTGGTGGCCTGGTGGCAGCATACTGCATTACTGATTCCAAGGTTGGGGGTTCAAGCCCTGCTAGTGTAGAGTGTGAATGATATTTTTCATTTTGCTCCTACAATGGTCTGGCGAGCTGTCGAGGGTGTACCTCTCCTTCACAAAGAGTCGGCTGAGATGGGCAAATTCCTCGCCGCAATTCGAATTAGGATTAATGAGTTTGAAAATGAATAAATAAAAGAACATCATGTGTGCTTGACGATGACCAAAACAGCAGTGCCTTTTATTTGTTTATTTATCGTACATTTTCTTGAGAGAGATATAAGATACAGCATGTGCAATGGCATTTAACTCCCATCACCTGATGCATTCCTGTAGCGAGTTCACCTTCAGTATTTCAGTTGCTTCTTAGACGACATAATCATCTGAAAGTGTCTTACAGACTTTAATCATACAATTTTATGTGAAAATAAACAGTGCTCTATATTTTGTAACCATATGTAATGATACATACATTTTGTTTTTTAAAATGTATTTAAGTGTGCTTTATGTTCATTTTGATGATTCTGTCAAAAAGTGTTCCAGTATTGGTCATCCTGGCAGTATAATTTGTACGTATTGTAATACGTTTAAGTGGTACAGATGCTTATTTTAACATAAATGACCTTAAAAAACTCAAACCTGGATAATGTTGTCCTGTGAATTACTAGCAGTGGACTGCTTTGGGTGTTAGCAACTTAGCAATGCTTTTTTCCCCAGAAGTGACATCACCGCATTGATGTCTCTTGCGGAGACAATACAATTTATATATTAATGGTTCTGAGGACATGAATGCTGACCGAGATGAGTGAGACGGTAGGGCCAAAATGGCATGTGCGGCTGATGTTTTGCCAACTTGGCTTTCTGGCATCAGTTGGTTAAGGAACAAAAATAAATGAAGAGTGCAGTTGTTTTACTTATGAGAAAAAACTTTTTAGTAACTTAATTTTAAAGCTCCTGAAAAGTTGTTTTTTTCTTTGTAAAGCTATTTAAATAGTTTTTCTCATATTAAAACAATCAGACTTATCTGTTTTTGTACAAAAAAAAACAAAACAACAACAACAACTGATGACAGAACTGATGCCAGAAAGCCAAGTTGGCAAAACATCATCTGCACATGCCATTTTGGACCTACCGTCTCACTCATCTCGGTCAGCCTTCATGTCCTCAGAGCCACTAATATATAAATTGTATTGTCTCCGCAAGAGACATCAATGCGTTGATGTCACTTCTGGGGAAAAAGGACTGCTAAGTTGCTAACACCCACAGCAGTCCACTGCTAGTAATTCACAGGACAACATTATCCAGGTTTGAGTTTTTTAAGGTCTCTTCATAGCATGACCTCTTCAAATATTGGCATTTGTTAATTGGGTAGCACCGCATTAGCCAATAATGTGTTATGCTACACCAGTCAGTGACGTAGTCCAGCCAATCCAATGCGTTGATGTCAATCATAAAGGCTACATGAGCATGCCTGGAGTCATAACACTCAGACGCAGTTTGAAAGAGGATATGAACTAATGTTGCATGAAGGAACTGCTGATGTTACACTTAATCATTTTAAAGAGCCAATCACACTAATTCACCATGAGTACCCTTTAGGGAAAAATGAGTACATTTACAAGAAGTTACTGTGTACAAAACCGAGACCAGCTAAATGATTCATTTATATGCATGATGTATTTCCATGGACAATTTTAATTTGCTATCTCTGTAAATATGCTACATCCAGCCTACGTGGATGATTGGCCTCTGCTCTTGGAGGAGACCAAGAGCTGCTTGTGTGACATAAGAGATTTTTTCTGAGATTTTTTTTTTAACCAAAAGGTTAAATAGAGACTCCTGGGAGATGAAAATGACTGAAAATGACTGAAAATGAAATAAAAATATTTGTTTGTATTGTAATCATAAGAAATGTGAAGCACATGCACCAATTACACCTTTTCCACGAATGTAGTTCAAGGGTGGGTTTGCAGAAGGTGCCTAAAAGCATTTCGGAAGACAAAAAAGTTGCTCTGTGCCAGGAAAACCATTTCGAGAGTACTTCACTGGTGTGTAACCGATAACTATTTACACATGAGGCACAGGGAATGGGCTTACCAACAAAGCCGACGAACACTTTCTGACCACCATTTTAAACTAGAAATAGTTTATAAAGCTGCAAAGAAGGGATGTCCCAGAGTGCGTAAAAAAAAAAAAAAAATCAGTAGATGGTTATGTCATATTATGTTTATTCATGTCAAACACTGTCAGGACACTGACAAAGAGACAGAGGGAGATGGCATCTGGCTCCTCGTGAAGCATTATTGCATGGTTTTCCCGTTACATGGGACACCCTGAACAAAAGAGAGCTAGTATAGCAGCTAGTCTATCTGTCCGTAGTGTAATAGTGTAGGGAACCTGGCTCTGTGCTGGTTCTCTAGTATGTGGAAAAGCAAAGCGGTTCTTAAAAGGTTTGTGTGTTGAACTATCTCCAAATGCCCCCAGCCCCAGCCAAGAAACAGCACCTAATTCACATGGTGGAAAGGAGATAAATGATGCACACACAGAACGGAGCAAAGGACATCGGCAATATAACAACCTAATCAGAAATATCATCCAGCTGTTGTCTTTGAATTAAAATTATTTTTCATGAAGGCTTTAATGCTGGATTGTTTTCTGAGTTCCCTCTAAAAGCACACATCTGGGTGATAGAAGTATAGTGATGCTTTCAACACTCATGAGGTCAAGGAGGAGAAAAGAGCGAGAGAGAGTGAGCGAGAAAGAGAGAGAGAGAGAGAGAGAGAGAAAGAGGTAAAACTCTAAGCTGAAGCATGCCTGTACTGTGAAAACCAACACAGCTCGGCTTTTAACCAGAACCACATGCAAGCCCTTCCATGGCCAAAGCAAATGAATGAACATTTGTTCCGAACAAAACCAAGATGTGTACCAGCAAGCTGATATTCAGTAGTAAATGTCGCTGCCATTTTCCCTCATACGGTACACAAGAGCTCTGCAGGTCGTAACGGAATTTTTAGGGTGACTTATTCCTCGTTTGTAGCCTTACGAAACATCTTATGCTCTCATCAATGTTTCGATCCTGACTTTTATCAGACAGAAATGAGAAAGCTATGCAGACCAGATAACGTTTGTGTAATACTGATATTGAGTGTTTTATCCCACAGGACAGATTCATTGACTGAAATGATAAAAAAATAAAGAGAATATACATATGAAAAAAGAGCCACTCTGTGGAAAGTACAAAGTACAGTATGTATACAATGAGCAAAATTTTATTTGACTAATATGATTAAAAAATAGAGAGAGGGGATTTTTTTTTTTTTTTTTAATTTCTTTGGTTTGAAGCATACAGTAGCAAATTCCTGCCACTCAGGTAAGAGAAAACACACTATCACATAAAACCAATAAATGTTTACTATTATAACAATTATATTTATCTGTTAATGAAAAGATTTTTTCCCCCCACATTATAACAGTATATTTTCATGTTATTCTGGCATATAAACATAATGAAGAAAACTTTGAGTGTTTTAGCATTTACCAATTTAGCATGTCAAATAGCATGAATGTATATTTACTGCCAGGACGAAAAATAAAAGTTGCACACGCCAATATTTTCTTGGAGTGCATTTAACCTATCACAGCATGTAATTTCCATGGCATTGTTGCTCCAGTTGTTCCGATTGAGGCTCAGCAACATTCACATCGTAAAAAAAAATTAAACAGCTGATGAGCTGAATGTACCGAATGAGCAGATTATCACATTAATGGACTTTTTGTTCTCTAATGGCACGGATATAAAATGGAGACTCAAATAATGAAAGAGTGGTTCAGGGAGCATGGGAATCATTTTCACATATGTATTGGCACCATAGAGTCCTGACCTTAACCCTATTGAAAGTTTTTCAGATGAACTGTAGAAGACTTTATGGAGTGGTTCAGTTTTCCCCTCATCAATTCAAACTTTGGTGAAAAATGAACCCGACACCAGACGGAAATAAAAGTTGCTTAAATGGTACCTGTACCCAAAATTGACATCGTTAAAAAATATCCATACCTTATTATTAACTTTTAAACATCACGTGATGTCGGTAGTTTATGTATAAGTCCACATTTCCTTTTCTTTTGTATGACATTCCTTGCTCACGAAGGTTGAGCGCGCGCACATGTTGGCTTCTTTTCACCGGGGTTAAAGGTCATTGTGACGTAACATCATTGACAGTCGTATAGCCAACTGCAGAATGTCAGTATATTTTCCTCAAGCGATTCATGTTCTTTACAACAATAGCACTCCTGATCGTTTTTTTTTGACGCACGCATCTTCCACAAGAGCACCAAATATTTACTGGTTGTTTGCTACGATTTTCCCGTGTAAGAGCTTCTGCCGACTCTCCAATATCGTCCTCCGAATCGTCACTTTCCTGGTCCGATTTCACTAAATGTGGATAGTCTTTCTTCCGTGGTTCATATAAATAACTTTCAGCTCCTTCTACGAAATTGTCTTCGTCCATGGTTTAAAAAAAACTACTATAATGTCTGTTTTTTCCAAGTTTTCGTGAGCTTGTGTTGTTGTGTCAGGTATATAGCCTTACGTTTACATTGCAATCTCGCAGTTCCTGGAGAGGGTTTTTCAACGATATGACGTCACAGGAAATGCGACGCTGCAAAACTCCTGTGCTCTGAAGCTTGACGTTAGTGAAGCCCTTAATTCGCTTAAAGCTGGTTTGTGAGAGAATATAATAAACACCTTATAGGTGTTTTGTCACTAGCTATACACAATACATCAAATTAGGTATATGAGCGCTTTCACTACAGGTACCCTTTAAGTGTGTTGAAACAATGGCATGACGATTACATGCAGTAAACAAGGCTCAAGGCAAAATAACAACATATGCATGTCTGTGTTACTTGTTTTTTGCCCCGGCAGTCTGTAACCTGAAATGAAAACATGTTACAACGTGAAAGTCTTATCAACAACGACAAATAAAAATGTTAGGTTTGTAGGCGTGATAATTTCTTATGTTGGGATAACACGAAATGTTTGACACTATAACTTGATAATGGTCTTTCCTTTTACCTGAGTGGCGGTAAGACACTGCCGTAGAAACAGGTGGGACAGGTTAAGACGTGAGTCATAGTATATGGCAAGAAACATTTCTGACAGTATTCCCAGCCTTTAACAAGTTTAGACCTTGTCCACATCAGTAGAATCTAATTTATTTCCATATCCATGTCATGTCCATGACAATGATGATGTTGACGATGAAGATGATTTTGTGGAGCTCATGATCCTGACAAATGCTGGGTTTATCCTTGTAAACACTGAAAGTGCATGCTTGAGCAAGCTCACAAGCATAACACACATAACACACTGTGGCGTTAGAATTATAAGTTAGTGATAATGGAATGCAGGGAAGTGTGAAATGGGAGAACATAACGGGGATGCACAAAATGGAAAGTCTGTTCCTAGAATAACTGTAATGTCAGTCATGAGTCCACAGGTGGGGTGACACAGCACAATGTACAGCCAGGAAATGCTCTGCCTCACAGGACAAACTCCTTGGCAATGAGAAATGGTCTTTCCTGGCATGTGTGGCGGCTACGAAACAGGCAGTATGCTTTCCAGACACCACCATGAGCTCAGTCTCTAAAGATGGAAGAGCCACAGCAAAATGGGATCAGATTACACTAATTAAGCCATGACTGGCGGTGTTGTGTTGCTATAATTCTATTACAGAGTGCTGGAATTAAGACAGATTTGGGCAGTGAAGAAAGAAAGCCCCAAAGTCTCTAATAACGTTATTGTTTAATTAGTCTAGGATTTTTTTTTAAAGATAATTAAATACTGAACTCATGTTGATCATTTCTCTTCATCCACGATATATATCTTCCTATATCCAAAAACCTCAGGCTTTCATGGGAGTGATGATGTGCTCTGCAGTTGTGAAGCTAAATGCCTCTGGGGTTTACACATGGGTCCAAAATTACACAGTTAGCTACTTACTGCCTACTTACACAGCAATTATATCCCACCCCGAAAATTAATGGGACTATATTAAGTAACATTTTGTAATGTTTAGTGACAAACATAAACATGATGGAATAATTATGAAGAAATTGAACGTTACTGGGGCAAATGTAGCACAGAAGCAATACTACATTCAGGTAAAGGAAGGTTGGTGTGTTGGATTATTTAACTGTATATTGGCTCTTTTATGCTTCTTATAATTCAGCTGTGTTTACTTTTCAGGTTTCAATTAAGTCGTGTGGCCCCTGAGTATTTCTCACTAATGTGCATGTATGCCGAGTAGATGAACCAGCCTATTGCTTCATGATGAAGAAATTTTAAGGAATTAAAATTGGAATGCATTACCCTAAAGGTGCTCTGTCATAGCTGTGGAAAATTTCACACTGTCTGACCAAAAAGCATCACGCACTATAATATTTTTTGTCAGAACGCACTTAGCCTTGATTACAGCGTATGAGCATGCAATGGTTGCTTCAGGTGGTCGGGTTGAGGCTCAGTAATGTTATTCAATAAAATGAAGTCAGCTGATGAGCTGATTGTACTGAATAAGCAGGTTATCACAGCAGTGAAGTTTTTCTTCGCTGATGGCACAGATATAAAAAGAGGACTCAAATAATCAAAGAGTGGTTCAGGGAGCATGAGGAATCGTTTTCATATGTATTGGCACCCCAGAGTCCTGACCTTAACCCAATTGAAAGTCTTTTGGATGAGTTGGGAAAAAAGTTTATGGAGTGGTTTAATTTTCCTGCCATCAGTACAAGATGTCAGTGAAACATAAATTCAACTCAGGATAGAAATAAATGTGGTGATATTGCTTAAATTTGTCATTTAAAAAAACCATGGTGATAACACACTGTAATCAGAGATGGTCCAACAAAATATAAGACTGCAAGGCTTGTTTTCTGCCCAGGAATGGATGTTCCAAAAATGACTAGTATATACTGTATATATGTATGTACAGTAAACATGAATTTTATTAGATGCATATGTGTAATAAAATATTATACTGTCGATTTGTACATTTCGGTTTGTGGGTATTATCCTTTGGGATTTTATATATCACAACAATAAAGATAATAAAGCAGCCAGAAATATTCAGTAGAAAATGGTTAACGTTGACTTTTTCAAAAGAGAACAATGTTCTTGAGAACTTTTAAGTTTTTGTTCTTTTGAGTTCTTGTTGTATGAAATCTTGTGAATGAGCACCAGCCATGACAGGCCCCTTTAATGGACAAATAATTATTCAAATGAATAATTAATCATGTAAATATTTGTTGTTGTTGTTGTTTTAATAGAAATAAAATTGGTTGTAAGTGACCCTCTGGGATGTATTCATTTTTATATACCGTGCAATTTAGTTAAGTTAGACTATAATCGCTATTTTAAAACTGGTACAGTATGAGATATCTTTATTTTTCTGTTCAATTGTTCATGACACCACACCATTATTTATGTTTCATTTCCTCTGACTTTTAAACAATTTCCCACAAAATGCCATACTGAATGATTTTTGCTGATCACCCTGTCTTTCATTTTTGACTGGGATTCTCTACTTCACATTAAAATACCAGCTTCTCAGATCTCAGTGTCATCTATAATATTCCTCGGATCAATTTATGTGTACGTCTGCTAAAAATGTGGTAATATCAAACACAAGGAGTTAAATTAAGTCCAATGAGAAACGCCACTCCGTAATTTTCACATGCTCTTAAGGGAAGTAAACAAGTGAACATGCAGCCATAAGAGCATTAAGAGGCTCTTCTGTCCTGATGCCATGTGACCGCAGAGGCATATGACTTCCATAACTTTCCCTGCTCCTAATCTGCTGATGGCAGTGCATAATTGAGTCAGTGTTGTTTCAGCTTGGCATGTCCATTGCCTCAGCTTGAGAAGACACTCGACTTCACCCTGCCTGAAAACACATTGTGAGGCACTTCACATGATCATCTCATGCAACGAAGGAGGAACACGAAATACAAAGGACAATTCTATACATGAATGTAGCTTTTCTTAGGAAGTATCACTTGCATTAATCAGTTGTTCAGCAACCTTAACCACACAGTAATTAAATTATAGCCTCTATGCTTGGCAATGTAATAAGAAGACAAATGTTGCTTGGCTATTCCTGGTCGTACAGACTGAAAGGCCAAGTCAAAGAAGGCCAGGTCATGAGGGCACAATGAGGAGAAATACACTGCGTGTCGGGAATTTGTGATAAGATCATATCTGTCTATCTATCATCTATCAGAAAGGCATTCCAGATGCCTTATGAAATTAAAAGCCTACAATAGGCACTCATGTCATTTGTTTTGGCTACAGAGACTTAAATATCAGCATAAATAATCTTGTACTTAAGATATCATGACTCCAGCTCGAACACACACCTTATTTTACTCCTCTCGGTAATAATAATAATAATAATAATAATAATAATAATAATAGCTGTAGTAGTAGTAGTGGTAGTAGAGCAAATAAATGTAAATATATATGGGCACACTCATAGGACCAACTGCAATTTTCATAATTTTAACTTCCAAACACTATACATAATAATTTATTTCATATTGCGTCTGAAAGCATGATACACAAAGATTCATGAACAGAAAACGGAGAGAAAATATATTTGTCTGTACCGCATAATGCAAATTCAAAGACTCAAATTAGTGCAATTATTTGTCTCATTTTAATAAAATTCTACTTTAGAGTCTGAACTTCTATTACGTGGAGCTTGTATATAAAAATTGGTACTGAAAAATATTCATCTTCTTCAAATGTTAATTTATTCTAAGCTAGCTTCTGAAACTCTTTCAAAACCTGTGGTGCTTTAAAAAGTGCTTGATATTTCCGTCATCAATTTTTCATCTATGATGATATTGTTGATATATTTAAAAATATTGCCCTCTGCCTTACTTTATTTAATCAATTTATAGCTCCTCTGCAAACTTTTCAAACTGAACATGATGATGTGTAACAAGCACTAGTTTTCATCAAACAAATGTCCTTCAGTATCAGACACTTACACAGAAAACACAAAATGTTCTTCATATCTAAGTATTAAGAAATCTGAGAAAGTTGTTGTCTTTATTATTTTTGCCTCTTGTGAGAAATGTATTGTATCTCTTATTCATATTTTGATGGAAACAGCATGAGAATCATACTAATTTTTGACCAATGTGAGACATATTTGGGCTTATTACTGTAGAGCTGCCTATATACAGTAATAATATTTGTTGTCCCCATTTCCTCCGGTTACTCTGGTTTCCTCGCACACTTTAAAACCATGCATATTAGGCTAATTGGCTGTTTATAATTGCCCTTAGATACGAGTGTGAATGATTGTGTGTGAGTGTTTGTTGCCCTGCAATGGTCTGGTGAGCTGTTTAGTGAGTACCCTGTCTTCACCCAGTGCCAGCCTCTATAGACCCTAGGATTAAGCCATTTGGCAAATAAGTGAGTGTGTGAGTAGGTATTATTTATTCCTTTTCTAAGATGCTTAATCCTAATTAGGGTCGAGGGGATGTTCGTGCCCATTTCAGCTAACTCTGGGGGTACAGTATTATTACAATATTAGGGGCAATTTGGAAGCACCAGTCAGCTTACTATACATGTTTTTGGACTGTGTGAGGACACCAAAGTATCCAGAAACAAGAGGAGAACTAGCAGGGGGATCTTGCTGTGAGGCTGAATTATTATTATTATTATTATTATTGTTATTATTATTATTATTATTATTATTATTATTATTATTATTATAAGCAGCATCACTTTTATGCATTCTATATATATATATATATATATATATATATATATATGTGTGTGTGTGTGTGTGTGTGTGTGTGTGTGTTTAAATACATCTACTAATGCGACTGGACACATCATCAGTGATGCTCCTGGAGTCATTGGGTGTTTTGGGTCTGGATTCAGGGTGACTTCACTCATGGCTGAGGAACCCCTCCCTGGACCTCTTACAGTGGGCTCTATCTCGTGCGAGGCTTGGCCAGTTATGCCCTAGGCATTGAGTCAGGTCGTCGCGCCATCTTGTTTTTGGTCGTCCTGGTGGTCGTTTCCAGCTCCGGGGCATCCACTCTGTTACTCTGATTGTCCAATGGTTGTCAGAGAATCAGGCCACATGGCCTGCCCATCTGTGCTTGTTGTTGTTGATGGTGTGCACGATATCCCTCACTCCTGTTTGCTCTCTGATCCATGCGTTGGGCTTTCTATCCTTTAGAGAGACATTCAACATGAGGCGTTTGATTTTACTCTGTGCCACTGTGAGCGTTTCAGGTATTTCAACAGTATACAACCTCATCCAAGTGACCCAGCTGGGGCTGATTAGACCCCGCCTTAAGTCCAGTTGGTACACTAGCTACCATAACTCCATGGTTCTCCTCTCTTGAGCCACAGCCATCTTGAGGCCCTCTCTGCCGCTTCGGTGGTATTGCGGATGGCTCTTCTCTTCTGTTGCCCAGTGATGCCTAAACACCCCAGAGCTCTGGTGAAGGACTGTCCCGCAAAGCCTCTGCAACCAACCTCCACTGGAAGGCACTTCACCCTTGATCCTGATTGCTGACAGTCTTTCACCAGTCCCGTGTACTTGTAAAGCTTCCTCTCAAAGGCTCCTTCCAGGCGGTCTTCCCATGGGACAGTCAACTCCAGCAGCATCACTTGCTTGGTGGCCTCTGACACAAGGACAATGTCAGGATGGAGGGTGTTGACCGCAATATGGCTAGGGAACTTCAGCTGGTGTTCAAGATCCACTAATAGCTGCCAGTCTCTTGCAGAGGTCAGAATGCCTGCTGGTGGTCTTTTAGCTGGGGCAGCCTGCTCCCCAGCCCTCACAAAGTCAATGATGTACTTAGGGGGCGGAACTGCTTTGGCCAAGCCAATCCCGTGCTGATGGCCTCGGCGATGGTCTTCAAGACTTACTCATGCCTCCACCGGTAGAGCCCTTCTCCTAATGCTGTGTTGCAACAGCTTAGGATGTGTTCCAAAGTGCCTCTCTTGGAACACAATGGGCAAGCTGGTGATTCTACTAAGCCCCATGTGTACAGGTTCGATGGACTAGGCAGCACATTATACACTGCCTGGATGAGAAATATTGATGATTTGAGGCTCAGCTTTCCAGATCTCAGTCCCGGTTACTTTCTGGCACAGTAAATCTTTTGTGAACTTGAAGGGGTTGGCGATAAAAGCCGCTCGTTTTGCGTGCCCTCTCGCGTCGCCGCCTCCGATGCCACTCAGCCCGGTGGAGGACCCTTATCCTCTTCCGGTGGATGGACGTCAATTGGGCTAGACCTCTTTATACTGAGACTTCAGCGTTTTCATCTCTCTCCTTATGAGATGGATCTTCTCTGCTCTGTGGTTCTTTGTATAAGATGTTCTCGACCTTTTCTTCACTTGACTTCACCATATATATATATATATATATATATATATATATATATATATATATATATATATATATATATATATATATATATATCTCATCTCATCTCATCTTCTTCCGCTTAGTCCGGGGTCGGGTCGCGGGGGCAGCAACCTTAGCAAAGAGGTCCAGACATCCCTCTCCCGAGCCACTTCCTCCAACTCTCCCGGGGGGACACCGAGGCGGTCCCAGACAAGCCGAGAGACATAGTCCCTCCAGCGTGTTCTAGAGATAGATCTATATCTACAGATATATAGATATATAGATTTAGATAGATAGATAGATAGATATGTGTGTGTGTGTGTGTGTGTGTGTGTGTGTGTGTGTGTGTGCATATGTATAGTTTTGTAAAAAGAAAAAGAAAAGTTGACCACAGATAGGTGTGTGTGTGTGTGTGTGTGTGTGTGTGTGTGTGTGTGTGAGAGAGAGAGAGAGAGAGAGAGAGAGAGAGAGAGAGAGAGAGAGAGAGACCCAGTTAGTTCTTCTGAAGGTTTTAATTGTTGCATCCTCATCATCATTATCATTATCATCTTCTGCATATTCTGGGGTGGAATCACGGGGACAACAACCCAAGCAATGAGGTCCAGACATCCTTCTCCCCAGCCACTTGCTCCAGCTCTTCCGGGGTTCGTCAAGGTGTTCCCAGACAAGCCGAGAGACATATTCCCTCCAGCGTGTTCTAGGTCGACCTCAGGGTCTCCTCCTGGTTGGACATGCCCGAAACACCATACCATGGAGGCGTTCAGGAGGCATTCTGACCAGATGCCCGAGCCACCTCACCTGGCCCCTCTCAATGCGGAGGAGCAGCGGTTCTATTCTGAGCTCTCCTCGGATGGTAGAGCTTCTCACCTTATCTCTAAGGGAGAGCCCCACCACCCGGCAAAGGAAGCTCATTTCAGCCGCTTGTGTAAGTGATCTTGTTCTTTCAGTCACCACCCAAACTTGTGACCATAGGTGAGAGTTGGAACGTAGATCAACTGGTAAATTGAGAACTTTGCCTTACGACTCAGTTCCCTCTTCACCACAATGGACCGGTACAGGCTCCACTTTACAGTAGAGGCTGCAGCGATCCGTCTGTCAATCTCCCGCTCCATCCTTCCCTCACTCGTGAACAAGACGGGCAAGATACTTAAACTCCTCCACTCGGGGCAGAACCTCATTCCCGACCCGGAGGGAGCATTCTACCCTTGTCCAACTGAGGACTATGGCCTTGGACTTGAAGGTGCTGATTTTCATTGGTTCCAACTTGATGAAGCCAAAAGGACAACGTCATCCGCAAAAAGCAGAGAAGAGCTCCGATGGGCACCAAACCAGAACCCCTCAACACCTCGACTGCGCCTAGAAATTCTGTCCATAAAAATTATGAACAGAATCAGTGACAAAGAACATCCTTGGCAGACTCTAACCCTCACCGGAAACAAATTCAACCTGTTGTTACCAATACGGACCAAACTCTGGCTCCGGTGATACAGCGATCGAATGGCCCATAGCAACGGGTCCAGCATGCCGTACTCCCGGAGCATGCCCCACAAGATAGTCCGAGGGACACGCTCGAAAGCCTTCTACAAATCCACAAAACTCATATGGACAGATTGGGTAAACTCCCATGCTCCCTTCTAGATCCTGCGGAGCATATAGAGTTGGTCAAGAGTGCCACGCCAGGACGAAAACCACATTGTTCCTCCTGAATCCGGGGTTCGACTATCGGTCAAATCCTCCTCTCCAGTACCCCTACATAGACTTTCTCGGGTAGGCTGAGGAGTGTGATTCCCCAATAGTTGGAACACACCCGCTGGTCCCTCTTTTTAAAAACGGGGACTACCACCACTACCACCCTGCTTTGCCAATCCAGAGGTACAGCCCCGGATGACCACACGACATTGCAGAGACTTGTCAACCAAGACAGTCCTACAGCCTCCAGAGTCCTGAAATATTCAGGGCGGATCTCAGCCACCCATGGAGCATGACCACCAGGGAGCTTTTTGACTACCTCAGTCATCTCAGCACCAGTGATGGGCAGACCCCCACCCAAACCCCCGGGGTATTCCTCCTCCACAGGGGGCGTGTTGGTGGGATTGAGGAGGTCCTCGAAGTATTCCTTCCATCTCCCAACAACATCCCCAGTCTAACTGTTTAACTGCTGCATTTGCTTCTTATTTCTGCAGCAAACCCCCAAGAGCCTTCATTATTTTTTTGTCTGAAGTGTCCATAATTCACTGCTTTCTTTTCTTTCTTTATGGGAAAATAATGTATGGAAATTTATATTAAAATGTATAATAAAGTTTGTGCTGAAATTAAGTGCTCAAATAATTGTACACAGTGTTATGTGTTCATGTTTCTTTGTGTTTACAATGTCTTAATTACTAGATTCATAAATAGTGATGTAGCAGGGGTTAAACGTAAGTTTAAATGTGTTTTCTACTTAGATTTTGTTTGTTTTGTTTTTATTGATGAGACTATTATAATCATTTTCCCCTGTAAAACAGCTTAGACTTTGAATTGCATGCTGGTTTATACTAATAAAGCTGATTTTAATGTAGTTGATTTAAGTTACCTGTAGGTCGTTACTGATTTCTCTTCAGAAGAGTGAGCTCTATGCACCACCTAGTGGTGGTCATGTGTTCCTGCATGATTCAGATACAAACATCTGTTAAAAGCGCATCAACTCTATTTATGTCATTTATCTCGACAGGAACTGAGAAGAGTGTATAGTCACTTCGTGGCTTAAAAGAAGAACAACAGCACGGCTGAAAGTTACAGATAAATAAAGTGTAGAGTAATGGTTTGGACACTAGAGGGAGCCAACACTTCTTATGTTTTATAAGAAAGAACATTCGCAACATTCCACGGATGTTAACGTGTGTATTATGTTTGGTATGCATGTACTAGTCTCCATTCCAACTATGGTCACATTCATCATCCAAAACTGTTTTTTTCCCCCTTTTTTAAATTTTTCCACATATTATCTTTTACTCACAGACCGAGAATGAAGACTCAGTTCTAGGAACTGTTCTAATTCCTTCTGATCAAATCCCATTATAAAAGTATGGAACATAATCAGTTATTGTAGTGGTTTGGAACGTGGGATCCAGAGACTAGAGGGTACCATGACTCATAAATACAATAACATTATAAGAGTTATTACAATATATTTTGGGGCCTGAGCACAAATTTGACTCAGATCTGTGTTCTCTCATGGAAAGAAAAATATATTTTTTAAATTATTATTATATTATTCATCCATTCATTTTATGAACCACTTAGCAAGGAGACTGGCGTCCATCTCACTGACTCTGGGCGAGGGCAGAGTACACTCTGGACAGCTTACCAGGCCATCACAGAACTCCATTATTTTTGTGGAATAAATTTATATCTAGGGAAGTTGTGGAATTGTCATTTAATTGCATGCGTTTTCCTGGGTAGTTTCCTCCCTCAATCCAATGACATGCAAATTAGGCTCGGCGTAAGTGTAAATAGTTGTGTTTATGTGTTTTTGCACTGCAATGGTCTGTGTAACATAGGCTTCCCAGATTTAACTGTAACAGTGTTTAATTCGTGCTATAACAAACACAACAAACATGCCATCTTTCCACTTTACTTCTTTAATCCCATAATACATTTCAGAACCGGAATGTACCAAGTGTGTGTGTGTGTGTGTGGGGGGGGGGGGGGTGTATCATTAACAATGAATACTACATCCTGGTGAGCTGTTCAGGGTGTAACTCCTTCCCCCCACCCAGCGTTGACTGTGACAGGCTCCAGCCTTAGGCCAACCCTTGTTGGATTAAGCAACTTGGCAAACGAGTGAGTGAATGAGGTTTCGTGGAATCTATTGTACTGTTAAATATGTGGGCAGAGGTGGTTCGGTGGTAAGGTGCTGGATAAGTTGGGGGTTCAAGCCACAATGTTAACGGTTGTGCAGACAAATGCAGACAGATGGGTTATCAAAATCCAGACATGTCTCTCACTGTGTACGGTGAGAGGCATGTAAAAGAACCATTGCGGACTTGCATCAAGAGTAGGCTGCATAGCCGTCAGTGTTTCTCGGCCCTGTGATGTTCTGTTGAACTGTCCAGGCTGTCTGTGTACTCTACCTTCACCCAGAGTCAGGTGAGATGGGCAACAGCCTCCCGCAACCCTAATTAGGATTAAGTGGTAAAGAAAATGAATGAATGTATGAATTAAGGGTCAATATTATTAGGAATTGAGATGACATCAAACATACATTATGTTATACATATTTATCATGCAAATCACAGATATTACCTCTATACCAGATCGGTTGAGGCCCGGGTTAACAACGATAACCAACAGGGTGCTGGTGGAAATTGGACTACTGTTGGTCGAAGAAGGAGAGGCAGGAGGCGTGTCCGTAGGCAGAGAGAGAAGAGGAAAAGCATGAGTCTAGGACTGAAAGTAGGTACTTTGAATGTTGGAACTATGACAGGAAAAGATAGAGAGCTGGCTGACATGATGCAGAGGAGGAAGGTGGACATACTCTGTGTTCAGGACACCAGGTGGAAAGGTAGCACTGCTAAAAGCTTAGGAGCAGGGTTTAAGCTGTTTTATCATGGTGTGGATGGGAAGAGAAATAGACTAGGAGTCATCTTGAAGGAGGGGTTTGTCAGGAATGTTCTAGAAGTGATAAGAGTGTCAGACAGAGTGATGAGTCTCAAGTTAGAAATTGAAGGTGTGATGTTCAATGTTGTTAGTGCTTATGCCCCACAGGCAGGATGTGAGCTAGAAGAGAAGGAGAGATTTTGGAGTGAATTAGATGAAGTGATACAGAGTACCCCAAGAAGTGAAAGACTTGGTGCAGACTTCAATGGACATGTTGTTGCAGGTAACAGAGGGGACGAGGAAGTGATGGGCAGGGTGGTATCCAGGACAGTGACATAGAAGGACAGATGTTGATGGATTTTTCAAAAAGGATGGAAATGGCTGTGGTGAATACTTTCTTCAAGAATGGACAGGAGCATAGGGTGATTTATAAAAGCGGAGGTAGGAGCACACAGGTAGACTACATCTTGTGTAGACGATGCAGTTTGAAGGTAGGCAGTGACTGCAAAGTAGTAGTGGGTGAGAGTGTTCCCAAACAGCATAGGATGGTGGTGTGTAGGATGACGCTGATGGTGAGGAAGGTGAAGAAGGCAAAGGCAGAGCAGAAGACAAAGTGGTAGAAGCTGAAAAAGGAAGAGTGTCATGTTGTCTTCAAGGAGGAATTGAAACAGGCTTTGGGTGGTCAGGAAGTGCTTCCAGATGACAGGACAACCACAGCTAATTTGATCAGAGAAACAGATAGAAAAGTACTTTGTGTGTCCTCTAGAAGGAAAGTAGATATGGAGACTTGGTGGGGAAATGAGGAAGTGCAGGAGTGTGTACAAAGGAAGAGGTTAGCTAAGAAGAAGTGGGACATTGAGAGGATCAAAGAGAGTAAACAGGAGTAAAGGGAGACACAGCGTAAGGCGAAAGTAGCGGTGTCAAAGGCCAAACAGAGGGTGTATGATGACTTGTATGCTAGGTTGGACAGTAAGGAGGGAGAAAATGATTTAAACAGGTTGTCACAGCAGAGAGAGATATTGTGGAAGGACGTGCAGCAAGTCAGAGTGATAAAGGACAGAGAGGGAAATGTATTAACTGATGACAGAAGTGTGCTGGGAAGATGGAAAGGGTACTTTGAAGAGCTGATGAATGAAGAAAATGAGAGAGAAAAAAAGAGTAGAAGAGGTGACCGTTGAGAAGCAGGAAGTAGCAAAGATTAGTAAGCGTGAAATGAGGAGGGCACCCAAGTGAAGAGTGGAAAGGCAGTTGGTCCTGATGATATACCTGTGGAGGTATGGAAGTGTCTAGGAGAGGTAGCAGTAGATTTTCTGACAAGAACATTCAACAAGGTCATAGAGAGGGAGCAGATGCCAGAGGAATGGAGGAGGAGTGTGCTGGTGCCCATTTTTAAGAACAAGGGAGACGTGCAGAGTTGCGGCAACTACAGAGGGATAAAGTTGATGAGCCATACGATGAAGTTATGGGAAAGAATAGTGGAAGCAAGACTAAGGGCAGAGGTCAGCATTTGTGAACAACAGTTTGGTTTCATGCCAAGAAAGAGCACCACAAATGCAACGTTTGCTTTGAGGATGTTTATAGAGAAGTACAGAGAAGGTCAGACGGAGCTGCATTGTGCCTTTGTGGATCTGGAGAAAGCATATGACAGGGTGCCAAGAGAAGAACTGTGGTATTGCATGAGGAAGTCTGGAGTGGCAGAGAAGTATGTTAGAGTGTTGCAGGACTTGTATGAGAGATGACACTGAATATGTGTTATTTTGATGGCCAAGTTAGCTCGTAGTTGTACTGATTTTATACCCAACAAACTAATATGCCCAAGAATAAAGTAATTGCATAAGACAAAAGGCAGCTAAAACTAGGTGACATTAGCCTAAAGGTTAAATAACATCTTCTTTCGGCTTTACCCTTCAGGGGGTCGCCACAGCGAATCATCTGCCTCCAGCTCACCCTATTCTTTGCATTTTCTTCTCTTACACCAACGACCTTCATGTCCTCCTTCACCACATCCATGAATCGTCTCTTTGGTCTTCCTCTAGGCCTTCTGCCTGATAGTTCCAACCTCAGCATCCTACTACCAATATACTCACTATCCCTCCTCTGGACATGTCCACACCATCTCAATCTAGCCTCTCTGACTTTGTCTCCAAAACGTTTTACATGTGCTGTCCCCCTGATGTGCTCATTCCTAATCCTATCCATTCTCGTTACTCCCAAAGAGAACCTCCAGCTCTGCCTCCTGTCTTTTCCCCAGGGCCACTGTTTCTAAACTATACATCAGTGGCCTCAACACCACCTTGTACACTTTTCTTTCATTTTTGCCAATACCGTCCTATCACACATCACACCGGACACTTTTCTCCAACCATTCCAACCTGCCTGCACACGCTTCTTCACCTCTTTTCCACACTCTCCACTGCTCTGGATTGTTGATATAAAAAGGTTAAATAACATCTCATTTAAAAAAAAATAAATAAAAATAAAAAACCCTCCACCAACAGAACAAGCAGCAGCTAAAACAACAGTTTTATATTTGGATGGAGGGAATACAGCATTGAGCATTGTGGACATTAGTGATTGTTTCCTCAAAAAATTGACTGTGACAACCATTTCAAACAAAACAAGCTTTAAATGTGTGAATGGCTTTCATACCCAGTTTATAATCATTAGAATGAAGGTCAAAATGGACAGGCACTTGTAACAGACATAAGGTTTGTATATATTTGCAGCACTAAGACAACCCCACCAGAAAAACAGCAGCAGAATATATTGCAGACATTATAAAACCAACATTTTCCTTTTATTTCCAACAATAATAAACAAAAGGTCTCAAATATAATCAACAGTTCATAGAAAAACTAGACTATAGATCTGAAAAGAATGACTAAAATCTGAATAATATTGGGGGGGGGCATGTTCACTTAAAGCAAACAAATAGATCAAATAAATATATAAAAAGTCAATACATATTACACGTAGGGTGTACCCAGCCACAAACAAAGTCTGGCCAAAAGGTATATTTCTTGTCGTATGGAGCTTCTCTTAGGCACCTGCCTAGTTCTCGGTCACATTGGCAAAGGATTTTCTCACATCTATCTTGAAGGGAATCTGGAGAGAGGCCATATTAAAACCACATCAGGAATAGTTTCTTTAAAAACCACACTTTACGCTTGGATGAAGTACATACTGGTTATACAGGTACATACATGTGCTATATCGGTACAAATAAAGAATAATCACCTTCGGCTTACTGGAAACCACTTTGCTTTACTATATACTATGTAGGAACATAAAAGCACTTGAACCAGATTTTTGTGGTTTATTTTACATTTTTAGAGCATAAGAATTATCATAGTGCTGGTGGAAATTGGACTACTGATGGTCGAAGAAGGAGAGGCGGGAGGCGTGTCCATTGCCAGAGAGAGAAGAGGAAAGGCATAAGTCTAGGACTGAGAGTAGGGACTTTGAATGTTGAAACTATGGCAGGAAAAGGTAGAGAGCTGGCTGACATGATGCAGAGGAGGAAGGTGGACATACTGTGTGTTCAGTAGACCAGGTGGAAAGGTAGCAAAGCTAGAAGCTTAGGAGCAGGGTTTAAGCTGTTTTTTCATGGTGTGGATGGGAAGCGAAATGGAGTAGGAGTCATCTTGAAGGAGGGGTTTGTCAGGAATGTTCTAGAAGTGAAAAGAGTGTCAGACAGAGTGATGAGTCTCAAGTTAGAAATTGAAGGTGTGATGTTCAATGTTGTTAGTGCTTATGCCCCACAGGCAGGATGTGAGCGAGAAGAGAAGGAGAGATTCTGGAGTGAAGTAAAGAGGATGAAGAATGGAAAGGCAGTTGGTCCTGATGACATACCGGTGGAGGTATGGAAGTGTCTAGGAGAGGTAGCAGTATATTTCCTTACAAGAACATTCAACAAGGTCTTAGAGAGTGAGCAGATGCCGGAGGAATGGAGGAGAAGTGTTGTGGTGCCCATTTTTAAAAACAAGGGAGACGTGCAGAGTTGTGGCAACTACAGAGGGACAAAGTTGATGAGCCATATGATAAAGTTATGGTAAAGAATAGTGGAAGCTAGACTAAGGGCAGAGGTCAGCATTTGTGAACAACAGTTTGGTTTCATGCCAAGAAAGAGCACCACAGATGCAGAGTTTGCTTTAAGGATGTTAATAGAGAAGTACAGAGAAGGTCAGACGGAGCTGCATTGTGCCTTTGTGGATCTGGAGAAAGCATATGACAGGGTGCCGAGAGAGGAACTGTGGTGTTGCATGAGGAAGTCTGGGGTGGCAGAGAAGTATGTTAGAGTGGTGCAGGACATGTATGAGAGATGTAAGACAGTGGTGAGTTGTGCTGTCGGTGTGACACAAGAGTTCAAGGTGGAGGTAGGACTGCATCAAGGATCAGCTCTCAGCCCCTTCTTGTTTGCTATGGTGATGGACAGGCTGACAGACGAGGTTAGACAAGATTCCCCATGTACTATGATGTTTGCAAATGACATTGTGATCTGTAGTGAGAGCAGAGAACAAGTGCAGGAAAATCTAGAGAGGTGGAGGTATGCCCTGGAAAGGAGGGGAATGAAGGTTAGCCTCAATAAGACAGTATACATGTGTATGAATGACAAGGCCCCAAGAGGAACGGTGAGGTTACAGGGAGCAGAGATAAGGAAGGTGGAGGATTTTAAGTACTTAGGCTCAACAATCCAGAGCAGTGGAGAGTGTGGAAAAGAGGTGAAGAAGCGTGTGCAGGCAGGTTGGAATGGTTGGAGAAAAGTGTCCAGTGTGATGTGTGATTTTTTTTTTTTTAATATTCATTGAATTAAAAAAAATAAGGAAATTAAGGAAGAATAGGGGGGAAAGTTAAGGAAAATGCCACAAAAACAAGGCCAATTATGCAAAAAAAAAAAAAAAAAACCTAAACAAACAAAACAAAAACAACCCAAAACCTCCCATCAAAACTACTTACATTTTTGTGAGGTGCGCATCTGAGTGCATGCAAGCACATCAGCATGTGTGTGTATTTATATTTTATTTACATATTATGCATTATTTTTCAATGTTTAATTGTTATAAGCATTCATAGCATTGAATATGTATTTATAGATATTATATATATGTATGTATATATGTCAATGGGGGGGGGGGGGGTCCATCCTACTTCGTGAAATTCGATAGTCGCGGGGGGATCTCGGTCCCAATTAACTGCTGAAAGTGAGGGCTCCCTGTACAATACAAGGGGACATAAGTGAGACTTATTCATTATCCCTCATTCAGACTTATTTGCATATGCTACACAGGGCTATATAAACATATTCCATAATGGCATCTTTTTAAATTCATGACAGGAATCATGCTGCCTGCTCCCAGTGTAGCTCGAGATAGCAAACCGATCTGATCGCACAATTACCGTGTATCATACATTACGATATATATAATGTGGTAGTGAAAGGCGAACTGCTTCGAGTTGCAAAAACATTAAAATAACTTACCTTATTTTACTTTTTTGGATTTGGAGTAAAGAAGAAACAAGGGAAATATTTTTAGCAAACATGAACACGTCACCTCTTTAAATATCCTTATGTGACTACTTTCCAAGCAATTGACTACAAAAAAAAATCCTCCAATAATTTCACCATATATTTAGGTTTCCATGGTGTGTTTATGCTTGCAATTACTGTGGTTTGTAGAGCCTTAAAATATCATGACATGAAAGGACAAAATGACGCTACTCAGGCTCCCACATCCCCCGCCCTTGTTTTACCCAACGGATTCACTATGTTCCTAAAAATCTGTTTGAATGACTGTGGAACATAAATCAGAAAAATGCATTTCTGCAGTTTTATGTGTTTTCTAATAATAATAATAATAATAATAATAATAACAATAATAATAATAATTATTATTATTATTATTTTACTATACCATCTATTTTATAATGTTGGTTGATATGTCTTGAGAATGAACTCTGAATTAGGCATGAATGCAGATTGCAATGTGACATAAAAACAAGTTGACACTTATCAAACAGCCTTAATTCAAGGCCTCTGAAATCCAGTTCCTTCCAGAAATGCAGAGAATTGTTTAAGAAACAGAGAACTGAGACACTGACAGAACAAAGACAACACAATGCACGGATAACTGTGTGATGATAGTCCAATCATATCTTAAGGTCAGATCGAAGTGGTACCATCTCGGGGACCTTGGGGTAGTGTAAATAAAGAAGTTTTAAAGCAATTCTTGTTCTACTTGTTTAACCCTGAACCTATGAGAAAGAAGAGAATATTGCTCCACATCATGATTCATGAGAAGATTCCATTTTCATCAGCAAGGTGTCTAATTCATGCAGTTAATTTCAGCTTTAATCTGGATTACACAAAACTATTTCAAAGCTCTTGTTCTACATAGCATACGGCTAATATTTCTTCCTGTAACACATACCACACTCAGCCTCTTTGTTCTTGCAGGTCCACTGATACTTGTCAGTCATCGTCTGACAGCCTGCGTTTTCGGCATCACCATAGCAACAGTCGTGTTTGTGGCAACACCTACAAGTGCATTTTTAGAATATCAACTATCAAAAAAATTTAAAACCATTGATGATAAACAAGTTGCAGGAGGAACACTAAACCACATACAAGGCTAGAAATAGAAGGCAATGAAACTTTAAATGATTCAGTTGCACAACACATTGCAAAATTACAGGGATCCCTTACTTTCTGCATTTAATTGGGACAGAGATCCCTATGCAACCACGGAATTCCACAAAGTAGGATCAAACCCCCCAACCCCCGACTGACGTATACGTACACGTATAAGTGTATATAATATCAACAAATACATATTCAATGCTATAAATGCTTTATAATAAACAATTAAACATGAAAAAAATCATCCATAAGATGCAAATAAAAAATAAATACACACACACATACAGACACGCATGTGTGCACGCACTCAGATGCGCACCTCACAAAAATGTAAGTAGTTTTGATTGGAGGTTTTGGGTTGTTTTGTGTTTGTTCAGAGTTTTTTTTTTTACATAATTGGCCTGGTTTTTGTGGCATTTTCCATAACTTTTCCCCCTATTCTTCCTTAATTTTTTTAATTCAATGAATATTTAAAAAAAAAAAAAAAAAAAAAAACCGCGATGCACTGAAGCTGCATGAATTGGAGCGTGAAGTAGCGAGGGATCCCTGTATTCACATAACCATCAGTAATCCTGATCACATCAAAGGATACAGCAAAGCCAAAAAGAACACATTTACCCAGGAAACAATATCTATGGGCGGTATGGTGACATAGTAGTAGCGAGTGTGGAGTTTGCATGAACTCCCCACAAGAAAACATCATGCATGTCAGGATAACTGACTGTTCTGAATTGACCCTAGGTCTGAGTGTGATTGGTTTTTGTTGTGTTGCCCTGTGATGGACTGGTGAGCTAGTCAAGGCTTACCCTGCCTTCACCAAGTATCAGCTGAGATAGGCTCCAGCCTCCTCACAACCTTAGTAGGATTAAATAGTTTGACAAATAAATGAATGAACATCATCTGCATAAACACACTGCACAAATGGACATGAAACACTTTCCTGCTGTGACATGATTCCACTTCTTAAAAAAAAAAAAAAAAACAACACATTTTAAAAGGTCTGAATGATTCTATAATTCAAGAGGACCCAAATGTAACCATCTGCTCCAAATCATTCCTTAACTTACCATGTATGGTCATGGTACCTTGTATGTCAACCATGTATGGTTTTGCTTCTAAGTAAAATTTGTACAATCTTAACAAAATAATAACCTAATGATGCAGTTCTTGGTCTTGATTCCACTAAAATCTGGGATTTCTGTGCGAAGAAGTGAAATGGGTCTTCATTTTCTAAAAACCCAGACGATAATATAATGTTTAGGTTTATGTGGGTTTTGCCTGTGGTGAGTGCTGGCCTGGGTGGAGCTATTTTCAGACATCCAGAACTCAGCTGGTTTCACCAAATAGGTTTAGGAAATATCTGCATATAGTTAACAATGTTTTTAAAAACTCGAACAACATTAGTGATATAAATATTTGTATATTATTATTATTATGAATTATGTGTTACCAGTCTGAGCTGTCTCTGGGCCAGCCTTTTCCTCCAAGCCCACAATAGCAGCCATACATAATATAGGCTAAGGCAGTCCTCCCTGTACTGCATTTGATGATGCCAGCAAGCTCCATTAGACTTCTCTTACTCCTTCCAGAACTCTGGGTCACCGGTGAAGCCACACTGACTAATAAGGAAACATCGTTGCTTATTAATATATACACGGTAATGGTGCAAACCTGACTGGTTTGCTATAGCTGAATAGTCGACATTATCTACTTTCCAAATTCTGGATAAAACTTAAAACAATTGACAATAAAAATAAAACATAAGAAAAATAAATTGAAGCAAAATTTTATGTTCCTGTGTAGGTCAGTGCGATAATGTAGTGGTTGGCATGTTTGCTTCAAAACAAGAAGGTCCAAAGTTCGAGTCCTGGCCTCAGCGAGGGCATTCATGTATGGAACCTTCATGCTCTGTCAATGTTTGTGTGAGCTTTCTTCGGGTACTCTGGTCTTCTCCCACAGTCCAAAGCCATGCACATTAGGGTAACTGGCTGTTCTGAATTGCCCCCAGGTGTGAGTGTGAATGATTGCATGCATGCCACGCAATGGTCTCGCTAACTGTTTGAACGGTGGACAAATCGCTGTATGGTACACAACGTTGGACCAGTTTATGAAATATCGACACAGTTCTCTACAGACTTCAAAACGCAGATGCTTGCAGAATCAAATGGGACTAAACAACAGGAACCATTTGGGAACTCTTTCTGGAACTCTTCTGATAAAGGATCCTGCTGGGCTTTTGGTGACAATGAGTGAAGTGTCCAGGTGTCAGGTCAGACTGTCATATTGTATATTGGGCAGCTGTTTGAACTTGCAGCATGTGAATAGAAAATTCATTCATTCATTCAGGGATCAAAGCTCTGTGGAGAAGAATCGTTTTTATTTTGGCGTTCATTTTGAAACACACGGCGGAGAATCAGCGCAGAGGAGAGCAGAGGGCCGGGTTGAAGACAGGTTGAGGGAACTTGGACTAACTTCACTTCACTTATCCCTTAACATCCAAGGATGTCGTTGGGGCACCTTCATGGCGAGACTTGGGCTGATTTGGCCTGGCAGAGCCCATCCCTCTCCAGGTCGTAGAAAACACGCTGACGGCTTTGCAGCTATTCTTTATGAAAGTCAGCAATGGTTCTTTTACATGCCTCTCACCATAGACAGTGAGAGACATGGCCCGCCTTTGATAACCCAGTAAGCTGCACTGGGGGGGACAGTGACAACCTTGTGGGGACTATATATCGCAATATATATATAGACCACCACTGCCCTCTTGGACTAACTACTTTAGAGAATAGACGCATCAGAGGAGATCTCATTGAAGTTTTTTAATTTTTGAATGCTTTTGTGAATATTGACAGTGCTTTCTTTGAGATTAGGGAATATAGTGGCCTTAGGGGCCATTCCCATATGATACAAGTTAAAAGGTCAAGCTTGAATGTTAGAAAATACTTTTTTGTAACTGTACAGTCACCATGTGGAACAGCTTACCCCAATATGTTGTCAGTTCATCAACAGTAAACGACTTTAAAAATAATTTTGATTATTATTGTAATGGTTTTTGAGTTGTTATAAGTTAAGTTGTTATTAGTCAATGATGTGTACTTTTATGTACAACTTTGTACAGTTTTTTTTTTTTTCACATAATAAAAATGTTTTCAATGTTTAGGGCAGGGGTCACCAACCCTATGCCCGCGAGCACCCGGTCTCCCGTTGGTTCCTTCTCAGTCACCCGCTGGACTTGTTCTAAAAATAGCCCTTATGGTTCACAAAAAAAAAAAAAAAAATGCTGCGCCTTATGTAAATTCTACTGAAAGTTTCACACATATATTCACTCATGCCTCGGTTTTACGGACTTCGCTTTAACAGCTTTTCGGATGCAACGAACAAAATCTGTAGCTTCGGACTAGTCCAGATCGTCCGGACGCGGGCCGTTGTTTCCGAAAGTGACCGCCAGATGACCAGACTTCTTCTTTTCCTTTCGGCTTTTCCCTTCAGGGGTCGCCACAGCGAATCATCTGCCTCCATCTCACCCTATCCTTTGCATCCTCTTCTCTTACACCAACGACCTTCATGTCCTCCTTCACCACATCCATGAATCGTCTCTTTGGTCTTCCTCTAGGCCTTTTGCCTGATAGTTCCAGCCTCAGCATCCTATTACCAATATACTCACTATCCCTCCTCTGTACATGTCCAAACCATCTCAATCTAGCCTCTCTGACTTTGTCTCCAAAACGTCTTACATGTGCTGTCCCTCTGATGTGCTCATTCCTAATCCTATCCATCCTCGTTAAGAAATCTCGCGCAGTTAAATCTATTCAGCCAATCCTTATGTAGTGGGCAGGTCCGATACCTTGAAAGTCTAATTTTATTGGACTCGCACCTTACAGTGTTTATGTGACAGGAAGCGCGTCCCAAGTTTTGGCAATCAGCTGGTCTGCGGGTTAAAGTTTTTCCATGTCTGTCCATTTGTGTTTGTTTGCCAACTGTGCTTGGCTTCGTGGAAATGAGCCGATCAAAATGAGGGAAATTTACCTCTTTACTCAAAAACAACACACGCAGTCTGTGACTGTTGTTATAATCCGATAAAATTAGAGTTTGAAGATATCGGACACGCCCACATACTAGTGTACAGAAAGGCTCTCCGCTGCACGCCACAGTGACGTGGCATTGAAAATAGATGTATAGATTTACATGTGCGAGATTTATTCATCCGTTTTTGTTTTACTTGATGGCTTTTTTTTTTCGATGGTGCACCGGCAATGGTAGGATGCCGTGTGGGCTTCATTGCACATAGCAAGAATGACCCAGACTTTCCACCTTTCCTACACTACTACCATTGTATCATCCACCAGCAGGCGATATGCGCGAAAGTGACTGGGTTTGACCATATAATGTCCTTCTTCTTCTTTTCCTTTCGGCTTTTCCCTTCAGGGGTCGCCACAACAAATCATCTGCCTCCATCTCACCCTATCCTTTGCATCTTCTTCTCTTACACCAACGACCTTCATGTCCTCCTTCACCACATCCATGAATCATCTCTTTGGTCTTCCTCTAGGCCTTCTGCCTGGTAGTTCCAACCTCAGCAGCCTACTACCAATACACTGACTATCCCTCCTCTGTACATGTCCAAACCATGTCAATCTAGCCTCTCTGACTTTGTCTCCAAAACGTCTTACATGTGCTGTCCCTGTTGTAAAAATCATCAATAGCATTTGCGCTAAAGCCAAACAGCACCGGGCATTTAAGGTGCTTTTGGAGGAGCTTTTGGAAAGCAGAATATGGAGACCTGTTGCTGCATACAGAAATCCAGTGGCTCAGCAGAGGGCGGATTTTGAGACTTTTCTTGGCACTTTTGGGTGAAATAAAGGCGTTTATGCAGAGCAGAGAAGAGGACACCTCGCCCGTGAACAACACTGAGTGGTTGCTTGACCTTGCCTTTTTAAAAAACGTCACAGAAAAACTGAACAATTTGAACTGTGAGCTGCAAGGCACAGGGACGACTGTCACAAATATGGTAAGTGCTGTAAAAGCTTTTCAAGCTAAAATGAGCATTCTCTCTGCGCATTTGCAAAGAAAAAGTGTTGTGCACTTCCCCTCTGTGCAAAAAGTTCTGAGTGACAATGTTTCTGCATCTATGGCTTTTGATAAAGTTGTAGAAAAATACAGTACTGCCAAGTGATGAACAGACTGATGAAAGAGTTTGACAGCAGGTTTTGTGATTTTGAGCAAATTGAGCCATGTGTGTCATTCATTTCAAATCCCTTTATGTCGGTGGACATCACAGGTACAGCTGAGAACCTAAGTGCAACCTTCCCCTTGGATGCAGGGCAGGTGGAAATGGAATTAATAACTTTGCAAAATGAACCTTAAAGCACAACGGAGTAGCCCAAACTTTTGGAACCTAGTGGACATGGAAAAGTACAAATCTATCTGCACAACAGCTATGAAGGTTGCTTGTCTTTTCGGATCCACATATCTCTGTGACTCAGCCTTTTCCAATATGAACTTTATAAAAAAAATCAACACCGATCACGCCTAACTGATTCAGAAACTGATTTTTAGAAAACACCATGTCACCTGGTCAATGGATCATTGTTCATTGATTAAATCAGATACAAAGTTAGAGTTGACACAATCTAATGTATTGGGAAAAAACAATTTGAGTTCTGTTTTTTGTTGAATGAAATTGTGACATGTTCATTTGCAAAAAACAAATGTCACTTTGACAATGAAACATAAATACATTTATTTACAAGTACGTACTTGTCTTCAAGTTATGATTATTGTTTTTTTTTGTGTGTGTGTGAATACTGTGTGCTTTTGATTTCTTGATTTGTTTATACACATGTTTTGAGCTGGTAGCCCTCAAGCCATTTGGGAATCTTAAGGTCGCCCTCAGCTTTAAAAAGGTTGGTGACCCCTGATTTAGGGTGCATTACACCTATGCCCAGAGTCATAATTCTTCTGTCACTATATGATAAGTTTTAGTGGTGTTGCTTCTCTTTTGCAACTTTATGAATTAAATAATATATACTGATCTAGAAAAATCTGTATTTTGTGATACATAATTTTGATTTTTTTTTTTTGATTGATTGATTAACTGTTGGGTTTTTACACCCGAACCTTGTGGCTCATGAGGCCGGTGCTTATCCCCGGTTTCCATAGCATGAAGCGATCAGGAGTTGAACTCCTCCTGGATGGGATTCTAGTCCATTGCAGGTTACCTTCCCGGTATATTTTTACTGGTACACTTTTATACTGCTGGGTGAACAGAGGCACACTTGTGGTTGAGACCTTATCCAGGGGTCTTAGCACAGTGAGGGTTTCAGTGGGATTTGAACTCACAACCTTCCGATCATGAGCCCAGCACTCTAACCACTACACCACTGGCTCCGGTGGTGTAGATACATAATTGTCTATCTTCCTTTCGGCTTTTTCCCGTGTACTCGGGAGTCGCCACAGCGAATCATCTGATTCGCACATTTGATTTGGCAGAGGTTTTCACGTCGGATGCCCTTCCAGTCACAACCCTTTTGGCAAGGGACAGAAACACGCTGACGACTTTGCAGCCTACTCTTTTTACGAAAGTCAGTAATGGTTCTTTTACATGCCTCTCACCATAGACAGTGAGAGATATGGCCCGCCTTTGATAACCCAGTTAGCTGCACTGTGGTGTAGATACATAATTAACAGATTGATATTTATATAAACAGTCACAGAGCGTGGTATAAGTTACACTACTGTGTATGTTTTCTCCATAACTATCTGTAGAATATATATTTGTACTGAAGCGGATGTGGCTACTAGACAGGTTTTATTTTATCCATTCTCAAACAAACTGGGTTATTTTTCCTGGATGTCATTTCGAAGCACAACGTATTTATCTGTTAATCACCTGACTCGCGGAATTCTAAGGAAGTTAAACCCAGAACTTTCTCAGTGTCATTCATTCATATATATATATATATATATATATATATATATATATATATATATATATATATATATATATATACATATACATATCACATCACACAGACACACACACAGCATTATAAAAACACAACAAAATCACTACTCATGAATCATGTTTACTGATCTATGAGCATTTTTTCATTTCTATATAAATGTCAAACAGCATGCACTCTATAAACTATGTACACAAGCACTGTATCAACTTTAGTGCTGTGCAAACAACTTGGGCACAAGGAAAGAAATACTTAAGCACTAAGATGGCATCAAAACAAAGAAATTATGATGTTTCTACATAAAAAAAATCAATCAGTATTTGCGATCGTGGCCTGTTCTTTACTAAAAGGTTGTGGTCTTACTGAACATTTCACAGAACCTGGATTTTCAGACTGTCACACTTTCGTCTTATTGCAGCAAAACACAGAAGCCTTCATTCCTTGTGGGGTTTTTTTTTTTTTTTGTCTGAAAAATGGTTCTTTGTGTGAAGGACTGTTTTCTTTCTAACATACAAATATTTTTCTCTCACATTTAATTTTGATCTGAGAAACTGTTGAGTGTAATCAAAAAGGTGTTTGTACTGTTCAGTGATGTAGAAGACATGAATTAAAAATCCAAAAGTTTAACACGTGTGTGTGTGTGTGTGTGTGTGTTTATATAATACTACTACATACACATAAACACACTGATGTACCTCTTCATTATCTTCTAAAAAGTCACCCCACATGTCTTTGATGGCATATTCTCAACAGTGTGTCTTGTTCCTGCACCTGAGGTTTAAAAAATTCACTTAAAATACACTTTAAGTAAATTTGTAGTCAGAGAAAACTGGAAACTGACCTGAAAGGAGGAGGAAAGTCCGACACAACGCTGTCATTATGCGATTTGCAGTTTGTTTAGAGTCCCACCAGGGAAGGAGTCCACTCCGCACTTCAACAGGAGAAGGAGGAGCACAATACCCCAGCCTTTATTTCTCAGGCAGGTAAAAATTTAGGGCTGCACCCTGCAGCCAGGATGTTACAGGCTAGCCAGACCTGTCACTCTTTTACATAAGGCCTCGGATAATCTGAACAATTACTGCTTCCACAAATATTGCTTAACTCGTGATTTCCTTCTTATCCTTACATTCACTGTCTTAATTAAATATACTGTATTTGCAAATAAATAGGAAAATGCAAGTTAACACAGGGCAGTAGTGGCCTGGTGGTATAGGGCGCTGGATCACTGATCCTAAGGTTGGGGGTTCGAGTCCCACTCTCCATGGGTTATCACTGTCCTCACCAGTGCAGCTAACTGGGTTATCCGAGGTCGGCCATGTCTCTCACTGTCTATGATGTAAAAGAACCATTGCTGACTTTCGACAAGAGTAACTGCATAGCCTTTGGTGTGTTTATGCCCTGCGATAGCCTGGCGAGCTGTCCAGGATGTACTCTACCATCGCCCAGAGTCAGCTGGAATGGGCACCAGCCTGTCCATGACCCTAATTAGTATTAAGCGGTTACAGAAAATGAATGAATTTAACACGATCCTGGATTTATTTAAATAAAGCGTCGTTTCCATCCTTCGAACCGTGGCTCCCTTAGTGCCCCCCCCCCACACACACACACACACACACACACATATACATACATACACACACATATACATACACAAACACACACACTCGGTCTGTTATTAACTGTGTCCAGCAGATGGCGCACTTCAAATACAACCAGTCATATTGAACCCAATGACGAAGCTGTCGCAAACGTTGACTAATTCCAAAATAAGGAGTGGTGGTATATTATAAAGATATTTACCTCATCTTATAAACAGAGCCGGTTTTATTAGTATTTTGTTGTTGTTCGGGCATCTCATTGAAGGTGAGACAGCTGTTCACACACCACACGGTTTAACCCATAGTGTCACTTTGCTCAATGAAACCAAGCTAAATTGTTACTGGGTTAGCATTGATTTTTTTTCTGCGCAGGGTTTTTTCATGCTACCCGTTTATTGTCGTTTTCCTGTTGTTTAAAAAGCCACGGTTATGTTTATAAGGATGAAAGGATGAGTCAGCTAACCTCGAAAGCATCAATCATCATATTTGAACAGTTTGGTTATATCTTGAGGTATTTGGGGTAATATCTGAAGCGTTAACATGGGAATGTTGTATATATATATATATATATGTAAACACGACAGATGAATAGAGGAAGATAACGAGTGATTAATGGGTCACTACTGTTGGTTTCTGGTTCAAAACATTTATCGGTTAAATTTCAGTTGGGTTCCATGTTATTAGCATGGCCTGCCTGGATTGGGTGAACTTCCTTGATTATTTAATAAATATAAACATAAACACAGAGTTGCCAAACATTTAAAAATAACTTCAGTAACTATTGGGTAAGCTATTTATAGTTTTATTTGCAAAATAACCCTAATTTTTATATGCAACGTCACAGTGAAGGAATTTAGCCAGAATGCTAACCAGGCTACCTGTACTGTCTCTCATAGGATATACCCGGAAGTCTCCGAAAATACCTTCGCACTTCAAACGGGTTGTGGGTTTTCTTTTTCTTTTCAGGCTTTGGAATAAAGGGACGTTCCTACTACGCATGGGAACATGACAGGAGTGTGCCAGGACCGAAGCAGCCGGTGGCAGAGTATTGAGAAAGGGCTGCAGTTCATCCAGTGAGTGTGTCCTTCCTCCTCTACACAGATCTCGTCTAAACAAGCTAATAGTTGAGTGGAGTTTGGATCAGGAAAGTTGAACAGGTGACATGTTTGATGTGAGGTTGACGGACGGATCATGTGTGTGATGATCATAGGACACAGCAATGCCATGGGGAGGCATCATTCCCTGTAATCTGCTGCATTATAAGGTGACAAAGGAGTTCGATGGTTCATCTGTAATATACTGTACCTATAATACCTGGCAATCAATCTGGGTGCCAGAATTCTGGCGTAGGCGGCAGCCATAACAGCCTTTGTCATGACTGTATACGAAGGGCAAAAAAAAAAAAAAAATCCGCAGTAGAGGCCCAAAGTTCTTTCTCCAGAGTGTTTTTATTGAGACACCATCTCTAGCTAGCTGGCCGTTGAATCTAAAGAGTTCATCCGCCCTTTGATAGGTCTTGTTTTTATTCTTACTGGGCTGCTAGCCACCCTCTTCACCAAATTTGGAACCTGATGGGGGAGCCGGTTTAGTCGCCAACCACTTGACCATGCGATAGGTTGTACTGGCTTAAATGTTACCAGTAGCAGAGCAAAACCTAATCTGACCAATACCTGCCTATAATAGACAGAAATTGAAATGTTGGCAGAGTGGTGTAGTGATTAGCCCGTCCACCTCACAGAAAGAATGTTCAGGGTTTGAAAGTTCCAGGCTCTGTTTCTGTGTGGAGTTTGAGACTTCTAGTCTGGTTTCCTTCCACAGTCAAAAGTCATACACGTTAGTCTAAGTGACTGTTTCAAATTGCTAGTACCCCCAGTGCAGCTAACTGGTTTATCAAAGACCAGCCATGTCTCTCACTGTCTACGGTGAGAGGCGTATAAAAGAACCATTGCTGATTGCAAGAGTAGGCTGCATAACCGTCAGCGTGTTTCTGCCCTGCAATGGCCTGGTGAGCCCTCTAGGGTATACTCTGCCCTCGCCCAGAGTTGGCTGAGATGGACGCCAGCCTCCCCACAACCCTAATTAGGATTAAGTGGTTCAGAAAATGAAAGAAGAAATCGCTAGTGAGTGTGCATGGTTATGTGTGCATTGGCCCTGCAACGATCCTGCCAGCTGTTCAGGGTACAACAGGCCTTCTTCACCCAGTGTTGGCTGAGATAGGTGCCATTCTCCCTGTGACCCTAATGGCTTGGGAAATGATTGAGTTAAAAACTAGTTGAAGGGAACCTATATTTTTTGACACATTGACAAAAGAAAAAATTCTCCCATCTGTTATGTGTTACTGTCTTTTAATTACAAGGAAATAGTTTCTAATTTTATGAGAAATGAAAGTAACTTGGTTCTTAATCGTTGGGAAATGCTGCTGAGCATTTTAGTTTGTTTTTGAGCAATGAATTGTGTACACTGTGTATGTACACAGATCCAGACTTTCAAAAAAAAAAAGAATGGTCTAAATCGTTTCAATTCAATTGAGTTTTATTTGTATAGAACCTTTTTACAATTGACACTGTCACAAAGCAGCTTTACACACTAAAACAGTGAAAGTAGGTGTTTTTAAAGTATAAGAGAATTTAAACATTACCTATAACCCCTACACATCCCAAATAAGATAAGATACAGCTTTATTAATCTCACAATGGAGAAATTCACTATGACAATGACAATACTTTATTGCCCGAGAAGGGAATTTGTCTTGCACGTACACAGGCTCCATAAAACATACATACATACAAACATGAAAACATAATACATATATAACATTAAAATATCTTAAGGTACAATGTAAGAAGACTAGCACTAAAAGTTCAAAAATAAAGTTTAAAAATACTTTAAAGAATACTGTATGTTAAAACGGACATGTAACGACTTGAGACATAAAACTGAGTTTTTAAATTAGATAATGCAACAGATAAAACAGTGGTACAAAATGTAACAATATACAAGAGACTAAAGGTGGAGGCTACTTATTTAAAAGGAAAATGCTAGTTGGTATATAGGATGTACGGGCTCTCTTTGATTTAAGTTTGGGTAATTGATATCTGCGGCCGGAAGGAAGAAGGATATATTCAGAATGAAGAACATGAGTTTCGTCGTTAATAATTTTGGATGCTAAATTTAGTACACGAGATTCATAAAAGTAGTCAATAGGGTCTAAAGGAGTTCCAATGATTTTGCTGCTTACGTTTACAATTTTGCCAAGTTTGTTTTTGTTCTCATGGTGACTGTGGCAAATAAAAACTCCCACAGTAGATGCGAGGAAGAAACTTTGAGAGGAATCGGACCCAAAAGGGAAACCCAACCTCATTTGTGTGAAACTATAAGGATACAAACGATATATGAGAAATTCATTATAATCCAAAATGTAGTCCGCTTGGTTATACAACTGTGAGACCTAAATAATTATGGAAAAGAGGTTACTGTGTATCGCTAGCAGTGAAAAGGTATGTTCAGTCTGTTAGTGCACATCTGGCTCCATTTAGGTCTTCATCAGCAGGAAGGAGGGACTTCCTTTAGCCACTTGTAAAGGATGGAAAAATTGTCCAATTTTGCACCTAGTACTAGCTGGGTTAATAGTTGTTTTTTTTTTTTTTTTTTGTTGGTTTTTTTGTTTTGTTTTGTTTTGCTTCAGCTTAATCAAGTTACTTGTTGCACATTTAAGTAACAGTATTTCCATGTTTCATATCAAGAACAAAAGGCAGGCAAGCTAAAAATATGATGGCTGGGTCCAGTCCTATATAGCATAGATTATCATTAATTGCTAACTAAGTTACATTAACATTCTCATCACAAGGTTCTGATCTTGACATGAATGCAGTACACTTGTAATACAGATGGGAGTGTTGCATGAAAAGATAAAACTGAACTTGTTCAAAGTTAATCTCATTCAGATCTCTAGATTAATTTTTTTCTCTGTACAAGATCTTACACAGCTTCTATATTTAAGCTTTTATGAGCAGATTTTTGAAATTGGAGTCTCGGAATTATGTAATTGGTGGGCGAGTTAACATACAAGTACATCAATTTAATAGTTTCATGCTGTATACTGTATGGGAAATTGAAAATCTTACTTTTTGTGGTCAACTTAAACTTAAAAGAATGAAGAAATGTTTACAAAATAAAAAAAAATTGCGGGGAGGGTTGTTTGGGGGATTTTTTGGGTCCCCTGTAACCGTCCTGTACAAATCCTGAAGATAACTCGCATGTTTTAGAGACTTTTATTGGCAAATGCATCTATTTTTTGCCCCAAGTCAATATTTACAGTGTTGACTCTTCCTCAAAACTTCAGAAATTTGCTTTGGCATTCTAGACATCAGATTCCGGACTAAATCCTGACTTGTTGCAGCCCATTCTTGCCTTATCAGTGCTCAAAGTTGCTCACAATTTGTGAGCTTCTGTTTGTTCACCTGTTTTTTGAAGATGGACCACAGGTTCTCGATTGGATTAAGATCTGGGGAGTTTCCTGGCCATGGATTCAAAATATGAATGTCATGATGTTTGAGGCACTTCGTGATCACTTTTGCTTTATGACATGGTGCTCCATCATGCTGAAAAATGCACAAATCCTCACCAAAGTGCTCCTGGATCGTTGGGATGAGTTACTTTTGGAGGGTGTTTTGGTACTATTTTTTTATTCATGGCAGTGTTTTGGGGCAGGATTGTGAATGAGCTCACTCCCTTGGATGAGAAGCAACCCCAAACATGGATGGTCTCAGGATGTTTCACTATTGGCATGACGCAGGACTCGTGGTAACGTTCACCTTTTCTTCGCCTGACAGCCGCTTTTCCAGATGTTTTAAATATTCGAGAGGGGGTTTCATCAGAGAAAATAACTTTTCACCAGTCTTCTGCTTGCCACTCACTATACTTCCTGCAGAATTTGTCTGTCCTGATGTTTTTCGTGGAGAGAAGTGGCTTCTTTGCTGCCCTTCTTGATACCAGGCCTTTGTTCAAAAGTCTTTTCCTCACCTGCTTGCTGCCAGTCATGAGCAAGCTCTGCACTGGTGGCAGCATTATTCCGTAACTGACTCCTGAAGAGGAGACGGTCCTGCAACATACTGGACACTGGTCCAGAAGCCTTCTTTGGTGTAGATGAGCCTGTCTCTTTGAAGTTTTTTATGATTCGGTAAATAGTTCTTTCAGGTAGAAATATTCTGAGCAACAATTTCCTGACATGTGAGGCCAATTTGATGCAATGCTTGCTGCACAGGTTTCTTTGGAGGTAACCATTGCTAGCACAAGAAGATCATGATTTCAAGCATGTCTCTGGCTTTTATAGCAATCAGTCTGCTCCGAAAATGAAATGAAAATTGTAGTGACTTCAACTGACTTGTCCTCACTCAGACTTCTTTCTGTGCTGGTAATATGATACTGAGATGATATTAGCTAGTCATTTTGCACCAGGACCAAATACAGTGAAATGGGCTTTCTGTGATGGTCATTTTTATGCTCAAGAAGCTCTTTGCAATTCATTAAAATGCTTGTGTTCACTCTGCATAATATTTTAGAAACAATATGAATCACCACCACAAAATTGAAGCAACAAAATTTGCAAAAACACAATTTGAGTCACTGCCAAAACTTTTGGCCATGACTGTACTGTGACGCTGTCTTGAAAGTGGCGCTCCGAAAATGTTTACATTTATTTCCGGTAAAGAAACAGCCATAATATAACCCAGGGGTCCCCAACCACCGATCCGCAGAAGAAATAATGAATTATTTCCGTTTTATTTATTACCTGAGTCTGAACTGTCTTTCTTTTGAAAAATGATTTACTTTGAAAAATGACCAGAATCTCTCGGTTACATGTTGGTCATTTGAGCGCTAAAATGAAACCCACAAGGGGACGGCACATGAACAGATGCGAGTTGGACATGTTTCAAACAATAGCAAGGATTTTGGGTGAGACTGAGCCTGAGCCTGCATTCTCCCAGCTGGTGCACCATCACCTGTTTTTTTTTTGTTTGTCTTTGTTTTTTTTTAGAAAAGTTCAAGCTCTACTTCCCAACCAACTTTATTTCAGCTGTTGAAAAATAACATTCATGGAGTGCTTATTATTATTATTAATAATAATAATAATTAATGTAAATATATTCTATTTACAATAGAAACAATCTATGACACCCCCCGGTCCGCGTTGACCTGTCCGCAGTGATAAAACGGTTGGGGACCTTTTGTTTAACCTGCTGTCTTTCCAATAGAATTCATAAACCTATTTCCAATCAAGAAGAAAAACAACCCGCTAAACAAGAAAATTTCCTCAAAGTTTAAGTGCAACACTGTGAGCACAGACGCAACAACAGAATCCAGCTCATGGCTTCGGCGCTCCACTAAGAAACGTGAAATAACGCATGCTATTATTTCCCTAACTGAGATCCACAGTCCAACCCAAAATAACCAGAGATATTCCATATCAATATGTAGCATTAGCCCAAACGCTGTTCTGAATGCTATTATCAAACATACCCAGACTGGGGTGTAAAAATAAGAGGAATGAAATGCATAAATATGTAAACCAAAGCATCGAAAGCCTGTTGTTGTACATAGTAAAGTTTTTTGTGTCGCAAACCAGAGGCTGTTGCCTCCATTCAGCTCTAATATGTGAAATAGCTAGATCATCAACATCTTCCGCTTCTTCCAGGGTTGGGTCACAGGAGCAGCAACTTAAGCAATGCGGTCCAGCCATCCCTCTCCCCAGCCACTTCCTCCAGCTCTTTCGGGGGACACCGAGGCGTTCCCAGACAAGCCAAGAGATATAATCCCTCCACCATGTTCTAGGTCGACCCTGGGGTCTCTTCCAGGTTGGACATGCCCGAAACACCACACCAGGGAGGCGTTCGGGAGGCATTCTGACCTGATGCCTGAGCCACTTCAACTGGCCCCTCTCAATGCAGAGGAGCATCGGTTCTACTCCGAGCTCTCCTCAGATGGTAGAGCTTCTTACCTTATCTCTCATGGAGAACTCCACCACCCGGCTTAGGAAGCTCATTTCAGTCACTTGTATCTGCGATCTTGTTCTTACGGTCACTACCCAAAGCTCGTGACCATAGGTGAGGGTTGGAACATAGATCAGCTGGTAAATTGAGAGCTATGTCTTGTGGCTCAGCTCCCTCTTCATCACAACGGACCGATACAGGCTCCACTTTACAGCAGAGGCTGCAGTGATCCGTCTGTCGATCTCCTGCCTCATCCTTCCCTCACTTATGATCAAGACTCCAAGATACTTAAACTCCTCCACTTAGGGCAGGACCTTGTTCCCGCACAGAGGGAGCATTCCACCGTTATCCTACTAAGAACCACAGCCTCGGACTTGGAGGTGCTGATTTTCATCCCGGCCGCTTCACACTCGTCTGTAAAATCGCTCCAATGAGAGCTGGAGGTCCCGGTTTGATGAAGCAAAAAGGACAATGTCCTCCACAAAAAGCAGAGACGAGATTCGATGACCCCCAAACCAGAACCTTTCAACGCCTCGGCCTAGAAATTCTGTCCATAAAAATTATGAACAGAATAGGTGACAAAGGACAGCGTTGGCGGAGTCCAACCCTCACCAGAAACAAATTTGACCAATACGGATCAAACTCTGGCTCCAGTAATACAGCGATTGAGTGGCCCGTAGCAATGAGTCCAGAACGCCATACTCCCAGCACCCGCTCCACAAGATAGCCCCAGGGACACGGTCAAAAAACTTCTCCAAATCCACAAAACACATGTGGACAGATTGGGCAAACTCCCATGCACCCACCAAGATCCTGTGGGGTATATAGAATTGGTCAAGAGTGCCAGGACGAAAACCACATTTTTCGTCCTGAATCCAAGGTTCAACTTTCGGCTGGATCCTCCTCTCCAGTGCCCCTGCATAGACTTTCCCGGGTAGGCTGGGGAGTATGATTTCCCCGATAATTGGAACACACCCTCCAGTCCCCCTTTTTTAGAAGGGGGACTACCACCCTGGTTTACCAATCCAGAGGTACACCCCCCCCTACCCCCACCCCCGATGACCATGCAGTGTTGCAGAGACATGTCAATCAAAACAGTCCTACAGCATCCAGAGTCCTGAGATATTCAGGGTGGATCTCATCTACCCCTGGAGCCTGACCACCAAGGAGCTTTATGACTACTTCAGTGACCTCAGCTCCAGCGATGGGCAGACCCCCGCCCAAACCCACAGGGTCTTCCTCCTCCACGGAAGATGGTAGGATTGAGGAGGTCCTCGAAGTATTAATTCCACCTCCCGACAACACCCCCAGTCGAGGTGAGCAGCTCCCCACTTCCACTGTAAATAGTATTTGTGGAGAACTACAGTAACACCCCCCCCCCCCCCCCTCCAACTGTTGGAGGCCAACTGATAATTACTCACTCTCCAGGCCCTCACCGAACTCCTCCCATGCCTGAGATTTTGCATTTCCGACAGCTTTGGCTGCAGTTCGTTTGGCCTGCCGGTATCTGTCTGTTGCGTCGGGAGGCCCACAGGCCAGTAAGGCCCGAGAGATCCTTTTTCTACTGGATGGCCCCCTTCACCACAGGTGTCCACCACCTAGTTCTGAGGTTGCTGCCACGACAAGCACTGACAACCTTCCGGCCACAGCTATGGACTGCCTATGGACAGAATTGGAGGCATGAAACATGGCCCATTCAGATTCCAGGTCACCCTCCTTCGGGACGTGGTTGTAGCTCTGCCGGAGGTGGGAGCTAAAGGCCTCTCTGGCAGGCGACTCTGCCAGACATTCCCAGCAGACCCTAATTACACGCTTGGGCCTGCCTGGTGTCGAAGGCGGCCTCTCCTGCCATCGAAACCAGCTCATCAGCAGGTGGTGATCGGTTGACAGCTCAGCTCCCCTCTTCACCTGATTGTCCAGAACATGTGGCCGCATGTCTGGTGACACGACTACAAAGTGACGAGGGAGTGTTATCCAACACACCCCCTAAAGACTCCAAGAAGGGTGGATACTCTGAACTGTAATTTGGTGCATAAGCACAAATAACAGTCAGGACAACCCCCCCCCCCCCCCCCCCCCATCATTCGAAAGCGGAGGGAAGCTACTCTTTCGTCGACCGTGGAGAACCCCAAAGTTTGGGCACCGAGACTGGGGGCAACAAAGATGCCCACACCGGCTCATCGCTTTTTCCCATGAGCAACTGCAGAATGGAATAAGGTCCAACCTCTCTTGAGATGGGTGGTTCCAGAGCCCAAGCTATGCGCTGAGGTGAGCCCAACTATATCTAGTCGGTATCTCCCCAACTCGCACACCACTTCAGGCTCCTTCTCCAGAGAGGTGACATTTCATGTCCAAAGAGTTAGAGTCAGTGACCAAGGATCGGTCCGACAGAAGCCATGCCTTCGGCTGCCACCCAACTCGCACTGCACCTGAGCCCTATCGCCTCTCCCACAGGTCTTGGTTCCATGGGAGGGCGGACCCATGCCTCCTTTTTGGGATGGGCCTGGCCGGGCTCCATGTGCAGAAGCCTGGTCATCAGGCGCTCGCCCTCTCCCAGGCCTGGCTCCAGGGGGACCCCATTGATCCGCATCCGGGCAAGGGAAACTGTCCTTGTTTTCTTTTTATTTGGCATAGCGGTCTTCTGAACTGCATTTCGTCTGGACCTTCACTCAGGACCTGTTTACTTTGGTTGATCCTACCAGAGGCAGTATGCCCCCAATAACCTGTCTTCTCGGATCATTAGGTCACGCAAACCCTTCCACCATGATAAGGTGGTGATTCAAGGAGGGGGAAACATTGAGATTGTAACGGTACTCTGTAGAGGTACTATTGTCTGCAGAGCACTATTTCTAGGTCTCTGTCTCATCTGTAAATCTAGATTATAGCCTATGAGATGTCTATTTATAAAATTAGAAACTGCCTACCTCCAGCCTTCTCCTTTTCTACAAAATGCCACTGCTGTGATGTAGTTGTGTATTATATTTGAATGACATCGGCACAGCATCCTTCCTCAGTCCATTCTGCCCCAAACTTTTGGACAAAGGATTCCTCCTCCATGAAATGATCAAAACAAAGCTCACATAGCGCGTGGCATTACAATAAGGCACCGTTAAGGATGAGCTAAAGCCCACTCGAGTTTGAAAACAAAGCTAACCTGAAATAGTCTGATTTGCTGGTGTTTAGCAAAACTGATGTCATGCACCAAGTGGTCCCAGAAACTTTAGATGAGAAATTCATGTTCAGCGTCAGTTGATGAATAATCAATTTTCTAAGAAATACCAGCTAATTATATATTCAATTTCTTTTGTTCACATATTTTGTATTTTAGGAAACTTGTAAATTATCATGACAAAATTTGTATTTACTATGCCAGTCACCTTTAAAATTGCTGTTTTTCTTTTTAATTTTGAGAGTATACAGTGCACTCTTGGAATCCTAATAGCATTAAAGTGATATAAATAGCCTTTATTTTTACTCTGTATCTCTTTAATGCATGTAACTGTGATTCACAGACATACTCTTGGGAACAACAAGAATCTGCTGAGAAATAATAATTGCATGGATTGTTATTTCAGCCAGTATGGTTATGGTTTTGATCCATTTTGTTTGTTTTTCTGCAAGACTGTAAAATTCCTACTCATCTGTTTACTATGAAACTTGGTGGAAAGGTGGAGCATTTGGCTAAAGAAAAAGCTTTATCATTTTGGAGAGGATCTGAGCCACATTCTGTGTGAGATAATGTACAGCTAATGTAAACCTGGTTGTTGTTTAATAATTGCTGAGAAAGTATTATTCATAGAATGATCAAGTACTGATTAAGTTCTGCAGTTCAAACTCTTGTAGCTCATTTCAGCTTCAGTCTCAAACATAATTGGATCTGAATTTAATTTAAATCTTTCCGTTTGTTTGCAGGTCAACGCTGCCATTCAATGGCCCTCAAGAAGAGTATGAGGTTTGAAGCTTTTTTCATGCATGCTCATTAAAGTAAACATATTGGATTAATATTAAGTTCATATATATACAGTGGTACCTCAACGTATGAGTGTCCCACATAACGAATTTTCCATGATATGAGCTTCAAACCCACTAAAAATCTGCCCCATCCCCAATGAGCAAATTATTGACTTACGAACTCTGCTAGGGAAATGGCTTTTCTGGGCCGATTAGCCTTGTATTCTTCTGCGTGTATTCTTCCGCGCTCCAAGAACGCCTCGTGCAGTGCTTCTCAATTATTTTCTGTGATTCCCCCTATAGGAAGAAAACTAAATATTTTATGTCCCCTCCACCGCCCTGCCCCGACGATAAATAGTGTTTACTGCACTTCATATCGTTTGTTTAGTGCTTTTTGGCTACACCATAGGGAACATGGTGAGAGCGCCACTGCCACCTAGTGTAGAGGATGCGCAATCACACTAAGCTGGTCCACCAGTATGTTAAAAAAGCATGTTTCCCAGGGTCATACGTGCCAATTAGCCTCGTATTCTTCCGCGTGTAATCCTCCACACTCCATTTCGTGCCGGCATTTGTAGCGTGCACGTGTGTAGAAAAGTTTTTCTTTTCTGTGGTTCGGATTTTGTGACTTTTTAGTCTTATTTTTTATTGTGCCTATCCCGATGTTTCTAAGATGGGTCGTAAGAAAGGTGGCTGATGTATTTAAGATTCTAAAATCAATTTCTCTTGAAAATAAGCTTGAAATCATAGCTAAACATGAAAAAGGAGTCCACATGGCCGATCTGTGTAAGAAATATAGAAAGAATGCATCGACCATCTGTCAGGGATCCCAGACATCCGCTGTTTAGCGGAATTCAGCAATTTGTACTCACCGAAGTGATAATTCTTTTTATTCTTGTACAATTTCACTAAAAATTGCATGGACGGTTCACAGATTAGCGAAATGTGGCCAATCAAGTTCGCTTGCTTTAGATATGTTTTGGTCGATATCGGTTGTTTCCGTTGACATTCGATAATACTTGGAAGTAAAATACCGCGAGAATGTACGCGAAATAATGAGAAAACATACATGGCATCTTCTTTGCCGGACTTCCGTGTGTGTATTAGTTTCGCTGTAGAAAACGTGTCTGCTACTGTACCATTTTTGCCTTTTAGTCAATGTGTTTTATGTTTTATGATATGAGTAGCGTAGATTTGTTGTAGATTTTGTATATCGTTAATTTTGAAATAATACGTGCGTGTTAAAAGTATGTTACTTCTTACGAGTTCTCGATTTCAACATGTTGTGGAAGTGAGACATTCTCCATAAGAGAGATAGCGGTACGGTATCGAGGTTAGATGCTGGGATCAAAAATTCATGGCACTGGTCGTGGCTGGAAAAAGTAGTAGACAGATGCCCGCTATCAGAATTCATTTACAAACATTATTGTGCATGCTTATATAGCGCAATTTCATACACGCGTATGCTCAATGCGCATGAGACCCCAGTGCTCCGGGCACCCGTCGCTACTGTACGGCACCAGTTGTTGCGTTGGTCTATCTTTTTGATGCTGAGCGCCAAGCAGGAAGCAACAACTTCCAAATTTTAACGTCTCACGGTATAATGCGGCCGGATTCGAACTCCGACCTTCTGGAGGATAAAGCAGACGCTCTACCAACTGAGCTAAATCCCCGGTAAACATAAAGATACAGGGAAAGCACTATGCGGTCTGTGTGACGGGAAAGTGATCAATTACGGAGTTAAAGGTTGGTTGGCATTGAAACAGCATTGTGAGGGGAGTAAACATGCCGAAAAGAAAAAATTGAGAAAACACTGCCTGGTGAGTCATTTTTATAAATTTATGCAATAAGTACAGTGTAAGAGTGTTTACTAGTGCAGAGTAAATGTGACATTTTGAATTACAGTGTTATACTATTAACATACATACTAACTTGTCACAGATATGCTCACTAGTTGAACACAAATGTTTGTTGTGATATGTCGTGTTATGTGACCATTCTACAAATTGGTTCATAATTATGTTACACATGGATGACGAGCCATAGGGCTGTGCTACTTTGTGTGTTTATCTACACTGAAATAACCTTTTAGTATTTTTACATTATTAAAGCTGTTTTGTTTAGTGTTTGTGCATGTTACAAAACAATATATATATATATATATATATATATATATATATTTTTTTTTTTAACAGAAATTCTGTATTAGAAGTTTCTTCCTAAGGGGCAGTTCAACATTTTCTCCAAGCGTACAGAGAGTACACTTTTTTAACACACACCCCCTCCGAACGCGTACAAATAAATGTTGATGATCTCTCGGCAGGATTTTTAAACAAGATATTAAACAAAACAATGGTCAAATCGCTTTTATAGAATAAATCAATGTATTTCCTTGATCAATACCACTTTTATACACCAGTCAAATAATAATGAAAAAATATACTTTTAAAGAATTCTTTTTAATGACACCTGCTTTTATATCAATATTAAGACATTTGGTTTTAATAATAAAAATGACATTGTTGTTAATATTATTATTTTATATTAAAATATAATTCAAAATGTCTGCACTTTTTATTGGTCATTGGCTTTTGGACGACCACGCTTCAGTTTGTGATCAGCAAGGTCGTAGGCTGGTCTGACCGTGGGGTGGATGGGTGGGGGGTGCATATCTCGGTTGACCGGAGCCTAAGCCTTAAAGGTAAAATGAAACGCCGACTAAATAAGTTGGCGGTAGCTTAAGTATAGTTTATTGAAGCGATTGTGGCTTAAATTTTATATCATAAATAAACCTTTGCACACACAGCGGTTTTGTTTTATGTGCTTGTCGTATAAGTTAGCGACCTGAAAGCAGCATTGCTAAGTGCCCGCCTACATAAAGTTACCGCGACATCACTGAGTTGATACAAAGTGCCAACAAAAAGCACAGTTTTTCAGCAGAAGATGATTCATCTATTACTCTCAGAAGACTAATCAAATATTATAGTTTAACCAAAAACATTCTCAAATATATTTCAAACTACATCTGCAAGTATATGTGCTAAATACATTTACAAATTGATCTAAAGTCATTTGTCTATTCCATGGCACAAACAAATATTAATACATATTTACAGCACAAAAACATATGATTAATTTTATAAAAGTACTGACCATTAGGGTGCAGATACAGGCTGGATGGCTTATGATTATTTTAGCCATTCATTCTCTGTGTGTCAATGTTTGTGTTCTAACACATTTAGATAGAATGGAAAGGCAGTTGGTCCTGATGACATACCGGTGGAGGTATGGAAGTGTCTAGGAGAGGTAGCAGTAGATTTTCTGACAAGAACATTTAACAAGGTCTTAGAGAGTGAGAGGATGCCAGAGGAATGGAGGAGAAGTGTGCTGGTGCCCATTTTTAAGAACAAGGGAGACGTGCAGAGTTGTGGCAACTACAGAGAGATAAAGTTGATGAGCCATATGATGAAGTTATGGGAAAGAATAGTGGAAGCTAGACTAAGGGCAGAGGTCAGCATTTGTGAACAACAGTTTGGTTTCATGCCAAGAAAGAGCACCACAGATGCAGTGTTTGCCTTGAGGATGTTAATGGAGAAGTACAGAGAAGGTCAGAGGGAGCTGCATTGTGCCTTTGTGGATCTGGAGAAAGCATATGACAGGGTGCCAAGAGAAGAACTGTGGTATTGCATGAGGAAGTCTGGAGTGGCAGAGAAGTATGTTAGAGTGGTGCAGGACATGTATGAGAGATGTAAGACAGTGGTGAGGTGTGCTGTCGGTGTGACACAAGAGTTCAAGGTGGAGGTGGGACTGCATCAAGGGTCAGCTCTGAGCCCCTTCTTGTTTGCTATGGTGATGGACAGGCTGACAGACAAGGTTAGACAAGATTCCCCATGGACTATGATGTTTGCAGATGACCTTGTGATCTGTAGTGAGAGTAGAGAACAAGTGCAGGAAAATCTAGAGAGGTGGAGGTATGCCCTGGAAAGGAGAGGAATGAAGATTAGCCTCAGTAAGAAAGAATACATGTGCATGAATTACAAGGACCCAAGAGGAACGGCGAATTTACAGGGAGCAGAGATAAGAAAGGTGGAGGATTTTAAGTACTTAGGCTCAACAATCCAGAGCAATGGAGAGTGTGGAAAAGAGGTCAAGAAGCGTGTGCAGGCAGGTTGGAATGGTTGGAGAAAAGTGTCCGGTGTGATAGGAGGGTATCGGCAAGAATGAAAGGAAAAGTGTACAAGACGGTGTTGAGGCCAACGATGTTGTATAGTTTAGAAACAGTGGCCCTGGGGAAAAGACAGGAGGCAGAGCTGGAGGTAGCAGAGATGAAAATGTTGAGGTTCTCTTTGGGAGTAACGAGGATGGACAGGATTAGGAATGAGCACATCAGAGTGACAGCACATGTAAGACGTTTTGGGGACAAAGTCAGAGAGGCTAGATTGAGATGGTTTGGACATGTACAGAGGAGGGATAGTGAGTATATTGGTAATAGGATGCTGAGGCTGGAACTGCCAGGCAAAAGGCCTAGAGGAAGACCAAAGAGACGATTCATGGATGTGGTGAAGGAGGACATGAAGGTCGTTGGTGTAAGAGAAGAAGATGCAAAGGATAGGGTGAGATGGAGGCAGATGATTCGCTGTGGCGACCCCTGAAGGGAAAAGCCGAAAGGAAAAGAAGACATGTGCAGGAGCCGGAGTACTAACAAACTGTGCTTTATTCTCACACTTTGTTTGATTGACAGTGTTCAGCCATTATTGCTTACTGATAATGATTGCTTACTGATAAAATGATTGTTTGTTGATTGGTCAGTTCTGGTGTGCACATGCGCAGTGCCAGTTACACGTTAACTTCCCGACTCTAGTCATGCGGAACTTATCTCCGACTTTCTCTTTAATAACAGTCATTAAGTTTATTTATAAGATTGTGAATACAAATAATTTCTTGTCCAGCGGAACTCAACTTCTGCTGTGGGGGGTGCACGTGCACCGCCCAGCCTACGCCTTTGATCAGCTGCCTTCTGATGTTTCAGCAGCTGATACCGGGTTTGGTAGCATTCATTGAAGACTTTGCAGATATGCAACACCACAGGTGGTTGGCGAATCGCACATTGAGAGTTTCAAATGTACACGCACAAAAAATATGTATATATATATTCAGGAGCGCATGTATTATTGTTGATTGACATTTTTATAATATTAAAAAGCGTACACAGACATCTGACTTCCTCCCTCCTAGCATATGTTTTGTACACTTAGGAAAATGTTGAATGACCCCTAAGCACCTTCAAATGTTAAATTGTCTTCAGCTTCAGGGGCCGTTGCCCTCTGACCCCCAACAGGGGATCTGCCCCTGTACCCCGCAAGGGGCCTGGCAGCCCCCTTGACCCCCAGCTGAAGTATTCCGTTTCCTCTACAGTAAAACCTCCGCTGACGAACGCTTAAGCTCACGAACTTTTCGCCTCAAGAACATTAAATTTGCGAGCATATTGTCTCTGCTGACAAACTAGTTTTCGGCGGACGAATCAAACCACGCAGTCGAACAGCGCCACGGTGGCGGCCACGAGAAGCTGACGCACGCTCACGGCGTCACAGTCCGTCACACCTCTTTCTTTGAGTGCGGAAGTGGTTTGTGTTTGCTAGACATTTTGGACCATATTGAGTGTACTTTTGCTATTATGGGACCGAAAAAGACCCCACCACAGGCGGAGATCATTGAAAAACACGAACGAGGTGTGCGTTTGTGTGACTTCGCGTCCCAGTACCAGTACGCTAAGTCCACCACCATCCTAAAGAACAAGGAAGCTATTAAGGGTGCGTGTGTGGCTATGCGTGTTTCCAAACAGTGGGCGTTTCCAAACACTCCTTCCAAATAGTAAGTCCCTCCCTCCCTCCTCCTCCCACTCCATTCCATCAAGCCATCAACTACCATCACAAAGGTAAATAAAACGACTTTATTATACAGTACAGTTTATTTCTTTAATTACAATACAATAGACATTTGTTATACATAAAATAAGGTATATTTTTGTGTAGTTTTAAGGCTTATTTAGTAGAAAATTATGTTTTATGGGGACCTGGGAACGGATTATTCTCATTTTAATGGTTTCTTATGGGAAATAAATGTTCGGAAGACGAACTTTTCGCCTCACACACACTTTCTGGGAACCAATTATGTTCGTGAGCAGAGGTATCACTGTATTTCTAAACCCGTTTCCTCTATTTTTTTTCTAAACCTCACTGGGATCCCTGATCTGTACAATTCTCAGACAGTAATAGGCCTTTGCCTGGTGGTAGTGTGAAGAGCGATGGAAGTGCGGCCAAACGGCAGAAGACAAGTGATCAAAATTAGTGAAGTGAAATAACAGTTAAAAAAATCAAAAAAGTAAATAAAAGGTTGTCACTGTCACCTCAGTGCAGCTAAGTGGGTCATCAAGGGCCGGCCATGTCTCTCACCCTCTATGGTGAGAGGCATGTAAAAGAACCATTGCTGACTTTTGTAAATAAATAAAAAGTAAAAAAATAAAATTAGTAAAATAAGTTAATGTGAAGTGCTATTCTAAGTTCAGACGCACTTACTGTATTGTTTATTGACTTATTGTTTATTCTTGTTTTACTATTTATTGTTAATTACAGTACAGATGCTCCCCGACTTATGTTTTAGTTAGGTTCCGGAAGGCTGAACGTAAGGTGAAAAAAAAAAAAAACAAAAACGTATGTTCCAGTGACGTATGACATTCATACTGTACTATACATCCATAAATACTATTACCATATCTCATAAACACCCCTAAATCAATTATTATAAATATAACATTGTAAAATAATGTGAAATATATCAAATAATATCAACATTCATTTCAAATAAATTAAATTCAAGCGAAATAATTTCAAATACATACATTTTAAACAAATTCACTCATCAAATATCAAATACAGTATCAAATATAATCTTTAACATTCTCTGTGATGCAATCTTTCTGCTTGTAAATGGTTCCGATGGTTGACGGAATCATCTGGAAGAAACGTGCAACAGTCGCATGTTGTTCACCAGCATCAGTTTTCTTGATAATAGCCATCTTTGTTTCTAACGAGATGGCTTGCCGCTTTTTCTGATTACCACTATCACTCGTAGGCTTACGCTTCTGACCAACCATATTTGCTTAGGGTTATAAAAGTCCGCAAAACGATGTAAACACAAAGATCACAGAGACGACATCTTAACACAAGGGTAACACGCGGTGAACTGGGAAGAAGGAGGGTACGTTCAGTCTGTTGTTTGTAAATAATGGCTACAGCGTCATGCGTAAGTAGCGTATTACATCAACGTACTACGTAGGTACGTTTCATACTACAGAAAGCACGCTAAATTCAAATTTGGACTTTTTTTTTTTACACAATCAAAAAATACGTAAAAATGAATGAACGTAAAGTGGGGAGTGTCAGTGTTATTAATGTTACTGTACATGTGTTATTATTGTGAAATGTTGGTTACTTGTTTATTTTATACTATATTACGTCAAAAATACGTTTGTGTCAGGTTGTATGAGTTTGGGAGGGGGTTGGAACGATCAATTAGTTTTCTATTGTTTCCTGTGGGAATTTTTGTTTCATCTAATGAACGTTTCCACTGACGAGCTTACCCTCGGAATAGATTAATTTCATAAGTCGAGGTACCACTGTGTGTGTGTGTGTGTGTGTGTGTGTGTGTGTGTGTGTGTGTAGATATTTGTTCAGGACCTGGTGAGGAATCTGTTTGGAGAGGCCAATGATGTATTCAGTGAAGGTGATTGGGCTCGTTCTGTTGAGCTCTATAGCGAGGCCCTAGGTGTATCAGAGTATGCAGAATCAGAAGAGGTTAACATATCTTGTAAACTGAAGGAAATGCTTTATGTTAACCGAGCTGCAGCTTATACACAAATTGTGAGTGCACACTATGTTTGTAGAAGTGCTGGGTGTTCATTGGTGGGGTATCGGGTAGAGATTCTCAGTGTTAAAGAGAATTAAATGTTTAATATGTTATGTAAATCATTTTGCTCAGCATGTGAGTGTCTTTTCCTTCCTGTTATTTATTTCTTTTTTGGTTGCATTGTAGGGTTTCCATGACCAAGCATTGGAGGACTGTGAACAAGCACTTCAATTGAACGAGGATAACTACAAAGCACAGTATAGGAAAGGTCTCTGCTTAAAAATATTAGGAAGACACCAAGAAGCCTATGACATAATCGCTAAGTGCTCCATGGCAGTTCCTCAGGTTCAGCCATTTTATAATTTTTGTTTGTTTTCTTTTGTTGGTTTTTTTTTTGTTTGTTTGGGTTATGAAATGATACAAAATTAAGCATTTGTCAACTGCAATTTACAGGATACCAAAGTGATTCAACTGACTCAGGAGCTTGCCAAAACATTGGGATTGAAAATACGTAAGGCGTATGTGAGAGGAAAGGTATGTTGCATATTAAGTTACAAAATTGTGTAACAGACAATACATGGAATATTGTGGTGTTAAGAAGTAAAGTCATGGCCAAAAGTTTTGTGATGCAGTGATGCAAATTTTATGTTTTCGCAAATTTTGTTACTTGGTTTTGTGAGATTGCCCACCCCACCCCATGTGTTTTTATGGTATGCCCAGGAACAATTATACACGTTTTACATGTTTTAGAGACTTTTATTGGCAAATACATCTAATTTTTGCCACAAGTCAATATTTACAGTGTTGATTCTTCTTCAAAACTTCAGAAATTCGCTTTGGCATGCTAGATATCAGGTTCCGGACTACATCTTGACTTATTGCAGCCCATTCTTGCTTTATCAGTGCTCGAAGTTGCTCACAATTTGTGGGCTTCTGCTTGTTCACCCGTTTTTTTGGAAGATGAACCACCAGTTCTCTAATGGATTAAGAGCTGGGGAGTTTCTTGGCCATGGATCCAAAACATCAATGTTATGATTTTTGAGGCACTTTGTGATCACTTTTGCCTTATGACATGGTGCTCCATCATGCTGAAAAATGCACAAATCCTCACCAAAGTGCTCCTGGATTGTTGAGAGGAGTTGCTCTTGGGGTGTGTTTTGATATTATTCTTTCTTCGTGGCAGTGTTTTGGGACAGGATTGTGAATGAGCCCTCTCCCTTGGATGAGAAGCAACCTCAAACATGGATGGTCTCAGGATGTTTCACTGTTGGCACAACGCAGGACTCATGGTAGCATTCACCTTTTCTTCTCCTGACGGCCGCTTTTCCAGATGTCCCAAATAATCGAAAGGGGGTTTCATCAGAGAAAATAACTTTGCACCAGCCTTCTACTTGCCACTCACTATACTTCCTGCAGAATTTGTCTGTCCTTGTTGTTTTTCGTGGCGAGAAGTGGCTTCTTTGCTGCCCTTCTTGATACCAGGCCTTTGTTCAAAAGTCTTTGCCTCATCTGCCTGCTGCCAGTCATGAGCAAGCTCTGCACTGGTGGCAACACGATTCTGTAGTTGACTCCTGAGTAAGAGACAGTCCTGCCGCATACTGTTTTAAGGAAAACAAGGATGAAAAGCACACATCTCAAAGTCTTAACAGCAATGAAGAAAGCAAGCATCAGCGCTTTCACCACATACAAGAAACATATAAAACAGCTAAAAGAAGAAAAACAGAAAAAGCATGAAGAAAAACTGCAGACATCTGTACAGTTACGGAAATTAGAGAAAACAAAGAGTTGTAAAATGAATGAAAACCCGAATCCAGAAAAGAGAACTCTCCACTCTGCTGGTGATTCACATCAGTGCAAAAGAATCAAGACAAAGTGACCACAGTAACCATTCTGTGACTGATATTTTGTCAGACTATAACTGCCATGACAAACATTTTATATATTTTGACTGGAATATTCCATGGAAGTATTAAAGATATCTGATATAAGTGCTGTGAAATAATAGATGAAATTGTCTTGATTTTGTGAGTTGATATAAATTAATATATATTCTTTGCAGAATTCACTAAGAGTCATCATAAGTGTTGCAGTTTCTTCTTCTTTTCCTTTCTGCTTTTCCCTTTATCAGGGGTCGCCACAGTGAACAATTCGCACGTTTGATTTGGCATAGGTTTTTCGTCGGATGCCCTTCCTGACACAACCATTTAGCAAGGGGCAAAAACACGCTCACGGTTTTGTAGCTACTCTTTACGAAAGTCAGCAATGGTTCTTTTACATGAACTTCTCACCATAGACAGTGAGAGAAATGGCCGGCCTTTGATAACCCAATTATTGCATTCAAGGGGACAGTGACAACTTTGTGGAGAGTGGGGCTCGAACCCCCAACCTTAGGATCAGCGATCCAGCTATACCACCAGACCACCACTGCTCCTCCTGCAGTTTATCATGTCTTTATTGATTTGATTACCTATCAAATAAAACTGAAATTAAAAATTGTCGGCTTTTTAATTTTTACATTTTGATTATTTACAGTCGAGAATGGATCAAAACAGGCATATTTAAGGTCGAAGGAAAAAATTCCACTATAAGTGAGATTTAATAGGCACCGATACCTGACTCCTTACTCGAATGCAATGGTGCACACTATATACATTTTAAAAAATGTTGTTGACAAAGAAATCAGTTAGGAGTTGTTAAGATTGTTCAACAAAATATGTGTTGTAATTTAAATTTAAAAATCTTTATTTTGCATCAATATATATATATGAATTTGCAGATTGTAAATGTTGGTAAAAGATTGCATCATAGACAGCGATTTTAACTTGTGGTTTAAAATTTTTTTTCCAAGCCCAAATGGGGGGCACCCCCTTTAAACCCCCCCTATGACTACGCCATGCCCTTTTCGAGTTTTTCAAGAATTTCCAACTTGCACCCATGTTAGTGTCCACTACTAACCCCCCACACACACACACACACAAACCCCCAGCCCATCCCACCCCTTCCAAAAAACCAGACTTGTATTTACTGCCACTTCAACCTCATTAAACACTTGAATGCTGTCTGGAATGGATGCTCAACAAGAGGGAAAAGCATAATATCTCACCTTTAATATATATATGGCCAAAAATGTTTAGCTCTGATTTCTATCAATGCCAAATGCTGTCCTACGATATTGGAGAAAGTGAAATTATATTTGTAGTTTTGCCCAATGACTCTAATCCACTACAGAATCTAAGGGGTTCTTCATGGGTCAATGCTTCATCTGTCAGAGTTTTATTAAAATCATTTAAGCAGGTTTTGACATATTATTTGGTTGTGGGTACATTCGGGGGGAGGGTGTTTAACGATAATGTTAACTAAAAGGTATTCATAGATTAAATTCTAGAGACATTTTAAATTAATGTCACGCAACATTGGTGGACACATCAATCAAAACAGTCACCAATCACATCAATTTATAAGGAAGTAGGAAAAGTGTCTAATGGGCATATCCAGATGTAAGTAATATTCATGAGACTCGATCTTGGCTCAGGGTTTTTTCCCCACTTATGTGTGAACCAATTTATAAATGAACGTAACATGTAATTGGTTTGACAGACCAATGTATTCATGTTGATGGAACTACCTATATGTCTTTTTTAGGACAATTCTTTTATTGAGTGCAACCAATGCGACCTTCTTTCTAGTTTATCAATACCAAGAAACAGATATTTTCTGTTATGTACATCATGTAGACCAAGAGATCAGATATATGGATCTTGATAGATGTTATGGTCAGAGACCTGTCTAAGGAAAAAGGTGATTTTTTTTTTTAAATGAATGTGTGTTTAAAATACAGCAAATTTAGCAAAACTACACATTCGACAATTTTTAGGCAAGGAGACACGTGGAATGAAACTGAACACAAAGTGCAAGACTAACTGAATTTATTTTACACAGCCTGCCTTAAGTGTTTTATCAGGATCTGGTGCATCAAGGACAACAAATGAAGAGGTATGGATATTTTATGTTTTTGGTTACATTTTGTTGAACTGTATATATTGAGTGCTGTGCATTTTATACTTTCTTGTATTTCAACAATTTTCTCAGACCTCATCCTCTGTGGAAGACCTTGAAACAGGTAAGACTGATTACATTTGATTTTGAAGCTAAAAACTTTTAGAATGAAAAGCCCATAATGAAGAACTAACTGATCCTTTTTCTCTGCTGCCCAGACGACTGTTCATTTACTCCAGGTACTGGCACTTTGTTGCCAGTGAAGGTATCAGAGTGTCCTCCTGAGAGTCAGAAATCAGAAATGGAGCCTTTGCCTGCACCTGTTCAGGCAATACCCAGTGGAACTGTGCCCGAGCTGCCAACTCCTCAGCCTGTTCCTTTAGTGATGCCTGCAGTCAATGGTTCCATGCCTAGTCATCCTTATGCACAGCTGGACCTGGAAGGAGAAATTTTAGGAGATGATCTGGATGAACTGCTGGATGAGGTCGCTCCTGTTGGCCTGCCTGTGGTAAATGTTTTGGGAGCTGCGTTTTACTAACACTTTAAAGGACATTGGGGTACCCAGAGGAAACCCATGTCAGCATGGTTATAACATTTAAACTTCACACAGAAATGGCAATCTTCGAGCCCGTAATTCTAAATCGGGGCCTTTGTTCTGTGAGACAGACCTGCTAACCACTAAAATATCACCCCAAGATCAAATTTTACATAATAGTAATACTCTTGCCGTTTGGACATTATTATTATTATTATTATTATTATTAATATTATATCAAAAGTTTCCCACTGTATCAATAATTTTGTATGGAAAATGTTTTTAATTATTTGAATTATTTAAACGATTCAAGTGCATGAATATATTTAAACACCGTATTTTCCAGGCCATAAGGTGTACCGGATTATAAGACACAATAGCAATGAACGATAATTCAACGGTCTCTGTCCCTACATAAGGTGCACAGGATTATAAGGCGCATTGCGTGAAACAAAAGTCCGATAAGTCAAACTTGATTCAACTCTCACAATAACATTGTTCAGTTCTAACATATAAAAATAATAAAGTTGAGCAATGTTGAGCGTTATTGTGAAATATAAAACAAACTCACTCTCAGTTCATTCCTCTTACAAAAATCCATAAATTCTTCAAATCTAAACTTTAAGCTTTATACAAAATGAGAACCAAAGTTCTGCAGCAAGACAATGATCCAAAGCACACCAGCAAGTCCACTTCTGAATGGCTAAAAGGAACAAAATGAGGGTTTTGGAGTGGCCTAGTCAAAGTCCCGACCTAAACTCTATTGAGATGCTGTGGCATGACCTTACGGCGGGAGTGCAAAACAGCAAATGGGCAAGGGCCTACTGTATACATATACATGTGTCTGTATACATATACATGTATGCATGTATGTGTGTGTGTATACGTGTGTGTATGTGTATATATATATATGTATATATATAGTGTGTGTGTGTGAATATATATGTGTGTATGTCTGTGTGTGTGTGTGTGGGTATGTATATATGTATATACACACACACACACACACACAGTATTTGACGTAATAAGCGTCCTGCTCCAATAAGTACCCCCAATGTTTTTGAGCTTATATCTAATAACCACCAATGTTTACTGGTAGCAAAATCGTAGATCAAACTTATCAATTTTATTCAATCAGTCTCTGTAACCATTTAAAAAAATTATTTTTAAATATTATTATTTAAAAATATGTCTGAAAAGTTATATAGTCGGCCCCCAAAATATGAAGACCCCTGTGTATGAAATCCCCGCGTTACAAAAACATTTTCCTACGTTTCCGTCCCCGAGATAAGAAACAACCCCTTCTTACGAAAAGAAATTGAAACATGCCAAACAAAATTTCACAGACGCACGAGTTGCTCTCTCATTGGCTGTCTCTCAACATCCCACCCCACTGGCCTCCCAGATAGAGACAGAAGGAAGCTTCACTCTTTAGTTTTTAGTTTAGTTTTTTAAGTTGTTTTAATTCAGTAAATGTTTAATAAATGTGGCCGCATTTGAGCATATCTGGAATTCTGATCCCTCGAGGAATCAAATTAAAGTTGAGTTTGTCAAGCAGGGAATGCGCTTTGAATTCACGTCTTGTGGGCGTGGCCCGCAGCGTGTGCGCGAGAGAGACCGAAGGAATAACGCTTTAGTTTTTAAGTTTAGTTTTTTAAATTGTTTTTGTTCAGTAAATGGTCAAGCAGGGAATGCGCTTTGAATTCACGTCTTGTGGGCGTGGCCCGCAGCGTGTGCTCGAGAGAGACCGAGAGAGACCGAAGGAATAACGCTTTAGTTTTTAGTTTAGTTTAAGTTGTTTTTATTCAGTAAATGGTCAAGCAGGGAATGCGCTTTGAATTCACGTCTTGTGGGTGTGGCCCGCAGCGTGTGCGCGAGAGAGACCGAGAGAGACTGAAGGAATAACGCTTTAGTTTTTAGTTTAGTTTTTTAAGTTGTTTTTATTCAGTAAATGGTCAAGCAGGGAATGCGCTTTGAATTCACGTCTTGTGGACTTGGCCCGCAACGCACGCGTGAGAGAGAGAGAGAGAGAGAGAGAGAGAGAGAGAGAGAGAGTGAGAATAACGCTTTAGTTTTCAGTTTAGTTTTTAAGTTGTTTTAATTCAGTAAATGGTCAAGCAGGGAATGCGCTTTGAATTCACGTCTTGTGGGCTTGGCCCGCAACGCACGCGCGTGAGAGAGAGAGAGAGAGAGAGAGAGAGAATAACGCTTTAGTTTTCAGTTTAGATTTTTAAGTTGTTTAATTCAGTAAATGTTTAATTTACTACGCATTTGAGCTCATCTGGAATTCCGATCCCTCAAGGAATCAAATTAAAGTTGAGTTTGACAAGCAGGGAATGCACTTTGAATTCACGTCTTGTGGGCGTAGCCCGCAGCGCGCGAGAGATAGAGGTGTGTGTTAATAAAAAATGTTTAATAATGGTTTAATTAATCAATGTGAATAAAATGGTTTGATATGTTAATAAAACGTTTAAATGGTTTAATAAACAATTTTTTTTTTTTTACTTTTAACACATTTCATACAAAATTGGTGTACTTTTATCATTTTTAAAGGGTTTATGGGGTTTATCCAGTCCAAAGACTGGAGCCTTGGTACTAATTAGGCGTTTAACATGTAAGATGCGACCCCTACTTACGAAATCCCCGCAATGTGTTTTTAATGGGAAGATGGAAAGAGGAACAGGGAATAAGTTATGCAATATTGGCTGGCCGAAAGGTAAACCAACGGACTGACATGCTTTGTTCAAGCTTTGAGTCAAGAAGCCTTGAAAATTGATTTGGGAGAAAATTGACAGATGAAAATCAAAACGTGGCTTCTCAGCAGGTTCAATACTGCAGCCAAGTGTGGCTGGCAGTGCAAAAGAGCATGTCAGCTGAGCTGTCAAGGAGGGATGGCATGCGCTCTCTTACCAGTCATTCAGCAACCCTAACCATTCATGTGTATCTGTGAACTTTTACAGAAAGATGTGAAGGAATTTGTTTTGGGTTTTTTCCTTCTTCTGAGAGTGTTGCACCATCTCTGATGTTTGAGCACCAGTTTTAAAAAAATTGGTATTGTGTATCTCAAAAGAAATGTGATTATTTTTTTTATTCATTCCTGTTTGGAAGGGATGAGATGGGTGAAGGATGGGAATTAACTATTGAAAATCAGAGAGCGAAAATAACCAGGAAAGCTCCAGTAAAGCACGGAATGACAATGATGGATTATGTTTTTACTGTTAACTGTGATTAAAAAAATAAAAATAACCTGGTACCACAATAAAGTGTGTTTTGATCCAAAAACAGTAGTTTCATCTGAGATCCACCATTTTCACATTTAAACAGGTGATAGTAGAACTGTGTGCTCCCCAGAGTCACGGTTGTAGAGAACCATCCACCCCAACCTTTCAGGAAGAAATATCATAAAAGTCTCTTTATAATTTTTTTCCCCCCTCCCGAATCCAACTCGAATTGAAATCCTGGGCTATTGATTGATAAACATTGCAGCTATATTTTTATAGTGACAGGACCAGTTTAGGGACTGCCATGTTTGCTCAAAGTTGTGTTGATATAAGGAGGAGTGTGTGTGTGTGTGTGTGTGTGTGTGTGTGTGTGTGTGTGTGTGTGTGTGTGTGTGTGTGTGCGCATGTGTGTGTGTGTGTGTGGGGGGGGGGGGTCCTCCCTGAGTGAGACATCAGAGAAAACGTGGTCAAGTGTAACCATGTAGGCAGTTTGTGTGTGTGTGTGTATATGTGGGTGGCCCTCCCTGATTGAGATAGCAGTGAAAATGTGGTCAAGTGTAACCACGTAGACAGCTTGTGTGTTTTTGGAAGACAAGAGTAACTCTGCATGTGGTTTTATAAGGAAATGAGCTGTAAATGTTACTAAATGTTACTGGGTACACACCCACACAGTTCTTCTGAAGGTTTTAACGGTTGCATTTGCTTCTGGTGTGTGTGTGTGTGTGTGTGTGTACAAATAAATTTGAGAACTTATTTTTATCATTGTTCTTATTATGAAGTATAGAGCAGAGTCTTGTACAGTGGTACCTCACTTTTACTAAATTAATTCGTTCCAGCGCCTTTTTCGTAACCTGCATTTTTCGTAAATTGGATCGCATTTTACATGTAAAACGTGCGATTCGTTCCAAGGCTCCCAATACTACCCCATAAACCCTTTAAAAATTATAAAGCATACCTTTTAAGACCTTCTGCTTCAATATCGTACCGATGGTAGACAGGTTTGGCCATATTCCTTTGTGATATCACTTGAGCCCGTTTCTTCTTCTCACTCGTACCGGAAATCACACGCGCGTGTGTTGACCATGTCTTGGCGGAGTTATAATCTTACAAATGTTTATGGAAGCCTGAGTCAAGAAATAAAGCATGAAACAACAGTAACTGTCCTTTACACGAGAAGCATCATAGTAGCTGCAGCTCCATAATAGCCAATGGGAGGGAGCTGCGTCATCCCTCCTAGCCAATAGGAGGCCATTGGGGCGGGATGTTGGGAGATAGGCAATGAAAGGTAGCTGCGTCATTCCTCCTAGCCAATGGGAGGCCAGCGGGGCGGGATGTTGGAACGTCATTGATGGGAGAACAGCTCGTGCATTGTTTGGATGTTTGAATGGCACATTTGAATTTTTAAGATGGCGCTTTTGTAACGTGAACTTAAGGCTGTCTGTCAGACAGTGTTATCTTTTAGCGCTGATTGGTTATTGCTTGAGTTATGTGAAAGCTCAGCTGAACTCCGCACCCCCATCCAATTTGCTTGAGAAAAGTTTGCCCTTTGTTGCTCATTTCACTGATGATTATTAATTTTACATGGTCGTTTATTGCTTATCACTTCCTCCGAGTGGTTTAACTTTCAAATGCTCAATTATATATATTATAAAATATATAAATTATTAGTTGCTCTGGATGGTGGTGAATGCCATAAATGTAGTACCTAAGCCAATTCCTAGTCTCCTCCACCCATTGCAGATGTCAACATTTGGTGGCCTGTGAGATTTTTTTGGTTCAGTGGCTTTCTGGAGGAAAACCTCTTCGGTCTGTTCACCATGATTAATGCATGCTCACTTAAAATTTGAATTAAATTGCATCAGCTTGGAAGAATCATTTGGTTTATGATTCGGAATTGAACTGCCATTTATCCCAATACCCTCCCTTTATAATCAGATACATCACAACATTTATCTAAATCTAACTTTAAAATGCGTGGCATGTCATACATGGTTCATATGGGTGCTTGAATGCCTTGAAAAGTACTTGAAATTATTTTCAAGGGCCTGGAATCGCCAGGCCACCCCTTGAAACCCTGTGTTTTTCTTATTCTTGTATCTGCGTAATAAAAGTATAACAGTTTATTAGAAACCTCAGATTTGTGTGTCTTTTCTCTAAAGTCAACAGAAAATCAGTGGGGTTTTTTTTTCCTCAAGTATCGTCTGCTTGCTAATACATCTTCCTAGAAGTTTTGCTGTTGTTGTCTTCTGTGTTGATAAAGACCCTATACGAGTATACGGCAGTTAGTTTTACGACATACAGATGCCATTTTTGGCAGTTTGGTAACGGTGACTTTTGACATGTCTGCACTCATTTCGAGCGAATGTCTGTCTTCCTTTCGGCTTTTTCCCTTTTACTCGGGATTCGCCACAGCGAATCATCTGATTCGCACGTTTGATTTGGCAGAGGTTTTTACGTCGGATGCCCTTCCTGTCACAACCCTTTAGCAAGGGACAGAAACACGCTGACGGCTTTGCAGCCTACTCTTTACGAAAGTCAGCAATGGTTCTTTTACATGCCTCTCACCATAGACAGTGAGAGACATGGCCTGCCTTTGATAACCCAGTTAGCTGCACTGGTGTGGACAGTGACAACCTTGTGGAGAGTGGGACTCGAACCCCCAACCTTTGGATCAGCGATCCAGCGCCCTATACCACTAGACCACCACTGCCCCTAGAGCGAATAAATATTGACAAAAACACCTTAAGAGGCTAAATTGTCCCGATAGCCACAATGCTAGGTGGCTAGTGTGTATTTAAAGTGGCATGGCAGGAGAACAAAGACTACAAAGGTTGGATAGATGTCGGCAAATACATTGCTGTTGGTGCTCTGGTGGAAATACATTAAAGTCACACATAAAATCAAATGTTACCCATACAAAAAACATGCAAAGACTTTTAAGAACCAAGTAGCATGGGGGTGCTCTGATAATGGACTATTGCAAAGGAAATGCAGTCGGACCAACCACCACAAGCACTAACATTAGCGTTACCATGACTATGTCTTGTGGATCCACAACCAGTACAGGTGTCAACACAAAGCCAAAGGTGAACAAAGAAGAATTTACATATACTGTACATTTAAGAAAGTATGTGGTCTTTTTACAGCTTATTAAAATTATTGTATAATATCCAGCAAAATGGACTTTTGTTTAGTTATTACATTGCAAATGTAGTAGTTGACATTTTAAGAACGATTGTCTTCTTCTTTCTTCTTCTTTTCCTTTCGGCTGTTCCCTTCAGGGGTCGCCACAGCAAATGATCTGCCTCCATCTCTCCCTATCCTCTGCATCTTCTTCTCTTACTCCAACGACCTTCATGTCCGCCTTCACCGCATCCATAAATCTTCTCTTTGGTCTTCCTCTGGGCCTTTTGCCTGGTAGTTCCAACCTCAGCATCCTACGACCAATATACTCACTATCCCTCCTCTGTACATGTCCAAACCATCTCAATCTAGCCTCTCTGACTTTGTCTCCAAAACATCTAACATGTGCTGTCCCTCTGATGTACTCATTTCTGATCCTATCCATCCTCGTTACTCCCAAAGAGAACCTCAATATTTTCATTTTAAGAACGTTTGTATTCTTACAAATATTAATTTGCAGTATATTAAAATGATTGTATTTCACTCATTGAAAGCCAGAAACGGTATTTTTGTTTTATTTTACTAACAGTACTTGAAAACGAACCTTTTCCTTGAAAAGCGCTTGAATGACATTTGGCCCAATGTGTGGGAAGCATGGTCATAAATGATTAAATTAAATGGTGTAATCATTGATGGATCAATATGGTATCAGCAATAGAATGAGATGTATCCGCTAAGATGTTTGCCGCATCTCACCACTCCCATGTGCTTCTCTTTTTATTAACTGCACAGTGTGTTGAGTTACATTTTACTAATCTTACATTAAATCTGACAAAGTTCATGTCCTGTATTTATTTTGTCAATTTTGAGTCAATACATTTCTAAAAGTTCATTTTATGCCATCCGTTATCCCTTAAGGGCATTCCTACGGAGACTGGTCCTCTACCCATATCCAGCAGTATTGGTACCCCGGGTTCTGTGGCTGCATCTCTTCAGCTGCACCCCTTCATGAGCCAAACAATGCCCATGCCCTCACCATGCATCTTGACTTTGCCTGCACCTTATCACAACCCTGACACATCAGCCTACCCCTTCAGCCTTGACCCATTCTCCTCACAGCTGGATTCACTGGATACCTTGTCTATTTCTGAATGTACAACAGGTGTGTTGTTTTGTCATGCTGGATCTAATATCCATTCTATTTATAATTTGCCTGATTTTGTTATTTGTATTTTTAAACAATTTCGAAATCACTTGCATTTAGCTTTTTTTTTTTGTTTATTTGGTTGGTTGGTTGGTTCCCTGATTGTACATTTTACCAGACTGTTTAACTTTAGATTAAAAAGATAGACAGCTTTCTACAGGTTGAGTGAAATATAGTTGTGTTCAGAATAATAGCAGTCAGACATCGCTAAGCTGATCAATCACTGTTTTTGGCAGAAATAACGCTTCTACGTGGCAAATAATTTAATAGCAAGTGTAGCAGAGTAATGGAGTCCAAAGACCCAACAGTCATGACATGCATGCTGCGGATTCTGTGTAATCGAATCACTAATTGAAAGGGGTGTGTTGAAAATGACAGCAGGGTGGAGTTTAATTAATTCTTTGAAAAATAGGTGCCAGTTATTGTCCTTATGTTGAAAAATCAATTATATCAGCTCAATAATTAATGTGTGATGTTGATGATTGTTTATATTAAGCTTAGAAATTAAGGTACTTCATTCATGAGTAGGTTTAACGCTTAGAATTGTCTAATCAGTTTGTGAAGTCATGTTAACCTTGACACAAAATATGTAATCTAATCTTGGGAATACAGCAGCCATACTGAGAAGTGAAACAAAGTGAAAGGAATATTAAACGATGTTACAAATCAGGGAACATTTGGCCTAGGAAAGTGAAATCATGTTGGCAAATCAGATCACCTCTCCAGGCACTTTTTTGTTTTACATAATAATTTCTCATATAACAGTTAATCAGGAAGCACAGGGACAACCAAGGAAAATAATACTTAATTTATCAAGACACCATTATTGCTTCAGAAGTTAGTGTTTTAACATCTTCAGGATGAAACCGTTTTATGGTTTATTTTGCACTACAATGGCCAAAATGCCAAATTTACTTTTTCATATGTCAGTTAAATAAGAGAGTTAAAGTGCTTATTACTCTACATTTTCTTATTCAATTGTGTGTATAGTTTCTCTCTAATTTTGTTGACTTGATTATCTGCATGATAAATTGGAAAATTTCACTCCCAGGAATTGGGGGGAGGGGTTCTCACTTGTCGAAATGGCAGAGTCGGTAAATCTGTTGACTTTTGAAAGTAAATCCGCCACAATTTCCTGAATATTGGTGCCATGACCATCAACTCTGAACTGTTATACAGTTTAAAACAGTCCCTTTTTCTTAACATTAAATCAATTAACAATAAATTTATTTACCAAGTTCTACTGATCAAAAAGAAACGTTTTGACAACCAAATGGATAAATAAAACTTGTTACAGCTTTTAGCTCTATTATTTGTATAAAATATTTACGTTTTAAATTTAACTGCATTTTATCATCATTTTAAAACATGAAACGACCATTATGGGTAAACACTTCGTCAAACATGCTCAAATAAGGATCCGATCAGTGTTTATCAGTGAAAAGTTATTTTCCTACTTTCACAGCCTGTTCAATCAGCACTAAAACTAAATGCTTAATCCAGGGTCATGGGAAAGATGGTGTCTATCTCAGCCAACTCTGGGGGAAAGTTGGGTATACCCTGAACAGCTCGCAGGGTCTCTCTCACACACACACACACACACAAACATTCACACTCACACCTAGGAGCAATTTGGGACAATCGGTTAGACTAATGTGAATGGGAGGAAAGGCAAGTCTGTTGGGCTTTTTTACACCTTTTTTATCGGAGCCGGAGCTTATCCCCACTTTCCGTAATGCGAAGCAGCTAGGAGTTAAACTCTTCCTGGATAGGACACCAGTCCATCGCAGGTTATCTTCCCAGTGTTTTCACTGGTACCCATTAATACTCTTGGGTGGACAGATGCACACCTGTAATTAAAACCGTGCCCTGAGGTCTTAGCACAGTGGGGATCGAATGGGAATTTGAACCCACAACCTCTCAATTATGAGCCCAGCACAATAACCATTCCACTGCCGAGCCCATGTGAACTGAAAACCTTTGTCCTTAAGTCTTTATTTTCTTTTATTCTGTATATTCACTTAAATTAGTACCTTTTACTTTCTTTTTTTTAACACCCTTTAGATTGAGGGATTGCTATATGAATAATATCAATGTTCTGTATACAATTTTCAATCAATTTTTAAAGGGCCCAGCTCACCATTCCCAGAATGCTCTCATTGGCATGTATATAAACAAACAGTGCATTACAATCTGGGAAAAGTGAGTTAATCCCTTTAATATCTTTTGTGTGTGTGTGGTTGTTGAAATCTTAAATGTCATGTTCTAATTCCTATCTTTTCATTACTTTTTCACTGGAAACAGATTTTAATCGTTCTCCTTTAATGGTGAGTTCTGTCTCTTGATTTTACTTTGATGGAATTCAATACTAAATTTGTTTACCAGCATTAGCATGTACCTCAATTGTTATTGTGTTTAGATGGGCACTGGTGAAAAAATCTTGCCCCCCATAGGCATGATGATGGGCATGTCAGAAAACACTGGTTATGCACAGGAACTTTCACATCCAGTGGACCTTGCCAAGAATCCACTGGCTGAAAGTCATGAGTTTACACATGCCTGCGGGATGTGCTTCACTAAAACAGGTAAGAAGTAGTCAAACAGAATAGGTTTTATGCTTACTTTGTTGTGTACAGGTTTCTTAGGATGTCTCACCCACAGCTGTTTTGTTCCTGCAGGATCTGGGGTACTAGACTACACCTATATTCCTGAGGAGCATAAATGTAAAAAGGATTTGTTGATAGGAAGAATCAAGCAGGCTGATAATCCTACATGGAAATTGATCCGGCCAAGACCCACAAAAAACCAGTACAATGGCCTTTATTATATTTGTAAAGGTGAGTTAACAGTTGTGACAGTGATAAGTCGCTCTGGAAAAGGGCATCTGCTGAATGACATAAATGTAAATTTAGTCTCTCTTCTCAAGCCCAGGTCCTCCATTCTAGTCATTCTTTATATTTATGTATGTGCAAGCCGTTAAACACTTGATTCCATACCAAGGTATTTGCTTAATTCCCCAAGCTGAATGAGTGTTGGCATGGCCATTAAGTCCTCACCCAGAGTAAAATGCATTTTAAGGATACACAAGTAAAACACACTTAAACCTAAAACTGACTAAAATTGACTAAACTTTCAAAACATAACCTATCAAGCAATAAGTACTTCACCAGGCCCGGAGATGTACTTTATATAGATCTGAATGGTGCCATTAAGTGATGGTGCAAGACATGCTGAGAAAACAGCATCTACCTGCTTATCATTATGAAAAGGGTGGGGTTCTAAAAGTAGAACCTGCTCCATCAGCTGCTTGTCAAAATGGTGTTTAAGTGTGAAATGGTAAACAGCAATACTGCTGCTTTATCTTTTTCTTCCCTTTTGTTGGATTGCTGATGTCACATAATGTGAACACAGCATGCCTGCAATGCGACTTATGCATGCATTGAATTAAATTTTCATGACCTGCACAGAGGATGTGTCGAAAAAAAGTGTGGCAGCTATGATGCATATGTGGACATGATTTGAATATTACTTGTATTCCTATTTTTTTAAGAAAAAGCAAAATTGTAGGTTTCACAGTTTTTGTCGCCATCCATCTTGTGTCTCTCCCTGTCTCCTCGTCCATGAACTGTTCCCTTGCATTTCTTCCATTTCCTCAAGTCCGTAACTTGTAATTTTCACTTCGCTTTGTATGTCTACTTTGATTTTATTCATTCATTTTAGGAACCGCTGAATCCTAATTAGGGTCGCGGGGAGGCTGGGGCCCATCTCACCTGACTCTGGGTGAGGGCAGAGTACACCCTGGACAGCTCGCCAAGCCATCTCAAGGCAGAAACGCGCCGACGGATATGCAGTCTACTCTTGATTAAAGTCAGCAATGGTTCTTTTACATGCCTCTCACCATAGACATTGAGAGACATGACTGGCCTTTGATGATAACCCAGTTAGCTGCACCGGGAGGGACGGCAGTGACAACCATTGACAGTGGGGCTTGAACCTCCAACCTTAGGATTGGTAATGCAGCACCGTACCAATGGGCCAATACTGCCCCATATTTAACTCAAATTATGAGCAAAATAATTGAGGGGAATTCTGATTGATACAACTGGACTTTCATCTGCACACCTATACTTATTAAACAATACATCCAGATTTATTACTCATTTGCTGTTATAATAAGCTCCACTCTTCTGGGAAAGATTTCCACTTTTTGGGGAATGATTGGGAATTTGTGGTCATTCTGCTTCAAGAGAGTACAGTGGTACCTCACCTTACAAAATGAATCTGTTCCAGAGCCTTTTTCGTAACCTGGATTTTTCGTAAGTTGAACCACATTTTACATGTAAAATGTGTGATTTGTTCCAAGGCCCCCCATATTACCCCTAAACCCTTTAAAAAATTATAAAAGCATACCTTTCAAGGCCTCCTTTTGCTTCAATATTGTACCGATGGTAGACTGGTTTGGCCATATTCCCTTGCAATATCACTCAACCGCAAGCCACTAGCACGCTTCTTCTTTTCAATCACACTGTGTGTGTGTGTGTGTGTGCGTGTGTTGACCATGTCTTCTTAGCAGAGTTATAATCTTACAAATGTTTATGCAAGGTTAAAAGCCTGAGCCAAAAGATAAAGTTGCAATGATCACACTCGGAAAACTCATGAAACAACAATAACTCTGTCCTTTACACGAAAAACATTATGGGTTTATCTCCTAGCCAATGGGAGACCAGCGGGGCGAGATGTTAGGAGATAGCCAATGGGAGGCCACCGGGCGAGATGTTGGGAAATGTGGTCAATGGGAGAGCAACTCGTGCATTGTTTGAATTTTTGAGATGGTGCTTTCGTAACATGAACTTGTTTCGTATCCAGAGACAAAAAATTTAGGAAAATGTTTTTCGTGACCTGGATTTTTCGTTTGTTGGGGCTTTCATAAGTTGAGGTTCCACTGTAGTAAGATTAGGTACTGATTTTGATTGAGGAGGAGGGTCTGGGGTGCAGTCAACATTTAATTTCATCCCAAAGAATCACAAGTACTTTCACCCAAACTTACTCAAACTGTTTTCAGGGAGCTTTTGTGCAGGAGTATTATCACAGTGGCACGGTTGGGATCAATTGTAACGTTCAATTATAATTACAGACAAAATATACAGATGAAATATAAATTACATCACAATTATAAATACAAAATATTTGTCATTTTCATTTGCAGTTAAATTTGCAACCAGTTACAATTGGAACACATTACTTGGCCCACAACAAACAACATAAATTGATTGCTGTTATATTTACATATTTGTGAGGCGCTCCATCGAATGCAGGCGCCTGGACTACTTTCGAGAAAATGGCCAAAAAAGTAAAAATGGTCAAAAAAGTAAAAACACTACTTTCGCAAGTACACTACTTTCGGTATTGAGCGCCTCACATATTGTAAGCGTTGATTGACTGTTTTAAGCTTCATGTAAAGTGACTCGGTATAAATAAGTGACTTATTTGAAATTAATGTTGATATTATTTGATATTATTTCACAATGTTATGTTTATAATAATTGATTTCGGGGTGTTTATGAGATACTGTAATGGTATTTATGGATGTATAGTACAGTATGAGTGTCATACGTCATATGTCACTGTAACAACTTCCGTTCACTTTCAACTTTCGTTTGGCCGTCCGGGACCAATTCAAAACGTAAGTCGGGGAGCGTCTGTACACATAATTTCTGGAAAAGGAGAGTGAAATGTCATCTGTGATGTCTAGCAGCATTAGTATAGATGTTAAATTCCACACTGGAATTCGGCTTTGAAGAAGATTATTTCTCTCTCTCTCTCTCTGTTGCTTTGTCACATACACACACACACACACACACACACACACACACACACACACACAATGTGCAAACGGTTAAATGAGCAGCATCCAGATGAACTAGTGCAATTTGAATGGAAGAAAATACAGTATATGAAGGGAGTGGGGCAAATAAGTGCAGCTGTACACTGAGCACCCACTGCTTACAGTCTGTGTGTGTGTGTGTATGTGTGTGTGTGTGTGTGTGTGTGTCTGTGTGTGTGTGTCTGAGTAAGATACCTCAGGTCTGCTGGAATATTAAGAAAGACATGATTCCATTGCAATTCACTCAAAGAAAATCCCATATGCTCAGTATTATGTACTTTAGAAACTTAATATGAGCATTGTATGAGTATTGGTATTTTTCTCTGTATGCAAAATTCGATTATGGGATTTTTTTGATCATTTGATTTGTGTGTAATCTTGTCTGGACTGGACATGCTGGATCGTGGGTTGTTTAGTTCTGTACAAAAATTGGTCAAAACCTGAAAAATACTTCAATGTTTCATAAACAAACTGATGATGACTATGTCAGCTGTGTTGAAGATTTTGATGTTAATGAAGAGGCATCTGTTAATAAAAGTGTGATGACTGGTGTTTATGAAGATGTGATTTTATCTGCTGAGCAGGATATAGATTAAGATGGTAATGCTGAGGGCAGAGTTGATGAAACTTACTTGTATAAAGAGATCAGAGAGTTTTGTTTTATGGTTATCTTGTACTGTATATAGTTTTCTTAATTTCAGTGTGAGTGTTTGAACCCGACAGTGTGTTTTTTTTTTCAGTCAGTATCATTTGAAGGCATTTGAACCTTTTATATAATGCTCAAAAAGTTACATACATACAAACAGAAATGGGGGGGGGTTCGTTTTTTATTAATTTTTGGGGCTTACCACGGTGACTGATGGGTTTAAAATGCCAGATTAAAATGAGGATGATTTCTCTTATCTCTTCCTAAAACTCTTCCTAGACATGTTTTTTAAAAATTTATATGGCTGAAGTGCATAAAAATGTTTGGTTGCTAAGGACTAATGATCTTGGAAGAAGTGCAATCTTTGTGCTCATTTTTCTCTAAAACGTCTTTTGAAATTTTTAGTTGAATGCTGACACAAGAAATGTGCTCGATCAGTTTTCAAGGTATTGACAAACTTTTTGCTGTATTTTGCAGCTTTGGGTCTCCTCTATCTGACTGTAAAATCTCAATTTTGGACCCAAGAGCCTACTATCGGTGGAGTGGCTCACATTTATGTAGATTATTCACATATTTATATAGATACAGTATACATATACTACATATGGTAACCATGTACAGTAATAGTTAGGACATTTTCTCAAGAAAGATAACTTTTTATTCATTAAGTTGAAAACAATGACTAAAGATAGCATATGGATTATCTTTTTCTTTCTTTTTTATGTCTTTTTTTCCTTTCCAAGTAAGTAATCTTTTCCACAAGAAATGTTATCTACTAAAGTGTAAAATGTACTTACCGTTACTTGTGTTAAAAATTACTAAATGAAGGTCTCCTTTCCTGGTGACTTTATGTGGGAGTTTTGGTCAGTTATATACATCAAACTTTGTTGATGGTCACAGTCAGCTTTCCACAGTTTTCCGCGGAGCTGTACTATACTGTATACAGCAGTGGTTCTCAAAATAGTGGGGTGCCCCTCCCCCCGTTGGGGGGCGTGGTGCAATGCCGGGGGGGGGGGACCCCTAGGAACATGCTTTTTTTTTTTTTTTTTTTTTTTTTGCCGTATTAGGATAACGTGTAATTCTATATCCACTACAGCAGGTGGCAGTGACTTCCTCACTGTTAGTGTGCGCAGAGGTAAAATAAGAAGTGTACTTAATAAACCACCATGGAAATTTTTAACAGGGATGGAAAGACGGAGACAGTGAGAGAAACGAAAGTCTCCCAAAAGCTAAGTCGAGGAGGTATGATGAAGCGAACATAGCACTCGACTTCACTGTGCTGTGCTGAGAAACAAGCAAAGACTGCTGTGTTTACTGTGTCTGAAAACATTGGCAATGGACAGCATGAAGACAAATAAATTCAGGAGTCACTTAAAGACTTCACACCCCGATCACGTGATGAGCCGCGTGAGTTTTTTCAGCGAAAACTTGCCGAGTATCGCCAACAACCAGCCCGCTTTGTGAATGCTACTCCAGCAAACCAGTGACTTTGTTAGCATCAGATAAGGTGGAGTACCAAACTGCTCAGTGCAGAAAACCCCACAGCAGAGGAACTGATCCTACCTGCAGCAGACACGGTCTCTGTCATGCTGGATGACGTCACTGCTGTGAAAATAAGTCCAGGTCCCAGTTCAGCATTGAGTAGGAGTTGAGAGTTCAGTGTCGTGCTTTTAAACCGGCTTTGAAAAGCTGTGCACTGTGAAACATGCTCATTATAGCCATTAATCTGGACTTAATCATTTTGACAAAAAAAAAAAAAATAATACAAATTGTTTTATTCATTTTTGTTTTGTAGGTTAAAGTGTTTTATATATTGTGCTCTTGAGTTAATATTGCTGATCAGTTTGAATTTATTATTTATTTATTTTATTTTATTTTATTTTTAAGGATACTTTTTTATTTCAGGCAAATTGATGCACCCTGCTTCAAAAAGCTGTGCTTTTTAAACAAAAAGATTAAAGTGTTAATAAAGTTATTCTTTGTTAGAAGTCGATCTATAGTTCTTCTTTTTTTTGTATTCATAATGTTAATAAGGACACAGTGTTATGCAGAGGATTACTTATAACAATTTTTAGACAAATAACACTATTTATATTGGGGGGTGTGTGTGAAATGTTTTCCTCTTCCTGGAGGGGCACGACAGAAAATAATTGAGATGCACTGGTATACAGTATCAGGGGTCGAGATCCTTTTTGACTAAGAGAGCCAAAAATAAATAAATTAATCTAATTCTCTGAGAGCCAAATCTTTTTTTAATATTGAGACCAACAATTTGAGAGTATAATAAGACTCTGAATTTATTTTAAACAACAATGTTATAACAAAGTTTTTTATTAATAAGAAAAGTACTTCCTACTATTAATGCGACTTCTGGTGCTGCATGGTGTTGCTGATGGGTTTATAGTCTGGTTGATACATGCTGAGGTTCAGCTTCATGCAGGCGTTTAGGCTTCCATCTATTAAACGTGACCGCAGGTTGGTCTTGATGCTTTTCAGGTGTGAGAAGGACTGCTCGCGTGCGTATGTGGAGCCAAACATGGTTAATCAGCTGGTCTGTGGGTTGAAGTTTTTTCATTTTTTCATTCTGTCCATTTGTGTTTTGCTTGCGAGCTTTGCTTGGCTTCTTGCACATGAGCTGATCAAAACGAGGGAAATTTAGCTCTTTACCCAAAACCAACTCGCACAGGCTGTTGCATATAATCCAATAAAATTAGAGTTTCAAGGTGTCGGCCCCGCCCACACACTGGAGTACAAAAAGGATTAGCTCTCCACTGTGTGCCACAGCAACAAGTGGCGTGAAAATAGATGTGTAGATTGAAATGCGTGAGACGTATTTATGTTTTTGTTTTATTTGATGGCTTTTTTCTTTATTTTTATTTAAAGGACAGTGAAATTATGTATTAGTTCTTCTGTTAAGAAAGGCCACCTGATTTATCTGAGAGCCAGATGCAGTCATCAAAAGAGCCGCGTCTGGTTCGGAAGCCATAGGTTCCCGACCCCTGCTATATATGGAAACTGATCTGTAATTTAGATGATGGGCAGTATAGTACAATGGTGGAGTAATTAGCAGTTTTGCCTCACAGCAAGACGTTTCGGGTTCAAACTTTCTCTCTGTGGAGTTTGCATGTTCGGCCTGTGCTTGTATGGGTTTGCTGAGGGTACTCCATTTTCCTCCAACAGACCAAAAATATGCAAATCTGGTCTAGGTTAGGACTAGCTACCCATACATGAGTACTGTATACTTTTACCTCTGCTACAAAACTGGGGCAGTATTGTAATTGCTGTTTGTGTAATTTTAAGTCCTTAACACACCCATGCACAGTTTTTCCCCAGACATGGTGTGGAGCCTCAGTGATGTGATTTTGAAATGTGACCATCACAAAGCGTTGAAGATAGACCTCTTATAATTTTGAATCAAGTGCTGATGAGCTATGGAAATTAGTAAGAAATTATATGGACTTTCATGTGATATGCTTCCCAGTGACCTTGAAAGGTCAAATCATATCTCATAATTTCTTCAGACAGATGTTTTTTCACTAATTTCACTAATCAAAACCAGTACTCTTCAGGCCTGTTTGCTATATAATTTCTGCTGCATGGTGGGGGTATCTTGTACTCTGAGCTCCCTAATTGTTCATCTTCGTTAGCTCTGTTCAGAGTCTTCACTGCCTCTCACTCTAATTTAGCTGGAAATGGCTCCAGCTTCCCTGCAATTCTGATGGACAGATAAAAGTGTATATGGTTACATACTTTTCACATTTCCTTTGTATTCATTTCTATGTATTCATTTTTTCTACTGGACGAATGGTATGTTTAATCGTTGCTTTTTTTGTTTGTTTTATTGTGTAAAGATGTTGCTAATGGAGATGAATGTAAGTACCCTGGCCACTGCACTTTTGCATACTGCCAAGAAGAAATTGATGTTTGGACCCTGGAACGCAAAGGCTTCATCTCCAGAGACATGCTGTGTGATCCAAGTGGGAGCCGAGCAAGAGTTAATTTGACCGTTGCCAAAATCTTACAGGAGCACCAAGGGATATTTCTGTACCTCTGTGAGGTGAGATCATGTGATACTTTTGGCACAAGAATGGCTTGAATGAGCGCAACCAGATGTGGGTCTTGGGGTAACAAAGAACTGATCAGATTTTGGGCGTGACTTGGATTCGGATCCGGATCGGTTTTAGGATTTTTAACATTGTGTGGTAGGGCAAGTAGGCAAAAGACATCTAGAATACAGAGCTCAGAAATAATTGCAGAACAGATCACAAGAGGGTACTGTAATTCAAAAGAAAAAGTCTGCCACTGTAACCCATGTAAAAATTACATTTCACTACCTTATCTGAGGTCTATACATGTATATTTAAGTTAAAATGTACTGGTATGGCTCATTGACAAGGTGTGGGCCCATGGGAGCAGATTGGCCGATCTCTCCTATTGGTGGCAACATGCCCACTCCCATTACTTAAGATGATGTGAGCTCATGCATACGAGGGGACATTTAGCACTAAAGTTTGAGTTTGTTGGACTGTGTTTGCATGCCCTGCATTTCGAAAAGATACATGGGGCATCAATCTCATGTCTTGGAAGCACATGCATGTTCTCACCTGTCCCTGGTGGGTATGAGGGAGGCATAAATAGTGGGTACAGTTAAATTGGGGGATGGGCGCTTGGAAGAAAAAAGTCCAGAAATTTTGTTTAGTTAGACAATTTGAACATTGCTACCATGTGATTACTAACGATCGTATGAACCATGCCTGTCTCCAGATTTATGCATATGCTGCTCAAGTTACTATGTCCATTCAAGTAATATTAACATGCACAAAGGGCCAAGTATACTTTTAAGTTAAGATTTTATTTAAATGTAATTATGTCCAGCATGGTTGCATTTAAAAGGCATCAACAGCTCAATCCCATGTGCACTTGTAACACATTGAATGCAGCATTCCGAATGCAATGATGTGAATAAACCAGAATGACTGTGTTGTTTGTTTGTTCTCTAATGCCAAAGTTAAGCATGTTTGATGTTCTGAAGACCTCTAAATGTTTGACCTGATTTGTAGGTGTGTTTTGATCACAAACCCAGAAAAATCAGCAAACCTGGTACCTGCTCTCATCAAGTGAAATCACAGGGACTTGATCATAAGTAAGCATCTCTTCTCTTCTAGTTTTTGGTGGTGATTGAAGTTTTCCCTTGCTTATAGCAAAAGATACACTCTGCCAGTGAAGCTGTAACCTTCTGAGCACTCCCTTCACCTTTTCATTAGGTGCCTCGTCCATTTAGTGAAAAACCCAACGCTGAAATACTCCAAAATTCGCCCATACAATTCACAGTGCCTGCTGGATCTGTGTAGGCATGCGGTGCGCTATGGATGCCAAAGAGAGGATTTCTGCTTCTTTGCCCACAGCTTCGTCGAGCTCCAAGTATGGATAATGGAGCGTGAGCAAGGTGTGTCTGCAGATCAATTGTAAAAGTAAAATGTAGACGAATGAAGACCTTTCCCATTTTGGCTCATTCGTATTGGCAACTTTTTCAGGTATTTCGCATGACATGATTGTCCGGGAGGCAATACGATTTTGGAATATCGAGCACAGTTCACGAGTATGTATCCATTTTGAGCACTGACTTCATAATGATTAAATGGAACTTTTGTGGCTACATCTGGATTAACCTTCATGTTGCTTTCTCATAGGAGCTACAGGCCGTCTTAAAGAAGTTTGGGCCGCCTAATCTTAAAATGCAGTTTGTGTGTGGGCAGTGCTGGAAGAACGGGCAGCTCACTGAGCCTGACAAAGCAAAGAAGTACTGCAGCGCTAAAGCCAGACACCTGTGAGGTTTTTCCCTTCACTGTAATGCCTGAGTGAATAGCAGATGGCTTCATGTAGTAGATGATGGTTTAGTTCTAATCAAGTCATATGTTTTCATAACTTTATAGCTGGTCCAAAGATAGACGAGTGGTCCTGGTGAGTTCAGTGGAACGGCGGAAGTGGACAGAGGTTCGCGCTCTACCAACAAGAAAGCCTCCTCCTTCACAATTTGAGGTGAGTTTTATAGTGCAGATGAGCTAAAACTACAACTAGAAGTGAATGAGTTTGCTTTCCATGTCGTGGGTTTTATTTTTTTCATGATATGTATTTTCCTTCGGCAGATTTGTTTGCACGTGGCTGCAGGCAAAAAATGTCAGTATATTGGGAATTGCACTTTTGCCCACAGTGTGGAGGAGAAAGATCTGTGGACATTTATGAAGGATAACAATAGTAAGTTTGCAAATATGATGTTCTCACTATGCTAGTTTAATGAATTCTGAAACAGGCTCATCCACAGCAATGCAGATCAATGATGTATAAACGTATATTAGGTTCAGGTAGCCAACCCCAGATAAAATTCCAACAGGAATTTATGTGAGTCTTAATAAATCTGATTCTGTTTATTTTTATATATACACGCTACAAAAAAAAAGTTAAGGATATTTGGAAATTTTCTAGATATTTTTTTGGTTTTGTGAATTTGCCTTAATTTCAGTTTTTTATTGACAAATATCCTTTAACTTTTTTGTGTAGTGTATATGTATATATACAGGGATCCCTCACTTTCCGCGGTTAATTGAGACCGAGATCTCCACGCGACCACTGAAATCCGTAAAGTAGAATCACACTCCCCACCCTCAACTGACGTATACGTACATTTATACGTGTATATAATATCAATAAATACATATCCAATGCTATAAATGCTTATAATAAAAATTAAACATTGAAAAAATAACATAAGATGTAAATAAAATATAAAAACAGACACTCTCCAACTTACCAACATTCGTTTTGAAAACATCCGGAGACCAAGGTCGAAAGTGAAATGAAATTGAAGAACAAATAGAAATGGAATAAAATCTATAGAAAGATGGAGCATAAATATAAGTATGAAATATGATTAAACATTATCCTAAGGTACACTTAATACTATGCTCTGGCAGAGGGGATGTATCCAGTTATTATATAATTATAGTGATGCAGAGTACCCCAGAGGTGAAAAAGTGGTCATTGGTGCAGACTTCAATGGACATGTTGGTGCAGGCAACAGAGGGGACGAGGAAGTGATGGGCAGGTTTGGTATCCAGGACAGGAACACAGAAGGACAGATGTTGATAGATTTTGCAAAAAGAATGGAAATGGCTGTGGTAAATGCTTTCTTTCAGAAGAGACAGGAGCATAGGGTGACTTTTAAAAGCGGAGGTAGGAGCACACAGGTAGACTACATCTTGTGTAGACGATGCAGTTTGAAGGAAGTCAGTGACTGCAAAGTAGTAGTGGGTGAGAATGAACTCTTTAGAGTCAATGGCCAGCTATCTAGAGATGGTGTCTCAATAAAAACACCCTGCAGAAAGAACTTTGGTCCTCTACTGTGGATTTTTTTGCAATGCAGCCATGAGGTGGGGGGGCACTAACCAGTGTCTCTCCTTCTCATGCCGGTCCCAAGCCCGGAGAAATGCAAAGGGTTGTGTCAGGAGGAGCATCCGACATAAAACCTATGCCAAACTTTTATGATGCAAATCAGAAGTATTACCCGAATACTGGATCGGTCGAGGCCCGGGTTAACAACGACCGCCATCAGTGCTGTCAATCAACAGGGTGCTGATGGAAATTGGACTACTGTTAGTCGAAGAAGGAGAGGTGGGAGGCGTGTCCATAGGCAGAGAGAGAAGAGGAAAGGCATGAGTCTAGGACTGAGAGTGGGGACTGTGAATGTTGGAACTATGCAAAGAAAAGGTAGAGAGCTGGCTGACATGATGCAGGGGAGGAAGGTGGACATACTGTGTGTTCGGGAGACCAGGTGGAAAGGTAGCAAAGCTAAAAGTTTAGGAGCAGGGTTTAAGCTATTTTATCATGGTGTGGATGGGAAGAGAAATGGAGTCGGAGTCATCTTGAAGGAGGGGTTTGTCAGGAATGTTCTAAAAGTGAAAAGAGTGTCAGACAGAGTGATGAGTCTCAAGTTAGAAATTGAAGGTGTGATGTTCAATGTTGTTAGTGCTTATGCCCCACAGGCAGGATGTGAGCTAGAAGAGAAGGACAGATTCTGGAGTGACTTAGATGAAGTGATGCAGAGTACCCCCAGAGGTGAAAGAGTGGTCATTGGTGCAGACTTCAATGGACATGTTGGTACAGGCAACAGAGGGGACGAGGAAGTGATGGGCAGGTTTGGTATCCGGGACAGGAACGCAGAAGGACAGATGTTGATAGATTTTGCAAAAAGGATGGAAATGACTGTGGTGAATACTTTTTTCCAGAAGAAACAGGAGCATAGGGTGACTTATAAAAGCGGAGGTAGGAGCACACAGGTAGACTACATCTTGTGTAGACGATGCAGTTTGAAGGAAGTCAGTGACTGCAAAGTAGTAGTGGGTGAGAATGTTACCAAACAGCATAGGATGGTGGTGTACAGGATGACGCTGATGGTGAGGAAGGTGAAGAAGGCAAAGGCAGAGCAGAAGACAAAGTGGTGGAAGCTGAAAAAGGAAGAGTGTCGGGTTGTCTTCAAGGAGAAGTTAAAACAGGCTTTGGGTGGTCAGGAAGTGCTTCTAGATGGCTGGACAACCACAGCAAATGTGATCAGGGAGACAGGTAGGAGAGTACTTGGTGTGTCCTCTGGAAGGAAAGTAGATATGGAGACGGTGGTGGAATGAGGAAATGCAGAAGTGCGTGCAAAGGAAGAGGTTAGCTAAGAAGAAGTGGGACATTGAGAGGACCGAAGAGAGTAAACAGGAGTACAGTACAGGGAGACGCAGTGCAAGGTGAAGGTAGCGGTGTCAAACACCAAACAGAGGGCATATGATGACTTGTATGCTAGGTTGGACAGTAAGGAGGGAGAAAATGATTTATATAGGTTGGCACAGCAGAGAAATAGTGACGAGAAGGATGTGCAGCAAGTTAGAGTGATAATGGACAGAGAGGAAAATGTATTGACTGATGACAGAAGTGTGCTGGGAAGACAGAAAGAGTACTTTGAAGAGCTGATGAATGAGGACAATGAGAGAGAGAAAAAAGAATAGAAGAGGTGACCGTTGAGGAGCAGGAAGTAGCAACGATTAGTAAGGGTGAAGTGAGGAGGGCACTGAAGTGGATGAAGAGTGGAAAGGCAGTTGGTCCTGATGACATACCAGTGGAGGTATGGAAGTGTCTCGGAAAGGTAGCAGTAGATTTTCTGACAAGACCATTCAACAAGGTCTTAGAGAGTGAGCAGATGCCAGAGGATTGGAGGAGAGGTGTGCTGGTGCCCATTTTTAAGAACAAGGGAGATGTGCACAGTTGTGGCAACTACAGAGGGATAAAGTTGATGAGCCATACGATGAAGTTATGGGAAAGAATAGTGGAAGCTAGACTAAGGGCAGAGGTCAGCATTTGTGAACAACAGTTTGGTTTCATGCCAAGAAAGCGCACCACAGATGCAGTGTTTGCTTTAAGGATGTTAATAGAGAAGTACAGAGAAGGTCAGAGGGAGCTGCATTGTGCCTTTGTGGATATGGAGAAAGCATATGACAGGGTGCCGAGAGAAGAATTGTGGTATTGCATGAGGAAGTCTGGAGAGGCAGAAAAGTATGTTAGAGTGGTGCAGGACATGTATGAGAGATGTAAGACAGCGGTGAGGTGTGCTGTCTGCAAAAGGGACAGGAAGACTGAACCGTATTAATGGCAACATGAATGGGGCCATGTATTGTGACATTTTGGATAAAAACCCCCTTCCCTCGATCAGAGCATTAAAGATGAAACATGGCTGGGTCTTCCAGCATGATTACGATCCAAAGTGCACAGCCAAGAAAACCAAGGAGTGGCTCCGTAAAAAGCATATCAAGGTTCTGGAGTGGCCTAGCCAGTCTCCAGACATCAACCCAATCGAAAACCTGTGGAGGGAGTTAAAACTTCGAGTTGCCAAGCGACAACCCTCAAACATCACAGCTCTAGAGAAGATCTGTGCAGAGGAGTGGGACAAAATACCAACTAAAGTGTGTGTAGACCTGGTCAAGAATTACAGGAACCGTTTGACCTGTCATTGCCAACCAAAGCTACATTATAAAGTATTAAAAGTAACTTTTGCTGGCTGCCCAATACTTATTGGCCTCCCATTTTTACAAATAAATTGTTTAAAAATCATACGATGTGATTTTCTGGATTTTTTTTTTTTTTTTTTTTTTTTTTTTTTTTTTTTTTTTACATTCTGTCTCTCAAGCTTGATGTGTACCATTGATGAAAATTACAAACCTCTCTTCTCTTTTTAAATGGGTGAACTTGCACATTTTTACGTTGCCCAATACTTATTGGCCCCACTGTGTGTGTGTGTGCACACACATATACATATACACACTGTAAGACACCCGGTACTGTACTTGTAAAACTGCACAAACTCGACCTGATGCTACTCGATTTTTAAACAAAAACTCATCATCAAACCTAATATTGTATTAGTTTAATTTATGACTGTTTCCTGTGCTTTATGAAATTTTTATGCAGAGATCTTTATTTGTATATCTTTGTTCTACACCAGTCCTTTGCATAGTATCTGTGTGTGTGTGTGTGTGTGTGTGTGTGTGTGTGTGTGTGTGTGTGTGTGTGTGTGTGTGTGTGAATTGTATCCATCTTACATGTGTAGTTGCAGATATGGAGCAGCTTTATGAGAATTGGGTCCAGTCTCAGAGATCAAGCAATATTGACGAGGGTTCAGGCAGTGCTGCTAAGGAGAATGGGAAGCAAATTCACATGCCCACAGACTATGCAGAAGAAGTGGTAAATGAACAACCCCTATTCCTCAGGACTGTATATTTTAATAAATTTTCTTTGTTATTCTACTTACCATTTAAGCAAGCTGCAATTCCCTGCTCAGGAACAAGGTGGATGACGTTAGCTTCCTGTCCTTGTGTGCGCAGTGATTTTATCATTGCATTCCTAACCGCTGTCTCACTATTGTCCTGATTTGTGCTGGAGCTGTTTCAAGGCTACTCGAGGCTTGTAGCATGAGGCTTTAAGTCTATTTACAGAAAATAGGGTGTACATGGGGAACCATTTACATTGAGTGTCCATCGCAGCAAACAAACTCAAGTACTTGTGCAACTATTTACATGGAGAATCCACATATTACAAGCTCGTCTTTGCTAACTGCAGCATTATGGATTTGTGGTTTAAAACATGTTCTGCCTAAAGCAGAGGTGAAAGGCTATTTCTTGCAAGTATGTTATACAGATATTTTATTCATTCCCCCCCCCTTTATGTTATGTAAATATTGTTCTGTGTGTAGCATGGGTACATTTTATACAGTTTGCATACACCCCACTGGACATTAGTAAATGTATGTTTTCTTCCCCTCTTTTTGTATGCCCACTATATGTGAATGAGCTTAAACATGGCAGCTAAATCTTGGTCCAGTTTATACAATTTAATCTTCAGCTGGATCATATCTGGTGTTTTAGTTTGTAAAATAACTTCATTTAAAAAATAAATAAATAAGGGATCTCCCCCCCCACCCCCCACACACACACACACACACACACACCTTCCACCATGACTTGGCCTTGTGTAGTCTATGGGCTAAATTCATGGGTTTTGTAGCCGCAAAGTTCCTTGGCAGAGGTGAGGGGGGGGGGGTCCTTAAAGTGACACTGGAAATAGTAATCTCTTGGGTTAGCTTTCCCAGCTGTGGTCTGAGAGTGGGATCACAGCTACGAATACCTCATGGGGTTCTTGTTTGTTTGGGTTTTTTTTTTTTTTTTTTTTTGTCAATCAGACCACACATCGATCAATCACTTTTGTTTTTTTCTAGGCTGGTAATCACTGTTGGCTGTGTGGGAAAAACTGCAACAGTGAAAAACAATGGCAGCAGCACATCACCTCAGAAAAGCATAAGGATCGCATGTTTAACTCTGAGGACGACCAGATCGGCTGGCAGTATCGCTTCCCTTCAGGAGTGTTTAAAGTCTGTGAGCAGTGAGTGCGATTCCTTTGCATACCTATAGTATTTAAGTGCTGTTACAAACAGTGTTGTTAATCTGACACGTTTACTGTCTACAGGTTCCTTAAGGGCACATGCCCCGATGGAGAGAAGTGTACTATGGCCCACGGTGAGGATGAGCTGAAGGAGTGGTTGGAACGCCGAGAATTTCTTTTGTTGAAACTTGCCAAAGCTAGGAATGATCACTTGATAGCGTCAAATGATAATGACTTTGGCAAATATAGTTTTCTGCTTAAAGATATTAAGTAAACTTTAATAAATCAAAACAATGTGCCACGGATGTTAAGAAATCAGCGGGTTGGGAATAGAGTATTGAAGTAGATGAGTTCCAAAAAAGCTCCCTACAGTTCAACAGGGCACATCGCCTCCTTTTTTCCTCTGGTTGATGTTAAAACCTTGAAAACAAAGCTGGAGCTGCATTCTGTTCAATTCCAGCTTCGTACAACACAACGCAGAGAGGAAAACAAACGAGTTCCAGTTCAGAAAGTGTTACACAAATGGGCCTCTTCTTTTAAATCCCTTGACTTGTAGTCAGGTTAAAAACACCAAAGAGGAAATAATACAGTATAAAAGATAATGATATTGGGTCATGTGATTACAACAGCTGTACGAGAGGGGGTAGAATGGTTTCTCTCGCGAATTTTAATTTGCAATTACTTTTTTTTGTTTACATTTCTCTCTTATTTATTCTGTCCTATAAATTTGGTTGGCTTAATGGCTGCGGTGGACTTTTATATTCCCTGGTGTTGGCATTAAATTAGGCTGATATAGTCATGGTTACTATAATTGGATACATGTTGTTGCCATTTCATGGTCTTTGCTCTGCAGTGTGCATACATTCTCTGTTAGCTAGTTTGTTTGCCACTTATTGTAACTTTCAGTGTATTTTTTTTCTTTATGTTGATGTTTTCTAGCTTTAAATTTCCATTTTTAATATTTAATGTTCTGATTAAATCACAAGCAACCATGGTCTGAAGAGCACCAGTTCTGTTCACTTTTTTTTATATCATTGATACACAGAAAAGCTGGGTGGTGAAAGTGAACCAAGTTCCTGCACTTTTTTCTTTTAATTTTTTTGTATTGCTGTGAAAACACACAGGCTGTGTATGTTTCACTCAGCCAAGTGGCCTCAATTGTTACATTGCAGGAAAGGATATTTTATTTTATTGCTTTGTTTGGTTAACCCTTCGTTTGGGTAGAAAAATATTCCTTCCACAAGCCTTGTATTGATATAAGGAGATAAAACTCATAACATCTTCATCTTGTTATAAAGTAAAATATGTCCGTCATTTAAAATGGTATGAAACATATAACCCTTCAATATAATTCTCAGTATTTAATATCGACAATGTAGTTGATGTCCTTCCTGTGTCTTTTATATCTTGGACACGTGGTGGATGAGCGACACTGAAATATAAGTGTTGCTTGTTTTAATACTGTCTTTAAAAACAAAAATATATACTTTAAGAGCAATACATTAGAATGTAACTGATAAGCTACAGCCAATAAGAAAGTGTTACTACTCCAGTCTCTGAACATCCCAAAGTGCCAGGGTGTGGTTGGATTTTCATTCCAGGCAAACCGTACCACCTCATTCTGCTTGGGTCCATAAATCTTGGTCTTCAATCAAATTTTTAGTTATCGCAAAGTAAAGCGTAACACTTTGAAGAATATGGTAATATTTATATTAAAAAAATTAAAGCCTTTTGAATGTGAACTCTTGGGCTTTGTAACTGTAGTGTCTTTGGAAATTATATTTTTAGGTTAAATTATTACTACCCGAAACAATGACTAAGAACTTTTCTCGGGGGGGGGGTCGTACTTTGCCTTTTAGAAATTAAAAATACTGATAAAGGAATTTTATATAGGTAGCATCAAGTATTTTTGGCAACCAAATTAAGTTTTCCAATGCTGCTTCTGATTTCTCCAGAGATTACGGATTAAAAATATAAAACCTCTGCACAATAATTCATTTTAAACAGAAGAAGAGAAACAACTCACAAAGATCTTATTGCGAGTGCCACTTTTAGATAGTGTTTCAATTTATATTCATTGAATCGTTCATTTTCTGAACCGCTTATTTAATCGGTCACAGGAAGGCTGGCGGCGATCTTAGCCGGCTCAGGACGAGGGAAGAGTCCTCCCTGGACTGCTCACCAGGCCAATGCAGGGCATTTAAATATATATTTCCTTTCAAATTAATAATGATTTTAGTTGATCTTGAGTCTCGTCTCATCCTGATCTCAGATCTGATTGATGTGTAGAGCCCTGTACTGGCTGTCTTCCTGTTCTTGAGACTTTTGTTGAGCAACATTTATGTCTGTTTTCCCAGCTCTATGTGATTTATGTAGTGTATTAATGGGCTGCAGTTTCATTCTGAAAGGTTTTATTTAAAGAAAACATATGGTTTCGTGCAGACTGGTAGAAATATTTCAGCTTCCCAAACCAGAAAACTGCATTTTTTAAAAACAAGCCAGTACATAATCAATAATATAGCAATACGTACTGTGGACTCCTCACAGGGTTGCCATGTTTAGAATTTTTGGCCAGTCAGACTGACACTACTGAGGGATAATATTTTAGTTGATCACTGAAAAGGAAGCACATTTCCTCACTACCTAGGTATCTTGAGCATGATCTGCACCACTATTTACACACACCAGCCACAAATGGTTAGATACTGTTTTGGTGAGAGCCTGGTTGCTCTGAAATCGCCGTCCTGTTTGAACAGTTAACACTTGCACACGGAAGATGCAGAACATGTTCCAGTAACTCAAAATGGATCTGCTGACTGATTAATACTGGGTCCCTCAATGTCTCAGCCAAGTCCACACAATATTTCTTCCGATTTTGGATTGGCTGAAATAGTGTTAAGGTTGATTGACTGTCTCCGTGCTGTCGGTCATTGCAGTTATCTTGAATGGAAACTGAAATAATTAATTTTCTCCAGTGTACATGAAGCCATGTTTTCCTTTAGTTCGTGGTCAGTTTCTCTTTCAAATCCAAATATATTTTCCTTTCAATAAGACATGTTTCAGATCTTGTATGTTGCAGATTTATGGATTATTGGAAGTTGAAGTCTTTCTGTAAGATATTTTGTTCGTAATGTTAGAAGCTTAAACTCTGTGCCATGATGATTGGGAAGATATTTTTCCCCTCTCTTCTTGACTGATCCAGATTAATGTGTGAATAAAACAGAACATGATCCTAATTGTCATTGTTTTTGTATACACAAGAATTTTAAGACTTCAGTGGGGCAGTGGTGGTCAAGTGGTATAGGGCGCTGGATCACTGATCCAAAGGTTGGGGGTTCAAGTCCCACTCTCCACAAGGTTGTCACTGCTCGCAAATTTAATGTTCCTGAGGCGAAAAGTTCGTGAGCTTAAGCGTTCGTCAGCGGAGGTTTTACTGTATCATGCTTCACCGCATTCAATAATTGATGTCAGTCTTATATTAATGAATTACTGTACCTGGGAAAAATAAATAAATATAATAAAATATTTATTTGAGATAAAAGAATGACTGCAGTGTTGTACAGATCGACCTGCCTTCTCGGTCACGCTGGCTTCATGTCTAACAGCGGGAAAGTACACCTTGTCTTCATGCCTTGTGAGATCCTTCAGTGTTGCCTGACACGTATTTGTTTTCACTGTAAAAGTAACTAGGCCTTATACAAGTACATCTCTGAAAATCTCGGTGTGTGGGTTGACTCAAACGATCAAATGGTGATTCGGTCACAATGCATTCAGGATGTGTTTATATCTGAATTGGAACTGATCCCTGAGAATACGTATATTTACAGTAGGCCCCCGCCCATTCGCAGTTCAGCACTCGCGGATTAGCAGCAAACCTGGAAGTTACTGGCACATGATTCAAATTTAGCCAATGGCTGAGGGTTTTGTTTCTCTCCCTCCTGCTGATTGGTTGCAGATGTGTACACCCCTTTTTTTTTCTCCTTCTCGCACATATCAGTGCAATTGCTTGAGTTGTGAATTCATGGGTTTTTTTGTTTTTATGATTATTTAAGGGTTTTAAAACCGCATCGATAATTTGCGGATTTTCAGGATCCACAGGAAGGGGTGGAACGCAACCCCCGCGAGTACCGAGTGGTTACCGTATATACACAAAGTATAAACAGATGTTTTATTAGATCGAGTCATACTTTATTCATTCACACAGGACATCAGACAATTTATAACTTTGTTTTTCTTTCACAAACTAGTGCACTGACAAAAACAATAAAAACTATAGAAAACCTTTACATACTATTCATTCTTCAAGTGACCTTATCGACTGTATTTCCTACAGCAATGTGCTCAGCTCACCACGATAAACACCTCTGGGATCTTCCTGCTGTGTTCCGGTAGGAATACTGCGACCCAGTCACTGGCTTTGATTCATGATGGCTTCTTAGCAGATCAGACTTGACAGCACCTCAAGCCATGTCCCCAGTACAATACATGTTAGGAGAAATTACATAGAAATCTAATTTTCATTCTAAACAAACAAACAATACAAAAAAAACAGCACACAAAGCTTTCTGATTTCATGTCCAAAACTGAGGGTGTAACAAAGCTATTCGAGTCCCTAACGACACAACACTGATTTCATTGTCTTATCGAATGAATACACTAATTCCCCACCAAGCATATACAGTTACTGCACCTCTGCCCGCCCTACCATCCGCAACGGCCGACTGAGATGTGTTGCAATCCGTGGTGTGACGTCTCGGCCGAGGCCAAAGGATCACGATGAGCACACTTAAAGACTACCCCAGAGCCAGCTCTGGCTGAAACTAAATTTCTTCTAAAATTGCACAATAAGAGTATTTATACCCAACGACTCAATTTCACACAAATTTCAACTAGTTGTAAATAATAATTTAAAAGGAATACCAGTTTCACATTATAACAGGATTCTACTAGACAAAGTGCAAAAAAAAAAAGCATTCATGCCAAGTTACACAAATGCATGCGTACATTTTGTTCTTCTGCGTTTGACCTCAAACCATTTCCCATAACAACAGGATGTCAACTAAGTGTTATATATTTGATAATATGGAAAAAAAGCAAGGGAATTTGATCAATCCCCTCCATGGATCACAACAGGGAACGATTAACTGAGGCTCTCCGTCCCAGCAGGAGTGAGTTTGCGATCTGCCCGAGGAACACGAGTTGAGTACTGCACCAGGAGGAAAGGCTCTTTGGTTTCGCCTTCACCAACAATGCTCTCCTCATCCTCAGACTGAGTGAAGCGCTGCAGCCTCAGATAACACCAGCAACCGAAGATCAGTGCTCCAAGAGCGGCGATGGCGATCAGGATCACTAAGACGGTTACAACGCCGGTGGTGGGGCTGTGGTCCGTTATCGACATGTTCTGTGTACAGGACGGTTCAGTCTTATCCAATCTAAGATTTCCTTGGATGGGTCCTGGTTGAATGGTGTTCCTGGTCTACAGAACTTAACTGATCTGATGCAAAAAAAAAAAAAAAAAAAAAAAAGGTCAAATGACAACATGCTACAGAGTGAAGTAATGAAATCTGCAATGTAGTTTGCATACAGTAGTATGTCGGGTGTTTTCCCATCTGTAGTAGTAGTAGAGGTACCACCCCTCTCAGTGAGTGTGTGGGTCATGTGACTTACTGGCAGGATATTGTGACAGAGGGTAATTCAGTGTCAAATCTCCAGAAGACTTCTGACTGACCATTTCAAATTTTGTTGAGCCGCCCTAAATCATGATCATAACTGCATTCTCCTCGACCACAAGGTCTTCAAGCCCTGAAGACTGCTATTGAGCAGAAGATAGCCTCCGTTCTACCCCACACAACGCAGCCTTCAGAAATTGCCTCCAAGCATGTACAGATAATGACAGCCACCATTTGCAAGATCTCATCTTTTAAACGAAATGTATAAAAACTGTACTGGACGAAGTTTCTTGTGTGTAAATGTGGCCAGTCGACAATAAGGTTACTGGTTCGAATCCCAAACAAATAAAAATAAAAAAAAGTGTGGGAGTGGGTAAGCTGCACCTTGCCTTACTCCACCTTCATGGATGAAGTGTCCTTTAGCAAGACTCTAGAGAGCAGTAAGAAGTGAGGCAGCCCACTGCTCTGTTTGTGTGTGTGTGTGTGTGTGTGTGTGTGTGTTTACTCTGGATGAGTTAAATGCGGGATTACAGTACAATCGAACTAAAAATAATAATAATATTTGAATGTCTTTAAGTGATTTTTGTTTCAATTACCTTTGCCACATGGATAGGGCAGTGGTGGCCTGGTGGTAAAAGGTACTAGATCGCTGATCCTAAGGTTGGGGGTTCGAGTCCCACTCTCCACAAGGTTGTCAGTGTCCCCTCCAGTGCAGATAACAGGGTGATCAAAGGCGGGCCATGTCTCTCACTGTCTATGGTGAGAGGTTCATGTAAAAGAACCATTGCTGACTTTTGCAAAGAGTAGGCTGCAAAGCCGTCAACGAGTTTCATCCCCTTTCTAAAGGGTTGTGTCAGGAAGGGCATCCGACGTAAAAACCTATGCCAAATCAAACATGCAAATCACAGATTCGCTGTGGCGACCCCTGAGAAAAAGAGAACAGCCAAAAGGGGAAAAAAAATTACCTTTGACACATGGATTTTTTGGGGGTGCCCTTTACATGAGTATGGAAATACTGTATGTTGAGTGAGAGCATAGACATCCCATAATATAATAATATGCCAAAAACTACTAAAAATCTCAATGTATGGTGCTAGAAGCCACCATGTTCCTCTGACTTCACAATGTAAACTCTGAGGAAGTTGAAGAGGCTCCGCCTCCCAAGACCCCCCAGAGTTTCTGAGGAGGGGGATGCTTTCTTTTTTTTTCACTTAATTAGAAGTGAGGCATAAATTCAGCAATAAAAAAACATCAACCAGCCATTTAAGAGCCAGTAGTGCACACTATAGTTGCTACTGAAAGCATGTCAGTGTTCTGGAAAAGCTGGAGCAGTCAGTAGTGGTTTAGAGCTGCAGCATCCTTCAGAACACAAGTGAACAGAGCGCACGTGAACAGGACGACATTCTGGGGGGGGTAGTCGATTCATTTGCAATTTCCTTTAAAGATACACAAACACATGACATCACCTCAGTCGGTTTCATGGCGACGCGTTTGTGAAACTTACCATTTCATCATCAGCATCATCATCATCATCCTCTGGAAGCAGGTGGAAATTTTTGCCCGCCTTATAATCCCGAAGCGTTTCATCGTAAACCAAAGTGCACTGAGGAAATACCCGACACCATCAACAACAAACACATTTCCCCAAAAACATGAAAAGGAAGCGTTCTGTGACCGATGGTGTGAGCAGTCACGTGACAGGAAATGAGGTTACAGCCGCATATCTGCGCCCAGCCAATCAAAATTGCTGGAGCTTTTTACTCGGTTCTGTTTTCCATTTGGGTCGAGGAAGTCGTTAGTCGGTGGTTTTGATTAAAGTCTGACTGAAATGGTACGCCGTTTGACCAAAAGTATGTGGACATTTGACTACTCTCACTCAATTTACAGCATTTAGCAGACACTCATCCAAAAGCAGCTTTACAATTATCTTTTTTTTTATATACAACTGAGAAGTTGAGGGTAAAGGGCCTCACTCAAGGGGCCAATAGTGCTGACAGTGGGGATTGAACTGTAGACCTTTTGTATCAGTAATCTGTCTCCTTAACCACTACTCCATCACTGCACACACACACACACACACACACACACACACACAAAAAAAAAAAAAAAAAATTTGGATCAGCCTAATCATGTCTTTGCACTGTGGAAGGAACCAGAGGAACCCACACAAGCATTTGGAGAACATGCAAACTCCACAAAAAAAAAATCACTCTTTCAAATCCTGGGATTTGAACCCAGGACCTTTTAGCACTACAGCACTGAGCCACAAATGCATGACTCCTCCTCGTTCTTCTTCTTTTCCTTTTGGCTGTTCCCTTCAGAGGTCACCACAGCAAATCAACTGCCTCCATCTCACCCTATACTCTGCATCTTCTTTCTCTTATGCCAACTACCTTCTAACCCTAACCCCCCAAAAAAAGAGACACATGCTTGTGATGCAAATTAAAATAGAGTTAATTTTGCTTGATTCTTTCAGGACGTGCACACACACACACACACACTGCATGGTGTACCATTATTGTTTTCAGTTTGGCAGGTATTAACTCCCATCTGATACAAGTGCTCTAACAAACATTTAAAAAAATGCAAGGTTAACAGTAAAGTGCTAAATCTGCACCATGCTCTTGAGATTTTTAATAGCATGACAGATTTTAGAAGTTTAGTAAAGAAGATTTTACTATACAAGTCATTATATGTCCTCTGTCTGGCCTTTGACACCACTACCTTCACCTTATGCTGCGTCTCTCTTTTTTTCCAGAATACATGTGTGTGAAGTTTGCTCGTTGGAAAGGACAGCTTTTTGGTGGGACCGAAGCTTGTATCATGGAATACTCTCGTAAGTCATGGTACCCCTGTATACAAGTATTTACATTCAATCTGACACCTATGGGCAATTTGGAAAAGCCAATTAGCTGATCTTTGCATATCTTTTGACTGTGGAAAGAAACAGGTGTACCTGGAGGAAACCCACACAGACATGGGAAGAACATGCAAACTTCCACTCAGAGTTTTATTTACCTGGCCTGGGAATTAAACCCAGAATCTTCTTCCTGTGAGGTAGTTGTGCTAATTTGACAATTTAATGATTTGAATTAATAACATTGGTGTCGCAGTGGTGGCCTGGATTGCTGATCCCAAGATCAGGGGTTGAAGCCCCACACTCAACGGGTTGTCACTGCTGTCCCCCGAGTGTAGCTGACTGGATTTTCAATGTCTATGGTGAGAGTCATGTAAAGGAGTCAATTACTGACTTTCAGTATCCTGTACAACTCAAAATAGGCTGTTAAATAATGAATTTATTAATTTTCCAAGCTGTGTAATTCTAATTAGTGTTGCAAGGACACTGGTACCTATCACCAGGCCATTGAGGGCCAACAGTCATACAGCTGTTCACACTCAGACAAACCTGGGGGTGATTTAAGACAGACTACAGGGCATGTCTTTAGACTGTGGAAGAAAACAAAACCAGAGTTCCCAGGGGAGCCCACACAAGCACGGGGAGAACATGCAAACTCCACACAGAAATGTCTCAGCTGGAATCAAAGTCGGCGTTGTGGCAGTCTACTCTTGACGAAAGTCAGCAATGTTTCTTTTTCATGCCTCTCACCATAGACAGTGAGAGACATGGACGGCTTTTGATAACTCAGTTAGCTGTACTGGGGGGGGGCAGTGACAACCTTGTGGAGAGTGGGACTCAAACCCCAACCTTTGGATCAATGATCCAGTGCTGTTTACCGCCAGGCCACCACTGCGCCATTACTGTATTTTATATTTATATTTATATATATATATATATATTTATATATATATATATATATATATATATATATATATATATATATATAATACAAAAACATTTTTATATATCTTTTTTATATTAAACTTTCTGTGGTCTAAACCCATCTGTCCACTCCTTGCACTAATTAATTTCATAAGCATTGTTTAAATTTGCAGAATAATATAAAATTTATTTCGGGAAAAGCCGAAAGGAAATCTCTCTCATTTCTGTACATTTCAGAGATCCTTGGAATAATTATAAACAGAAGTGTGCAGTGTCTTTGTTTGTTTGGTGGGAGTGGCTTCGACGACTTTGCGGGAAACCACGTGACTGAACACGGAACTTGAGTAAAGTCTGGGAAATGTCACAATAACGCGTGCTGCTGGATTAATAACCTTTAAGTGTTACTTCAGAAGCTCTTCAGTGCGTTCTGCGAGTCAATCTCACGAACTGTAAGTACAACGAACATTATTACAATAAGCTTATTACACGGTTTTAATTATAAAGAATTTGATTAAGTTTCGTTTTGACCCTGTGTGTCGAATGTGGGAAGAAAAGATGGCGACTTCAAGTGCCAACAACAAAAATAAAACACAGATTATTGAATGGTGAATTTTCCACGAGCTATTTTTTCCGTATCATATAATGTTGCGTGCGCGCGCGCGCGTGCGTGTGTGCTTCTCTAGAGCGTAACGATGGCCAGTGCTCCCCCAATGGAGTTCTCCACACCGGTAGGATTTGCAGCCCCACCACCGTCTTATGATGAAACTATGGGGACAGGAAGTCCTTACCCACATGGTCCTGCAGTTTTTCCCAATTCTCCTCTGGTCCAGAAAACTGGAGCGCCTTATCCAACACAGGCTCACACACCCATGTATCCATCTCCAGAACCTGGACCAGGACCTGTACCCCCTACAACAGGTCAACCCCTGGGTATGTCCGTCTTTCTCTCTCACTCTCACTCTTTTATTGGGACATATTAATACAATATATTAACTCAATCCTAAACTTAATGGTCACAAATAAATGTCTCGCTCGAATCTGTACGTAAACCTAAACTTAATTATAACCTATGTTTTAGACGGTTTAGAAAATGTTGAGGTTCTCTTTGGGACTAACGAGGATGGATAGGATCAGAAATGAGTACATCAGAGGGACAGCACATGTTAGATGTTTTGGAGACAAAGTCAGAGAGGCTAGATTGAGATGGTTTGGACATGTACAGAGGAGGGATAGTGAGTATATTGGTAGTAGGATGCTGAGGTTGGAACTGCCAGGCAAAAGGCCTTGAGGAAGACCAAAGCGGAGATTTATGGATGTGGTGAAGGAGGACATGACGGTAGTTGGCGTAAGAGAAGATGCAGAGGATAGGGTGAGATGGAGGCAGATGATTCGCTGTGGCGACCCCTGAAGGGAACAGCCAAAAGGAGAAGAGGTTTTAACCAATAAACGGTCAGTAAAAATGTCCTCACAACCCAAAGGGCCTCAGGTAAATACATAACGCAAAACACTCGTGTCATTATTGACTAACCCCGTCTCTTTCAATTAAAGCCGAACTTCCGATAGATGTAGTTTTCTGGGGCTGGGTTTGCTTTTTAACACCTTTCCTTAAAGGATACTTGATTTCTGTTTTGTTAATTTCATTATCTGGTTAATTGGTTCATGTTCTGTTAAGCTTTTTTGTTGTTGTTACATTTGTTCCACAAATATTAATTTACCTGCAAGTTTGAGGATGAAGTGGATGTAGCACTTGGCTTCACCGTGAATATGGTGAAAAATGAGGAAAGACCGGTGTGTTTACTGTGTCTAAAAACATTCGCAGCAGACGTCACTTAAAGACATTCCACTCCGATCACGCTGAGAAGCCACTTAAGTTTTTTCAGCGAAACAACAACCCTCAACCGCTTTGTGAATGCTACTTCAACAAACCAGCGAGCTCTGTTAGCATCATATAAGGTGGCGTTCCAAATTGCTCATTGCAAAAACCCCACACCATAGCAGAGGAACTGATACCACCTGCAGCATCTGTCATGGTGGATGACGACAGTGCTGCGAAAATGAAAGCTATCCCTCTGTCCAGTGACACTGTCGCCTGACGCATAAAATACATTGCTAACGATTTTAAAGAACAGCTGATAGATAAACTCGAAGAAAATATTCTGCCTTGCAATTCGATGAAGCAACTGACAGCAACAAAGAATGTATGTTTATTACTTTATGTACGTTTTGACATGACAAACTCCCTGTGTGAGGATCTACTTTTTTGTAAATATATCAGAGACAGAGTCACAGCTGAAGAGCTATTCAAACTGCTGGACTGCTTCCTGACTGAGAATGGGCTGAAGTGGGAGAACTACATTGGTGTTTGTAGTGATGGTGCACAAACCATGGCAAGGATGAGAAAAGGACTTTGAGGCACTCATCAAAAAGGTCTCACCTAATGCTGAGTGGACACACTGTATGATACACAGTGAAGCACTGGCATCAAGGCATCTTTCCTCTGAATTAAGTGAGGTTATATCAGACATTATAGGTCTAGCCAATTTTATAAAGACCAGACCACTAAAAACAAGAAAAAACTCTTCTCTGCGATCTGTGAGGAGATGGGAGCTGAACATCAAGCTGTGCTGTCTCACAGTGAAACAAGGTGGCTGTCACGAGGAAAAGTCTTGTCCTGAGGTTTTGAGCTCAGCGAGCAGATGAGAATGTTTTTGAAGCAGGAACACAAGTATGAAGTCGCAGAAAAATTTAGTAGTGAGAACTTCTTGGTGAAACTGGTCTACTGGAGAGGCATATTTAGCAAACTAAACGAACTAAATCTGCAGGTTCAAGGGAAAGATAAATGCCTCCCCCGGGTCACAGACAAGATCAGCTCTTTCACCCGAAAGCTTGCAATGTCGGGGAGGCAGCTTGATGAAGGAAATAATGATTCATTGGCGAACCCGCATAAATTTATTGACACTACTGACTATGATGCCACTTCAGTGATTCCATCTATTAGGCAGCATATTTCATCACTGATGGGATTCTTTAAAACGTACAGTGGTACCTCACCTTACGATAGTCCCAGCAAATGAAAAATCCAAATTTTTTGTCTCTGTATACGAAACAAGTTCTCCTTACGAAACACGCTAAACATGCCATTCAAACATTCAAACAATACACGAGCTGCTTTCCCATTGGCTATCTCCCAACATCCCGCCCTGCTGGCCTCCCATTGGCTAGGAGGGATGACGCAGCTCCCTCCCATTGGCTATTATGGAGCATGTCCCATAATGCTTTTCGTGTAAAGGACAGAGTTATTGTTGTTTCATGAGTTTTTTGAAACAGGCTTTTAACCTTCCATAAACATTTGTAAGATTATAACTCTGCTAAGAAGACACGGTCAACACATGCTGGCACACATACACACGTGCGTGTGATTTCCGGTGCGAGTGAAAAGAAGAAGCGGGCTCGTGGCATGCGGTTGAGTGATATTGCAAAGGAATATGGCCAAACCCGTCTACCATCGGTACGATATTGAAGCAGAAGAAGGTCTTAAAAGGTATACTTTTATAATTTTTAAAGGGTTTAGGGGTAGTATTGGGGGCCTTGGAACAAATCACGCATTTTACATGTAAAATGTGGTTCAATTTACGAAAAATCCAGGTTAAGAAAAAGGCTTTGGAATGGATTAATTTTATAAGGTGAGGTACCACTGTACTTCCCTGAAAACAGCTCCAACTGGTTTCAGCTCTACAGAGGAGGACCAGTTCATGACATCTGACTCTACATTGAGACTGGCGTTCACATCACAGACACTGAGTGAATTCTAGCTGAGCGTAGAAAGGCGGGATCCGCTCTTAGGGCAGAACACTGTGGACATTCTTTTTCCTTTTGCAACATCTTATCTTTGTGAGACGAGCTTCTCTGCTGTTGCACTGAAGACCAAGTCCAGGTCCCAGTTCAACATTGAGCAGGAGCTGAGCGTTGCAGTATTGTGCTTTAAACTCTGCTTCGAAAATCTGTGCACTGCAAGACGTGCTCGTTGCAGCCATTAATCTTGACTTAATCATTTTGACAAAAAAAAATACATTGTTTTATTCATTTTTGTTTTGTAAGTTAAAGTGCTTTATATATTGTGCTCCTGAGTTAATGTTGCTGATCAAATTGAAAAAAGGTTTACAGTTTAAATAAGGATACAGTAGGCCCTTGACTATTCGCGGTTTTGCACTCACGGTTTGAGTATTCGCGGACTGCCGAGCAACTCACACGTGATTCAAATTCAGCCAATGACTGTCCTCCTTCCTGCTGATTGGTTGAGATGATGTAACACCCCTTTTTCCTCATTCGCACACAAGTTGGCAATGAGCCTTTTTTTAGTGTTTTTTTAATTACCAGTTAAGTTCTATGATGTCACTCCAAGCCTGCTAAGCACCAGAAAAAGGTAATGACATTGGATGTCTCTTCTGAAGAAATAAGACTTTCTCCGGAAGTAACGACAGTTTCCTCTGAAGTCACGTCATTGCTGAAGAGGAATAATCGTCTGAACTGTTGTAAAACACTCCACTATTAAAGTCTTTTTCAATTATTATTCCAGTACATGACTTAACGTAATGTTTAAAATGTTTGTGTGTTATATTTTATTTACTGTGGTGTAGCATGTTTCTCATTTTGTTTTGTGTATCCAATCTATTACATTTCTTGTTCTTTATTGTCCTTTTTGATATGGTCTGTGTTTTGGGGGACTTTGATTTTGGCGCTGTGCCTCCAACTAACTGTTTACTGTACTTCCCTTCTGCGGAGGTGCGTGCCTGAGCTGCTCAGGGGCACACACCTGAATTCACTATTCTCATTTACTCCCAATAAACAAAAGCACGCTCACCTCTGCATCAGAGGATTAACTCGCATCAATATCATCCCTTCTTTGGTTTGTAACACCTCTTACACTCTCACTCTAAAATTCTGTTTTGTACTCGCTTCGGCTGGGGGGCGTGGCTGAGCTGCTCAGACTTAATGCAGTTAATACCTGAATTCAGTCATCTCATGCCTAATGCAATATGTTCCTCTAGTGGGAATTTTTTGAAAACAGGTGTTTTTATATGTATGCTGTATAATGTTTATATTTTATCATCAATAAATATAACAGTAAAAATTGAAAAAAATTTCTTAGTCATTACTACATTTTACTACATTAATACTGAATTAATGAGTAAGACTGTCTATAGAATGTGTTTAAGAAGCATATTTTAGTGCATGTAATAGATACGTAGTATTTTAATTCCGGATGCACATTCGCGCATCTGACGTGATGCATGGGGCTTCATTTTCGGGTACAGAACTCGAGGATTATCTCAAGTTGTGGGAGGTCCTGGAACCGAACCCCCACGAATGCCAAGGGCCTACTGTACTCTTTTTAATTTTAGACAAATTGATGCACTTTAAGTCTTTTTGTTTAAAAACTAAAAATTTGTTAATAAACTTATTCTTTGTTGTAAGTTGATCTATATTCCTTTTTTGTATTTCATAATGTTAATAAGGATACAGTGGGGGGAGGTTGACAGAAAATAATTGAGAAGCACTGGTGTGTGTGTATATGTATGTATATATATATATATATATATATATTATATAAAGTGTGTGTGTGTATATGTGTGTATATATATAATGTGTGTGGGGGGTTGCTTTTTAAATATTAGGCTGTTATAGACATTTAGTAAAAGATAAATACTGACTGTAGTCTAGGGGGCTGTGGTGGCCTGGTGGTAAAGGGCTCTGGATCGCTGCCCCCCCCCCCGCCCCCCCCCCCCCAGTGCAGCTAACTGGGTTACCAAAGGTCGGCCATGTCTCTCACTGTCTATGGTGAGCGGTTCATGTAAAAGAACCATTGATGACTTTCATAAAGAGTAGGCTATGCCTAACCCTTGCTAAGGGTTGTCTCAGAATGGGCATCCGACGTAAAAACCAATGCCAAATCAAACATGCGATGATTTACTGTGGCGACCCCTGAGGAAAAAGGGAACAGCTGAAACGAAAAGAAGACTGACTGCTGTAGCCCTCTTTCAATAACTTGAAAGTGCAGAACTCATGAAAGAATGAAATCCGACTCGTTTTTATTTATTTTGTGCTATCAGATAGTGTTGAACTGAAAAAGTAAACCGGCCTGTAATTGTGCATCATACTCCGACTTGTGTATCATGGTTCACTTCTGCTTTCCTGTCATTTCGGTTAAAAGAACCCGAATATCAGATTCATAAAATTTTCCCTCCTTTGATTCTTTGAGCTATTAAAACATGAGCAGATACAGAAATGTTGTATTGTTTATTTTGTTTTTTTTTTTAGAGGTCATAAGGTTTCATTTGTGTGTCAAGAATAAATTATCAATTGGAGTCTCAGATGCAGCAATTATTTTTTGCACTATTTTAAGTGTGGGTGTGGTTTCAGGGCCCTGAGCATCATGTTACTCAGGATGTGATATACACTAAGTCTGTTATGAAATACAATCGTGATACATCACTGAGGATTTGATAATTGGTTTATGTCTCTTGAGTTTTTGAGAGAGCTTGTGTGCTTAAAGGTTTGTGGTTCCAAATCATTTGTTCATTCATTTGCTGAATCGCTTTATCCTACTAGGTACTAGGGCAGTGTTTCCCAATTATTTTCTGTGCCCCCCCCCCCCCCCCCCCCCAAACCAGGAAGGGAAAAAAAAAACATTTCACACACTCCCACTGCCCCATGAGTTAACTATAAATACTATTTATATTATTTGTCTATAAAATTGTTATTAGTACACCTCTGCATAACATTGTATCTTTATTAACATTAAAAACAAAGGGGGCAGTGGTGGTCTAGTGGATAGGACGCTGGATCACTGATCCTAAGGTTGGAGGTTTGAGTCCCCACAAGGTTGTCACTGTCCCCCTGGTGCAGCTAACTGGGTTATCAAAGGCAGGCCATGTCTCTCACCGTCTATGGTGAGAGGCATGTAAAAGAACCATTGCTGACTTTCGTATAGAGTTGCTGCAAAGCCGTCAGCGTGTTTCTGTCCCTTGCAAAAGGGTTGTGACAGGAAGGGCGTCCTCTTTAAATACCTATGCCAAATCAAACGTGCGAATCATTCCCTGTGGCGACCCCTGATAAAGGGAAAAAGCCGAAAGGAAATTTCTCTCTCATTAACATTAAAAACAAAAAAGAAAGACAGAGTTAAACTCACAATAAAGAAACTTCATTAACATTGTTTTTTTAATCTGTAATAGAAAAGATTTAAAATGCACCAATGTGCCTGAAATAAAAAAAAATCCTTATTTAAACTCATTCAACTTATTTGTCTTAATATCTGTCTCTCTCCACCTTTCTCTTTGTTCCTGTTTGAAATTTTCCCGTGTTTTTTCTTGGGAGGTTGTTTACTGCACTTCATATCGTTTGCTCATGCGAAAAACCGCTACACTATAGCGTGACATGAGAGCGCTACTGCTAACTAGTGGAGAGGAGGTGCAATTACACTTAATTCTCATACACAATTCCAGAAAAGCATGTTCCCCAGGGTCATGCACGCTACCTCTGACATCATATCACGCCCCCCAGGGAGGGTGCGCCCCACTATTTGAGAAGCACTGTACAAGGCTCATGGGAGGTTTGGGCCCTTTCATGGCCAACTCTGGGAAAAGAGATGGTACACTCTAAACAGCTTGGTAGCAGGACCAACACACACACACACAGGGGCACTTTGGTGCAGCGAATTATCCTAGACTGGAAGGAAATCAGAGTACCAAGAGGAAACCTACTCAAGCTTACACAAACGCCACTAAACACCTTCGACAAACCCAGGATGTTCTTGCTGTGAAGCTGACATACTAACCACTACATCACCATGCCGCCCAGTTTCAAACCAGATGAATAATATTTCAGGGCTTTATAATAATATAAATTCCTTTGAATGGAAATAGTTTTTATTTTGTTCAGATAAAATAGTGGTCCTGTGTATATTTTCGAAGCATCACACTTACTGATGCCTTTCTACACATGGACTGTATTCCATGCTCCATACAACCAGCTACACAGCTTATAATTACTGCTGTTGTACAAATAAATCAATATGAACGTTATTCGGCTTGGGTTTGCCGATCAGGCCATCTGTAATAAATTTTGTCTCCTCAGTGATGACATGAGCACAGAAGTAAGGTTTCCAGTATTTTGTGTTCTACAGAAATACAAATATTTATTTGCATTACTTGGACATGTGATCAGGTTACACTTACCTGCATCCAAAAACAAACTGGCAAATAGTACAATACATTGAAATTTGTGATTCAGAAAGTGTTGTTACCTGAAGAAGGAATATAATAAAATTAACCAGGGCTCCTGAGGAGGGCAACAGATGCCTCAACCATCCATTCTCAGAAGCCCAGGAGAGAATAATTATCTGAGACTTTTGTGGGAAGGATGACATCCGATCTCTACCCTGTTCTGTTTGCCCTCCTGGGTTAGGAGCTGGGATGGAAAAATTGCAGAAATGTTCATTTGGTGGAAATTGGCTGTTATTATAAATGAGGGAGAAAATTCACAAATTTAAAATAATAAAACCACAAAAACATAAACAGATTGAATTATCTGTAATTAATTTTAACTAACCATAAAGAGCAAATAGAATCAAGATGTGATACCAAAGTGTACAGAGTTTATCATTTATGTTTAGAAATATATAATCTATCATGGTAATTATTATCGATCACAGGCAGTTTGTGCAGTGGGGAAAGTGGTGTGTGTGTGTGTGTGTGGGTGTAAAGATGGTAAATATCAGTTGTTTCTATTTATTCTCTAACTCAGGAAATAAATTGTGCTGTGTTGTGTGAGCTGTTTTTCTGTTCTGTTTTGTGTTGACCTTTGTTGTTCAATGTAGTGTTGTGTTGAGCTGTTGTGTGTTTTGCCTGACTGTTGTGTTGTACTTATTCTGATGTGTTGTGCTTTTTGTGTTAAGCTGGGCCGTGTTATTCTTGTTGTGATAAGCTGTCATATCAATTTATGGTTTTTCACTATACCGTAGCAAAACTTGCTGTGGTTTGGATGTCTGTCATATTGTGTACTTGAATGGCTGTGTTGATATACAACTTCCTTTTTTTTTTTTTACTTTTGATAACTTTTATTAGAGTTTTTAACTTCATTTATCTTCAAGAGCCTACACATCATTCTGCACATAGTTTAGGAGTTAATGGTGCATTTTTCTTTTCTTTTCTCTTGAACTCATTTTAAATGCCATTCAGAACAGTCGTGGTTACTCTCTGATGCATGTAGCTTTGTAAACATTAGCCTGCTAGTGCTTATTTTTTCTTCCATAATAAACACTGGATGATAACACACTGATTGATTTTATAGTTCTGGATATTTCCTGATCCTAACACTGGTTGTGTTCTTTAGTTCAAGTGCAGACGGTGTACGTGCATCAGGCTGCGTTTGGAGAGTCCCCAGTGCAGACATTGTGCCCCTTGTGTTCTCAATCTGTAGTAACTCGACTGGAGCACTCTTCAGGCACAATGGCCTGGCTGGTGTGTGCAGGCCTGTGCATTGTTGGGTAAGATACACATGTAAATACAAATACAGACGCTCCCCAACTTACGTTTTTGTTTGGTTCCGGACGGCTGAACGTGAGTTGGAAAACAAAACAAAAAAAAACCGCAAGTTAAAAAAAAAAAAATGCAAGTTGTTACTGTATGTTCCAGTGACATATGACGTTCATATTGTACTATACATCCATAAATACCATTACTGTATCTCATAAAACACCCCTAAATCAATTATTATAAGCATAACATTGTAAAACAATATCAAATAATATCCACATTAATTTCAAATAAATTAAATTCAAGCAAAATTATTTCAAATTCACTCATCAAATATCAAATATAACCTTTAACATTGTCTATGATGCGATCTTTCTGCTTGTAAATAGTTCCAATGGTCGACAGGTGGTCACTTTACATGGAGCTGAGCCATCACTTTACATGGAGCTTAAAACAGCCAATCAACGCTTACAATATGTGAGGCGCTTCACCGAAAGTAGTTCACTCACTTGTGCTTGAGACAAAGTGCGGGTTATCCGGTCTTCGAAGTGAGCAAGGGCGCCGTTGAATACTCGTTTAGTACTCAACCTGCACTGACATGAATCACCAGCAGAGCGGAGAGTTCTCTTTTTTTTCTGGATTTGGGTTTTCATTCATTTTACAACTCTCTTTGCTTAACTGAGTATGCATGGTAGATTGCGCCAATCCAAGCAAATAGTTAATTCAGTCTTGGGAAAACCAGAAATTCCAGCGTATGCCAGAAACCTTGCACCCATGCTAGTAGGCTTATGCTTTTGACCAACCATATTTGCTTAGGGTTACAAAAGTCCGCAAAACAGTGTAAACACAAAGATCATAGAGACGACGTCTTAACACAAGGGTAACACGCACCACTGAACTGGGAAGGAGGGGCACCTCTGTCGTTTGTAAACAATGGACGTAGCGTCATTGTCATTACATCATTACGTCAGCGTACTACGTATGTCTCGTACTATAGAGAGGACGCTAAACTCAAAATTTGACAATTTTTTATTTTTTTTTTTTTGGAAAAAAAGTAAAATCGAAAAAACGTAAAACGAATGAACGTAAGTCATGGAGCATCTGTAACTTGTCGATGTGAAATTTTTAAAAATTGATATGCATTTTCCTATGTGTATATTCAGATGCATGTATGGCTGCTGTCTGATCCCCTTCTGTGTGGATGGCTTGAAAGATGTGACGCACTTCTGCCCCAATTGCAACCGCCCGATCGGGTCATACAAACGCCTCTGAAATAACAGGAACTGAACACACATCCACTGTACCTTTTGTACTTTCAGCATTCCTTGTGTTCCTTATTGCAAATGTACATGTTATTCTGCTAGAAGGCTATGCATATAAACTTTTTAATGAGCATGTTTAAATTTATATATATTTTTAAGTAATATAGAATGAATAATGTATTAAAGTATGATTTATGTCCTCTGTAGCCATTAAAATATTTCTTTAAAAATAAATTTATCACTTAAATTGCCAAATAACACGTAATGCACTTGAGCATATGTAGTGTAGTGACTTATTATTGGTGTTACCTGTGAGTGTGTCGTCTGGACTGAACATTAAAGTGCACTCTCTTTAAATCACAATAATGTTACACCTTTGTTGAAGTGCCTTATGAATGTTTCCTCTTCTGTGTAAGCATAAGTCAGACTCTTACAGTACATCTCTACTTATCTTCTCTTGTTCACTCACTGACTCACTCAATGTATTTACTTTTATTGTCCTTATCTAATATAAATGCCAGAACATTAATAAAAAATGTGTTTATCAGAAAACAAAAACATTGGGACTGATTTATTTTTGTGAAATTCAGCAGACTGCCACAGTAAGTCCTAGAAAAGATTACAGTTCTTTAAGGTAGAGTTTGTTGGAGGTCTTCAACTTCATATTTCCACATTTTTCTGTGCATGATTGCGTTATCTGAAAGATCCGCCATCTTCACTGCACGAAGCACCGGCTCTGGACTATTCGCTTGGATGATGCCCATAACCATCACGTATTTTCCTGTGGGTGGAAAATATACAACCTAAATGTCTGACCACATTGTCATACTACATTCATAATAATAGTATTCAACACAAATATACACACACATTCACAGTGTTCTTGTGGGGTGTGGTCCTGGAATACTCGATACCAGACCCGTTGCTATGGACCATTCATTCTCTGTATTGCCAGATCCAGAGCTTAATCTGCATTAGTAACATATTGAATTTGTTTCCGGTGAGGGCTGGAGTCTGCCAAGACTGTGCTTTGTCAATGGTTCTGTTCAAACTATTTATGGATAGTTTCTCTGCACAGCCGAGGCACTGAGTGGTTCTGGTTTGTTGGCTATAAGATCTCTCTACTTTCTGCAGATGACGTCCTTTAGGCATTGTCGCGGCCAGGAGGATGATCAGCACCTCCAAGTTCTAGGCCGGAAAAGGGTGGAATGCACCCTCTCTGGGTCTGGAATGAGATGCTGCTCCAAGTGGAGGAGTTCAAGTATCTTGGGGTCTTGTGTGAGGGCAGGATGGAGCAGGAGATCGACAGGTGGATTGCTGCATCCTCTGCAGTAAAGTGGAGCTTGTGGTAAAAAGAGCACTGAGAAGGCAAAGCTCTCAATTTATGAGATGATATATGTTCCAGCCCTCACCTATGGTCACAAATTTGGGTAGAAAGAACAAGATCACGGGTACAAGTGGCTGAAATGAGCTTCCTTTGCAAAGTGGCAGGGTTCTCCCTTAGAGATAGGGTGAGAAGCTCAGCCTTCCGGGAGGAGCTTGGAGTAGCACCACTGCTACTCCGTGTTGAGGTGGCTCAGGCATCTCATTAGAATGCCTCCCGAACGCCTCCCTGGTGTGGTGCTCCGGGCATGTCCAACCAGAAGACACCCTGGGGTCGACCCAGAACACGCTGGAGGCATGATGTCTCTCGGCTGGTCTGGGAACACCTTGGTGCCTCCTCCTGGGAAAAGCTGTAGGAAGTGGCTGGAGATAGGCATCTCTGGCCCTCACTGCTTTGGCTGCTGCCCCTGTGACCCAGCCCTGGGTTAAGCTGAGGAAGATGAAGACATTTGCCTAGAAACAATTCAGAGTAGGCAGTTGGTCTAATGTACATGTCTCTGGATTGGGGAGGAAAATGGAATACCCAGAGGAAACCCATGAAAGCATTGGAAGAACATGCAAATGCCACACAATCTTTACCGAGATTTAAACCCAGAAGATTCTTACTGTGAGGCAACAGTGTTAACCACTGAATCACAATGCCACTCAATGTTGATATACAGTTCTGTTCAAAATAATAACAGTCAGTCATCACTAACCTGACCAATCACTGTTTTTGGTAAAAATGATATTTCAACATGGCAAATAATTTACCAGCAGGTGTAGTAGAGTAATAGAATCCAACAGACCCAACCATCATGACATGCATGATGCTGATTTTGAGTAACTGAATCACTAATTGAAAGGGGCATGTATAAAATAATAGCAGTGTGGAGTTCAATTAGTGATGTCATTCATTATTTGTAAAACAGGTGGCAATTATTTCCCTTATTTCAGGAAGGAAGGCAGCAAATGTTGTACATGCTGGTTATAGAACATTTCTCTGAAATTCTGAGAAAAATGGGTTGTTCCAGACATTGTTCAGAAGAACAGCATACTTTAATTAAAAATTTGATTGGAAAGGAAACATATAGATTAGTGCAGAAAATGATGGGCTGTTCCTTTAAATTATTGTAAATGTTTAAAATGGCGACCCAACATGAAAGACGTAGAAGAAAGTGAAAAACTACCGTTCAAATGGATCAAAGAAGAACCAAAATGGCCAGGACTCAGCCAACAATCAGCTCCAGGAAGATCAAAGAAGGTCTAAAGTTACCTGCGAGTGCTGTTACAATTAGAAGACACCTGTGTGAAGCCAAGCTATCAGCAAGAAGTCCCCATAAAATCCCACTGTTGGAAAAAAAAAAAAAGACGTGCTGAAGAGATTACAATTTGCCAAATAGCACACTGACTGGTGTGAAGAGCACCAGCTCAACATTCTGTGGACTGATGAAAGGAAAATTGTTCTTTTTCGGTCTAGTGGCCACCCTCCCTAGACGACCCCCAAACACGGAATTGCTGCCATCATGCTGCCTTATGCTAAAGAGGAAACCTTTGAAACGGGTGTTCCACCAAGACATCGACAACAAACACACCAGTAAACAGATAACATCTTGGTTCCAGACCAACAACATTGGCATTATGGAGCATCCGGCCCAATCCCCGGACCTTAATCCAATAGAAAACCTGTGGGGTGACATCAAAAATACAGTTTCTTAGGCAAAAAAGATAAAAAAATACAGAAGAACCGTGGAATGTAGTCCAATCATCCTGAGCTTGAATACCTGTTCACGGGGGCCAGAATTTACTGTTTTGTTGTTCCACTTTTAGCGTTGATTACAACATGCAGTCATTTGAATTGCAAAGACATCTTTATAACGGCCTTGGGATACGTTTAAGAAAGGAGAAGGGACACACTGCAATAAGTTGCCAACTGAAATAATTAATAACTGTTGTAATTATTCAGTCAAAGGCTGATCTTTTTGGGTGTGGGGGCAATGTAACGGTAAAGTCTGTTGGGTTTTTTACACCCGAGCCATAGTGGCTCATCAGGCCAGTGCTTATCCCCGGTTTCCATAGCGTGAAGCGACCAGGAGTTCAACTCCTCCTGGATGGGACGCTAGTCCATCGCAGGTTACCTTCCCAGTATATTTTACTGGTACCCATTTATACTGCTGGGTGAACAGAGGCACACTTGTGGTTGAGACCTTGCCCAGGGGTCTTAGCACAGTGAGGGTCTCGGTGGGATTTGAACTCACAACCTCCCAATCATGGGCGCATCACCCTAACCACTATGCCACCGGCCCCACATGTGTGGGGGCAATGTGGTCTTTCTTCAAATAAATCTTTGAGATTTTTGAGTCTGGGTGTTATTTTTTCCATCTTTGAGGTCCTTGGTTCCTTTGGAAACATCCGGGAAAATAGGTAAAGTCTATTTTCAAAGTCTATTTTGTTGTGTTGGAAATAAACATCTTATTAAACAAATCATTCTGTCTCTTCTTGTGAGATTTCCTTTTTTCCTTTATCAGCGGTCGCCACAGCGAATGATTTGCACGTTTGATTTGGCATAGGTTTTTTTTTGTTTTTTGTGTCAGATGTCAGATGCCCTTCCTGACACAACCCTTTAGCAAGGAGCAGAAACACGCTGACGGCTTTGCAGCTTCTCTTTGCGAAAGTCAGCAATGGTTCTTTTACATGAACCTCTCACCATAAGACAGTTAGAGACATGGCCGGCCTTTGATAACCTAGTTAGCTACACTGGGGAGGCAGACAGTGACAACCTTGCGAAGAGTGGGACTCGAAACCCCAACCTTAGGATCAGTGATCCAGCACCCTAAACCACCAGGCCACCACTGCATACCATTCTGTCTCTTCTTGTAAACTTCAGAAAAAATGTTCAGTGGTTATTTGACCCTTGGTGACCTAGAAAGTTTGTGATGTGGCTCTCATTGAAGAAGAGGAGGGGGGAAAAAAAGTTTGATCTATATGTAAGAAATTGAAATTACCATTACATTAATAGATTTTTTTTTTAATTTTGTATATAGAGTTTAACGCATGTAATGGTAAGAAGGGTTGGGGTGGCTTAGTGGAGAAGGCAATGGGCGAATAATCCGAAAGGCTCAGTTGTCTTCTTTTCCTTTCGGCTTTTTCCCTTTCTTGGGAGTCGCCATAGCGAATTTGATTTGGCAGAGGTTTTTACGTCGGATGCCCTTCCTGTCACAACCCTTAAGCAAGGGACAGAAACACGCTGACGACTTTGCAGCTACTCTTTACGAAAGTCAGCAATGGTTCTTTTACATGCCTCTCACCATAGACAGTGAGAGACATGGCCCGCCTTTGATAACCCAGTTAGCTGCACTGGGGTCAGTGACAACCCTATGGGGACTTGAACCTCCAACCTTAAGATCAGCGATACTGCACCCTATCCACTAGACAGACCACCGTTGTCTTCCACTTGGTGAATTCAGGATTCCGAGTTTAAAGTCGGAATTTACGAGTTTTGACCTGGTAATGGTGAGCCTCGCAGCAGGCACTAACCGGGGCTGAGGCAGGGTTTTCCTCTCGGGATGTTGTTCACGCCAGTGATGTGGAAGTTTCCCGTCTCGTCCAGGAGCAGGACAGAGTTTTGATTAATGTTCGCTTCCACCACAGTACCCTGCATCCACACCACCGACACCGGTAACATGCCACCACTTCCGCCCATTCTCCGGATACTCAGCTCCGTCTTTCCGCTCCCCGCACAGCTCCCCCTCGCCTCTCTCAGCTGGCTGGACAGAACTTTCACTGGAGGCCTTCTTGTTTTCTCTCCTTCTTCACTGCCCGATACATTTGCAGCTTTCATCTTACCGCATAAACAATAACAGTACCATTACAACATAAACCGCGGGAATTACTTTGCGCTTAGCCAATCACAGTGCAAAGAAAGACAACTAGCCTATCAGTGTACAACCAAAGACGACGAGCCAATCCGAGCGCCTATTCTTAAAAAAAAAAAACATTTGAGACGGTCCCACTGACTTTAGTTTCCTTCCAAAATAAAAGTTATTTTAAATGAAACAAAAATGACATCAGTTTACAGCATCATAATTATGTATCATAATTATTTATTTTATAAAAATATGGAGTTAATTTTGACTTGAATATGGCTTTCTTTCATAATTAAGATTTCAATCTAATGATGAAAAACATGTTCATTCATTTGCTCAACCTATTGATCCTGGGTCACAGGTGTGCGGGAGCTGAATCTGGGAAAGGTGGGGTACACCCTGAAGAGCTCACCAGTCCATTACAGGGCCAACACACTCCTAGGGGCAATTAGGTACAGCCAATTTAATCTCTATAAACTAAGGAGTACTGTACATTGTAACTAAACACCTTTTTTCCTTTTTCCTTTCGGCTTTTCCCCTTTTTTTCCAGGGTCACAACAATGAATCATCTGATTCCGCATGTTTGATTTGGCATAGGTTTTTACGTCGAATGCCATTCCTGACACAACCCTTTAGCAACGGCTAACGGCTACTCTTTACGAACATCAGCAATGGTTCTTTTACATGAACCTCTCACCATAGACAGTGAGAGATATGGCCGGCCTATGATAACACAGTTAGGTGCACTGGGGGTGTAAATAAACACACACTAGCTGTGTTAATTCAGTTAATGATAAGTGACGCGTATTTATTATGTTAACTGCAGTATACACAGTCTGATGGACTGTTCAGGGCTCTGGGCTGTTCAGAGGTCCCTAATATCTAAGTACTAAACAATATAAAAATAATAATAATAATAATAATAATAATCATCATCATCATCATCATCATCATCATTTTCTTAACTTGCCCATCAACTTTAAATAAGATCACTCTTCTTCTTTTCTCATTTTTCACTCCTAATTAAAAAATATATTAAATTTACAGCTGGTATATTTTTAATTAAAGATGTCATGAATTGTGTGAATTTCCCTCTGATATTAATAAAGTAACCATCTATCTAGATATCATTCAGAGAGTGAATTCTACTGTCCTGAAGAGTTTGAAGAAGGAAAACTAAAATGTAGTGGCATTGTAGATTACAAAAAGAGCAACAGCCGGGAAATTACAAAAGTTTACAACCTTCTGTGACATGGATGCTTTCAATGATGCCCATGTACAATTAACAAAGAGAACATGGACATTCTTCACTAACTGGCTCAAAAGGTTTGACATCACTGTGCTTGTAATGGTATCTTCAGGAAAAAAAGATGTTCTGTGCTTTTGTGAATTTTTGTGACGAGTTAAGCAAGAGCTCGTTTATGTGGATATATCTCTAATCGGAGCTTTCATCCCCTGGATATAACATTGTTTATTAGGTCAGTAAACAGAAATTCCAGACCTCAGTATTGAGGCTTTGACCCCCCCAGTGCAGCTAACTGGGTTATCAAAGGCAGGCCATGCCTCACTGTCTATGGTGTGAGGTTCATGTAAAAGAACCATTGCTGACTTTCGTAAAGAGTAGGCTGCAAAGTCGTCAGCGTGTTTCTGTCCCTTGCTAAAAAGGGTTGTGACAGGAAGGGCATTCGACGTAAAAACCTCTGCCAAATCAAACGTGCGAATCAGATGATTCGCTGTGGCAACTCCCGAGTAAAAGGGAAAAAGCCAAAAGGAAGACAGACAGTATTGAGGCTTTGGCAATGCAGTCGTGAGGGGTAGGGGCACAAGTCATTGTTCATCCTCACGCCGGTCCCAAGCCCAAATAAATGCAGAGGGTTGCATCAGGAAGAGCATCAGGCATAAAATTTGTGCCAAAAGAAATTGAAATGTGAATCATAAAAACGAGTTTCATACCGGATCGTTGGAGGCCCAGGTTAACAATGACAACCATCAGTGCTGTTAACCAACAGGGTGCTGGTGGAAATTGGACTACTGTTGGTCAAAGAAGGAGAGGCGGGAGGCATGTCCATAGGCAGAGAGAGAAGAGAAAAGGCATGAGTCTGTATGTTCCAGTTGAGAACCATGGCCTCAGACTTGGAGGTGCTGATCCTCATCCCAGCAGATTTGAACTCAACTATGAATTGCTCCAATGAGAGCTGGAGGTCCTGGATTGATAAAGCCAAAAGGGCAACATCATCTGCATAAAATGGAAACGAGATCCATTGGCCACCAAACCAAAATTATGAACAGAATTGGTGACAAAGGACAGCCTTGGCACACTCTAACCCTCACCGGAAACAAACTCAACCTGTTGTTACCAATGCGGACCAAGCTCTGGCTCTGGTGATACAAGGACTGAATGGCCCATAACAACAGATCTGGTACACCATATTCCCGGAGCACGCCCCACAAGAAAGTCTGAGGGACACAGTCAAAAGCCTTCTCTAAATCCACAAAACACATATGAACAGATTGGGCAAACTCCTATACCCCCTTCAGGATCCTGTAGAGTGTACAGAACTGATCAAGAGTGCTGTGGCTAGGATGAAAACCACATTGTTCCTCCTGAATCCAAGGTTCAACTATCAGTTGGATCCTCCTCTCCAGCACCCCTGCATAAACTTTCCTGGGTAGGTTGAGGAGTGTGATTCCACGATAATTGGAACACAACCTCCAGTCCCACTTTTTAAAATGGGGACTACGACCCTGGTTTGCCAATACAGAGGTACGGTCCCCAATGACCACACGATGTTGCAAAGAAGTGTCAACCAAGGCAGTCCTACAACATCCAGAACCTCATTCATTCATTCAGAACCTTGAGATATTCAGGGTGGATCTCATCCACCCTGGAGCCCAGCCACCCAGGAGTTTTTTGACAACCTCAGAAACCTCAGCCCCAGTGATGAGTGGACTCTCACCAAATACCCAGGCTCTTCCTTCTCCATAGAGGGCGTCTTGATAGGATTGAGGAGGTCCTTGGAGGATTCCTTTCACCTCCCAACAACATCCCCAGATGAGGTAAGCAGCTCCCACTTCCGCTGTAAACAGTATTTGTGGAGAACTGCTTCCCTCTCCTGAGGCATCAGACGATGGTCCAGAACCTTTTCAAGGACAATTGATAGTTGTTTCCCGACCCTTACCAAACTCCTCCCATATCTGAGATTTTGCATTGGCGACAGCTCTGGCTGCAGCATGTTTGGCCTGCCGTTTACCTGTCTGCTTTCTCAGGAGTCCTACAGGCCAATAAGATCCAATCGGCCTCCTCTTTCAGCTGGATGGCCCTCCCCTCACCACGGGTGTCCACCACCGATTTCAGGAATTATCGCCATGACAGGCACCGATGACCTTCCAGCCAGAGCTATCCTCAACAATGGAGGCAAGAAACATGGCCCATTCAGATTCCATGTCCCCCCTCCTTTGAGCTGTTAATGTATCTCTGCCATACGTGGAAGTTAAATGCCCTTATGACAGGAAACTCCGCCAAGTGTTCCCAGGAGACCCTAACTAAATACTTAGGCCTGCCAGGTGTGAAGGGCAGTTTCAACTGCCATCGCAACTTGCTCATCACCAGGTCGTTATCAGTGAACAGCTTAGCTCCTCACTTTGCCTGCGTGTCCAGAACATGCAGACACAAGTCCGGTGATACACCAATAAAGTCGATCATCGAACTGCAGCTTCGGCCGTCCTGTTGCCAATTGCACCTATGAACAACCTTACGTTGAAACATGAAATCCATGATGGACAAACCATGATGAGCACAGAAGTCTGACAATGAAACACCATTTGAGTTCAGACTAGAGAGGTCGTACTTATCAATCACTCCCTTCCAAGTCACACTATCATTGCCCACATGAGTGTTGAAGTCACCCAGGGCAATGAGTAAGTTCACAGTTAGAGCATTTGCCAACACACCCCTAAAAACTCCAAAAAAGGATGGGTACTCATCATCATCATCATCATCTTCTTCTTCCGCTTATTCCGGGGTTGGGTCACGGGGACAGCAACCTAAGCAATGATATCTAGACATTCCTCTCCCCAGCCACTTCCTCCAGCTCTTCCGGGGGGACACAGAGGTATTCCCAAACAAACTGAGCGACATAGTCTCTCCAGCATGTTCTAGGTTGACCCTGGGGTCTCTTCCCAGTTGGACATGCCCAAAACACCACACCAGGGAAGCGTTCGGGAGGCATTCTGACCAGATGCCTGAGCCAGCTCTACTCGCCCAGCTGTTCTACTCTGAGCTCTCCCCAGACGGTTGAGCTTCTCAACTTATCTTGAAGGGAGAGCCCTGCCACCCGGAGAAGGAAGCTCATTGTAGCCATGATCTTGTTCTTTCAGTCACTACCTAAAACCCATAGGTGAGGGTTGGAATGTAGCTCGACTGGTAAATTGAGAGCTTTGCCTTGCGGCTCAGCTCCCTCTTCACCATGTTGGACCGGTACAGGCTCCACTTTACAGCAGAGGCTGCAGCAATACGTTTGTCAATCTCCCACTCCATCCTTCCTTCACTCATGAACAAGAAGACCCCAAGATATTTGAACTCCTTCACTGGGGGCAGGACCTCATTCCCGACCCCGAAGATGCATTCCACCCTTGTCCGACTGAGAACCATGCCCTCAGACTTGTAGGTGCTGATTTTCATCCCGGCCACGTTGCACTTCACTGCGAATCTCTCCAATGAGAGCTGGAGGTCCCGGCTTGATGAAGCCAAAAGGACAACGTCATCTGTAAAAAGCAGAGATGAGATGCAATGGCCACCAAACCAGAACCCCTTAACGCCGCAGCTGCGCCTAGAAATTCATGCTCTGTGAGCTGGCCCTTGTCCACAAGGCAAGTTTCACTGAGGGTTGCTATGTCGATGTTGTAGCAAGCTAGTTCTTTGGCGACTAGTGCAGTTCTCCTTTCTGGTCTGTCTGCTTTGGTGTTATCCAGCAGAGTTTGCACTTTCGACATGCCAAGGTTGAGTACCTTCACTTTTGTCTTTCTTGTTTTCAACTGCTTTTAAGGATCCCCACCAGCTGCGGTTTGCTGGCCAGGGTGAAGTGAAGACTATATTTAGAGCACCTTTTCTAGCCCCTTCCTCTATGGAAGTGAGCAGTGTGAGTCCTAAAGAGGGCTGCTCATTCACCCATGGGGCTCCTGAACTCCACTGCTGCTCCGGTCAATTAGAGAAAGACCGTATGGCCTGGGCCACCTATGCACCTATGTGTAAGTCTATGACTACAGTGTATCTACACCTGCTGCTTTGCCGCTTACCCATCGCCATAGTACTTGAAGTTCTGTGGTATGGGTGAAGTCATGACTTGCGTGTGACTTGGATTTAAGTGAGGGAGAGTTCCGCAGATTGTCAGCCTCACTCTCTCTCGTCCCAGTCTATCCGAGTCCAGTTGCACGAAATGGCTGGAGATAGATCAGGATGCAGTGGATGGCTAGCAGTGTCATGTGTGTCTTACTATGCCCTGGTTGCACTCCATGATGCTTTGTTCGGTCTGTCTTCTTGTCCATTGTACCAATTTGGTGGTTTCTTCCACACAATCAGCTGGATCCAGTCTTTGCATGCGTAGGTAGACAGGTCCTACTCTTATCAACTGTCTTGTGGCATGCACACATAACAGTAGAGATTTGTGATGGCTGGGACAGCTAACCTCATCACAGGTCCAAAAGACCTGCCCACTGTCCTTAGGTTTGATAGTTCTACTTCAACAAAGCCAAGAAGATTATTAAATTATCACTATTCAAAGGACTTGTTGGGGGGGGGCACAAACCAGTGTCTCTCCCTCACGCCGGTCCCAAGCCCGGATAAATGCAGAGGGTTGTGTCAGGAAGGGCATCCGGCGTAAAACAAATGCCAAATAAACTATGCGAATCACAAGAAAGAATCACATACCGGATCGGTCGAGGCCCGGGTTAACAACGACCGCCATCAGTGCCGTCAACCAACAGGGTGCTGATGGAAATTGGACTACTGTTGGTCGAAGACGTCGAAGAAGGAGAGGCGGGAGGCGTGTCTGTTGCCAGAGAGAGAAGAGGAAAGGCATGAGTCTAGGACTGAAAGTAGGGACTTTGAACGTTGAAACTATGGCAGGAAAAGGTAGAGAGCTGGCTGACATGATGCAGAGGAGGAAGGTGGACATACTGTGTGTTCAGGAAACCAGGTGGAAAGGTCGCAAGGCTAGAAGCATAGGAGCAGGGTTTAAGCTGTTTTATCACGGTGTGGATGGGAAGAGAAATGGAGTCAGAGTCATCTTGAAGGAGGAGTTTGCCAGGAATGTTCTAGAAGCGAAAAGAGTGTCAGACAGAGTGATGAGTCTCAAGTTAGAAATTAAAGGTGTGATGGTCAATGTTGTTAGTGCTTATGCCCCACAGACAGGATGTGAGCGAGAAGAAAAGGAGAGATTCTGGAGGGAGTTAGATGAAGTGATGCAGAGTACCCCAGAGGTGAAAGAGTGGTCATTGGGGCAGACTTCAATGGACATGTTGGTGCAGGAAACAGAGGGGACAAGGAAGTGATGGGTAGGTTTGGTATCCAGGACAGGAACGCAGAAGGACAGATGTTGGTAGATGGAAAGAGTACTTTGAAGAGCTGATGAATGAGGAAAATGAGAGAGAAAAAAGAGTAGAAGAGGTGACTGTTGAGGACCAGGAAGTAGCAAAGATTAGTAAGGGTGAAGTGAGGAGGGCATTGAAGAGGATAAAGAATGGAAAGGCAGTTGGTCCTGATGACATACCGGTGGAGGTATGGAAGTGTCTAGGAGAGGTAGCAGTAGAATTTCTGACAAGAACATTTAACAAGGTCTTAGAGAGTGAGAGGATGCCAGAGGAATGGAGGAGAAGTGTGCTGGTGCCCATTTTTAAGAACAAGGGAGACGTGCAGAGTTGTGGCAACTATAGAGGGATAAAGTTGATGAGCCATACGATGAAGTTATGGGAAAGAATAGTGGAAGCTAGACTAAGGGCAGAAGTCAGCATTTGTGAACAACAGTTTGGTTTCATGCCAAGAAAGAGCACCACAGATGCAGTGTTTGCCTTGAGGATGTTAATGGAGAAGTACAGAGAAGGTCAGGGGGAACTGCATTGTGCCTTTGTGGATCTGGAGAAAGCATATGACAGGGTGCCGAGAGAAGAACTGTGGTATTGCATGAGGAAGTCTGGAGTGGCAGAGAAGTATGTTAGAGTGGTGCAGGACATGTATGAGAGATGTAAGACAGTGGTGAGTTGTGCTGTCGGTGTGACAGAAGAGTTCAAGGTGGAGGTGGGACTGCATCAAGGGTCAGCTCTCAGCCCCTTCTTGTTTGCTATGGTGATGGACAGGCTGACAGACGAGGTTAGACAAGATTCCCCATGGACTATGATGTTTGCAGATGACATTGTGATCTGTAGTGAGAGCAGAGAACAAGTGCAGGAAAATCTAGAGAGGTGGAGGTATGCCCTGGAAAGGAGGGGAATGAAGATTAGGCTCAGTAAGACAGAATACATGTGCATGAATGACAAGGACCAAAGAGGAACGGTGAGATTACAGGGAGCAGAGATAAGGAAGGTGGAGGATTTTAAGTACTTAGGCTCAACAATCCAGAGAAATGGAGAGTGTGGAAAAGAGGTCAAGAAGCGTGTGCAGGCAGGTTGGAATGGTTGGAGAAAAGTGTCCGGTGTGATGTGTGATAGGAGGGTATCGGCAAGAATGAAAGGAAAAGTGTACAAGACGGTGTTGAGGCCAACGATGTTGTATGGGTTAGAAACAGTGGCCCTGGGGAAAAGACAGGAGGCAGAGTTGGAGGTAGCAGAGATGAAAATGTTGAGGTTCTCTTTGGGAGTAACGAGGATGGATAGGATTAGGAATGAGCACATCAGAGGGACAGCACATGTAAGACGTTTTGGAGACAAAGTCAGAGAGGCTAGATTGAGATGGTTTGGACATGTACAGAGGAGGGATAGTGAGTATATTGGTAATAGGATGCTGAGGCTGGAACTACCAGGCAAAAGGCCTAGAGGAAGACCAAAGAGACGATTCATGGATGTGGTGAAGGAGGACATGAAGGTTGTTGGTGTAAGAGAAGAAGATGCAAAGGATAGGGTGAGATGGAGGCAGATGATTCGCTGTGGCGACCCCTGAAGGGAAAAGCCGAAAGGAAAAGAAGAAGATTCAAAGGACTTGTTTAAATAAATGGTCTGTGTTCCTATCTGCTACAAATGTGATGTCTGTAGCAGGGGATATCTTCAAGTACTATATACTTTCTGGGTGCCACCCCCAATTCACACCTGAAGGAAGCACGATTACTACAGCTGATTAAACACTACAGAACCAGCTAAGAATTCTAAACTTGAAAATATTACTGACAGCAACCAAGTCCAACTGAAGAAAGTAGACAGTTATACAAAAGTCCTACCTTACCAGAAGAGAAGAAATACAGGACAGAACTTAAAGCACAGTGGAGAGTAGGCAGTTTAACAGTGAAATGTTTTCATGGTCGCTTAAAGCCCTTGTTTTTACTGTGCAGTGAGTAGATATTGGGATGTAAAGTGTCTAATTTGAGAATGCATTTTCATTATGGTAAGTTTTCCCTCCTTTCCTATTGGGTTCTGATTCTTGCCACCCAAAGATTTTTGGGCTCATTATTCTCACTTATAAACACCATTAAAACTCATAATCATGAATCCTTTATTCTGCAGCATCTGTACCTCTGTCTGCATGTTTCTCTGACAATGTATACATATTACTTCACTATATGTCAATACTAAATTGAAAAAATATAGTGTTCCTCATTCCATGTGAAATATTGATGAATAAATCAATTAATTACCAGTTATGTTATCCAATACTTCATCAAACCTCTCTGAGATAAGGACTATGAACTCCGCAAGCAATTATACTTCCCTGGGCATACACATCTTGACAGTCCTTCCACTGTGCAGCATTGGCAGGGAACCCAGTCCATCATTCTGTGTAAAGAGAAATGGAAGGATAGTTACTTGATCTCAACCCAGTTGGTGGCTCATGAAATAGCTTAGCATTATCTCATGCCCCAGTGTCAAGTCTTTTGCAGACTACAACAGGATTTTTCCAAGCTTTAATTTGGTTCCATCCATCTTCTCATTAGCTTACAGGGAATAGCTTCCCTGTCCCTGCTGAAGAGAAGCATAATACATAATACAGTTTGTATAACCTAACCCTGCTTTAAATTTCTCCAGTGTAATATCATTGAGCTGACTGGTGCATTCCTTGGGCTTTGCAATGTGGTCGCTCACTAATGTTCTCTGAGCAACCTCTGAGGCCTTTACACAACAGCTATATTCATACTGAGATAAGATTTCATACAGGTGGACTCTGTTTTATTAATTAGGGGAATTCGTGACCCTAATTAGAAATAAGCAGTTCAGAAATTGGATGGATGGATGAATGAATGAATGTATCTCATGGTTAAGTAATCAGGTAGTTGGTAGGGAATGTGGATTATTTAAAATTAAGAGGTTTCTCAATCTGGAAGAAAATTACAGTAGATACATGACTGCAGCCAAAGAAGGGCCACAGAGTAGCTACATGCTGCGCTAAAAGTACTATAGACTAAAGTTTAAAGTCAAAGGCATGTGGACACCTGATTATTAAACCCATATATTTATTTTACACCCAATGCAGCCGTGAGGGGGGGGCACAACCAAGTGTCCACCCTCACGCCGGTCCCAAGCTCGGATAAATGCAGAGGGTTGTGACAGGAAGGGCATCCGGCGTAAAACTTTTGCCAAAATACAAAATGCGAACCATCACTACAAATTTCATACCAGACTGGTCGAGGCCCAGGTTAACAACAACCGCCATCAGTGCTGATAACCAACAGGGTGCTGGTGGAAACTGGACTACTGTTGGTTGAAGAAGGAGAGGTCAAAAAAAGAGAGGCGGGAGGCGTGTTCGTAGGCAGAGAGAGAAGAGGAAAGGCTGAGAGTAGGGACGTTGAATGTTGGAACTATGACAGGAAAATTAGAGAGCTGGCTGACATGATGCAGAGGAGGAAGGTGGACATACTGTGTGTTCAGGAGACCAGGTGGAAAGGTCGCAAGGCTAGAAGCTTAGGAGCAGGGTTTAAGCTGTTTTATCATGGTGTGGATGGAAAGAGAAATGGAGTAGGAGTCATCTTGAAGGAGTGGTTTGTCAGGAATGTTCTAGAAGTGAAAAAAGTGTCAGACAGAGTGATGAGTCTCAAGTTAGAAATTGAAGGTGTGATGTTCAACATTGTTAGTGCTTATGCCCCACAGGCAGGATGTGAGCTAGAAGAGAAGGAGAGATTCTGGAGTGACTTCGATGAAGTGATGCAGAGTACCCCCAGAGGTAAAAGAGTGGTCATTGGTTCAGACTTCAATGGTCATATTGGTGCAGGCAACAGAGGGGATGAGGAAGTGATGGACAGGTTTGGTATCCAGGACAGGAACACAGAAGGACAGATGGTTGATGGATTTTGCAAAAAGCATGGAAATGGCTGTGGTGAATACTTTCTTCCAGAAGAGACAGGAGCATAGGGTGACTTATAAAGGTGGAGGTAGGAGCACACAGCTAGACTACATCTTGTGTAGGCGATGTAATTTAAAGGAAGTCAGTGACTGCAAAGTAGTAGCGGGTGAGAGTGTTGCCAACCAGCATAGGATGGTGGTGTGCCGGATGATGCTGATGATGAAAAAGGTGAAGAAGGCAAAGGCAGAGCAGAAGACAAAGTGTGGAAGCTGAAAAAGGAAGAGTTTCATGTTGTCTTCAAGGAGGAGTTGAAACAGGCTTTCGGTGGTCAGGAAGTGCTTCCAGATGACTAGACAACCACAGCAAATGTGATCAGGGAGACAGCTAGGAGTGTGTTCCTGGTGTGTCCTCTGGAAAGAAAGTAGATAAGGAGACTTGGTGGTGGAATGAGGAAGTGCAGGAGTGTGTACAAAGGACGAGATTAGCTAAGAAAAAGTAGGACATTGAAAGGACTGAAGAGAGTAAACAGGAGTGCAGGGAGACGGCTTACAGCGTAAGGCGAAGATAGTGGTATCAAAGGCCAGACAGAGGGCGTATGATGACTTGTATGATAGGCTGAATAGTAAGGAGGGAGAAAATGATTTATACAGGTCGGCACAGCAGAGAAATAGAGATGGGAAGGACATGTAGAAAGTTAGAGTGATCAAGGACAGAGTGGGAAATATATTGACTGATGATAGAAATGTGCTGGGAAGATGGAAAGAGTACTTTGAAGAGCTGATGAAAGAGGAAAATGAGAGAGGAAAAAAAGAGTAGAAGAGGTGACTGTTGAAGACCAGGAAGTAACAAAGACTAGTTAGGGTGAGTGAGGAAGGCATTGAAGAGGATGAATAGTGGAAAGGCAGTTTGTCCTGACGACATACCGGTGGAGGTGTCGACGTGTCTAGGAGAGGTAGCAGTAGATTTTCTGACAAGAACATTCAACAAGGTTTTAGAGCGTGAGAGGATGCCAGAGGAATGGAGGAGAAGGATGCTGGTGCCCACTTTTAAGAACAAGGGAGACGTGCAGAGTTGCAGAAACTACAGAGGGATAAAGTTGATGAGCCATACGATGAAGTTATGGGAAAGAATAGTGAAAGCAAGACTAAGGGCAGAGGTCAACATTTGTGAACAACAGTTTGGTTTCATGCCAAGAAAGAGCACCACAGATGCAATGTTTGCTTTGAGGATGTTAATAGAGAAGTACAGAGAAGGTCAGAGGGAGCTGCATTGTGCCTTTGTGGATCTGGAGAAAGCATATGGCAGGGTGATGAGAGAGGAACTGTGGTATTGCATGAGGTAGTCTGAAGTGGCAGAGAAGTATGTTAGAGTGGTGCAGGACATGTATGAGAGATGTAAGACAGTGGTGAGGTGTGCTGTCGGTGTGACCGAGTTCAAGGTGGAGGTGGGACTGCATCAAGGGTCAGCTCTGAGCCCCTTTTTGTTTACTATGGTGATGGACAGGCTGACAGACGAGGTTAGACAAGATTCCCCATGGACTGTGATGTTTGCAAATGACATTGTGATCTGTACTGAGAGTAGAGAACAAGTGGAGGAAAATCTAGAGAGCTGGCGGTATGCCCTGGAAAGGAGAGGCATGAAGGTTAGCCTCAGTAAGACAGAATACATGTGTGTGAACAAGGACTCAAGAGGAACGGTGAGGTTACAGGGAGCAGAGATGAGGAAGGTGGAGGATTTTAAGTACTTCGACTCAACAATCCAGAGCAATGGAGATTGTGGAAAAGAGGTGAAGAAGCATGTGCAGGCAGGTTGTAATGGTTGGAGAAAGATGTCCGGTGTGATGTGTGATAGGAAGGTCTCGGCAAGAATGAAAGGAAAAGTGTACAAGACCGTGTTGAGGCCAGCAATGTTGTGTGGTTTAGAAACAGTGGCACTGGGGAAAAGACCGGAGGCAGAGCTGGAGGTAGCAGAGATGAAAATGTTGAGGTTCTCTTTGGGAGTAATGAGGATGGATAGGATTAGGAATGAGTACATCAGAGGGACAGTACATGTAAGAGGTTTTGGAGACAAAGTCAGAGAGGCTAGATTAATATGGTTTGGACATGTACAGCGGAGGGATAGTGAGTATATTGGTAGTAGGATGCTAGGGTTGGAACTACAAGGCAGAAGGCCTAGAGGAAGATCAAAGAGAAGATTTATGGATGTGGTGATGGAGGACATGAAGGTAGTTGGAGTAAGAGTAGAAGATGCAGAGTATAGGGTGAGATGGAGGCAGATGATTCGTGTAGCGATCCCTGAAGGGAAAAGCTGAAAGAAAAAGAAGATATTTATTGAACACCCAATCCCAATGTTGGCCCATTACAGCTTCCACTCTTCTGGGAAGATCTCCACTTGACTTTGGAAAAGAGCTGTGGGAATATGTCTAGTAAGCCATAATACCATAACTAAAGTCCAGAACTGATATTAGCTGATAAGGTATGAGCACAGTCAGCTTTACAATTCACCCCAAAAGGTGTTCATTGGGTTGAGGTCAGGACAATCAAGTTCTTTAACTCCAACCTTTTAATCTAAAACCCTTTTGAACCCTTTTATTGAACCCTTGTTTCTTGCATTTGCCTCTCATCTTTGTGTCATAGCCCTTCCTGCTGAAAAAAACAAGGAGAGATTCAAGGAAATGTGTTTTAAAAGAAATATGCCCTTGCCTCTGGAGTGGTACCCGTAGCAAAGTCCACTTCTGATGACAGTGGCACAGCCGACCTGCTGTGTAAAAAAAAAAAAAAAAGTTTGACGCAACGTAAGGGGAGAAAATCAGGATGGCTTGCAAAGATGGCTGACTAGAAGAACTGGTTCAAGCTAGATGTATCCCAAATGTACATTAAGCTTTCTTTGTGTACAGCAATCCTGTTCCTGGTGATCTACCTTCCTAAAGATTTTAACTGCAACCCCAATGGGACCCGTCTGACAAACCCAATCATCACTTTGTCTTCATTTCCAAGTCTTGCTTAGATGATTATATGGTCAGGTGGGTATAATTAGGGTTGTAGTGAATGTCTTTGGGAAGGCAGACCACCAGGAAAAGGATTTGACCTCTTCCAATGAAAAGAAAACCAAAACCTGAACAATAGCTTGCTTTGTACTTTTCTAGGAAAAAAGACTTTGAAGAATAGTTTGAGAAAAGCTCAGATAGGTATGTCAAGTGACCTTTCTTTTGGTCATATATTCTAGACAAATAAACACACCAAGAATGATAATGGCAGAACATCTTTAGTTCTATATTACATTCATGGAGTCTTATATGAGGTGAGAAGGAGAAAGGGAAGGTTTTCTGTAATAATGGTGGTATTTATTTTAAATACTGAGTCATACATCGCTACTTTGCCGAAAGATAATCTGCATGCATACACATGCATACAAAAGTCACAAACTGGCTGTTTCGTCCTTCACGGTTTTGTATCTTTTTTATGAATTTCATGACAAATAGGATGAAGTATAACATCATCTTGACTTTAACATCTGTTTGGTCATTGAAGGACATTTTGTTTGACATTACATAGGGATTGAGATTGTAAATTATTCAAAAGCTAATGTCAACAAAGTTAGCTACCGCTCTAAATAAAAGGGTAAAAGCAAAGTTTATTGTCCATCTCAAATTCTGTCTGTCCTGATTATCTGCAGCCATTCTATCAGTTATCAAAGAGGTCACACTTAAAGAAAGAAAAACAATTGTATGAAGTTTATTTCCTGTTCTAATGAATCAGGACAAGGGTTTTGCAGCCTAAACTTAGCCGGTACTGTCTGTGCCGTGTGCATTACTGTTTCACTTAAATACTGTCATGAGGATATTTTTGTTGAGCTGCTTACTCTTAAATGTAAAATAAAATGCTTATTACTGGTTAGCACCATAATCGACATTGCACAAGTGTAACCTGGTCATTTAAAGCAATCCAAAAAATGAAGACTGTTTAAACTGTCCCAGATGAGAAAGTCAAGCATGAAACCATCATCAATCTTTTCTTTCATGCATCCTATTTGAGGTTGCTAGCCAGGTTGCACAGCCCAATGTCACAGGTTTTAATGAAAGCACAGAGCCAAGGGTACACATTCAACAACATGGCTTAGAGTGATACAAACATAGCACAGTAGGTAACATACAGGATGCTCACAAAACAATGGAAACACTTGTTAGAACTGGGATCTGTTACAAAAACGGCTCTGATCTTAAAGCAGCCCCTCCTGTCTATGATCATCCTTCAGCGTTCCTTAGGTACATCTGTTGGTGAATTGTTCATTTGAACTTTTGACATTGTGTGGTGTATTTTTACTTATTTATTTTTCTCAGGAATCTTGTAACATTTCAGTACTGATAATGATAGTGCGATTAAATTTTATATCTGAAATACTACTGAATATGAAATTAATTTCTAAGGCATTTATAGGTCTTCCCTGGTGTTTCCATTTTTAAATTTACCTCCAGTACATGTACACCAGTTCTTAATTCATTAATAAATTTGAAATAGCAGAGATTGTGACATATTTTGTGTTTAGAGTGTCTTATAGTCAGTCAGTTTATTTTATAACAACTTATTTAAATTAAATTTAATGTTGTGTAATACCATTTCATGGCAAAGCATTTTAAAAAATGATCAAGAAAAAAAAAGTTAAGAACTTTGGCTTGACTGAATGGTATGATGGTAACCCAACAAACTGTACAAGATAAAAATCTCCCTGGTCCATCAAATAGTTTCCTTAAATAATATTTTATTTCTTTCACATGTCCTTTTAAGTTCTGTACAATTCTTTATTTATCCATGGGGTTGCTTAAAAAACAGGGGAGACAGGTTTAAAAAAGGGATTATGCCATTTAGTGCACTTAAAACTCGGGGGTGGTGGTGGGGGAGGGGATTGTCTGTGGTAATTCCTTCAAGTTTTTGTATTGTTGAAGAAAAAAAAAAAGTTCCTCAAATCATTAAGTAGGGTCCAGTTAAGGATGTTGCTTTGCTTTAAATCCCAATATTCTTCAGGGTCAATACTGGAGGCACATTAAAAATACTGCCACTTTCCAAGGACTGTGTCTTTAATTGCATCAACATACTGTGCAGGCACCCAGTAAACCCAGTATTGAGACGCTTCCGTCGGACCCAACTGAAACGCCTGTGAAGATAAACAAAACATTAAATATAACACTAGCAATATTATTCATCAGAAATTTCACATGATACACTTATAATAAAATATAATTACCATTCTGGAACTCAACATTATGAACAACTAACTCAAAACCATATAAAAAAAACAATATAAACAACTTCTAAAATTTGGAACAATAAAACTGCTTTGTTTTTTTCAGGAATAAAATATTATAAACAGAACTAACAAACACCCCCATCCCCCGACAAACAGATCTTCTCCAGTTTTGTCATGGGTAATTTCCCTCCCATGAGATAAGGCATCTTTACTACATGAACATTACCAACAGGGAGGTGAAGATCACCAACCACATGCCACCAGCATTTTTTTTTCCAGGAGAGGTGAAACTGACTCTGAGAAAAGTGCTAAAGTACCCTGAGCAACACAAGTGTTTTGGAAGAGCCAAGTGAAAGAGCTGACTTTAATAAATCAGAAATGTGTAAAAAGTTCATGTAATAAAACATACAAAAGTTATAGCTGTTCTGTATGGGGGAATGAGATAGAAATCCTTGGAGCAGATGTGCAAAACTGATCAACAGTTACTGGACACGTTTAGCTGCAGTCATTGCTGGATGAGAGGATATTAAAAACTTTCCACACTTTTGCTACTCACAAATATGTAATATTGGATTATTACGATCAGTAAATAAATGGCCAGGTGTACTTTTTTCTGATTAATTTCTTTCTATTTTTAAAACTTGCGTGAAAATCTGAAATTTGATATGAGCCGAAACATTTTACACCATATTTATGCAGGAATAAATAACATTCAGGGCTCTTGTTAAAAATCAGGTAACCTAATATTTTTTGTATTTTATATTCATGTGTACTTGGCGAAACAAACCCGAGATAGCAAGTACAAAAAAGGAGGAAATTAAAAAAAATACACTGAATTGAAATCTTCGTTCATTCATTTTATTTAACTGCTTAATCCTAATTAGGGTCATGGGAGGCTGGCGCCTATCCCAGCCGACTGGGGGGGGAGGGCAGAGTACACCCTGGATAGCTTGCCAAGCCATCGCGAATGATCGGGAAAACATCGTATTATAAGGAAACCATTAATTTTGGTGGAAAACAGCTGTAATTTAATCACCAACAGTATCGGTACCAGTGTTTATGTTAATGTAACATACAGTACTAAACATGGCAAAAAAGGGAACCCAAATAAATACAAAAGCACAATGCAGATGTTTGCTAGAGTTTTACTACAGGTGCTGCATGTTTCTCCATGATACCAGAGTGCAAGTTTTTAAATGGAAAGCTAAAGTGGATGCAAACTATTACACCCCTGTTAACACAAGGATTTGTATGTATAAACCCAGAAAAGAAGAAAGAAATCTAAGACAGGTAATGCTAGATATGTTTTCCAAATGTAGAGTAATTGAAATCCAAAAAATGAAAAATAAAAAAAGTTGTGAAAAAACAAATGTTTTTTAATGGAAAAAGGAAAACACCATAAGAAGCTCACAGCAGTATACACACCCTTTTATAATGACTAATTATACAGCTGATTAATTCCCAAATTATCTGATTTTGTAGAATTGTATTGATATCTTCGTTACATGCAATTGCTTCATTGTGTTGTCTCAGTAAATAACACTCATTCTTGTTATGGGGTTTCTAGCATTATGTACTGGTCCTTCTCAAAAAATTAGCATATTGTGATAAAGTTAATTATTTTCTGTAATGTACTCAAACATTAGACTTTCATATATTTTAGATTCAGTACACACAACTGAAGTAGTTCAAGTCTTTTATTGTTTTAATATTGATAATTTTGGCAAAAAAGTAAAGCAAAACCAAAAATACCATTCTCAAAAAATTAGCACATTTCATCCGACCAATAAAAAGTGTTTTAATACAAAAAAAGTCAACCTACAAATAATTATGTTCAGTTCTGCACTCAATACTTGGTCGGGAATCCTTTTGCAGAAATGACTGCTTCAATGCGGCGTGGCATGGAGGCAATCAGCCTGTGGCACTGCTGAGGTGTTATGGAGGCCCAGGATGCTTCGATAGCGGCCTTAAGCTCATCCAGTGTTGGGTCTGGTGTCTCTAAACTTTCTCTTCACAATATCCCACAGATTCTCTATGGGGTTCAGGTCAGGAGAGTTGGCAGGCCAATTGAGCACAGTAAGACCATGGTCAGTAAACCATTTACCAGTGGTTTTGGCACTGTGAGCAGGTGCCAGGTCGTGCTGAAAAATGAAAATCTTCATCTCCATGAAGCTTTTCAGCAGATGGAAGCATGAAGTGCTCCAAAATCTCCTGATAGCTAGCTGCATTGACTCTGCCCTTGATAAAACACCAGCAGCTGACATGGCACCCCAGACCATCACTGACTGTGGGTACTTGACACTGGACTTCAGGCATTTTGGCATTTCCCTCTCCCCAGTCTTCCTCCAGACTCTGGCACCTTGATTTCCGAATGACATGCAAAATTTGCTTTCATCCGAAAAAAGTACTTTCTTCTGCCGCTGTTTCTAATTCAAAAGTGGCCTGACCTGGGGACTGCGGCACCTGTAGCCCATTTCCTGCACACGCCTGTGCACGGTGGCTCTGGATGTTTCTACTCCAGACTCAGCCCACTGCTTCCACAGGTCCCCCATGATCTGGAATCGACCCTTCTCCACAATCTTCCTCAAGGTCCGGTCACCTCTTCTGGTTGTGCAGCGTTTTCTGCCACACTTTTTCCTTCCCACAGACGTCCCCCACTGAGGTGCCTTGATACAGCACTCTGGGAACAGCCTATTCGCTCATAGATTTCTTTCTGTGTCTTACCCTCTTGCTTGAGGGTGTCAGTGATGGCCTTCTGGACAGCAGTCAAGTCGGCAGTCTTACCCATTGATTGCGGTTTTGAGTAATGAACCAGGCTGGGAGTTTTTAGAAGCCTCAGGAATCTTTTGCAGGTGTTTTGTTTAGAGTTAATTAGTTGATTCAGATGATTAGGTTAATAGCTCGTTTAGAGTACCTATTCATGATATGCTAATTTTTTGAGATAGGAATTTTGGGTTTTCATGAGTATTAAAACAATAAAAGACCTGAAATATTTCAGTTGGTGTGCAATTAATCTAAAATACATGAAAGTTAAATTTTTATCAGTGCATTACAGAAAATAATAAATTTAATCACAATATGCTAATTTTTTTAGAAGGACCAGTACATATGAAAGTTGCCCAGCAGCAAAACGCATGATAACCAGACGAGCAAGAGGTATTAGTGCATCCACTTCATTGTTTAGCCACATTCTCGTTCTTTTCCTTTCTATTTTCCCTTTTTCAGGGGTCGCCACAGCGCATCATCCGATTCGCATGTTTGATTTGGAATAGGTTTTTACGTCAGATGCCCTTCCTGACACAACCCTTTAGTAAGGGGCAGAAACACGCCGACGGCTATGCAGCTACTCTTTAAGAAAGTCAGCAATGGTTCTTTTACATGCCTCTCACCATAGACAGTGAGAGACATGGCCCGCCTTTGATAACCCAGTTAGCTGCACTTGGGGGGGGGGGGGGGGGGGAAACGGGACGGACACGACAGTGACAACCTTGTGGAGAGCGGGACTTGAGTCACCCACCTTAGGATCAGTGATCCAGTGCCCTATACCACTAGACCACCACTACCCCTTTGTTTATACCCCCATTTCACTGGAGCGCGGAATGCAATGATCGTGATGGAAAGGAGCGGAATGCACTCTACGGAGGAGCGTCGGCATTTTTACATGGAAAATTGTACCCTCGGAACACCTTTGGAACATTCACGGAATGTGCAGAAAAGACACGGAAAGACCATAGTACAATGTCGGAATACATGCGTAAAAGCGCTCGGCTTACCTTCAGAACCAGTGTGGATTGCAAATGAAGACCTTCGGATAATTCACGAAAAACAGGGAATACCCGAGGAACGACTATGGCTTTACTCCATTTTAGAAGGAAGAGCTATGAAATGATGGCAGAACAGGCAGAATGAAGGCGGAACGTTCACGTTCAACACGGAATGACTGAGGAATACCCAGCGTAACCACGTTTCAACGAGGAAAAAAATCAGCAAAGGATTTGCTCTTGAATCCGCCTATAAATACGCGGAATCGACCAAGGAAGCTCATTCTCTCATTCATACTACATATTTATAATGTATAATGTGCACAATAAATTTAAAATTTAACATAGGTTAATATGTTCAATATCAATAATGTCAATACGTTCCTTTCATTTGCACCTCAATAAATCATTCCAGACTAAAAACCATGCACAAAAGTCCAAACCACAGTGATTATAATTATAAAACTTTATTACATGAACAGGAAAACAGAAAAAACAAAGTGAATGAACTGGAATAATTTATAGTGGCAGTAACTTCCTTGAGTGTTACACAAGTCTTCCGTGTTATCAGCAACCATTCCGCAAACATTCCACATGTATTCTGCAAACCTTTCGTGAGTATTCCGTGTGGATTCTGTGGCCGCTTTTGACCACCCAGAAGAAGGAGGAATGGAACGTTCACGGAAACGTTCCGCTGGAACGTTCACGGAAAACTTGCAGAATAAAAGGAACGATCACGGAACATTTGCGAAAAGGACGGAACACTTGCAGAAGGACTGCGGAACTTGAGGGAACACTGTTGGAAAAATTTTCCGTGAACGTGCTTTTGAACATGTTCAAACAAGAAATGTTGAACAAGAAAATGAAACAAACTTCCAAATATGTCAACATTCAAAAGATAGAAATTCTAGAATGTGAACCATTTAGAAATATGAGAAATGCATAACGCTGCAGTAACATGTTCAAAAGCACGTTCACGGAAGATTTTGGCCTGACGAAAGAGGAGGAATACCTTCGAAATCGTACGAAAGGACACGGAAGATGGAATGACTGAGGAACGTTAGAGGATGACTACGATTTTGCTTCTGCAAGTCTGCCGTGCTCCAGTGAAATGGGGGTATTAGTCACATTGTGATGGCTAAATGACGGGATCTATTTGTCTCCAAACCAGCAGGACTTGTGCAGTGATAAGTACCTACTAAAAGTGGGTGCCCAAGGATATTTGATGAACGTGGAGAGTAAAGACATCTGGTCTGATCCTATAGAAATGCTATTGTAGCATAAAATGCAGGAAAGATTAATGCTGGCTAGGACAAAAAGGACTCCGAACAAACAATGCACTGCAGTTTGTTGCATATGAAGCTGGATTACCGATGATATGGTTGATAGGTGTATCATTAGATTGGCAAATGAATAAGGTTCTTGAACAAAGCCAAAGAATTGCCCTTGAATTCCTGAATATGAATTCCTGTCTTTGTTGGACAAACATTATATGTTACTAATGAAAAACTGTTTCAGATTTTGCCTTGATCATGTCAACTCAATTCCAAAAATTAATCATTTACATTTATGGCATTTGGCAGCCACTCTTGTTCAGCGTGATTTACATTCATTTTTTAAATACAACAGCAATCAAGGGTCAAGGGCCTTCCTCAAGTGCTCAACAGTGGCAGCATAGTGGTACTGGGGCTTGAACCCTGAACCTTCGGATCAGTAAGCCAGAAACTTAACCACTGTGCAACTACAGCACCCAGTTATAGAATCCCAGACAAACTACAGAACCATTCATTCAACACAGAATGAGTAGCTCACCAAAAAAAGTCAGATAGACAGATGGTGAAGACAAAAACATGATTTCTCAACTGAAAAAAAAAAAAAGTAAATAAAAACATCCTGTGAGTGGCAGCTTTGCTGGTCGAATTACTTCAACCTTTTGATGAGGAAACTCAAAGAAAAAGAAAAAAAAGAATTGGGGGTGTTGTATTACATAAGTGCAGACCGACAGCTGAGTGCTTATGGTAAGAATCTTTTGATCCGGTAAATGGCGACGACTGATGTACACTGATCTCAATGTCATGTTTATGAAAGACAGTTCGAGAATATTTTTATTTTCCAACATGGTGAATTATGATGCTGGAAGAAGTTAATGAGAAGATGGGAAACATTGAAATTGTCAGTGGCTTCGAGACCACGGTTACTGATAGTCAAGAACCCAGTGTTGGCCAAAAAAACATTCCCTACATCACACAACAACCACCTGCCTGGACTGTTCGCACAAATCCTCTAACCTATGGATTCTTTTTGTTGGTGCCTGCCTACATGTACACATTGTAGCGCTACCTTTCTTTTCTTAACTGACTGAAGTGAAATACAATGTGGTCTTCTGATGTTTTTGTGTATCCATCTCAAGCTCTAACCTGTTCTGTTTTTGAGATTCTTTTCTGATCACAGTTGTACAGCATTATTAGTTTTCCCAGGGAACTGTTTCTTACTCAATGATTTTGCTCCATTCTGTGTAAATGTCACATACTGTTGTATTGGGAAATACCACAAGATTAGCTCCCCCATCTAAGAAATTAATATTAATTGGCGCTTTTGGCTAGTACTTACATTTTTTTTATACACTGTGTTAAATGCATGAATGAGCAGATGTGACACTCAGATCAACAGTCTGTGTTAAATGCAAACAGGTTAGACAAACCTTAGAATTTCTCTTTGTTTGTGGATTTTTTTTGCCCGTTTTCTACACAATTTTAGTTGTATCCAGATCCCACCCATTAGGTATTGCCTGCCCCATCACACGACCACCACCAACCAAGGAGGGACGAAAGCATGAACATGCTCCCTCTGTGACATGCAATGCTAGCCACCTGTGTATTTGGGGCGGTCGAACACATTTGGAAGGAAAGCGCTATCCGCTTCGCATATGAATGAGCTCAGATGCCAATAATTAGCTGGCGATCACTGTGACAGGGAAGTGAACGTATGCCATTCTTCCATTTTGTGAGAGCTCGGACAATTAGCTCCCTTGGACTTCTGGCCACTGACAGGTGTGTGCAAGAAGAATTTATTTCGGAAATTAAAAATTAGTGTACATATAGAATAGCAAACGTACCATCATATGGTAGTCCTCATGACCTTCTATCGGCTCAGTCACAACATTTTTTATGGAACCCATTGGGATTTTTTCTGTCCTTTCTGTAAACCAAAAATGAAAACACTATGAAATTTGAACCCAATATATTCATCATTACCCATAATTATTATTATTACAATAAAGCAAAAAGACATCACCTTTTGTTCCAATCCACAGCTGATCCTGTTCCAGTTTGAAAGTGAGTCGTACTTTTCCTCCAGATTTGTTGTACATTCCAGATAAAGGCACTGTTGGTAAACGCTCCTGAATGTATGAACAGAAAACGAGTGAAGAATGAAACAAGACTGGAAAAAATGATAACAAAAGTCAATGGCTAATCCCATCTCAAACACTGGGTATATATACAACATGGTACTGGTACAATTAGTTTAGTTCGCTACCTTGAAATAATTAACAGGCTTTTGCTGCAGGCTCAGTGAATGAAACACTGAGGATACTATTCAATTCAGTGATATCCATTGAGCCTTTTAGTACATACTACTTTTGGAACAATGGTAAAAACAAACACTAAAATAAGATTTTTTTATGGTTTATGTTTTTACATCTTCAATCATGGAACAAACTATGAGCTCTGATAGAGACAGATAAACAGATGAATGGAGATACTTTGTTAATATCAGAAGGAAATTTTCCAGCAGCATTGCAGTGAAACAGCACACAGCATAAAAAACACAAACTTAAATTATGCCACATATACAGAATTACTTTAGTATATGCATCACAAAACTGAAATAGGCCTTTTATATTTTATGCAAATTTAGAAAAAATACTTCATTTTTTAAAATATTAGCCCAATATGCATGATAATATTACTTAGAGAAGCATCATCATCAATTTATCAGTAGGATAAGAAGTTTTTCTTAACATTACTACATTAATACTGTATTAATGAGTAAGATTGTCTATAGAATGTGTTTAAGAATCATATTTTAGCAATAGATACATAGTATTTTACGTCTGGTTGATCATTTGGGCATGTAATATGATGCATGGGGGTTTTACTTCCGGGTACAGAACTCGCGGATTATCTTCATTCGCGGGATGGGCCGGAACCGAACCCCCACGAATATCGAGGGCCTACTGTATTACCCACCCAGAATAAGGATTTTAAATCCGAGTGGCCCCATCAGATCTATACATACAGTGGAGCCTTGGTTCTTGAACTTAATCCGTTCCAGTAGGCTGGTCGAATTTCGATTTGTTTGAATTCCAAACCCGCTTTTCCCATTACAAATAATGTAAATCGTCTTAATCCGTTCCATCGTCTTTTGAACAGAAGTTAACGGTACCGTAACTCATACCAAAGGTCTGCAAATGAACTGAAAAAATTATTCAATACAGTACACTGTTATGGTCTGTGTTGTGAGAGACTCTGGTTTTGGCCACTCTCTCTCTCTCTCTCTCTCTGTGCATGTTGAAGTCACACGCAAGTGGAGCGCTAAACACACACACTTGATTTCACTTAATCACAGACTATAAGGACTAGCAGCGCGCTCCTCCTGGTGCTAGAACATTGTCCCTCTTCCCATGATCTCTCTGGCTCTCAGCTCTGTGCTCTACCAGTTCCCACTTTAGTTTGATTTCCGTTTTTCTCCGCATCTCTAACAGTGACTACGATTTCCCTGTGCTCTAGTCCCCTCCCTGTGAACAATAAAGCACACCCGTTTTCATCTCCAAAAATGCAGGACACAGAAACCGTGTGACAGCCACGCCTCCCTCCAACACGCATAGAGAGACAGAGAGCCGCCAAAACCAAAGTCTCTCACAAAAGAGACCATAACACACTAAAATAAAAACCACAGTGCAATTAAAGCATAACAACAATAAAGATAAGAATTTTAAACTTTGTGGTGGTGAGCAGTTGGCATACGGAAATGTTGGAGAGGGAGAGAAGAGGAGGATTCCCTTCCATAACAGCTTCAGGTAAATCAGCCAAAGATGTCTTTTTTTCCCTCTTGCTCCCGCTTTGCATGAATGACTACTCTTGAGGATGTTCCTTTCTTTTCTTGAAGAACATTTCTAACATGGCTTGTTTCTGCTTTCTTTTCAAAACCTTATGGGAGTGGCTCATGACCTCATTGTTGAAGGTGTTCACAATGCTGCTAGCACTTTAGCTTAGCTTTATCAGGGTGATACATAGCATCAACAACTTCTGGACTTCCGAGAGTCAGGCACTTTTCCTCCCTCTCGGTCTCGTATTTTTTTTCGCGTGATTTTTGAGTTCAACTTCCGGATTTTGGTCGATTTCAGGGACAAAAAAAATCTCTCATTTTTTTGTTCGAACTCTAAAGCATTCGGAACTCTAAAGCATTCGAATACAGAGCTTCCACTGTATTAACAGACATTATTTAGTTGGCACATGGCCTGGCGAGCTGTCCAGGATGTACTCTGCCCTTACCCAGTCGGCTGAGATGGGCACCATCCTCCCCGTGACCCTAATTAGGATTAAGCAGTTCAGCAAATGAATGAATAGTCTGCACATTTGTGGTAGTAATTAAACCAGTTATAAATGTAAAAATAAATAGAATTGTTATTTTAGTTTGCTTTATTCCTATGTAGTATATTTAAAAAAATAAAATAAAAATAAAATTTCACCTCAGGTTTGGTGGATGCTGCAAGAGATCAAAAAAATTCCTAGAGCTTTTCACAGTAACAATATTTATTATGTTCTGAAAATAATGCTTTTGTTCCTGGTGTCTGGATCTTGCTTTATGTTTGTTTATCCCTAAAGCCCTGCGTTTTTCTTTACTCATGACCAGAGTCTCACCGCCAACTCATGCTTCTGTCAACATTAGGATGTAATATAATAGGACTATGCCAATTCTACAGAACGTTACATCATATAGACCAAGGGTCGGCAATCCGCGGCTCCGTGGCTTTAAAAAAATATGAATGTGTATTTTACGGTGGTCGACGTGTGCAAACATGCTTCTTATACAAAAACCACTGCATCATCAAAAACAACTGCAAAAAGAAAATGCTGCTTATTTACTCACAATGTAAGCACTCTGGCTACCAGGGGTAGAGAGGTCAACCAGCTTTCACCTGAATGACGAGAAAATCCGCCTAAGGCAGAGCCCTGCAATGGTCGGGTACCCACAGGTACCCAGCAGGTAATCTCGCAAAAATGCTCTTTTAGGGTTGATAATTACCTAGATGAAAATTAACAGTCACGGGTGTGGGCAGATATTTATTTGGTGTGGGCGGGGTGATTTTGTGTGTGTGTTCTTGGGAACACGGCTATCATTATATTAATCAGCTACATTAAAAGTCTGAATGTTTTTGATCTACTGTGTTGGTGGAGGGAGCATGCATGGTATTTCCAAGCCCTTGTGCTCATGGCAAGGAGTGTTCTCTCCATCCCAGCAGCAGTGCAGCGAGCGAGAGAGATTTTTACACCGCTGGCATTTGTAATCCAGGAATGGGAAACACAGCTGAAGTAAAAGACGGTGGATGAGATTTGGTTTATGCACAGCAATCTCCGAATTAAATAAATCTCCTCCCAGTGACAAAATACAAGACTGCAGTCTGGTCCCGTCTTCACTCTGAGAATGGGTCAGTGCAGTATTAAGCATTTTAAAAGAATGTTCAGCAGCCTCTTTCTTAAAATAAGTCTTCATATACATTTCTGTGTTGCTGTCATTTTTGTAAATTAAAATTATGACAAAACAACATTAATATAATGAATAAAGAAAAAGAACATTACACGAAGGGAGTGATGGTGAGGTAGGCTACCCAACCTGTTAACACATCTAGCTGCACCCTGTCCCTTGCTTCGTGGGATAACTATTCTTGTTCTTTATAAAAATACAAGGACTATAACACAGTCATTCATTTTCTGAAACGCTTCTGGTGCCCATCCCAGCCGACTCCAGGCAAGGACAGAGTACACCCTGGACAGCTCGCCAGGCCATTGCAGAGCAGGAAGACGATAATGGTTATGCAGTTACTCTTTTTGAAAGTCAGCAATTGTTCTTTTCAAGCCTCACACCATAGATAGTGAGACATGGCCAGCCTTTGATAACCCAGTTAGCTGCACTAGGGGACAGTGACAACCCATGGAGAGTGGGGCATGAACCCCCAACCTTAGGATCAGTGATCCCACACCTTTTACCACCAGGCCACTACTGCTCCTGAACTCAAATAGACATTGGGAATTTTCATTGAAAGTAACTTTTTTTTCAACGTCTTTTTTTTTTAATCTAAATGTTTTTGCTGCAATCATAATTGTAATTTAATTGTCTCCGCAGTCATTTAAAGCAATCAATGCAACACACTGTTTTTTTTATAGTAGCATAAAGGAAAAGGGAGAAAAAACATTATATGCAGTGTTATTTGATTTGATGCAGTGTTTTCTTTACTGTGGAAAACGGATCCAAATGGCTCTTTGAATGGCAAAACTTGCTGACCCCTGATATACTCTTCACTGATGAACTGATGGAATGCAATGCAACTCTCTGCTCTGGAGGGATAATTCAAAGTTGACTGATGATATGAAGTGTATGTATGTATGTATATATAGTGATGACAATTATAAGAGCATATTACAGAGTCCTCACTGATCACAGCATACATGTGTATTAGAGCTGCACATAATGCATAAATAAACAAACCAACAATACAATGACTGACAGGTATTACCTTAGCTCCTTTTATTGACGGCATAATATCCTCAGGTTTTCCTTTGTCCAGAACTTTCCTATGTTGCTACAACAGAAGATGATTTGTAAGAGCAATTAAATTAATAAAACAACCAAAAAAACAAAACAAAAAAAAAAAAACTGTATATAAACACATACATTCCTTTGTTGACTCAGCAAAAAACATTGCCAGGTGTGGTGTGAAACATGATATAAAACAAATGTACTTGCATTTCGTGACTAAGGATTTCCCACCTTTTGTCGGCACAATGGCTCTTTTTTATTTTCCTCAGCTTTGACTTCTTGTTGCATTACTTCTTTTGGCGTATTTACAGCCAGTACATCATTTATTGTAGACCCAACCACCATTATTTTTGCACCGTTCGTAACTTTAATTTCACGAAGTGTTTTGTCCTCTGGTAGTAGTCCTTTGTACATTACCTTCTGCATAGCAGGTGGAAGACCTAACCAGAAGAAGTAAGAGATGATTACAAACATTAAAATCCACAAAGCATTTTTTACTACATGGCCAAAATATTTGAACACTTGACGAACATATTCATACTCTTTCAGTGTCTTGCTCCTATAGGAATTTAATAGAAAATTTGCTATTAAAATCATGCATTCAAACTTTTCATACTTTTGGGAAGGTTTTCTACTGGTGTGGCTTTTGTATTGTTCCACGCCAAACCATGGCTGAATTCCACTCCAGTGCCACATTTTTCAAGACTGCATTTTACAACAGAATACATCACAATGGCATAATACGACTGTCTCATTCCAAAGCCCTTCAAAAGCAGGCAAGAAATCGTTGTGCTACATTACAGGATTAGCTGTCATGTGATTGAAAGTGTGCAAAAAAGGGACTGCCATTACTGTGCATAGAAGGAAACAGTGCGGCAAATGATCAAACACCACCAAAAGCACAACAAGAAACAGATCGTTGACGGTTTAGTTTCAGAAGTAGGCAAATTCCAATATGAAACAAAATGAATGCTGATAAATAACATGGTTGATAAACTTTTTAAAAATCGTGTTGGTCAACATAGGCAGCTTAAGTCTTTGATGTTGGTTCTTTATATGAAAAAAAAAAAAAAAATGAATGTCCAAAAATCAGAAAAATAAGGTCAGGATTTTTATTTTTCTCCTGCACAGAACCTCAATGTCTATTAATGGAGTCTTTGCCTAAAATGTTACGGCTTCCAGGCAGAGTAATGGTGGCTTTAACATTACATCACCATGCATGTTAGCAAATAGAGGCTAACCAATCCAGCATTACCCCCATTTTACTGGACTACGACATGCAACAATCGTAGCGGATAGGCGCGGAATGCAGTCTACGGAAGAGCTTTGGCATTTTTACACAGAAAACGGGTGCAAATACTATGGAAAAGTGGAAATTCTTTTTACCCCCCATTTCACTGGACAATGGCATTCAAGGATCATGTAGCGGAAAGACACGGAACGCAGTCTGCAGAACAGTTTCGGCATTTTTACCTGGACAGTTCTTACACTCTCGGAACAGTCACAGCATGTGTAGACAGGTACGGCAAAGTACGCCAAAGTGACCCCATGGAACACTCAAGGAATTTTGAGTTCAAAATGTTCAAAAGCACGTTCACTGAATATTTTGGCCTGCCGGAAGCATATGGAAGTGGAGGAAGACTTGAGGAATAACTACGGAGTCACAGGGAAGATGAGGGAATAATTGCGGAACGTTTGTGGATGACAACATTTTTGCTTTCGTAAGTCTGCCGTGCTCCAGTGAAGTGGGGGTATAATGTAGATCAGCATGAGAAATGCAGCCTTAGTTTTCCAAGCTGTGACAGAGCCACCAACTGTCCAAACTTACTCTAACATTCCCTGGACACCACCAATGAATTTTATTTAGGTGTCAGACAGGTGAAGTTTGTTAGGCAGTGCTTTGTAAAACAAAGGATCAGTTAATTATACAAATCGACTATAGACTATACAATCTCTATATATAAATATTTGTCCATTTCTTAAATTTTCTTTATTGAGACTTTATCTCACTCTTACTTGTATGGAGCAATTCTCTGCATGCAATTTCCTCCAGGATCAATAAAGCATTCTGATTCTCATTCGATACTACTTAGTTTCTAATGGTTCGATCGTCACACATGACAAATGTCTGACCATGTAAAAACACTTGAGGAGCAGACACTTTGTAGACCATGTTCTTTGAAGGATATGGCACTGGAAATGGGATTCAGCACAAGTAGCTGCTCACACTGACAACTGGATAAGGTCTGTGCCTCTTAATTCCAGTTAAAGAAAATGGTATAACTTTAGGTTACAGTTCTATACAATTGTGTAATTCAACTTTACTTACAGACAACATGGGGAACAGTCACATATGGATGTGATGGTCAAGTACTCACATACTTTCAGCACCATAGTACAGATAAAACTTAACATATGTGAGCCAGTCCACCGTAGGCTCTTGTGTCAAAAAATGAAAAATGAGCTTTTTACACAGATGAAGGAGGCCCAACGCTGCAAAATGCAGCAAAAAGTTTGTCAATACCTTGAAAACTGACCAAGCTGTGCCATTTCTTGTGTCAGCATTCAACTAAAAATTTTAAAAGACGTTTTAGAGAAAAATGAGCACAAAGATTGCACTTCTTCCAAGATCATTAGTCCTTAGCAACCAAACATTTTTATGCACCTCAGCCACATAAACTTTTAGAAAACATGTCGAGGAAAAGTTTTATGACGAGATAAGAAAAATCATCCTCATTTTAATCTGACAGGCCCTTTTTTTAACCCACCAATCACCGTGGTAACCCCCCCAAAAAACGACTATATTTTTAAATTTCTGTTTATTCCAATAAGATCAGTATGCATCTTTTTGACCATTATATAAAGGTTCAAATGCCTTCAAATGATACTGATTGAAAAAAAAACTGTCAGGTTCAATCAATCACACTGAAATTATGAAAACTATATAAGAAAACTCTGATCTCTTTATACAAGTAAGCATCATCAACTCTGCCCTCAGCATTATCATCTTCATCTATATCCAGCTCAGCAGAAAGGATCACATATCATCCCAAATACAACAAAACTGACTCACCACACTTTTATTAACAGCTGCCTCTTCTTCATCAACACAGCTGGCATCATCAACTCTACTCAACAGCTGGCATCATCAACTCTGCCCTCAATATTTATCATCTTAATCTATATCCTGACTATCAACACAACTCATGCACACTTTTATTAACAGATGTCTCTTGTTTATAAACATCAAAATAAAAATCTTCATCAACACTGCTGGCATCATCATCAGTTTGTTCATATGTAAAAGGAATGAAACATTTAAGTATTTTTCAAGTCTTGACCAATTTTTGTACAAAACTAAACAACCCACGATCCAGCATGTCCAGTCAAGACAAGATTACATACAACTCAAATAAAAAAAATTTCAATAAACAAATTTTGCATGCAGACAAAAATACTCACCGCCGAAATAATCTTCAAGAACGCCAAGCATCTTCAAAGCCCAATTCTCGTGTCAAATTTAACATCTATACTAATGCTGCTAATGGGGCCGGTGGTGTAGTGGTTAGAGTGCTGGGCTCATGATCAGGAGGTTGTGAGTTCAAATCCTATTGAGACCCTCATTGTGCCAACACCCCTGGACAAGGTCTCAACCACAAGTGGGCCTCTGTTCACCCAGCAGTATAAATGGGTAACAGTAAAAACATACTGGGAAGGTAACCTGCGATGGACTAATGTCCCATCCAGGAGGAGTTGAACTCCTGGTCACTTCACGCTACGGAAACCGCCGGGGATAAGCACTGGCCTGATGAGCCACTATGGCTCGGTTGTAAAAACCCAACAGACTTACATACCCTACCTACCTACTAAGGCTGGTAGACATCACAGATGACATTTCACACTCCTTTTCCAGAAATTATGTGTATTCACAATCTTATAAATAAACTTGATGACTGTTATTGAAGAGAAAGTCGGAGATAAGTTCTGCATGACTAGAGGCAGGAAGTAAACCGGAAGTTAATGTGTGACGAGCACTGTGCAAGCGCGAGCTGACCAATCAGTGTGCTCATTTCAGATCTTCCTTAGCAACTAACCTGCATTATTTACGAGCATATTGTCTTAATAACCTTTATTTTATTCACTGAAACGGCATTTTAATATCAAAACAGTATCCACACTGGAGAGACTACTTCACGGTCGTTCTTCTGGTGTATGGATTGTAGTGTGTCTTGTCCCGAACTCAGTGAATAATTGCAATGAAAACCAGTAAGTTTGCTACTGTTTTTATCTAGTTTTATGAGGGTAGCCGTCAGAAAAATGGAAAAAAAGAAGACATTTTAGTGAGTTGTAGTCGATTTCACGTGAGCAAGTGACAGTTGAATACTTCTTTTAATAGTTTATGCAAAAATCCGAATTTCGATAAAAATGGACCATTTTCACTTTTCTGCCCTTTTTCTCAAAAGTGCGACAAGCGCCTACTTTTGGTGGAGCGCCTCACATATAATATAGTGGTTATTTTAGGAAACTTTGTTACATGTTAAGACAGGATTTTTACCATAAGTCATGACATGCTGCTTTAACAAAAAAGTCTTGTTACATACTACCTGGAAATGGCACAGACTGATTGGTTCATTACATCAGCATAATAGACATTATCACCTTGAAGATTCAGGATAATGCTTGCATCATTCAAAAATGTTTTTTGTATTTTTCTTTGTGTACGCATGGTCCCATGTAGTATACATAAAAATTATTCACCTCAGTCATAGTGTATTGAGTGAAGAATTATTTATCTGGGGTGAATCACTTCACATAATTTTTTTATTTAAATACCAAAGACACTATTAGACGCAGATGTAGTATTGATAAACCCTTATATGTAGTTGCCAGTTATTTTTAGTTTACACTGAGAAAAAACAAAACAAAAACAAACAAAATAAATTATAGGTGCTCAACTTAAGCCACTGTCAAAACTCCATTTGCCTAAAGCCATATCTTACCAGTAAGTGTGTGAATTCTCTCTTTCAGTTTAGCTCCAGTTCCATCTAATGGTATTTTAAGATCATATTTGTTCTTGTTCCAAATAATTTTCAGTTCTACCAACTCCTTCCCCTCCTCGCTGTCATCACCGTTGCTGACAGCAGTGACCTCAGACTGCAAGGAGTTCTCTCCATCAGGAAGGACGGATTGGTCAATTCCTTCTGTTGCTGCTGCACCTCTTTTACTGCCCTCATCAGATGACATTGCTGATGCTTTCAAGCTGACTTCGGTGTCCATTTCCACTCCCTTACTTCCTGCAGGTTAAAAAAAGGAGACAGACTTTCAATTATGACAGTGAAACAGATGACTTTCAAACACAATGAACATACTTTCATTCTTCACAAAAGAATTAATGTACCAGAAATATGTGAACAGCTTCAAATCAGAAAGAGCTTGCTAACAACTACTCCTGGACATGGTATCATACATATTACTCAAAAAGGTGAGAAGACAGAAGTAAAATCGAACTATTAAAATACTCCTGTCATTATATTTTCTGTAAGACAAGTTGCAGTATCACTCCACGAAGTGATCTAAAATTATCAGCTACAGTCATGTGCACAAAAATATTTTAAAAATTATTTCTACAGTCAGAAGCATTCCAGTTCAGGGATGGTGATTAAGCTAAATGATTAGCCTGTTAGCTAGCAAGCGAGCTAACGTTGGAGAGCTTATGCTGAACCCTATGAGCTAGAAAAGTCTCCATGGTAACTTGGCTAGTTTACTAGCATTAAAATAAATAACTGGTAATACAACACCACTAGCACATTAACTACTACCATTTAGTTTTAATCTACCTGTGCAGTTTTTTTTTATTTCATGATTTGTATAAAAGTGAAAAACAACCAGACCTGGCCAGCTTTGGGTTGGCACACGTAGCACAACAGCTAATACAGAGCTTCTTAAGTTCGCCAGCACAACACCTCGCTAGTGGCTAAGTTCTCGACGAGGTGAGTTAGCTAGCTAAGCACAATTTGTCTACAGGGGAAAAATCCCCACACGATGATATCAATTACAGAGATATTATGTAACTCAAATTGAATACTCTGAAAACCAGAAAGGTCTGTCGCAAACAGAATGAAAGCAAAGGTTTCTGGATGAACCTACCATCCTGAGCCGCCATGATGATTGTGTACAATATGAGGAGGAATGCCTGCTGGGAAAGAACGTGCTTGTCACGGGTTGAACCGAACAGGCTTCCGTAATTTTGCGATTCTAAAAATCATGAAAATACATTTATTTATTTATTTATTCTACTTCTGGCTGTTGCCACCAACGCGTGAACTGTTGTTAACTAAAAATCTATCGACTGTTATTATTATTATTATTATTATTATTATCATTATTATTTTAATCTGGCGACTAAATCCCGAGAAGCAAGGAAAGAAAAGTTTACTTGAATGAACGGGCTTCAGAGCTGATAGGTGAAGTTGTAACTTGCACAACAACAGTTATAATGAAATCGATCATTAATTAGCACTTTAACTTACTTGTTAAGAAGGTAAATGTTGTTCCAACTGCTATTTGATTATTCTAAAGTAAAAATATATTACACTCTGATTTCCAATCAGTGTCATAGTCTAAACCTCTTAGTTACTACTTATTTGATAATTTATTTAGTTAGTCTATTACTCTTTATATCTCACTAAAGTTTAATTCTTCACATTAATTTCGTACTGGGATCATTTCCAAAACAGCCAGTGGAGACAGATTTTAAGTGATCACATGCTACTTAGATCTGACATTCCTGCAGCGGTCACACACACCACAGTACACCACATTACTTGTGTGTGTTTGTTTGTGTGTGTGTGTGTATTTTGGTGTTCATGTTCATTCTGATTATTTTCACCTAACCCCCAGTTTAAATTTTAACTTCTAATTTAGTTGACTCTTTTCCTGAAATGAATCTTAGTTTTTCCTAGAATTGTTCAGACTGACTATAAAAACCTTTTTTTCCCACAACACTGGGCAGAGAGAGAGGGAGAGATGGCTGACATCAAGACATACAATGTGGTGGTTCTGGGAATAGCATTTTTACTCTTATTTACAGCCTTCACGACCTGTGGCAATATAGAAGTGAGTAAAATCTATCTTTCCAAACAATTCTTTAAAATGCACTAATTTATTCATACACACACACACACACTATATATATATATATATATATATATATATATATATATATATATATATATATATATAATGTGGGTGTGTATGTATGTTAAGTAAATTGATAAATAATGCGGTTAAATAGGGTGTGGTAGTTTCCTGCGTGAATAAGTGTTCATTGTTCAGCAAATCTAAATCAGGCGCATCTCATGTTTGTACTCGGAAACATTAAACTGTAATGTAAAGCAGTATATCAAGACACTGGAAGTGTCAGGATAGATTTATTCAAGAACTCCCTAGACCCCGGAATATTTGATGATAAGTTTATGATGGTTTATTATGGTCAGTAATGTCAGTTTATAACTAGAAAGGGTGCATAGATTGTTGATTGAAATCTAAGTTTCCAAAAACATAGTGTTTGAATCATTTTCACAATAGTAAAATCACTGTTGCTGTATAGTTAGGTTTAAAAACAAATATTCAATATTTTTCATTCTGTGAATGCATGTTATGTTGTCTTATGCAACACAGGTCATGAGATGATGTGTGTAAACACAGTAAAGTAAAGTAAAATGCTATTTCTCTCACAGAACTCTACAGAAAGTTCATAAGAAATTGCTTGTAGTCCTTGAGATTGCAACCTTTTCCACCTGATGATCTCAATATAACTTGAATATAGCATATAAAGGTGTTATGATGATTCTGCAGTAATTATATCTCAGAATTAATGCAATAACCATAGAGTACCCAGTGCTTCAGGCTGATTAAGTTCATCACATACATTGCATAACAGGTCCATGATGATTTTAAACTGTGTTTAAATACTGTGGATAACTGTGACACTCACCTTTTGGATTAGAGAAAATGCCATCATAGAACCTTGTCTGGAATTTTGAATGATGATTTCCTTTTGGCTTTTTCCCTTTATCAGGGGTCGCCACAGCGAATGATTTGCACATTTGGTTTGGCATAGGTTTTTACGTCGGATGCCCTTCCTGACACAACCCTTTAGCAAGGGACAGAAACACGCTGACGACTTTGTAGCCTACTCTTTTTACAAAAGTCAGCAATAGTTCTTTTACATGCCTCTGACCATAGACAGTGAGAGACATGGCCAGCCTTTGATAACCCAGTTAGCTGCACTAGGGGCACAGTGACAACCTTGTGTAGAATGAGACTTGAACCCCCAATCTTAGGATCAGCGATCCAGCGCCCTATAACACCAGGCCACCACTGCCCCCACCAGGCCACCACTTCCCGATTTAAAAAATTTAGATTAAAAAAAAAATTCTAGGATAACTGTGACACTCACCTTTTGGATTATAGAAAATGCCATCATAGAACCTTGTCATGGAATTTTGAATATGGTCAAAAATAGTTCTCATAGGTAATTCTTATGTCAGGTCCATTTCCTTGGTCTCTTTTGCAATGCCTTACGACAATCCTGTGGCTGTGTTATAATATGATAAATATTCAGATTTCATATGTGTTTTGGCTCATCTGATACGCACAGAATCATATAATTTTCTTACAGTAGTCCTACAACTGCTAACGTTAAACATACACAGCCTACTTATAGACATATGTACTGTACTGAAAAACAATTTTACAACAGTGTAAAGTTGAGCTGTACATTGATCATATGTCAACTGAGTAACACAAGAATGTCATACAAGTATTTTTTTAAATCTTTCAATCATATTCATTTTTCGATGAACATCATACATTTTTACTTATGAAAAAGGAAAAGTGTTGTGTTGTCTTCAAGACGGAGTTGAAACAGGTATTGGGTGGTCAAGAAGTCAGCTTGGTGTGTCCTCTGGAAGGAAAGTAGATAAGGAGACTTGGTGGTGGAATGAGGAAGTGCAGGAGTGTGTACAAAGGAAGAGGTTAGCTAAGAAGAAGTGGGACATTGAAAGGACTGAAGAGAGTAAACAGGAGTACAGGGAGACACAGTGTAAGGCGAAGATAGCGGTGTCAAAGGCCAAACAGAGGGCGTATGATGACTTGTATGCTAGGTTGGACAGTAATATACATACAGGTTGGCACAGCAGAGAAATAGAGATGGGAAGGACGTGCAGCAAGTTAGAGTGATTAAGGACAGAGAGGGCAATATATTGACTGATGACAGAAGTGTGCTGAGAAGATGGAAAGAGTACTTTGAAGAGCTGATGAATGAGGAAAATGAGAGCGAAAAAAAGAGTAGAAGAGGTGGCCGTTGAGGACCAGGAAGTAGCAAAGATTAGTAAGGATGAAGTGAGGAGGGCATTGAAGAGGATGAAGAGTGGAAAGGCAGTTGGTCCTGATGACATACCGGTGGAGGTATGGAAGTGTCTAGATGAGGTAGCAGTAGATTGTCAGAAGGAGCTGCATTGTGCCTTTGTGGATCTGGAGAAAGCATATGACAGAGTGCCGAGAGAGGGACTGTGGTATTGTAGGAGGTAGTCTGGAGTGGCAGAGAAGTATGTTAGAGTGGTGCAGGACATGTATGAAATATGTAAGACAGTGGTGAGGTGTGCTGTCGGTGTGACAGAAGAGTTCAAGGTGGAGGTGGGACTGCATCAAGGGTCAGCTCTGAGCCCCTTCTTGTTTGCTATGGTGATGGACAGACTGACAGACAAGGTGAGACAAGAATCTCCATGGACTATGATGTTTGCAGATGACATCGTGATCTGTAGTGAGAGCAGAGAACAAGTGGAGGAAAATCTAGAGAGGTGGAGGTATGCCCTGGGAAGGAGAGGAATGAAGGTTAGCCTCAGTAAAACAGAATACATGTGTGTGAACGACAAGGACCCAAGAGGAATGGTGAGTTTACAGGGAGCAGAGATAAAGAAGGTGGAGGATTTCACGTACTTAGGCTCAACAGTCCAGAGCAATGGAGAGTGTGGAAAAGAGGTGAAGAAGCGTGTGCAGGCAGGTTGGAATGGTTGGAGGAAAGTGTCCAGTGTGATGTGAGATAAGAGGGTATCAGCAAGAATGAAAGGAAGTGTCCAAGACGGTGATGAGGCCAGCAATGTTGTATGGTTTAGAAACAGTTGCGCTGAGGAAAAGACAGGAGGCAGAGCTGGAGGCAGCGGAGATGAAAATGTTGAGGTTCACTTTGGGAGTAACGAGGATGGATAGGATCAGGAATGAGTACATCAGAGGGACAGCACATGTAAGATGTTTTGGAGACAAAGTCAGAGAAGCTAGATTGAGATGGTTTGGACATGTACAGAGGAGGGATAGTGAGTACATTGGTAGTAGGGTGCTGAGGTTAGAACTACCAGGCAGAAGGCCTAGAGGAAGATCAAAAAGAAGATTTATGGATGTGGTGAAGGAGGACATGAAGGTAGTTGGAGTAAGAGAAGAAGATGCAGAGGACAAGGTGACATGGAGGCAGATGATTTGCTGTGGTGACCCCTGAAGGGAACAGTCGAAAGGAAAAGATCATCATACATTTTGACTTACACACCTGACCTCTTTTCCCCATGATAGATGTTTATTACCGATCTTGTATGTTAATACAACTACATGGATTTCAAAAATACACCTCACCCTTCAGACCCTTCTGTCGTGGCTCCGCTAAATTTAAATTACAAAAAAAAAAAAAAATCTCAGGTTGTTTGTGAAAGGGTATTTACCAATCATTCTCGCCAGCAATTTTGATGTCTGTCTTGGTCCAGCTGCAGATTTCTCAGTCACCTTTTTGAGTGGATAGACATTAATTTAGAAATTGTCTAGCACTGTCAATACATTTTCTTTTGTGCCAGTCATGGATAACATAAAAATAAATGTTCTCTTGTATTATTTGTGGACACCACAAGAGTGGACACCACAAGAGAAAGTAGTTTATGATCATACAAGTTAACAGTACAGAAAAAACAGGTCCTTTCTTACTTCTGTAGCTTTGCGAGTATTGTGCATCATTTCAGAATGGACACTTGTAGACAGGATGCCTGTAATGGTCAGTATTTCATAAAAAAAAAAAAAAAAAAATCTAATTTGAAACCACGTCTTTTAACACAGGCCTCTGTTTGGTCCAGTCCATTCCAAGAGTGTTCGAGATTATTGGAAGTATGACTTGCAAACAAAGAAAAATTGTAAAGTTACTGTATACAGATACATGTGGGGCCGGTGGCGTAGTGGTTAGGGTGCTGCGCTCATGATCGGGAGGTTGTGAGTTCGAATCCCACTGAGACCCTCACTGTGCTAAGACCCCTGGGCAAGGTCACAACCACAAGTGTGCCTCTGTTCACTAAATGGGTACCAGTAAAAATATACTGGGAAAGTCACCTGCGATGGACTAGCGTCCCATCCAGGAGGCGTTGACCTCCTGGTCGCTTCACGCTATGGAAACCGGGGATAAGCACCGGCCTGATGAGCCACTAGGCTCGGGTGTAAAAACCCAACAGACTTTACCTTTTTTTTACCATACAGATACATACTATACAGTTGAATGCTTTCAATTTTGTGGAAAATGCTTAAGGAAGAACCACATATGGGTATAATGATCAGGTGTTCACATACCTCTGAAACTGCAATGTGTTTTGTACAGTAATGTCCTTATTTTGTGTTGTATTGTTCGAGGGATTTAGAATGGAGTAGTGGTGGTCTAGTGGTATAGGGTGCTGGATCACTGATCCTAAGGTTGGGGGTTCAAGTCCCACTCTTCACAAGGTTGTCACTGTCTCCCCCCAGTGCAGCTAACTGGATTATGAAATGCCGGCTATGTCTCTCACTGTGTGAGGCATGTAAAAGTACCATTGCTGACTTTTGTAAAGAGTAGGCTGCAAAGCCGTCAGCGTGTTTCTGTCCCTTACTAAAGGGTTGTGTCAGGAAGGGCATCCGACATTAAAACCTATGCCAAATCAAACGTTCGACTCATTCACTGTGGCGATTGCTGAAAAAGGGAAAAAGCCGAAAGGAACTCTCTCTCTCTCTCTCTCTCTCTGTTAGACGGATTTGGAGAAGCCAGTTATTGCCTGGGAATATAATTTGCAAGTCATATACTATCATACTAATTTTGTTGCATAATTAATTTGCTTTATTTCTGTTCAGCAAACTGTGGTGAAAAGTCTGGATAATTCTACTTTCAGTGGAAATGGCTATCACAGGTAAGGACCTGGGTTCAGAGTGAATAATAAGGTGCAGAGTGAATAATAAAGTACAACAAAGATTTAAATCAATGATTGAAATTTTAATTTATCTGGACGGAGCTATTCCTTTAAACTGAACCATCTACATCACTAAAATAAGAAAACAGGTAATCATTCATAAGATTAGTTGAAATGATATGGTTAATTAAATCCACTTTTTGTTGACGTGGCTTCATCTCACACTTAAAAAATTGAAATAAACCGAAAATGTAATTAAATTATATCTATTAACTGAAACACAAGGCTTTCAAGAAATACTGTAGGTATTTGTATCAAAAAAATGTGCAACAATTATTGGCATACCTGGAAATCGTAGTGAACACAATATAATTGAAACATGGGACCCATTTACACTTTAGACGCTTCCAACTTACATTTTTGTTTGGTTGCAGATGGGCGAACGTAAGTTGAAAAAAAAAAAAAAGTAAGTTGTTACTGTATGTTCCTGTGACGTATGACGTTCATACTGTACTATACATCCATAAATACCATCACCGTATCTCATAAAACACCCCTAAGTCAATTATTATAAACATAACATTATAAAATATCAAATATATCAAATAGTATCAACATTAATTTCAAATAAATTAAATTAAAGCAAAATAATTTCAAATAGATAAATTTTAATCAAATTCACTCCTCAAATATAACCTTTAACATTCTCTATGATGCGATCTTTCTGCTTGTAAATGGTTCCAATGGTCGACGAATGGTCACTTTACATGAAGCTGAGCCGAGTCACTTTACATGGAGCTGAGCCAAGCCACTTTTCATGAAGCTTAAAACAGCCAATCAATGCTTACAATATGTGAGGTGTAGTTCACATGCTTGTGCTTGAGACAAAGCACGGGTTATACGGACTTCCGGTCTTTCAAGTGAGCAAGGGCGCCGTTGAATACTTGTTTAATGCTCAGCATGCACTGATGTGAATCACCAGCAGAGCGGAGAGTTCTCTTTCTTTTCTGGATTTGGGTTTTCATTCATTTTACAACTCTGTTTTCTTAACGGGGTATGCATGGTAGATTGTGCCGATCCGAGCAGGTAGTTAATTCAGCCTTGGGAAAACCGGAAATTCCGGCATATGCCGGAAAACTTGCACCCATGCTAGTAGGCTTGTGCTACTGACCAATCATATTTGCTTAGGGTTACAAAAGTCCACAAAACAGTGTAAACACAAAGATCACAGAGACGACGTCTTAACACAAGGGTAACACGCAGTGAACTGGGAAGCATCAAGGCACGTTCAGTCTGTTTAAACAATGGACGCAGCGTCATTACGTCATTGCGTCATTACATCAGCGTACTACGTAGGTACGTCTCGTACTCAAAATTTGACATAATTTATTTTTTTTTTTTGGGAAAAAAACCCAAAAACGTTATCTCGAGAAAAAACAAACAAACAAACAAAAAAAACGTAAAACGGATGAATGTAAGTCGGGGAGCATCTGTACATTTTTATGTTGATTTAAGGGGTACTGAAACCTTTCAAACTGTTAACCATGACTTCTTGATTGAGATATATATATCTGGTGATCCAGATGTCAAATGTCCTTAGTCACTCATCAACATGGAAATGATAAGTAAATACACAAACAATTTGAGGAAGAAGGGTGGCGAACTTTATAAGTCTCGAAAGGTTCTAAAAAGTAATCTGATAATGCCTATTTCTACACACAAACTTAAGTTGAAAAGTGCCCACATACAGTGAGGTTGATGGGTAGAGAGAGAGAGTGAGACAGTGTGTGAGCGCGCGTGAGTGTGTGTGCGCGCGTGCGTGTGTGTGCGCGTGCGTGTGTGTGAGCGCGCGTGTGCGTGTGTGAGCGCGCGTGTGTGTGTGAGCGCGCGTGTGTGTGTGTGAGCGCGTGTGTGTGAGCGTGTGTGTGTGTGTGTGAATCTCCAAGAATCCCTGTTGGTGAACTACAAGAGAATATAAAATGTTGGTTGCCAAGTCTCAATAAACACTCCTAGATGCCAAGAGATTTAGAAAGGGTGCCAGAAAAAAAGCCTTTTCTATCAATTAACCAGAAATCTAAATGCCTGGAATTTGTGAAACACTACTGCTACTTTGATCGGATCTGTGATCTCTGTTCTGAAGAAACAAAATGTATGATTTCGGCAGTAAACCCCCAGGGTGGGTTTGTTGTAAAATGGATGGCTGAAACCAAGTAACTCATTGTAAATGTACAATGGTGGTGTTGTGATGTGGGGATGTTTTCTCCTAATGGCCATGATAGCATGAGGTTGTTTTTGCTGAATAAATGTGACCCATCACACCAAAGTGGGTATTAAGTTGGGAATTATTAAATACTTTGTTGAATTTTAAACACCATTTTCTCTGAAGGTGCTTAAAACACTAAAAATTCCTGGCAGGTTTTAGTTAGTTACTACCAAACCAGACAAATATGTCAGAAAATTTGGTATGATTTAAAATTTATGATAAGCTACAGAATGGTACCAGTAAATAAAAATTAATAATTTCCGACTTTATATCCACTTTGCTGTGATGGGTCATAAACATGTTTCAGTTAAAGGTTGGATTTTCTCATTTTTTTAGTGTAGAGTTGACGCTACCAAATGTATCAATTTGTTTTGAAACGTTTTACTAACCTTTACAAGGGGGGTATCAATAATTGTGGAAAACAGGCCCATCATTAATGGAAATAATTCATGTGTTCGATGCACGCACATTAACATATTGTATATTTCCTTTTCCAGCCTTGGCATAATATATGGAGTTTTTGCATTTGCCAATTTATTTGCTCCCTTGGTGGTAGCTGTAATTGGACCACAGTTGACAATGTTGTTCAGTGGACTCCTTTACAGGCAAATATAACAAATTACCAGTAAACATATACAGTTTCTTTAATAAATATGCTCACACTAAATATTTCAGTATACTTTTTTCTTTTAGTGGTTACATAGCTGTATTTATTACTCCAGCAACCTGGTCCTTTTATTTGACTTCAGTGCTGCTTGGGATGGGAGCAGCCTGTAAGTATGCAGTCTTTTTAAGTTTTCAAAACAAGCATTTGCTTCATGTCACAACCTGCAAATTTTGACCATTGTTATAAAATCTCTTTGTGAATAAATACTACAATACAGCCTCACTGCCAAGTCTAGATTTGTGATATTTAATAGGCTATTAAAGGATAATCCAGTACAATCTCAAATTATGTTTTGTCATGATTTCTGCTCAAGTATTTGACACATAGCAATTAAATTAAAATCTTGGTTTGTTTCCACAGTGCTTTGGACGGCTCAAGGTCGCTTTTTGGTGGGGAATTCGGATGTCTCTACTATCAACAGAAACACAGCAATGTTTTGGGCTTTGCTGCAGTGCAGGTAATCTGGGCAAGTGCTATAAACTTGAACATTTGTATATGAAAGAAATAAGACAAATAGCTTTTCATCAGAATCAATGAATCTATCTGATTGGGAAATCAGATCCATATCACAAGAAGTAATGTGCAAAATAATTAATTCAACAAAATATAGAAATGTTAGTTACTTTGGGAATCACTCATCAGTGGGTTTTAAAATTTTTTGGCATTTGATCACACTGCAGTAACATTCATTCTTTTTTTTTTTTTTCTTCCAGTATGTTGTTTGGCAATATTTATGTCTATGTAGACTGGAAAGAAAAAACTGACATATCAGGTACCTTGTTTATCTTACTCAATATATAATGATATTTAAAAATTGCTTAATGTTTGTGTGTTTCATTCTGTTTTCTTCACAAGCAGTTTAAAAGACAAGAAAACAATGGGTCATAAATTTTAGCATCAGGTTCTTACCATGGGTAAGAATTCATGTCTAAACCTCTTGGAGTTAAACATAGCAGTTTAATAGAGAATTAAAAGGAATTTATGGATCTCCTTCTTCTTCTTTTCCTTTCGGCTTTTCCCTTCAGGGGTCGCCACAGCGAATCATCTGCCTCCATCTCACCCTATCCTTTACATCTTCTTCTCTTACACCAACGACCTTCATGTCCTCCTTTACCACATCCATAAATCGTCTCTTTGGTCTTCCTCTAGGCCTTTTGCCTGGTAGTTCCAGCCTCAGCATCCTATTACCAATATACTCACTATCCCTCCTCTGTACATGTCCAAACCATCTCAATCTAGCCTCTCTGACTTTGTCTCCAAAACGTCTTACATGTGCTGTCCCTCTGACGTGCTCATTCCTAATCCTATCCATCCTCGTTACTCCCAAAGAGAACCTCAACATTTTCATCTCTGCTACCTCCAACTCTGCCTCCTGTCTTTTCCCCAGGGCCACTGTTTCTAACCCATACAGCATCGTTGGCCTCAACACCGTCTTGTACACTTTTCCTTTCATTTTTGCCGATACCCTCCTATCACACATCACACGGACACTTTTCTCCAACCATTCCAACCTGCCTGCACACGCTTCTTGACCTCTTTTCCACACTCTCCATTGCTCTGGATTGTTGAGCCTAAGTACTTAAAATCCTCCACCTTTCTTATCTCTGCTCCCTGTAATCTCACCGTTCCTCTTTGGTCCTTGTCATTCATGCACATGTATTCTGTCTTACTGAGGCTAATCTTCATTCCCCTCCTTTCCAGGGCATACCTCCAGCTCTCTAGATTTTCCTGCACTTGTTCTCTGCTCTCACTACAGATTACAATGTCATCTGCAAACATCATAGTCCATGGCGAATCCTGTCTAACCTCGTCTGTCAGCCTGTCCATCACCATAGCGAACAAGAAGGGGCTGAGAGCTGACCCTTGATGCAGTCCCACCTCCACCTTGAACTCTTCTGTCACACCAACAGCACACCTCACCACTGTCTTACATCTCTCATACATGTCCTGCACCACTCTAACATACTTCTCTGCCACTCCAGACTTCCTCATGCAATACCACAGTTCTTCTCTCGGCACCCTGTCATATGCTTTCTCCAGATCCACAAAGGCACAATGCAGCTCCGTCTGACCTTCTCTGTACTTCTCCATTAACGTCCTCAAGGCAAACACTGCATCTGTGGTGCTCTTTCTGGGCATGAAACCAAACTGTTGTTCACAAATGCTGACTTCTGCCCTTAGTCTAGCTTCCACTATTCTTTCCCATAACTTCATCGTATGGCTCATCAACTTTATCCCTCTGTAGTTGCCACAACTCTGCACGTCTCCCTTGTTCTTAAAAATGGGCACCAGCACACTTCTCCTCCATTCCTCTGGCATCCTCTCGCTCTCTAAGACCTTGTTAAATGTTCTTGTCAGAAAATCTACTGCTACCTCTCCTAGACACTTCCATACCTCCACCGGTATGTCATCAGGACCAACTGCCTTTCCATTCTTCATCCTCTTCAATGCCCTCCTCACTTCACCCTTACTAATCTTTGCTACTTCCTGGTCCTCAACAGTCACCTCTTCTACTCTTTTTCTCTCTCATTTTCCTCATTCATCAGCTCTTCAAAGTACTCTTTCCATCTTCCCAGCACGCTTCTGTCATCAGTCAGTACATTTCCCTGTCTGTCCTTTATCAATCTAACTTGCTGCACGTCCTTCCCATCTCTATTTCTCTGCTGTGCCAACCTGTATAAATCATTTTCTCCCTCCTTACTTTCCAACCGAGCATACAAGTCATCAAACGCGCTCTGTTTGGCCTTTGACACTGCTACCTTTGCCTTACGCTGTGTCTCCCTGTACTCCTGTTTACTCTCTTCGGTTTTGTCAATGTCCCACTTCTTCTTAGCTAATCTCTTCCTTTGTACACACTCCTGCACTTCCTCATTCCACCACCAAGTCTCCTTATCTACTTTCCTTCCAGATGACACACCAAGTATTCTCCTACCTGTCTCCCTGATCACATTCGCTGTAGTTGTCCAGTCATCTGGAAGCACTTCCTGACCACCCAAAGCCTGTTTCAACTCCTCCTTGAAGACAACCCGACACTCTTCCTTTTTCAACTTCCACCACTTTGTCTTCTGCTCTGCCTTTGCCTTCTTCGCCTTCCTCACCATCAGCATCATCCTGCACACCACCATCCTATGCTGTTTGGCAACACTCTCACCCGCTACTACTTTGCAGTCACTGACTTCCTTTAAATTACATCGCCTGCACAAGATGTAGTCTACCTGTGTGCTCCTACCTCCACTTTTATAAGTCACCCTATGCTCCTCTCTCTTCTGGAAGAAAGTATTCACCACAGCCATTTCCATCCTTTTTGCAAAATCTACCAACGTCTGTCCTTCTGCGTTCCTGTCCTGGATACCAAACCTACCCATCACTTCCTCGTCCCCTCTGTTTCCTGCACCAACATGTCCATTGAAGTCTGCCCCAATGACCACTCTTTCACCTCTGGGGGTACTCTGCATCACTTCATCTAACTCCCTCCAGAATCTCTCCTTCTCTTCTCGCTCACATCCTGTCTGTGGGGCATAAGCACTAACAACATTGACCATCACACCTTTAATTTCTAACTTGAGACTCATCACTCTGTCTGACACTCTTTTCACTTCTAGAACATTCCTGGCAAACTCCTCCTTCAAGATGACTCCGACTCCATTTCTCTTCCCATCCACACCGTGATAAAACAGCTTAAACCCTGCTCCTATGCTTCTAGCCTTGCGACCTTTCCACCTGGTCTCCTGAACACACAGTATGTCCACCTTCCTCCTCTGCATCATGTCAGCCAGCTCTCTACCTTTTCCTGTCATAGTTCCAATATTCAAAGTCCCTACTTTCAGTCCTAGACTCATGCCTCTCCTCTTCTCTCTCTGGCAACGGACGCGCCTCCCGCCTCTCCTTCTTCGACGTCTTCGACCAACAGTAGTCCAATTTCCATCAGCACCCTGTTGGTTGACGGCACTGATGGCGGTCGTTGTTAACCCGGGCCTCGACCGATCCGGTATGTCATTCTTTCTTGTGATTCGCATAGTTTATTTGGCATTTGTTTTACGCCGAATGCCCTTCCTGACGCAACCCTCTGCATTTATCCGGGCTTGGGACCGGCGTGAGGGAGAGACACTGGTTTGTCCCCCCCCCCCCCCCCCCCCCCCCACGGCTGCATTAAAAGGAATTTATGGATCTTATTCTGAAATGAAGGCACACACAAATTCTGAGTTGGTTAAGGGATCCACCTTCCTTGTCAGGACTTTGTGGAACTACTTTTTGGTGTGCTAACAGACATGAAGAGACTTTTGGGATACTTCTCTACTAACTTTGTGCATTTATGCTATGCAATACAGTCAGTCCTCTACTTACGAAAACGTCTGAATACGAAAAATCCAGGTTCCGAAAAACATTTTCCTAAATTTTCGCCCTCTTTATACGAAACATCCTCGTCTTATGAAAAGCACCAAACGCACCATTCAAAAGGTTAAACAATGTGCGAGTTGCTCTCTCATTGGCTGCCTTCCATCATCCCACCCCGCTGGCTTCCCAATGGCCTCCCATTGGCCAGGAAGGAGCTGAATCTCCATAGTACTGCACCCATAAGCTTGTTTGTCACACGTGTAAAGGAGAGCTGTACTGTTGGTTCGTGAGTTTTGAAAGTGCTCATTGCAGCTTATTTTTCATTTTTTAAGTTGTTTAATTCAGTAAATGTTTAATAAATGTGGCGCGCTCCGCCAAATGTGGGCAAAACGCGGCTCATCCGGACTTCCGATCCAGTGCTGTTGTGGTCAAAAAATAAGTGAGTACACGATGGCAGCGAAGTGACCGAGGCGCGCAGCAGTACCTCATCCACGAAGTGGGCTGAGGTGCACGGAGCGTGGGGAGGGTGCGGCTTTGGCTTTGAAACTATTTAGCACTTCATCTCCGCTTTTTATTTACACAGTCATGGAAATTTACGTTGATCAACTATAAAGTACACCAAATTAAGTCAGTACACATAACTCAGCCACTAAAACAAGTGGGTACACGGTGTGTACAGGCATGTACCCACCACTACAGCAGTGTTCCGATCTCTCAAGCAAACAGGTGAATGTTGAGTACTAAACAAGTGTTCAAAGCGCACTTTCCTGCTTGAAGTCCAAAACAAGCCGTGTTCCGCCCCAAAAGCTCCGGTGTCGGCCGTGACGCCTCCCGCACTTGGCGGAGTGCATCACAAATGTTTATTGTTTGGTTTGGTTAATAAAAAAATTGGTTTATAAAAAATGTTCTAAATCTCTGTGTGTAAGAGAGATAGAGAGAGGGAGAGAGAGACAGTGTTTGTGTGTGTGTGTGTGTGTGTGTGTGAGAGTGTTAATACAATGTTTAATAATGGTTTAATCAATAAATATGTTAAAATGGTTTAACATGTTAATAATATGTTTAAATGGTTTAATATATACTTTTCTTTTACTTTTAACACACATTTCATGCGTATTTCATACAAAATTAGTGGACTTTTATAATTTTTAAATAAATTTTTTTATGGGGTAGTCTTGGGAGCCTTGGAACGAATCACGCGTTTTACGTGTAAAATGCGCCTCTACTTACGAAAACTCCGGGTTACGAAAAAGGCTCTGGAACGGATTAATTTCTTAAGTAGGGGGCCGACTGTATTGTCGTATTCTTCTTTACAAAACTGTTAAACTCAGTCAGATTTGAAAGAAATGAATGTAGACTGTGATCCTCAAGTCAAATCAAGAGCTTGGGTTTAAGTCTGGACTCTAACTAGGCCATGCTAGAACATCCACCATTTTATCCATCAGCCACTGTGGGGACAACTTTACATCATTATCAAGTTGGAAGGCGAATCTTCTTCCCACTGAGAACTTTCTGGCAGAGGGCAACAGGTTTTTATGTACAATCTGACAGTATTTTTCCCCATTCATTTCCCGTTCTATTTTGACAAGTACCCCAGTCTCTGCTGCAGAGAAACATCCGCACAAAAGGGAAGTTTCCACCTTGATGCTTTACTCTAGGTATGGGGTTCTTTGGAGTGTAAGCTATGTTGGCGTTCCACTTGATATATTCCTCTTGGCATCAGAACTCTGATAATAGTACTTTTCCCATTTGACCTCAGAATCTTCAAGGGCGGTTTTGGCAAAGCTAAATTGAAATTTATTTCTTTTTCTTACAATCCTCGCACATGCAATCCACATTTGTGGAGCATTTGTAATATTTATGTCACAATGCACATGGTGAACATTCTTTGCCAGAAATTCTTGTATCTAAATCCTGATTTGTGCTTGTCCACAACTTTATCACTGAGATCTTTTGACAGTGCTTTGCCAGTTTTAGTTGATTTGTTTTTTCTCCGTTACATATCTCGGCCCTGGAAGTGCCAGTAATTAACCGTTTTTTATGCTGAGCTAATCAGAAAGATTGTAATTGATCACAGCTGGAAGCCAATTAACTTAATTTGCAATAGCAAATAAGATTACAAGTATTTATAGGAGGGACTTATTGTTTTTTTTAATAAGCAACCCCCGAACTACTGCCATTATATATGTTGCTTGGTTGTAATATTTACAGCGAAACAAATACAGCTGGAAAAGTGTCAGAAAGTGGAAAATAGACAGCTGGAACGTAATCAGGCTGCAAAACAACAAAATGTGGATATTTCAAAGGGGGTGATCCTTTTCTATATTAAATTTCACTGATAGCATATATATATATATAATATATATATATGTGTGTGTGTGTCTGTGTGTATAGATACATACAGTATATGATTGGCGTGTTAAGTCATGACTTTTGACAGAAGGCACCTTCTAAAAACATTCTTTTCAAAGGACCATTTAGGTTAGCATTATGTTAATAAGATAACAGATGTAATAAAAAAAATATCTCAAAATAAACATAATGTCACTTTGACAGTTAATTAATGAATTAATTAATACAGTGTTTATTTCTTCATAACTTTTTAAAAAGTTTTTTTTTAAAGCTAAAAAGATTGCATTTTACATGAATTCCCTTTTCAGTGAGGTCTCATCCAAAGTTCTTTTATCTGGTTGCTTGAGGGAGCTGCTCCATAGATCTATGGGTAATGCAGCTTTAAGCATACTTTGCTGCTGCTTACAGCTGGGGGTTTGAAGGAATCTTAGACAAGAAACACAAGTTTCATCTATTTTGAAGAAACTGTCCTTGATCAACAGTAATTTTTAGAAACCCTTCTGGAACAATCTTTTCCCCATTTCGAACACACCCTATGAGTTTGGATGATCAGGAGTATGATGGAGAATAATGGACCCAAAATGGTTTTGCTTTCTTAATCAATCCAATATAAGCAACCTGAAACAGTTCTCTTCAGATTAATTTAATACAGACCTAATTTCATTTTATAGTTTATTAGATTTTTTATTTTTCTTTACTTTATTAATCCCATCTGAGAATTTTATTGCAGAAATCAGTGTTTTATTTTCATTATATTCTATCCTGATGCCTCCCAGACAAAGACAGAAGGACAATGTTTATCGCTCTGTTGGTCACCTCCATACTTGGGACATTATGTTTCCTCTTCCTGCGAAAGTCGAGTCAGGTGGATGAAGAGGACGTTCTGTCTGAAGAGGAAGGCCAGTCCTTGCTGTCATCTCGAATAATGTACAATAACTTCCCTCTTTAACATTTTTAAGTTTTTGTGTAATGATGTTTCATGAGGGATGTCATGGTGGCATAGTGGTTAGCATGTCTGCCTTACTCCAAGAAGGGCCTTGGTTTCAAGCTCTTTGCCTGGGGGTATCTATGTAGAGTTTACATATTCCCTCAGTGTGGGTTTCTTCCTAGAGTCCAAAGACATGCACATTCGGCTAATTGGGTATTTTCGATGACCCCTTGGTGTCATTGTAAGTGGAATGTTTTAGTGCTGCTATGTTCCACCAAACTAGAAACCCAGATTCGTCAGGTATATGCTCTAACATCCCTAATATAGGATAATGTGGCTAAATTTTCTGAGCTCCTGTAAATGAAATGAGTAATCTTGAGGGTCCTGCATTAGACTGGAAACCTGTTTATCGTGTAACCCTGCCTCTTGCTTAAAGTCAGCTGAGATTGGCTCCAGCTTCCTCCTTGACCCTGATGAATAAGCAGTATGAATAAATGGATGGATGGATTATTCATGAGATTAATGTTCAACGTAGGAGCTTTTGTTCGGTGTTCCTGTGTAAAGATTTTTAATACTTTCCTATCTTACAGGTTTAAACAGCAAGCCAGCTCGGCTATAAAGGACATGAAAACAGATATCAGTAAGTGAATACACCATTCTGTCATCATGCATTTTGTCTCATCAGTGCATTTTCTTGTGGTTATCAGTGCAATATGCTGCATCACAACAAGAAATACTTTCACCGTCTCAGAATCAACATGTTCAAAAAGATAAACCTGATTTTATTTTCCAGGAACTCTCACTTTTCTGGGGACTGACTAAATCTTGAGTGAACTATACCCTGAATCAGAACCCAAACAATCCTTCTCCTTAGATTTATTGTATGCTTAAATGAGTGTTACTGGTCCCGCCAGTACAAGTTTAATTACTATCATGAAACTCCTTCAAAAAATTTAATTTCATCTCATTCAATCACTTCAATTGTTCATTAAAAAAATCAGAAATGGAATTAAAATACATTAAACATTATCTACATTTTATACAATTTTTGCCAGCTTTGACCAGTTTTTCTTTCATCCTTTTAAGAGACAATTTTGCAGCTGTTTGGCACAAAAACTGTGTTACTCTTAAGTTTCGCCATGGCTTACAGTGGTAAGTTTGTTATAATTACGATCTTCTATATTATGTCTGTTTACAACTCATGACTATAATTAAAATAATCACTGACAGCATAGTTCCCTTTCTATTAGGTCTCGAGCTCTCTTTTTACAGTGGTGTATATGGAACTTGCATTGGTGCAACAACTCATTTTGGAGAGCACTCCAAAGCCTTGATCGGCATTTCAGGCATTGTGGTGGGAATCGGAGAAATAGTTGGTAAGCAAACATTCATTCACTGAATAGAAACGGTAAATTATTGACAAGTTTTTAATGCAGCATTTGCCAACCTGGATAAGTAATAGTCTGCAAGGGGACTGAGAATAACAACCTTTCTAAAATGTTGATAAAGGTTGCAGACACATGTAGGGGATCGTGGAGATTCCACCATGCATAAAATTTCAGGCTACTTTAACATTTTATTAAATATATCATATAATTTTAACACTTATAACTATGAAACAGTTTTGTGCAGAGTTTAAATCTGCCTTGCAGTCATGACCACAAGCGTTTTTCACAAATAGCTGTTCATGGGAATTATAGTCGCCTATACTGAATGGCTCATTATCAAAAAGTGTGTTTATTGCAATCTCACTTGAAGAATTCGCTACTTAAATCAGTTTAATGTGTTCGTACCATAAATACAAATTATCCCTTATGTAAAATTAATTTTGTGTTCACAGATATTAGTGCGATGTTTGTGGAAGAAACAGCAGAACCAATCAGCTGTTAGGATTACATATTTTAATATTATCTTTTTATGCAATAATGAATAAGATTTTTAATAATAATAACAATAATAATACAGTCGGCCCCCTTCTTATGAAATTAATCCCTTCCAGCGCCTTTTTCGGAACCTGGAGTTTTCGTAAGTAGAGGCACATTTTACATGTAAAACGCGTGATTTGTTCCAAGGCTCCCAAGACTACCCTTTAAAAATGATAAAAGCATACCTTTTAAGGTACTTACTTCATGTTGACCAAGTCTTCTTCGCAGAGTTTACTCTTGCAATGACCATGGCACCAGGAATCATTTTCACCTGGAAACACACGCGCGCGTATGTGTGTGTGTGTGTGTGTGTGTGTGTGTGTGTGTGTGCATGCGAACGCTTGCGCGCGTGTGTGTGTGTGTGTGCGCGCGTGCACTTGTGTGTGTGTGCACGTGTGTTGACCATGTCTTCTTAGCAGAATTATAATCTTACAAATGTTTATGGAAGGTGAAAAGCCTCAGCCATAAAATATAGTTGGAATGACACACAAACTTGAACAAAGTTGGAATGTCAGCATCATCCCTCCTAGCCAATGGGAGGCCAGCGGGGCGGGATGTTGAGATATAGCCAATGGGAGGGAGCTGCATCATCCCTCCCAGCCAAGGGAGGCCAGTGTGGTGGGATGTTGGGAGACAGCCAATGAGAGAGCAACTCGCGCATTGTTTGAATGTATGAATGGCATGTTTGAATGGCGCATTTGGTGCTTTTTGTAAGATGAAGTTGTTTCATATACTTCTTCTTTCCCTTTCGGCTTTTCTCTTCAGGGGTCGCCACAGCAAAACATCCGCCTCCATCTCACCCTATCCTCTGTATCTTCTACTCTTACTCCAACTACCTTCATGTCCTCCTTGGCCTTTTGCCTGGTAGTTCCAACCTCAGCATCATAACAATGTACTCACTATCCCTCCTCTGTACATGTCCAAACCATCTCAATCTAGCTTCTCTGACTTTGTCTCCAAAACATCTTACATGGGCTGTCCCTCTGATGTACTCATTCCTGATCCTATCCATCCTCCTTACTCCCAAAGTGAACCTCAATATTTTCATCTCTGCTACCTCCAGCTCTGCCTCCTGCCTTTTCCTCAGTGCCACTGTTTCTAAACCATACAACATTGCTGGCCTCATCACCGTCTTGTACACTTTTCCTTTCATTCTTGCCGATACCCCCTTATCTTACATCACACCGGACATCTTTCTCCAACCATTCCAACCTGCCTGCACACGCTTCTTCACCTCTTTTCCACAATCTCCATTGCTCTGGACTGTTGAGCCTAAGTACTTGAAATCCTCCACCTTCTTTATCTCTGCTCCCTGTAACCTCACCGTTCCTCTTGGGTCCTTGTCGTTCACACACATGTATTCTGTTTTACTGAGGCTAACCTTCATTCCTCTCCTTTCCAGGGCATACATCCACCTCTCTAGATTTTCCTGCACTTGTCTCTGCTCTCACTACAGATCAGAATGTCATGTGCAAACATCATAGTCCATTGAGATTCTTGTCTAACCTCGTCTGTCAGCCTGTCCATCACCATAGCAAACAAGAAGGGGCTCAGAGCTGAGGAGCTAAAGAGTCCCACTTCCACCTTGAACTTTTCTGTCACACCGACAGCACACCTCACCACTGTCTTACATCTCTCATACATGTCCTGCACCACTCTAACATACTTCTCCGCCACTCCAGACTTCCTCATGCAATACCACAGTTCCTTTCTCGGCACCCTGCCATATGCTTTCTCCAGATTCACAAAGGCACAATGCAGCTCCCTCTGGCCTTCTCTGTACTTTTCTATTAATATCCTCAAAGCAAACACTGCATCTGTGGTGCTCTTTCTTGGCATTAAACCAAATTGTTGTTCACAAATGCTGACCTCTGCCCTTAGTCTAGCTTCCACTATTCTTTCCCATAACTTCATCGTATGGCTCATCAACTTTATCCCTCTGTAGTTGCTACAACTACGCACATCTCCCTTGTTCTTAAAAATGGGCACAAGCACACTTCTCCCTCATTCTTCCGGCATCCTCTCACTCTCTCAGACCTTGCTGAATGTTCTTGTCAGAAAATCTACTGTGACCTCTCCTAGACCCTTCCATACCTCCACCGGTATGGTAAACAACAGTTTGGTTTAATGCCAAGAAAGAGCACCACAGATGCAGTGTTTGCTTTGAGGATGTTAATAGAGTAGTACAGAGAAGACCAGAGGGATCTGCATTGTGCCTTTTGTGGATCTGGAGAAAGCATATGGCAGGGTGCCGAGAGAGGAACTGTGGTATTGCATGAGGAAGTCTGGAGTGACATAGAAGTATGTTAGAGTGGTGCAGGACATGTATGAGAGATGTAAGACAGTGGTGAGGTGTGCTGTCGGTGTGACAGAAGAGTTGAAGGTGGAGGTAGGACTGCACCAAGGGTCAGCTCTGAGCCCCGTCTTGTTTGCTATGGTGATGGACAGGCTGACAGACGAGGTTAGACAAGAATCTCAATGGACTATGATGTTTGCAGATGACATTGTGATCTGTAGTGAGAGCAGAGACAAGTGCAGGAAAATCTAGAGAGGTGGAGGTATGACTTGGAAGAGAGGAATGAAGGTTAGCCGCAGTAAAACAGAATACATGTGTGTGTACGACAAGGACCCAAGTGGAACAGTGAGGTTACAGTGAGCAGAGATCAAGAAAGTGGAGTATTTTAAGTACTTAGGCTCAACAATCCAGAGCAATGGGGAGTGTGGAAAAGAGGTAAAGAAGCTTGTGCAAGCAGGTTGGAATGGCTGGAGAAAAGTGTCCAGTGTGATAGGAAGGTATCGGCAAGAATGAAAGGAAAAGTGTACAAGACGGTGTTGAGGCCAGCAATGTTGTATGGTATAGAAACAGTGGCACTGGGGAAAAGACAGGAGGCAGAGCGGGAGGTAGCAGAGATGAAAATGTTGAGGTTCTCTTTGGAAGTAACGAGGATGGATAGGATCAGGAATGAGTACATGTTTATAGAGGTTATTGTTAATAGAGGTTTTTGAAAAACCCGTCATGCACTGAAGACGCAGAAACTGAAGCAGGGAGTACTGATGGATCACTGTAATTTGTTTATTCATTTTCTGAACTGTTTAATCCTAATTAAGGTCGCGGGGAGAATGGCGCCCATCTCAGCAGACTCTGGGTGAGGGTGGGGTACACCTTGGTCTGCTCACCAGGTCATTGCAGGGCCAAAACTCACACAACCATTCATACTCACACCTAGGGGTGATTTGGAACAGCCAATTAACCTACTGCGCATGCTTTTGGACTGTGAATGAAGCTAGTTAGCCAGCATATTTGTTCAGTTGTTTTTAAATTTAAACTGCACATTCTAATTTAAAATGCTTTACTTATAACAAAGAAAGCAATCCTGAAATTAAATGTGTGTGTCATGTGTCAAACTGTTTCCATTAAAAACTTACAGCTTATCTGCATGCAAGGGTGTTAGCAAAGGTAACTTTGTGTGCAAAAGTAAGTAAAGAGCACTCCTGCAAAAGAGCATATAATAGTAAAAAGAATAAGTGAAGTACAGTGTAAGTAAAGTTAAAAGTAAAAGTGATGATTTTGTTCTCTGTAGTAATTTACATAGCGAGCTAGAGGCAGCAGGTTAGTTCAAATGCAGGTAAAATAGACAAACACAAGACTGGCGCTACTCAGAATATTTTGTGTATTTGAGACATGCTGGAAATGGCCACTCATCTGATTTCACTGGACAACTAGGCTTTATACATGTAAACAAGCTGCAGGATTGAGAAATTTAGCTTCATTTTGCAGTTTACGTTCAGTCACAGTGTTTGGTCCTGTGTTTATGTCTATGGCAGAGACATATTTAACATGTTAGCTTACCAAAGGTTTTATTATTTTTATGATATACTACATCTTATGAATACTATTTGAAGGTTTTCGGGATCAATGGAGAGTTAATCTAGGATTGAGAGACATTTTCCAGTGCAGTTTAATAATAATAATAATAATAATAATCATAATAATATATGCAGTAGTGAATACTACAAATGTCTAGACCCATAAAATACTAATCGTAAAAATAAGTGATGCACAGTACTTAAATAAATATAAATCGTAAGACATTTAATAGCATGTAAAAATAGTGAAGTGTACTTACATGTAAAATTAAAAGGAAATTCATTACTTATTATTATTATTATTATTATTATAAAAAATAAGATGAATAGGATTCCTTAGAAATAAAGAACTCTTAATTAGTTAGAAATGTCTGACATAGATGTACCAAATCGACTTAAAATACTTTAAATTTTATTTCCTTTAATACAAAAAACAACAGCAGGGGAAAAAAAGATTTAAAAGTAAATCTAGCTGAACCAGGATATCATAGGACTGAGTGTGTTCATTTGTGGATTTTTTTTTTTTTTTTTTTTTTTTTTTTTTAAGGTGGAGGGCTGTTCGGTCTTGTGTTGAAGAACAACCACTTCAGACGCACGTCAGTTGTCTTCCTAGGAATGGTGGTGCATTTTGTGGCCTTCTACCTCATCTTTCTAAACATCCCAAATGATGCTCCAATAGTCTTTGAAACCAGCCCACAGCACAACCCTTATCTATCTCCAAGGTACAGTAAAATCCCGGTCACACACCGCTACGTTCAGACTACATCCCGAAAATATTGGGTGGATTCAGTAAGAATTTGGAAAGCATAGTAGGAACTAATAAGGGTGTGGTATGGCCTGTACGGAAAAGGAGGTTATGATGTCATTTTGGAAAAACATTGTGTTGATGTGGTTGGATTAGGACACAGTAGGAACTTAATAAGAAAGAAATATCAATGGTATTGATATAGTAATAACAATTTAAACCTCATAGGGACATAAAAAATTAGTGGGAGCATGATGTGAGAACCTGGTATGAACTTAATAAAGTTGCAGAACTTGAAATCCGCACATCTTTCCACTATGACCATGTCCCGGTTGACTTCACTAATATTTTTAAGACACATTGTTGTCTCAAATGCTCTTTGTCTGAGTGTGATGGGGTTCCAGTGACAAAGATCTTTCACAATCATGACTTTTTAAAATAAATAGCTTCTACAATGCAGAAAACTGCAGTGGGATCTTTTTCCAGTCTGTTTTTTGACGCCTGTGTTAAGAATGTGCTCTGGTTTGTTTTAGTGTCTCCCTTGCAATGCTGTGCAGTTTCCTGCTTGGTCTTGGAGACAGCTGTTTCAACACTCAGCTTTACAGTATCCTGGGTTGCGTTTACACCGAACAAAGCATCGCAGCCTTCGCTATATTTAAGTTTATTCAGGTAAAGACATTGAACATGAACATTTTATGGGTTGTCTGGTTCTTGCACTGTGCTACAGAATTCCATTGATCCCATACAAAAATAATCCCTAACCTTCTTGAATGATAGGACACTGTCTTAGTCAGAAAGGCCAAGGTAAATGTGAATCTCTCTCTCGCTCTCTCTCTCTCTATCTATATACACACACACACACACACACACACACACATATATATAATATATACATATTTTATATCCCAGTTACGACCGAGATCAGTTCTGACCAACCAGTCTTAAGTTGGATTGGTCGTAAGGCGAATATTTAACACAACGAAACTGTAACCACCCAGCACTCGCTATGAATTCATGTGAAGCATATTATTCACCTGCACATTCTTTCAACATGCGAAATAAACTTGTAGCCTTACTTTACATTGCTTGCAACATCACGTTCACATTTCCTTGCGGCTGCCTATTATCTTCCAACTACATGTATAGCAACTTTTCTATCTCTGTAATCGGTCCTTCGGTTGACTTAATTGGGGCTGCTGCTTTCATTGCTTTCTTAATGCGGTCCTTGTCCTTCAAAATTGTAGACACCGTGGAGTGGGAGAGATGGAGATTTCACTTTCATCTTTGTCTCCAACGACAGTGCATTCTTTGCTTTCTTGGTAGATTGCCATCTGATGAATCAGACTTCCTCTTGGGGACCATGGTAACGGTGTACAGCAGGGGTCTCCAATCTTATCCACAAAGGGCCAGTGTTTGGTGGAAACAGGTGGAAAGTGTGGCTACTGTTTGGTTGAAGTGAAAACCTGCACCCACACCGGCCCTACGTGGATAAAATTGGAGACCCCTGGTGTACAGTAAATGAATGTAAAATTGTACTGTAAAAGAAATGTTATTGTGACAGTATCTAGTCACTGAGTGTAGTGGTAGAATGTTGAGTGTGAGAGGCTATGGAGGAACTCCAATTCACATTTCAAACAATGGCTTGGCCCGTGCTCTGAGTCACACAATGATTACATTGATGGGCTTACTGAATGCATTTTCCACTACATTAATTTCTGCACTAACACCATTGTTCCAGCTCAGACGGACTTTTGTTATCCAAATAACAAGTTGTGGGTGACTAAAGACATTAAATCCCTCCTCAACAACAAGAAGAGGGCATTCAGTGCTGGGAACAGAGAGGATGTGAAAATGATCCAAATTTTACTGAGAGTCAAGATCTTCTTTTCCTTTCGGCTTTTCCCTTCAGGGGTCGCCACAGCGAATCATCTGTCTCCATCTCACCCTATCCTTTGCATCTTCTTCTCTTACACCAACGACCTTCATGTCCTCCTTTACCACATCCATGAATCGTCTCTTTGGTCTTCCTCTAGGCCTTTTGCCTGGTAGTTCCAGCCTCAGCATCCTATTACCAATATACTCACTATCCCTCCTCTGTACATGTCCAAACCATCTCAATCTAGCCTCTCTGAGAGTCAAGATCAAAGAAGTGAAGGACAATTACAGGAGAAAGCTCAAGTCTGGAGTGGAAACTCGAGCAGAACATGAAAGGTTGGCATGCTATAAAGACCATCACTGGTTTCAAGCCATCCATCAGCAGAGCTGCTGAGTGTGGTGAGGACGGGGCCAATGAGCTGAATATGTTCTTTAACATATTTGACACTGCGGCTACTGCATAGCACCCCTAATTTGTCAGGAGCAAACCTGAAACTGCCTGCCACACCACTCTCTTTCCCTCCCTCTCCTCACTGCACCCCTAACTTCTATGATAGACCTGACACCCGTCTCCCACCTGTCAACTTCACTTACAATCAAGTCGAGAAACAACTGAAAAGACTCCACTCAGACTAGAAAGTAGGACCGGACGGGGTGAGCCCCTGTGTCCTTAAAGCCTCTGCACCCCAGCTCTGTGGAGTCTTACATTACATCTTCACAATGAGCCTGAGTCTACAGAGGGTCCTGATGCACTATAGGACATCATGCCTTGTTCCTGTACCAAAGACTCCACATTCCAGTGGCCCCCAGGATTACAGACCCATGGCACAGTTTTCACTTGAAGACTCTTGAGAGACTAATACTAATCAACTCCAACCCATGGTTAGACAACATAGGACCACCTTCAGTTCACATACCAGTCTCGTCTCGGAGTTGAGGATGCCATCATCTACCTGCTTTATCATGCTTCTACTAGTATTTGCTGAATCGACCCTAACAGGGTTAGTGTTTTTTGACCTGTCCAGTCCATTCAACACCATCAGGCTGCCCATCCTGGCTAGGAAGCTGACATTGAAGCAAGTGGACGCATCTCTTGTGTCCTGGATTGTGGACTACCTGACTAGAAGACCAAAATATGTGTGCCTTTAGCACTGCATGTCGGACACAGTAGCCAGCAACATCGGAGCACCACAAGGGACCATCCTCTCCCCATTCCTCTTCACTCTCTACACAACAGACTTCAGCTATTGCACAGAGACCTGCCACCTTCAGATGCTTTTGGTTGAAGCTCCTGTAGTTGGCTGTATCAGTAGAAGTGAGAAGACGGAGTATTGGGCTGCGATGGATTCCTTCATCATATGGCGTGAGCAGGATCAGCTGCAGCTTAAAGTGACAAAGACTAATGAACTGATTTTGGATTTTACGAGATCCAAAACACCAGCGATCCCTGTTTCCATCCAGGGGGACAATGTGGAAATTGTGGTGGATTACAAATACCTTGGAGTCCATACTGAGAGTAAACTGGACTGTGTTAAGAACACTACCGCACTTTACAAAAAGACAGAATACATGTGTGTGAACGACAAGGACCCAAGAGGAACGGTGAGGTTACAGGGGGCAGAGATAAAGAAGGTGGGGGATTTTAAGTACTTAGGCTCAACAATCCAGAGCAATGGAGAGTGTGGGAAAGAGGTGACGAAGCGTGTGCAGGCAGGTTGGACTGGTTGGAGAAAAGTGTCCGGTGTGATAGGAAAATATCAGCAAGAATGAAAGGAAAAGTGTACAAGACGGTGATGAGGCCAGCGATGTTGTATGGTTTAGAAACAGTGGCACTGGGGAAAAAGACAGGAGGCAGAACTGGAGGTAGAAGAGATGAAAATGTTGAGGTTCTCTCTGGGAGTAACGAGAATGGATAGGATCAGGAATGAGTCCATCAGTGGGACAGCACATGTTAGAGCAGTGGTTCTTAACCTGTGGGGAATGGCGGAGTTGCCAAGTGAGGAATGACCGGTCGGACAGAGGAACCACTGCTTCAAAATTTGTTGACTTACTATACGTGTAGATTCCACAGACCTATATATCATCGTTAGCCTCTATTTTGCAACCTTTTGTTTAAGCTTTAATGGTCGTGCAGATTTTTGAGGGAGCGCTTGTTAATATTAGTTTAATATTCAGCAACAGGTGCCGCTGTAACTAATCTGTATCAATGAACCATTTGTTCATTGGTACAGCAAGTTAAAGAACCACATCTTTATTGGACAGTCCCAGGCTATATAACATCAGAAGTGCTGAAAAACGATAATTTTCTCGATTGAGATCCTCTGAGTGCGGAGCTTGCAGAAATTTTTTTTCCTTATCCCACAGATACATACCCCAAAGATTGAGATGCCGAAAAGAAAGTACGACGACCATTACCTGGACTACGGCTTCACGTTTTTGGAGGGGCGTAATGAGCAGCTGCCGCAGTGCGTCATTTGCCACAAAACGCTCAGAAATGATTCAATGAAACTCCATCAACTGAAGAAGCACCTCTCCAATGTACACCCAGAGTTCGTTGGCAAGGAGAGGCAGTTTTTTGAATTGAAAGCAAACTACTTGAAGAAAATGAGGATGGACCAGGGCGGAAAATTTCAAACTGAGTCGAAAGCGATAGTACACACATTGTATGCTGTTTCTCTGCTGGTGGCAAAGGCGAAGAAGCCACATAGCATTGGAGAGACGCTCATAAAGCCATTCCTTGTGTCGTGCGCTGGCATTTTGCTTGGCTAATCTGCGATGTCGAAGATGAAGCAAGTTTCTCTGTCCAACGACACTGTCAAGTCTCGCATCTTCGACATGTTGTGCAACATCAAGTCGCAGCTCTTGGCAAAGGTCAAAGCGTCTTCCATCTTTGCAATTCGGCTGGATGAGTCCGTGGATGTGGCAAATTTGTCTCAACTAATTGTCTTCGTTCAATACATCCACGACTAAAGCATCGAAGAGGATGTGCACACTATGCATGGTTCGTATCCTCGCGTTGCTGTGCTGGCGCTCACACTACTGGTTGCAATTCCTTCCACATACCTGTGCGAGTCGGTGTTTTTGAGCATGGATGAGATCAAAACCAAATCGCGAAACCGCCTGATTGACCTTGAATCTGATTTGCGCTGCGCCATTTCAAAAGTGGAACCGTACATTGAGGCACTCGTCAAGGCAAACCAAATGCAAAAGTCTCATTAACCTTTATGTGTCTAGTGTTGCATTATTTTGTATGTTTTTTATGGGCCAAATAAATTGAGAAAAAACTTAACGAATGTTTTCATATGTATTTTATTTCCATGTGATAACTGTTAGTAAAAAAATATAAATGTATGCAAACAAAAATTAAGGGCCGTAAAATTGCACAAAAAAGCAAAGCGTATATTTATGTACTAAACACTGCATGGGTTAAAATCGAATTTGTCAAAGACAGATGCTGTGGTGGGAAATGGAGAGTTGGCTCGCTAAAAAGTAGGGAATTGGAGAAAAAAGGTTAAGAACCCCTGTGTGAGAGGTTTTGGAGACAAAGTCAGAGAGGTTAGATTGAGATGGTTTGGACATTTACAGAGGAGGGATAGTGAGTGTATTGGTAGTAGGATGCTGAGGTGGGAACTACCAGGCAGAAGGCCAAGAGGAAGACCAAAGAGAAGATTTATGGATGTGGTGAAGGAGGACATGAAGGTAGTTGGAGTAAGGGTAGAGGATGCAGAGGATAGGGTGAGATGGAGGCAGATGGTTCGCTGTGGCGACCCCTGAAGGGAAAAGCCGAAAGGAAAAGAAGAAGAAACACACACACACACACATATATTATACTGTATATGTCTTTTCTTAACTCACTCTACTTGTATGGAGCAATTGTGTGCACCAATACAGTATTCTGATTCACTATTAAAAAAATGGAGTTGGCTGAGATTTCTTTGTTCCTGGCCATAGATTTCACTTCCCCAGATATTCCTAAGCCAGCTGTAGGATTTAGTAAACAACCTAATGTTCATGGACACTAAACCATCACATGAATGCATAGTTCTGCCCAAACTACCAAAGATGGACATAGTGCAATATACCAGATGTATTCTGTAACACTGCAGTTTCCTCTCATTGGAACTAAGAGGCCCAAACATGTTTCGGCATGAGGATTCCTCTGTGCATATAGAAATCAAATAGAATCCACGATTTGCCAAGTTCTGTGTAAAAAAATTGAGTTTTATTAATGCTCTTTTGGCTTTTGGGTTGCACTCCAAAATCAAGTAAAAATCCTTTACAGAAGAGCATGCAGAGTGCTAGCAGTCTACATATTTTTGGAAGTGGAGGTGCTTCAGACATGTTTGATGCAGGAATCAATCTGTGGGATTTTTTTTACGCTGCCTTAACCATCTCAGTAGCAGCATCACAATTTAATATCAAACCAACCCAAACCATGGTGGCTTGCACATTTGTTTGGTTCAGGTTTAAGAGCCCTGCAAGCAGGCAAAACATATTCAAAACCATGATTAGAGGTCAAACAACAGTATTTTCCATTTGAGAGTGGCTACAGGGTGGCACATTGGTGTATGACTCACTTGGAGGATCCTAACATTGAACTTAACATAATGAACTTCAGCTCAGCCTCCAACTACTCTACATCTTCCATCCTTATCCTGAACCCTGGAATGCTGCAGGGCTGTGTGCTCAGACCGGCCCTCTTCAGCCTTTCCACACAGGACTGCTCTGCTATCCACTCCACAAACATGCTTGTGAAGTTTGCTGACAACACCCCTGTGGTGGGTCTCATACCAGACAATAATGAGACCCACTACAGAGGGAAGATCCAGTGGCTGATAAACTGGTGTTCAACCCACAACCTCATTCAGAACACCAGCAAAACCAAGGAGGTCATAGTGGACGATAGGACCAGGAAGGCACAGCACACTCCTCTTTGCATTCATGGGGGAGGCAGTGGCACGTGCGGATGGTATCAAGTTCCTGGGCATCCACATTTCATCTGACCTGTACTGGTGAAGAATGCGAAACAACAGCTTTTCTTCCTTAAGAATCTGAAACATACTGGACTATCCTCTCAGTTGCTCAAGAACTTCTACAGTGCCACAATTGAAAGCATACACTCACTCAAAGCAACGGTGAGGTACAGCAGCTGCAAAGGACAGAAAGAACTTGGCCCAGGTGGTGAGAACTGCACAGGGGATTGTTGGCTCCTGTCTACCAGATCTGGACACAATATATGCTGTCCTGGTCGAGAAGAAGGTCAGCTGCATCGCTACCAATCCCACTCACCTGGGAAATAGACTGTTTGTATTCAGGAATGCAGTACAGAAACATAAAGACCAATACAACCAGACTCAAAAACTGCTTTTACCCCAGAACTGTAAAATCCAACACCCCCCACTCAACCCCTTGAAGTCACACACATGCAACCCTCCTCCTCAAACGCATACTCACCTCTGCTGTCTCACACAGACATCAGAATATTGGATCCACAAACTCTAAGGTTGTCTTACGCTGTCACACGTTACCTTATTTACATTTACATTCTAGTTTATCTATTTTGCTGCTGCTATTTATTCCATTACACAGTGCCTCAATATACAGACTGTATATATCCAAGTGTTCAATTTTCTTTCATTTTCATTTACAGGTATTGAGTTTGTATTGCTATTGTAGGGGAGGTGGTGGTCTAGTGGGATAGGGTGCGGGATCGCTGATCCAAAGGTTGGGGGTTCGAGACCCACTCTCCACAAGGTTGTCACTGTCCCCCCCAGTGCAGCTAACTGGGTTATCAAAGGCGGGCCATGTCTGTCACGGTCTATGGTGAGAGGCATGTAAAAGAACCATTGCTGACTTTCGTAAAGAGTAGGCTGCAAAGTCGTCAGCGTGTTTCTGTCCCTTGCTAAAAAGGGTTGTGACAGGAAGGGCATCCGACGTAAAAACCTCTGCCAAAATCAAACGTGCGAATCAGATGATTCGCTGTGGCGACTCCTGAGTAAAAGGGGAAAAAATGCCGAAAGGAAGACAGACAGTTTGTATTGCTATTATATATTTTTACTTAAAGTTTAGTGTAAACGGTTGTGTTTAAATTCTGCTCTAAACATTGTTAATTGCAGTTTATTGTCTTGTTTGAACCTTTTTTCTGATTTTCATTGTTCATTCAACAGTTGACAATAAAGATCTCTTCGCTTGTGTGTACTGTACCTTTTAAAGCGGAGAGTCTCATACAAAATTTCATTATGTGTGAACATAATGACAACAAAGACTCTTGACTCAGGCCAGTTCCATGCCCTAAAAGTAGCATTCCATGTTTCCAAAACTGGTTTCCCATGTTTGCCACCTGTCTCACATTCCACCTGACCTCTACCCTTTTTGAAGCTGCTGAGCCCACAAGATGGCTCCAAATTGCCACTTACGTCTAAGTCAGTTTATCAGGGAAAGGCAACTCTAATCCAAGCAGGGAACATTTACTCATTTTTGTTCCATTTATGGCTTTTTGGAGCACTTGGATTATAAAATGTCCGCTCTGAACTGCTCATCAAGACTGACAGTACTGGGAGTATGTTTTTTCTTGAGAAATTACTGGAGAAAATCTCATTAATGTACACAAATCTCTTTACCATGAAAGGGTTATCAACTGTGAATGGACAGAACATTTAATTTTCACCTTGGTGCATAATTTTCTGAATTCCATATGATGTATTATCTTGAAAACAATAATATGAGTATATTATGTCCTCTAAGCAAAAATGTCCAGATAACTGGTGGAAAAAAACCTTGAATTTTTTCATCTCACTAAAATTATAAAACAAGCCAATTTAAAGACTTGAAAAATAATAAGTCATATTATTTTTATTATTATTATAGTGAGTTTTGTATGTAAACCTTAAGCAGTGAAATAGAAAAATACTGAATGTACCAATAATTATAATTACCAATAACCATCTGCTCTGCCTTTCAGTCTATCTTTGCAGCAGTGGCATTTTTCTACAGTGGCTATGTACTACTGCACTGGCAGCTCCTCATCATGGTAATTCTGGGCTTCCTGGGCACGCTGTGCTTCTTTGTGGTGGAGCGGATGCCGAGCATCTCAGCCAATCTGTCAGAATACTAGCTCTTCCCATTACTCCAGTGTGCCTTCAGGTTTTGTATTTACTATCATGTTAAACATGAGCACTACATTTGCTCTGTATTTGCCATGCTTGCCCTTATTAGTATTTCGCATTGAGGTAATAATTGAATATAAATCAGAACTGCGTTTAGTCATTTATTTCTTATGCTAACACACTGTGATGTTCGTGCACCAATAGAAATATTTAGGCATTGCATAAAGTGGAGACCCAAAAATGTTTGCATTTCTTTTAAGGAAAGAGCCATAATATACTTTTCTAACTTTTTAATGGTATTTGAAGTTATTTCTCCTCGAGAACTGCACTCAGTGCCAAAGGCTGTATAATTATCTGTATAAGTATGGAACTCTGTGGAGGTCCACCAATAAACACTACAATGTTCTAAGTTTTAAAATCTTTTTATAATAATTTTGGCAAAACTTTGTTGTGACCGGTCCCAGAGGTCTCAAAGCAGATTGTCCTCTTATTTGTCTCTTTTAAATACTAATACAAATACTGTGGTGGATTAGTTACAGTTCACTTTCTGACTCATTATTAAGAGACATCAACAGTCATTTTATTGGCAAAAGATTATAAACATCTTACACCCATACGTAAGCATTCCATTCTGGATTTATTACCCTCTTTGCAGTTTATGAGCCAATTTTTCTAAGAATTACCCAGTAAAGCATAGGGGTGATACACCACCTTTCTGATTCCTGTACAGTATATTTTTTTGGTGTGGGTGGATATATTGCCAAAACTGACAGAAATTATGTTTTGTTTTCATTTAAAGAACCATTCGGATAAAGATTACGGCCCTGTTAAGGTTAAAGGTTAGGGTTACTGAGAGGCAAAATTCCAAAAACCTAAAAACAAAGGGTTTTTTTTTTTTTTTTTTTTTTTTTTTTTTTTTACTTTGACTATCAACCTGTGCCCTCATTTAGTCCTCTTGATTTCATTGTAAAGTAAAAGTATCACGTGGTGCCATTAAAAAATATTACTATTTTTGAGTTTGAATGAGGGCACACCCTCAAATTGTGACTTTTCACTTTTTTGCTGCATTCGGAGCCCCCTCCCCCCCAAAGGCTTGCACCCTGATTAGGCTGCCTTATTCATGCATATTTGGATACATGTAGTCCTTTCCTTTCTAAATGTACACAAATGGCAGTGGCATAATTTGGGCGCTTTTGTATAGTGTGCACTTGTAGCAAAAATGCAGTTTTGGTACATTTCTATCAGGCCATAACACAATGCACCCTCAATGGAATTAAATAAAACTACTTTTATTATATTTTTCCACGCCTGTACTTTCTATAATGTTGGAAAGGCTTTTTGCATCATTAATACTTTGAGTTCCAGGTTGATATTATCATGGAAAATACAGATTTTCTTTTCTTTTCTTTTTTTTTTTAAAGACTCTGCCTGATACATACGTATACCATCAAATCACATAGGCCACATGAGGGTGCATGAAGATAATCAAAGTCAAAAACAAATTGAAAGATAAAACATATTTTGAGATTAAAAAATAAACAAAAAAAACCACGATTTGTCAGTTTTGGCAGGATATCTACACCCCCACCATAAATTTTGATATGAATCAGAAGGGGTGATGTATCATGCCCTGGGTGATTCGAAGAAAAACTGTCTCTTATCATGAGCTCCACACTTCTGAAAAGGATTTCTGCTCGGGGGTTCAGTGGTGGGGATGCATGTTTTTTCAGATTCAAGATCATGAGAGAGATCAGATGTTGGAATGATGAATAGGTTTAGCGTGCAGTTAGTGCTCTAGCTCATCCAAAACTGTTTTGTGAGGTTGAGATCCAGGCTCTGAATGGGATAATCATGTTGTTTTTTACTCTTGGACTTTCTGAAACTGTCTTAATGTCTTTGCTTTTTGTAAAAATGGAGGGAGAACTGCAGTGCTGCAGCATGCAATTATGTTCCAACCCTTAATTTGTGTCAAATTCTTTGGAAATTTCAACATATGGATGTGGTGTTCAGGTGTCCACATAATTCTGCCCATATTGTGTACATATACATTTCGTCACTGACACAAACTAATTCCTACAAAATTTTATAGATGTTTTGGTTAGAAGCTTTTTTTGACTTTATTCATGTTATAAGTTATGACCTTGTTCATATACAATCCACTTTTATAAATAAACCTCTTGTTTTCTTTCCTGTTTGAAATTCTCAAAAGAAAGTTTTAATTATTTTTAAGAACATGATGAATGTTAATTTATTAAGTGTTGTTTATGTCTTGTTTTCTGCTGTTTGTAACTCATTTTCATATTTTGGGTTATTGTTCATTCTTTGGAAATGATTGAGACCAATTGATCAATGTGCTGTTTATTTGGCGTGGTCGGATTGTCCATTTGTCTTCATTTTCTTATTTATTAATTACAGTAGGTTTACATTAATCCACCAGCTATTAAAATGAGAGGTACACTCAGAGTGCAAGGGACCTCCACCAGGCACAAATGGATAATGGTGACAAGTGCATTGATTAACTTAAACAATATGGCTAGGACTGAAATATATCATTATAACTTCATATAGTTATAATAAATTCATATAGTTATAATAAAATGTATCCCCCTAGTGGGTCTCTGATGAACATTCATTTGCACATGATTTTCACTTATTGACATTAATGTTTTTTTTTGTTTTTTTTTTCACTAAGCATGATCCCATAAATCGATCACCTCTAAAATGTAATGGTTTGTTACTTGTACTACACCCCACTCTAGAAAATTACTTTAACTTTTTGAGTTCCACTGCACACAAACAGACAAACTATCAAACAAATAAACCAACATGTGAAAACTGCAGGTATAATAAGGGGGTAATAAACATACAAGAGATTGGACATTGAGGAGTATGCTTATGTCTCTCTCTTTATGAAAAGATGTACCACATAGTTTTTGTTTGTTTGTTTGTTTCAACAGATAGAGGCACACAAATGAGTGGTTGTGTATATTTCAGAGGGATCTCTGCTCTCGCCAGCCACTTATTATTTCCGTTTGATTTTTTTTCCTCACACAATGCTGATGCAATGTAAGCGAGTTCAGGTTTGTTTTTATGTTTACATATCCAGCCAAAGAGTTACTTTTTAATAAGTTATACATTTTTGTACACGTGCCTTATGGTATTCCAAATAATTCTAAAAACTACCAAAGATTTTAAATATATATAATATTGATGTATATATTGCCCTTGGACAAATAAAATGGATGATTTTGTCACATTTTCCAGTTTCATGCTGCGCCAGGATATAGAATATTACAGCATCTCTTAACTTTTGGATTAATTTTATTGTCACTTCAATATGTATCTTGTTGTCTTTCTTTATTTACAATCTGTAGAGTGATTGATGAAGTATGAGTAACTAAACAGCCAAACATGCTGTCTATTTTACAATATTTATTGCCCATGTTCATGTTTCAGCACTGCTTCAATACTCAATAAGCAATAACTATTTGTCATGTAAAATTTCTTCTGAATTTGAATAAGTTTTTCTTTTTAATATTACTACAAGACAATCATGCATGTGAAGTTTTTGTCTTTTATATTAACAAACATACTGTGTAGTATGACTGCAACAAGGATGTATTTTAATCATCATAATAATTTAATTATTTATGCCGTTAAGTTTAATAAATAAGTGCCACGTTACAGCAGACTTGTTTGTCATTGTGTTTCATATAACAGGAAAGGCTATAGTCTTATTAAACAAACTTTCATCATATCCTGTCTACTCACATAAGTGTTGTATTTATTTGCAATCAATGTCATCACACACGAGGTTCTTTGGAAAATAACCAAGTGTCCACGAGATTGGCTTAATATTGTGAGATTTTCCAGTAGAACATGCCCAGAGTGTAATGTGAGAATCGATTCAGATCCTCAAAAAATGAAGAATGAAATATCGATTTGAACACAAGCATTACACTTCAGAGAGTATACCAGCATGGTTGTTTCGTAAATTTAAATGTGCTACAGAAGAACCTTATACTTTTGTAATATGAGGCAAGACACGATTGCAGTGTTGCAAGTTAGGCTGGTGAAAGAAGAGGAAATGCTTTATGTTGTGTTGATCAGATAAATGTCCTGCAGAGTTAGGAATAGATAATGGAGCATTGATTTCTCTATAGTCAGGCCATAAAAGCTGTGTTTCCTTAATCCATTCAGCAGAAGAGTGCAGTTAAAGTGTTCACATTAAAGCAGTTTAAATTAATTATTTACAACAATTATTCTATTTATGTGTTCGAGTAATGGATACAGAAACAATGAGAGTGGAATAAACTTTTACAGCTAGTGGAAAAAACAACTGTATGTCTGTCTGCTATTTCTAAAACCTACTAAATTAAAATTACCCCTCTTTGAATTGCCACGTTATCGTGGTGGGAGCTTTTGGTGTCCTAATGATCCTAGGAGCTATGTTGTTGAAGGTATTATGCCTCTAGTAGGGTCACCCATGGCAAACAGGTGCTAGATGATGGTCCAGACGAAGCGCGGTTCAAAAGATCTCTATGTTTCGTGCCTCCATGGTTGAAACGGCAGCCCATAGCTGTGGCAGGAAGGTCATCGGTGCCTGTCATGGCGGTAACTACCGAACCCAGTGGTGGACACCTGTGGTGAAGGGGGCTGTCCAGCTGAAAAAGTCTCCGAAGGCAGCACAGGTACCGGCAGGCCAAAAGTGCTGCAGTCCAAGCTGTTGCTGAGGCAAAATCTCAGGCATGGGAAGTTTGGATTCAAAAAGGATCTGGACAACTACCCGATGCATTAGCAGTAGGAAGCAGTTATCCACAAATACTGTTTACAGTGGAAGTGTGAGCTACTCACCTTGATTGGGAATGTTGTCAGGAAGTGGAAGGAATACTTCGAGGACCTACTCAATCCCATCATCATGCCCTCTGTGGAGGAAGGAGACCCTGGGATTTGGTGATGAGGTTGAAGAGGTAGTCAAAAAGCTCCTCAGTGGTCGATGAGATCCGCCCTGACAATCTCAGGGATCTGGATGTTGAAGGCTTCTGACCGTGTCCATCGGGCTATCTTGTGGGGTGTGCTCTGGGAGTATGGTGTACCAAACCTGTTGCAACAAGCCATTCAGCCTGTTTCACTGGAGCCAGAGCTTGGTCTGCAATGGTAACAACAGATGAAATTTGTTTCCAATGAGGGTTGGAGTCCGCCAAGGCTGTCCTTTGTCATCGATTCTGTTCAGGGACAGAATTTCTAGGTGTAGCTGTGGCATTGAGGGGGTTCTAGTTTGGTGGCTAAAGGATGTCATCTCTGATTTTTGCAGATGATTTTGTCAATATGACTTCAAGCTTGTACCTCCAGCTCTCATTGGAGTGATTGGCAAAAGAGTGTGAAACGGCTAGGATGAGAATCAGCACCTCCAAGTCTTGGGCCATGGCTCTCAGCTGGAAAAGGGCGGAATGCTCCCAAAGCTCGTGACCGTAGGTGAGGGTTGGAACATCTCTGCAGCCTCTGCTGTAAAGTGGAGCTTGTATCGGTCTGTTGTGGTGAAGAGGGAGCCGAGCCGTAAGGCAACGCTCTCAATTTACTAGTCAATCTAAGTTCCAACTCTCACCTATGGTCACGAGCTTTGGGTAGTGACCAAAAGAACAAGATCGAAGATACGAGCTGCTGAAATGAGCTTTCTTTGCAGGCTGGCGGGGCTCTCCCTTAGAGATAGGGTCAGATGCTCAGCCATCCAGGAGGAGCTTGGAATAGAACTTCTGATCCTCCATGTTGAGAGGAGCCAGTTGAGGAGTCAGTAAAACTTACAGCTCATTACCTTGTAAAACTGCACAAACTATACCTAAAGAGTACTATATTTTTATAACAAGGGGTCAGAACACCAAATATTGTCTTTGTTTTGTATAGTACACTTTTCTGTACTTTATCAAATGTTTATGTTAAAAAAAACATTTCATTATTTACTGCATTTTTCGGAACATAAGGCGCACGATATAGATATTGATGTCAACAGGTCGTAAGTTAGAGTGATCTGAGCTTTATGTCCAAATACCGGGATAAAGCATTGCTACAGGTGTCCCCCTGAGACCTCGGATTAACCTTCTTGAATTTAAAGTTAGACTGATACAGCGGCTTAAGAGTAATGACTGCCGTTCTGTAATGAAGACAATACTAATGCGCTGCCTCTTTATGGGGGCATCGCTGAGAGAAAGTCACGATCCCAACCCAGAAAGACTTCTAATCTCCGTCTTTATTGGTCTGACTCCATGTGCGAGGGGCTGTTCCCTTCAGGGGTCGCCACAGCGAACCATCTGCCTCCATCTGACCCTATCCTTTGCATCTTCTTCTCTTACACCAACTACCTTCATGTCCTCCTTCACCACATCCATGAATCGTCTCTTTGGTCTTCCTCTAGGCCTTCTGCCTGGTAGTTCCAACCCCAGCATCCTACGACCAATATACTCACTATCCCTCCTCTGTACATGTCCAAACTATCTCAATCTAGCCTCTCTGACTTTGTCTCCAAAACCTCTAACATGTCCCTCTGATGTACTCCTTCCTGATCCTATCCATCCTCGTTACTCCCAAAGAGAACCTCAACATTTTCATCTCTGCTACCTCCAGCTCTGCCTCCTGTCTTTTCCCCTGCGAGGCATAAGCACTAACAACATTGAACATCACGCCTTCAATTTCTAACTTGAGACTCATCCCTGTCTGACACTCTTTTCACTTCTAGAACATTCCTGACAAACTCCTCCTTCAAGATGACTCCTACTCCATTTCTCTTCCCATCCACACCATGATAAAACAGCTTAAACCCTGCTCCTATGCTTCTAGCCTTGCTACCTTTCCACCTGGTCTCCTGAACACACAGTATGTCCACCTTCCTCCTCTGCATCATGTCAGCCAGCTCTCTACCTTTCCTGTCATAGTTCCAACATTCAAAGTCCCTACTTTCAGTCCTAGACTCATGCCTTTTCTCTTCTCTCTCTGCCTACGGACACGCCTCCCGCCTCTCCTTCTTCGACACCTTCGACCAACAGTAGTCCAATTTCCACCAGCACCCTGTTGGTTAAACGTTAAATGGTGGTCGTTGTTAACTCAGGCCTCGACTGATCCGGTTGACATTCTTTCTTGTGATTCGCATATTTTATTTGGCATTTGTTTTCCGCCAAATGCCCTTCCTGACCCAACCCTCTGCATTTATCCGGGCTTGGGACCAGCGTGAGGGAGAGACACTGGTTTGTGCCCCCCCTCACGGCTGCATTCTAAATGTGTGCATACACAGATCAATACAGCACCACTTTTATACACCAGTCAAATTATAATGAAATCAATAAAAATTATACTGTTAAATAATTCTTTTTCTTGACACCTGCTTTAATATTAATATTCAGATATTTGGTTTTCATAATAAAAATGACATTGTTTTTAATAATATTATTTCATATTAAAATTCTTCTTCTTCTTTCTTCTTTTACTTTCGGCTGCTCCCTTCAGGGGTCGCCACAGCAAATCATCCGCCTCCACCTCACCCTGTCCTCCGCATCTTCTTTTCTGACTCCAACGACCTTCATGTCTTCCTTCACCACATCCATAAATCTCTTCTTCGGTCTTCCTCGAGGCCTTCTGCCTGGTAGTTCCAACCTCAGCATCCTACTGCCAATATACTCACTATCCCTCCTCTGTACATGTCCAAACCATCTCTATCTAGCCTCTCTGACTTTGTCTCCAAAACATCTTACGTGGGCTGTCCCTCTGATATACTCATTTCTGATCCTATCCATCCTCGTTACTCCCAGGGAGAACCTCAACATTTTCATCTCCGCTACCTCCAGCTCTGCCTCCTGCCTTTTCCTCAGCGCCACTGTTTCTAAGCCATACAACATCGCTGGCCTCACCACCATCTTGTACACTTTTCCCTTCATTCTTGCTGACACTCTCCTATCGCACATCACACCGGATACTTTTCTCCAACCATTCCAGCCTGCCTGCACATGCTTCTTCACCTCTTTTCCACACTCTCCATTGCTCTGGATTGTTGAGCCTAAGTACTTAAAATCCTCCACCTTCGTTATCTCTGCTCCCTGTAACATCACCGTTCCTCCTGGGTCCTTCTCATTCACACACATGTATTCTGATTTTCTGAGGCTAACCTTCATTCCCCTCCTTTCCAGGGCATACCTCCACCTCTCTAGATTTTCCTGCACTTGTTGTCTGCTCTCACTACAGATCACGATGTCATCTGCAAACATCATAGTCCATGGAGATTCTTGTCTCACCTCGTCTGTCAGCCTGTCCATCACCATAGCAAACAAGAAGGGGCTCAGAGCTGACCCTTGATGCAGTCCCACCTCCACCTTGAATTCGTCGGTCACACCGACAGCACACCTCACCACTGTCTTACATCTCTCATACATGTCCTGCACCACTCTAACATACTTCTCTGCCACTCCAGACTTCCTCATGCAATACCACAGTTCTTCTCTTGGCACCCTGTCATATGCTTTTTCCAGATCCACAAAGGCACAATGTAGCTCCCTCTGACCTTCTCTGTACTTCTCTATTAACATCCTCAAGGCAAACATTGCATCTGTGGTGCTCTTTCTTGGCATGAATCCAAACTGTTGTTCACAAATGCTGACCTCTGCCCTTAGTCTAGCTTCCACTATTCTTTCCCATAACTTCATCGTATGGCTCATCAACTTTATCCCTCTGTAGTTGCTGCAACTCTGCACGTCTCCCTTGTTCTTAAAAATGGGCACCAGCACACTTCTCCTCCACTCCTCCGGCATCTGCTCACTCTCTAGTACCTTGTTGAATGTTCTTGTCAGAAAATCTACTGCTACCTCTCCTAGACACTTCCATACCTCCACAGGTATATCATCGGGACCAACTGCCTTTCCATTCTTCATCCTCTTCAATGCCCTTCTCACTTCACCCTTACTGATCTTTGCTACATCCTGCTCCTCAATGGTTACCTCTTCTACTCTTTTTCTCTCTCATTTTCCTCATTCATCAGCTCTTCAAAATACTCTTTCCATCTTCCCAGCACACTTCTGTCATTAGTCAATACAGTTCCCTCTCTGTCCTTTATCAATCTAACTTGCTGCACGTCCTTCCCATCTCTATTTCTCTGCTGTGCCAACCTGTATAGATCATTTTCTCCCTCTTTACTATCCAACCTATCATACAAGTCATCATACGCCCTCTGTTTGGCCTTAGCCACTGCTACTTTCGCCTTACGCTGTGTCTCCCTGTACTCCTGTTTACTCTCTTCGGTCCTCTCAATGTCCCACTTCTTCTTGGCTAACCTTTTCCTTTGTACACACTCCTGCACTTCCTCATTCCACCACCAAGTCTCCTTATCTACTTTCCTTCCAGAGGACACACCAAGTACTCTCCTACCTATGTCCCTGATCACATTTGCTGTGGTTGTCCAGTCATTTGGAAGCACTTCCTGGCCACCCAAAGCCTGTTTCAACTCCTCCTTGAAGACAACACGACACTCTTCCTTTTTCAGCTTCCACCACTTTGTCTTCTGCTCTGCCTTTGCCTTTTCACCTTTCTCACCATCAGAGTCATCCTGCACACCACCATCCTATGCTGTTTGGCAACGCTCTCACCCACGATGACTTTGCAGTCACTGACTTCCTTCAAATTACATCGCCTACACAAGATGTAGTCTACCTGTGTGCGCCTACCTCCGCTTTCATAAGTCACCCTATGCTCCTGTTTCTTCTCAAAGAAAGTATTCACCACAGCCATTTCCATCATTTTTGCAAAATCGATCAACATCTGTCCTTCTGTGTTCCTGTCCTGGATACCAAACCTGCCCATCACTTCCTCGTCCCCTCTGTTGCCTGCCCCAACATGTCCATTGAAGTCTGCACCTATGACCACTCTTTCACCTCTGGGGGTACTCTGCATCACTTCATCTAAGTCACTCCAGAATCTCTCCGTCTCTTCTAGCTCACATCCTGCCTGTGGGGCATAAGCACTAACAACATTGAGCATTACACCTTCAATTTCTAACTTGAGATTCATCACTCTGTCTGACACTCTTTTCACTTTTAGAACATTCCTGACAAACTCCTCCTTCAAGATGACTCCGACTCCATTTCTCTTCCCATCCACACCGTGATAAAATAGCTTAAACCCTGCTCCTAAGCTTTTCGCTTTGCTACCTTTCCACCTGGTCTCCTGAACACACAGTATGTCCACCTTCCTCCTCTGCATCATGTCAACCAGCTCTCTACCTTTTCTGTGCATAGTTCCAACATTCAAAGTCCCCACTCTCAGTCCTAGACTCATGCCTTTCCTCTTCTCTCTCTGCCTACGGACACGCCTCCCACCTCTCCTTCTTCGACGTCTTCGACCAACAGTAGTCCAATTTCCATCAGCACCCTGTTGATTAACAGCACTGATGGCGGCCTCGACCGATCCGGTATGGAGGTAATACTTTTGATTTGCATCATCAATAATTGGCATTGGTTTTACGTCGGCTGCCCTTCCTGACACAACCCTCTGCATTTCTCCGGGCTTGGGACCGGCATGAGGGGGAGAGACACTGGTTAGTGCCCCCCCACCTCATGGCTGCATTATTTCATATTAAAATATGATTCAAAATGTCTGCATTTTTTATTGATCATTGGCTTTTGGACGACCATGCTTCAGCTTGTGAGCTGCCTTCTGATGTTTCAGAAGCTGATACCGGGTTGGGTAGTATTCATTGCAGACTTTGCAGATGTGCAACACCTCAGGTGGTTGGCGAATCGTGCATTGAGAGTGAGTTTCACACGTACACACACACACACACACACACACACACACACACACACACAAAAATATATATTCGCAAGCACATGTATTATTGTTGATCGACATTTTTATAATATTAAAAAGTGTACACAGACATCTTACTCCCTCCCCCCTAGCGAACGTATTGTACGCTTAGGAAAATGTTGAAAATGTTGAATGACCCCTTAATGTAATTGACACGTGAAAAATGCATTCATCTTCCATGTATGAACCATCTTTTTTTTTGCCTAATTTGACTTTGACACAGAGCCTCATACACAACCCACCAATACACACGTACCGCTCCTGTGCCTTGAGTAATGCATTAAATCTAGAAACATTCCTGCATGCTTGTTTCTCTTCCTTTTGTTGAAATGCACTATGAGCCTGTGTCACCCAGCAAAAAGGCCTTAATATGATTGAAGATGACACGAAGCATCTCAAAGTGATAGATTAACTGACAAATGCTTACTAGTGAGACAAACATCCTTTATTCACTTACTGACGACGGAACATTGATTTCTCTATATTCAAGAAACTTGCCTCTTTTTTTGAGAGCCTGTCTCTTTAAAACTGGCTATAAGTTTGGAATAAGATCACAGACATTTCTTGGCACAGCTTTGGAAGATGCCAGATAATAATAAGCACCTGAAAGAAATATGTGCATATCTCTACACAGACAGTTAGCCTTCAAGTATTTATCATGCTTTTTAGTAAAGTCATACATATTATATGTTTACAGTCATGTCAAAAAGAAAGTGCACCCTGTTAGTTTTTTTGGTTTTACACACCAAGACCTGGGGGCAGTGGTGGTCTAGTGGATAGGGCGCAGGATCGCTGATCCGAAGGTTGGGGGTTCGAGTCCCCACAGGGTTGTCACTATCCCCTCAGTGCGGTGAACTGGGTTATCAAAGGCGGGCCATGTCTCTCACTGTCTATGGTGAGAGGCATGTAAAAGAACCATTGCTGACTTTCGTAAAGAGTAGGCTGCAAAGCCGTCAGCGTGTTTCTGTCCCTTGCTAAAAAGGGTTGTGACAGGAAGCGCATCCGATGTAAAATCCTATGCCAAATCAAACGTGCAAATCAGATGATTCGCTGTGGTGATTCCCGAGAAAAGGGAAAAAGCCAAAAGAAAGAAAGAAAGAAACACACCAAACCTAATAAAAAATATCATCTGTTTCTTTCTAGGTCTTAAAATTATGTAAATTTAACTCAAGTGTAAAAGAACACACAACAGGTACCAATGTGTCATTAAATTAACAAAAAAATAAAAAATAAAAATGCAGAATGTACACTCCAAGATGTAGCGCTCTGCTTAGCAAAAACAATCATTAAGTAATCATATCCTTCATAATTTTATCAGTCTCTTGCATGGTTTGGAGGAATTTATGCTTGTGAGGAAGTACAAGCTCTTTTAAAAAGAATGTCATCAGTTTGGCATGAGCCCTGTGCAGTGGCTGGCCTTCATTAGAAATCACACCTCACTCTTCACTGAAGTTCAAGTGAGACGAAGTGGCTGGCAAACACCAAGTCATGCACATATGAAGCAGTTCTTTTTAAGGCTTTGCTACATGGAAAGCACCTTGTTCTCCAGCCATATGCGATATCTGAGTATGTTTTCACAAGCCTTAGTGGTTTTAAAAGTTGATTTAGACATTAAAGTTTTGCCATTCCTATAAATTACCAGCAAACATTTGGCTTCCACAAAATCATAGCTCGACCTTGTAAAGCCCAAAATTATAAACAAAAACATCTTGATTTAAAACCCAATTTTTCTAGGAATCACCAAGGGTGTAATACAGTGCTGTGCAAAAGTTTTTGCCCCTTGACAAATTTCTGTCATTTTTTGCACGTTATTCAGTGTCATTCATTTCAGATTAAGCAAATATAAATACTGTATTAAATAAAGATAAAACACAAGTGAACATAAAATGCAGTTTTCAGTGCCAATTGCATTTTTTAAGGGGGAAAAACATGTGAACCTACAAGGGCCCGTGTGAATAAGTAATTGCCCCTAAACCTAATAGCTGGTTGAATCACCTTTTGCAGCAATAACTGCAGTCAAGTGTTTGCGATAAGAGGTGATGAGTATTTCACATTGCCATGACGGGATTTTGGCCCTCTCTTCTCTGCAGAATTGTTTAAGATCAACCAGATTGGATATTTTTTGGGAAGAACAGCCTTTTTAAGGTCATGGCCCAGCATCTCAATAGGGTTTAGGTTGGCACTTTGAAAGGGCCACTCCAAAATCCTCATTTTGTTTTCTTTTAGCCATTCAGAAGTGGACCTGCTGGTGTGCTTCGGATCATTGTCTTTCTGCAGAACCCAAGTGCACTTTAGCTTGAGTTCTCGAACTGATGGACTCCTCACCAGGATTTCCTGGCAGCGAGCAGAATTCATGGTTCCATCAGTCATGACAGGTCGCCCAGGTCCTGAAGCAGCAAAGCAGGCCCAGATCATCATACTTTCACCACCATGTTGCACTGTTGGCACAATGTTCTTTTTATCAAATGCAGTGTTCCTTTTGTCTGCACCATGCTCTTGGAGTAATTTTGGTCGGTTGGCCACTCCTGGGAAGGGTCACCACTGTACAATGCCTTCTCAATTTATGGATAATGGCTCTGACAGTGGTCTGCTGGAGTCCCAAAGATTTACCAATGACTTTATATCCTTTCCCAGACTGAGACATCTCTAAAATTTTCTTTCTTGTTTGCTCTTGTAACTCCCTGGATCATGACATGATGATGTGTGTTCAGTATGGCCTACCTCATCTTGTTAAACAGGTGTTATGTTAGCGATCTCCTGATTGGAAATGTCTGGCACAATCAGGCCTGGGTGTGGCCATAAAATTGCACTCAGTTTTCCACAATAATAGGATTAATCACAATTACCTGACCTTTTAACAAGGGGGCAATTTCAGGGATCCCTTGCTACTTTGCGCTTCAATTAATACGGCTTCAGTGCATTGCGGTTTTTAAATTAATAAATAAATATATATTCATCAAATTAAAAAATAAAGATATTAAGGAAGAATAGGGGAAAAAGTTAAGGAAAAAGTCACAAAAACAAGGCCAATTATGCAAAAAAAAAAAGGAAAAAAAAAAACCCTAAACAAACAAAAAACAACCCAAAATCTCCCATCAAAACCATCCCGGGATACGACAGGGCGAGGTTGAAAGTGAAAATGAAATGAAATTGAAGAACAAATATTGTAGAAATAGAAATGGAATAAAATCTATAGAAAGATATATGATAAATATAAGTATTAAATATGATTAAACATTATCCTGAGGTACACTTAATACTAGGATCCGGCAGAGAGGGGCGTGGGTATCTCGGTCCCAATTAACCGTGGAAAGTGAGGGATTCCTGTACTTGTTCACAGAGGTTCATGTAGGTTTGGATAGGATTTTTCTGATAAATAAAATCACGACAGGAAAACTGCATTTTTTGAATTCTTTGGTTACCATTGTGTAATGTTTAAATTTGTTTGATGATCTGAAAAAGCTAAGCATGAGAAAGGTGCAAAAAAGTAAAAAATCAGTACGGTCAAAAATGTTTGCAAAGAACTGTACATCACTCACTTCAATCCCTATACATTTGTGTGTGTGTGTGTGTGTGTGTGTGTGTGTGTGTGTGTGTGTGTGTGTGTGTGTGGGGTGGGTGGGGGGAGCGTGAATATATTCCCAACACTGACAGAAATCACATTTTTAAATCTCTGAAACTATTTTTTCTACATGTCCACATCTGTCAAAATTCCAAAAAATGTAAAAAATTGTTTTTTCACACTATCTCTCTGCATCCTCATTCAAACCCCAGGATTTCATGGTACATGAATGTATCAGGTAAAGTTTATCCAAAAAAATGTAGATAACTTATAGGTGGCAAATCATAACCTTTGACTTTTTGAGCCGCTGATTAAATTTATTATTCATAATTATTTCTCGCTCCCAGTCCTTATGACGGAGAATCCAAATAAATCATGAAACTGATTGATGCTTAAATTACTGATAGGTTATATTAAAGTAAAAATGCATAAACATGTATAATTTGAATTTTTAAAAATAAAATATGAATACATAAAATATTCAGAACATCATCAGAAGCAGAAGGCAGGAGCTGTGGTAGCCTGGGGGCTTGATTACTGATCCCAACATCAGGCGTTCAAGCCCCACTATCAACGCTTGTCACTGCTGTCCCCCCAACGCAGCTAACTGGGTTATTAAAGACCGCGCATGTCTCTCACTGCCTGTGGTGAGAGGCATGTAAAAGAACCATTGCTGACTTTCATCAAAAGTAGGCTGCATAGCCATCAGCATGTTTCTGCCATGTAATGGCCTGGTGAGCTGTCTAGGGTGTTCTCTTGGCTGGAGTCAGCTGAGATTGGCATCAGCCTCCCCACTAACTTAATCAGGATTAGGATTTTGCAGGTTGGGGATGGGTTGTTTATTCAGTTAGAAGAAAGGGGTGTGTTACTGAATGATGTGTTTTGAAATTAACCTTTATCTTATAAAAACATTTATCTATGTTTCCAATGTTCTGATGTTTTTCCATATCTTGCATGTTACAAAATCTGCAACCAGGCTTTATGCCTTTAAATCTACAGGTAAACAGAAGTATATATGTGCACAGCCTTTAAACAATTGGTGCAGTTGAAAATACAACTGGTAGGCATGCTGTCGAGATTTATTAATGATGGCATAGATACCAACTTCCTCTGCCTCAGTTGTTGTTTGTCAGTCCTTTCATATTGGGCAGATATGTCAGGAAAGATGATGTGACACAGAAGATATGAGGTACAAAGCTGAGATGCAAACCCCATAGGAGAATAACAAATGGCAAATGGCAATAATTTGAAAAAGAAAGAACTTCACATACTACATCTCAGTGTGAGGATCCTTGGTCCGAAGATCAATGAGGTGCAGATTATTGCTCAATGTTGGAAACCTTCGGTGTTGTGCTTCACTGAAACTTGGTTGGACAATACCATCCTGGATTTAGAAGTGGGAATCGTCGAATATTCATGGGTTTGTAGAACGAGTCACAATAAAGGAGGTGTTGCGGTCTACATACAGAATGACACTGGTTTCAAATTCGGCAGGAAATGATGAACAATGATCTTGAAGTGGTTTGGATAAACATTCTTCTCCAAAGATCGAAGCCCATCTCGACCACCAGAAATTATCAATTTCTATGACATCTTAAGAAGAGTCTTCAAATGCAGATGGCTTTATTGATAATGAAGCTATTATCACGGGTGTTCTGAATACAAATGCAGCAGTAGTTATTGAAAGTACAATTGTAAAGTCTTTGAAATCATTCTGTTCTATGTCTGACTTAAATTAATTAGTAACAGAACTTACAGGGATATGCTAAACTCGTTAGTCAAGCATTAACATACTGATTGTATCTGATCGTAAAATGTCAAAACTGGTGTGTTAACATGTGGAATGAGTGGCCATAATTTGCCCATTATTGCACAAGAAAAGTAATGAAACCAAAAGCATTTGTTCATAACACTATTAACGTTTGATCTATGAAACATTACTCAATATTTTGTAAACGACTGTCTGAAATTAACTCATCAAGTGTGATGGTTTTCATAAATGTTGAACAAGCTTGGCACAACTTTACATCTATATGTGTTGGTGTTCTTCATAGCATCACTCCATTTAAGTTAATTTCAATAAAACATTGCACTGTGCCTTGGTTTAATGCTGAGATTCTGGAGGCAATAAACAGAAGAGATAAGGTGTTACAGGGGACAAAAAAAAAGAAAATTTACAGATCAAGATACTTTGGAATGCGGTAGCTAACGCGACGGATAAACAAAAAGTAGATTTCTACCAAAACAATCTCCTAATGAACAAAAGATTCCTGAAAAGCTTTGGCAATTGTGCAAATAATTACGCTCTACCAAGTGTCATAAGTCAAACTCTTCCATCATACTTGAAATTGATGGTCTTGTTTCTTTTAACTTATAACAGTGGTTACAAAATTTTATACTTTTAATTAATTAATTAATTTTTTTAACAACAATGCCGACTGTCAGTGTCAATGAAGTACTGAAAATGCTTAGAACACTGGATAGGTCGAAGGCCTCAGGTCTGGATTATATTCTTGCTTGATTTGTGGTTGATGCTGTGGAGTTTATTGCTCCATGTATCACTGACCTCATTAATATTTCCATTCACACAGACAAGTTTCTGAATAACTGCAAAATGGGAAAAGTTATCGCTTTATACAAAAAAGGTCCAGAAACAGAATGTGGCAACTATAGATCAGTCTCCATTCTCTGCAGTCTAAGGTATTGGAAAGAGTTGTTTATAACCATACATATATTCAGGATTCATATCGTGGGGCTGGTGGCGTAGTGGTTAGGGGGAGTTGTGTGTTTGAATCCCAGGCAGACCTTCTCTGTGCTAAGACCCCTGGGCCAGGTCTCAACCGCAAGTGTGCTTATGTTCACCCAACAGTATAAATGGGTACCAGTAAAAAGACTCAGTAAAAATTCTGAGAAGGTAACCTGTGATGGACTACCGTCCCATCCAGGAGGAGTTGTACTCCTAGTTGCTTCATGCTATGGGAACCAGGGTATAAGCACCAGCCTGATGAGCCACTGCATTTGGGTGTAAAAAGCCCAAAAGAATTTCAAGGCAGCATACTTGGACCATTCGTGTTTGTAATTTATGTGAATGACATGAAAGCACTCATCAACTGTGAGCTTTTGTTAAATGCAGATGATTCTGCTCTCTTAGTCACTGGTATAGACGTTCGTGTTAAGGAACAGTCATTTAGTACTGAGCTAACAAAGGTATACAACTGGCTGGCTGATAAAAAAATTATCTTTAGAGTTAAATTTCTGTCCCACAAATCAGAATTCATGAAAGGAAAGACAATGAAGTTATTAGCTAATGCTTTAAATCAGTGTCACTTTGACTACACTTGTTCATCTTGGTGCTGGGGTCTTACACAAAAAACAAAAAGTAAACTACAAACTTGTCAAAACAAACTTACCTGAGTTGTTTTAAAACTTCTCCCCTGTAGCCATATTAATTGTAACCACTTCAACCAGTTGAACTGGTTGCTTATTGAAAAACAGGTTGTACATCTAAAACTAAACCATGTATATCACGCTGTAAAGACTACATCTCCATCATATCTTCCATCTTTAATTAGCCACGGTTATCCAAAGCCATAACACTCGAACAAAATGGATGACCAGGGTTCACTTGTCTTAAAAAAGTAAAATCCATTGGGCTTTTTACACCCGAGCCATAGTAGCTCATTGGACCAGTGCTTATCCCTGGTTCCCATAGCATGAACTTACTAGGAGTTCAACTCCTTCTGGAGTGGACACTAGTCCATTGCAGATTATATTCCCGGTATATTTTTTTTACTGGTACCCATTTATACTGCTGGGTGAACAGAGGCACATTTGTTGTTAAGACCTTGACCTGGGGTCTTAGCACAGTGGGGGTCTAACTGGGATTTGAACACACAACCTCCCAAGCATGAGCGCAGCACCCTAACCACTACGCCACCGGTCCCACTGGTCACGTGTCTTGCTAAGGTTTAAATCTATGGTGGGGGAGAGTACATTTAAGTCCACTGGTGCAATACAATGAAACAGGTCACCTGTTTGGTGTGGGCCTATCTCTGCCAGGGGCATCAGACGGTTCCAACTTCCTGGCATAAAGGCCATCCAATTACAGGGATCCCTCGCTACTTCGCGCTTCAATTAATGCGGTTTCAGTGCATCGCGTTAAAAAAAAAAAAAATCATCAAATTAAAAAATAAGGAAATTAAGGAAGAATAGGGGAAAAGGTTAAGGAAAATGCCACAAAAACAAGGCCAATTATGCAAAAAAAAAAACAAACCCCTAAACAAACACAAAACAAAAAACAACCCAAAATCTCCCATCAAAACCATCCCGAGATATGAACAGGGCGAGGTTGAAAATGAAAGTGAAATGAAATTGAAGAACAAATATTGTAGAAATAGAAATGGAATAAAATCTATAGAAAGACATATGATAAATATAAGTATTAAATATGATTAAACATTATCCTGAGGTACACTTACTACTAGGCTCCGACAGAGCGGGGCGTGGCTGACACGGTCCGGGAAGAGAAGTCCCTCGGCTGATGCGGCGGCCGCGTGTGAGCGTCTCCACAGCGCCATTAATCAGACACAGACTCGTCACCCCCGCGCCATGATTCTGATCAGCGGGGACTTTAACCACGCCCCTCTCTCCGCCTCTCTCCCGACGTTCACGCAATACGTGAAGTGCTCCACAAGAGAAAATAAAACACTGGACTTGCTGTATGCAAATGTGAAGGACGCTTACAGCTCCTCCCCCCTCCCCCCACTGGGACGATCAGACCACAACCTGGTCTACCTGCTCCCCCAATACACACCCAGGGTGCGAAAGGAACCTGCACAGAAGAGGTCTGTGAAAGTGTGGACCGAGGAGACCAATGAGAGGCTTAGGGACTGTTTCCAGACCACAGACTGGAGCATGCTCTGTGACTCCTTTGGTGATGACATCGACGGCCTCACACACTGTATCACTGATTACATGAACTTCTGCGTGGACAGCACTGTGCCAACACGGAGGGTACGGTGCTTCTCCAACAACCACCCATGGGTCACCCCTGAGCTTAAAGTCCTCCTGAACAAGAAAAAGAGGGCTTTCATCTCGGGGACAGAGAGGAGCAGAAGAAGGTCCAGCGTGAGCTCCAGTGGAGGATCAGGAGGGCAAAGAAGGACTATGGGAAGAAGATGGAGGAGAAGCTGGCTCAGAACAACGTGCGGGACGTCTGGAGAGGACTAAAGACCATGTCTGGAATTGGGCAGAGTGTCAGAGGGACAGCTGATGGTGACCAGCGCTGGGCGGATGAACTAAACTGTTACTTCAACAGGTTTGATTCTCCCCCCTCCCCTCTGCACCCCTCCCGTTCCCCTCCCCTCTTCACACGTCTCCAGACCAGCTGACACCTCCCTCCCCAGGCCAACTTCACTTGACTGCTACAGCCCGACAGACACATCCCCTCCCTCTGCAGCCCACACCAGCCCCCCCTCTCCCTCACATCAGACCAGGTGAGGAGACAGCTGAGGCGACTAAATCAGAGGAAATCTGAAGGACCTGATGGCATCAGTCCCAGGTTGCTGAGGACCTGCGCAGACCAGCTCTGTGTGGTACTATGCTACCTGTACAACCTGAGCCTCAGCGTGGAGAAGGTTCCGTCCTATGGAAGACCTCCTGTGTGGTACCGGTTCCCAAAACAGCACAAGCGAAGGAACCAGCCCACTACAGACCTGTCGCCCTGACCTCCCACCTCATTAAGACCATGGAAAGGCTCCTCCTTGAACACCTCCGCTCTATGCTGGGCCGCACCTAGACCCGCTGCAGTTTGCCTACAGGCCCAACATCGGAGTAGAAGATGCCGTCATCTACCTTCTGCAGCGGGCACTAACCCACCTGGAGATCGCCGGCAGCGCTGTGAGGGTCATGTTCTTTGACTTCTCCAGCGCCTTCAACACCATCAGGCCAGCGCGTCTGCGAGGGAAGCTGGAGGACGTGGGAGTGGACGGGCATCTTGCTGCCTGGATTATTGACTACCTTACCAACCGTCCACAGTACGTGCGGCTGCGCGGCTGTAAGTCAAAGGTGGTAGTTTGCAGCACGGGGGCACCGCAGGGCACCGTCCTCTCACCCTTCCTTTTTAATATCTATACCTCGGACTTCATATATAACACAAACAGCTGCCACCTCCAGGGGTTCTCGGACGACTCCGCCATCGTGGGCCGTGTGTCTGAGGGGAACGAGCTGGAGTACCGGTCGGTCATCATTGACTTCGTGGACTGGTGTGAGCGCAACCACCTGTGCTTGAACACCAGGAAGACGAAGGAGATGGTGATCGACTTCAGGAGAAACACTCAAACACACACACACACACACTTACTAGTGAACATCCAGGGACAGGACATTGAGACAGTGGACAGTTTCAAGTACCTGGGTGTTCACCTTAACAATAAACTGGACTGGTCCCACAACACCAACGCCCTGTACAAGAAGGGCCAGAGTCGCCTCCATCTTCTGAGGAGACTCAGGTCCTTCGGCGTATGCAGAACCTCTGCTCAGGACTTTTATGACTCTGTGGTAGCCTCTGCAATCCTCTACGCTGCCATCTGCTGGGCCCCAGGCAGCACAGAGCGGGACAGAAAGAGACTGAACAAGCTGGTCAGGAGGGCCAGCTCTGTCCTCGGCTGCCCACTGGACTCTGTGGAGGAGGTGAGTGAGAGGAGGATAGTTGCAAAGCTCACATCCATCCTGTTCAACATCTATCACCCACTGCACCAGACTGTAGAGGAGCTGAGTAGCTCCTTCAGTGGACGACTGAGGCATCCTCAGTGCAGGAAGGAGCGCTACCGCAGGTCGTTCATTCCCACCGCTGTCAGACTGTACAACGCCACTTTGTAACTGTCTGTGAAAATACTGGTTATGTGCAATAAAAACCCCGTGCACTTTAATCAACCACATCTACCCCACTGACTGTGAACCATATCAACCCATCTCTGCCCTCAGATACATTACACTTTAATATAGGCCAGTCTATAAAGTTGCTCCATTCTTTTCTTTTATTGTTTATTAATTTATACTATTTATGTATCTACTTATTTATTTACTTATATAATATATATGTACGTGTGTATGCTTGTATTTGTATCTATTTTTGCACCCCCTACTGATGGTACCTCAAGAGCCTGTAACAGTGAATTTCTCCATTGTGAGATTAATAAAGCTGTATCTTATCTTATCTTATCTTAGATGAAGTGATGCAGAGTACCCCCCCCCAGAAGCAGAACGATGCATTTCTGAACTCCAAAACTTTCAAAGAAGAAACAAATTGATTCCAAGTCGCCGAAACCCATGCTCATAGAAGTAACCCGGCCTGGTCGGTGGCTGACGCGGACCAGAATCCCTATTAGTCCGTGTCTGCCTTTGAGGAGACTGGGCCACCATGGGAGCATTAGGCTGGCACAGGTAGGTTAGTTCAACTAACTTTATTATTCCTTGCATAGCTACACGCAGCAAATACAAGACAGCTCGGAAAGACCAGCACAACAGAGGTCTGTTGGCCTCAAATAAGGGACCAGGCAAATAAGCTAAGGAGGGTTAGCAACCCACCGTGGAACCTTGAATTTTTTTGCTACAACAACTGCGGGCTGCTTTAAGAGGATTCCAGACCCACAACGCAAATTGGATAAGTCGGCAGCAGCTGTCATCCAGGAGAAATACCACAGTTGATGACGGCAGCCAGGTGGATCTGGGAATTTTGTTACAGAAGGCAACCAATGAACAGTGTGTTGTATGCAAGAAGTTCTAAGAAAGGCAGAGGACTGAAAATCCATCAGAAGAAGAGGGATTATCTGGTCTGGTGGCAATAGCTGCTGGTGGCGCCAGGCCGGGGGGGGGGGGGGGGGTACCACCGGAAGTCACCAAAACCCATGCTCATAGAAGTAACCCGGCCTGGTCGGTGGCTGACGAGGACCAGAATCCCTATCAGTCCGTGTCTGCCTTTGACAAGACTGGGCCACCATGGGAGCATTAGGCTGGCCCAGGTAGGTTAGTTCAACTAACTTTATTATTCCCCCATGAACTGTATAAGAGTGAAACTCTCTGTAAATCTGATCAGATCCGCTGTGCTGTGCTTGAGAGGAACCAGGAGTTTAAACACGGGACATAATATACAGATGATTATGGAGAGAGAGAGAGAGAGAGAGAGAGAGAGAGAGAGAGAGAGAGTATACAGTACATACTCGTATAGGTTACTTATACAAAGTTTAAACATAAGTTCCCCTCTAAATCGTGCCCTGTAACGACTTACAAACAAAGTCATCTAACTGGCCGTTGGGAACCTAACTCGTTTGTAAGCTGGGGTGCATCTGTACTTACATTGTTGCATGTGTGTGCACGGACATCTGCGCACATGTGTGCATGTGTATGTATGCGTGTCCTCTTCTTCTCATGCAGTTCCATCTGTATGTCTTTGCATTTATATTTTATTTACATCTTATGTTATTTTTTGAATGTTTAGTTGTTATTATAAGCATTTATAGCATTGAATATGTATTTATTGATATTATATACACATATACATGTACGTATACATGTACGTATAGGGGGGGGGGTGATCCTACTTCGTGGATTTCGATGGTTGCGTGGGTATCTTGGTCCCAATTAACCGCGGAAAGTGAGGGATCCCCGTAACAAATTCAGTTGTAAAAAATAAATAAATCAGTCAACAGGTGTATTTAAGAATATCTTGAGTCTAATTAATTTACTTTATATGTCATTTTTGTACCTTTTATTTTTGTTGAACACTTTAATATCTTGAATTTATTTAATATATAACTTATTTTTTTCTCTACGCAAATTATGTGTACCATACGTCGACTTCTGGCTCAAAAACTGAGTCATCTGCTTCAGATTTCATCCCAGAAGTTTGTTCCAGCAGTGGTTTAGCACATGATCCCCTCGAAATAAACAATGCCTTTTAAAATTTTTATGTATCATTATATACCTCAGAACAAAATCCTCACCATGAAGTCCTACTTAAGTTTTTTTAAATCTTCCTTTACCAAAAGGGGCTACTGATACAACAGAAGCCCTTGACTCTCCAATTAGTTTAAATGAGGTTAAAGAAGCAATCACAAGCATGCAGAGTGGTAAAAGTTCTGGACCAGATGGCTTTTCTATTGAATTATTTAAAAAGTTCTCGACTAAGCTCTCACCCCTCCTACTGAATATGTATAATGAATCTCTTGTATCAGACATTCTACCCAGGAAACTTTAAATGTGAAGTGCAAATTTCACTTCTCTAAAAGAATAAAGACCGTCACTGCTGCAGATCTTACTGTCTAATTTCTCTGATGAACACAGATATAAATATTCTTGCAAAAATTCTCACCTGTTGTCCAGAGAGGGTTTTTCCCAAAATAATATCTCCTGACCAGACAGGCTTCATTAAGGACAGATTTTTTTCAACATGAGGCGGCTATACAATATTATCAACAACACCCCAGACCCCTCCATCCCTGAGCTGTTAGTCTCTCTTGACGTGGAAAAGGCTTTTAATAAGGAGAAATGGATATTCCTATTTTATACTCTTGATAGATTTGGATTCGGTGAGAAGTTTGTGTCCTGGGTCGGCCTTCTGTACATGTTCATATCTGTCCGATTGTTTATTGACAATATGAAGACCCTGGTGCTGATGCCTCATCTTGGTATATTCTTGAATTCTTGTTATGTCGACCCTCCTTCTTGCCAGCTTTAGTTTACTCCTGTGTCTCTACATCCCTAGTAGAACTTACGACAAATAAAATTGTTAAGTTAACCATGAGGATTTGGTCCAAGTTACATCATCATTTCGGATGGTTTATCCTGCCCTCTAAATGTTATCTATGCTCTTAAGCCTTTCTTACTTCCTAAAACTTTCATAAATTGGCAGTATTTGGGTTTCAAATCATTTTAGGATCTCTATTCAGATGTTTTCCTTATTTGAGCAAACCTGCATTAAAACCAATTTGTCAAGGAATTTCTTAAGCTATCTACAGGTCAAAAGGCTGCCTCAGTTTCCCGCTATGCTTCCAAGCAACCCTTGTGATGCCCTCTTAGAAAAACCCACTAAATTTAAAAATTATAATTTCTATATTGTAAAATTAAATTTCTCATATGCAACAGGTCTCTCTCTCTCTCTCTCTCTCTCTTAGGACAGCCTGGGAATTCGAATTGGGTGACACATATTTCTGATGACCTCTGGCAGTCCATCTTGGATAGCATTCACACTTTAACCATTTGTGCTAGGCATGGTCTAATGCAGTGCAAAAATCGCACCCATTGGACAAAACAAAAGATGTTGAAGTTCTTCCCAGATGCAAGTCCCGCTTGTAATCGCTGCAACATGCTCACATGTTTTAGTCATGCGCAGAACTCACAGACTGTTGGATTCTTATCTTTAATACTTTTTCCGAGTGTCCCTTGTCCATTCATGGTTATTTTTGATGCTCATCCAGGCTCAGTTGTCAGATCAAAAGCAGAGGCCGCTTGCCAGGTGCTAAATACTGCTCAGATGGAAGGATGTGCACCCATCCACCTGTAAATACTGGGTACAAGACATACTTTATTTTCTGAAATTAAAGAAAATAATAAACTGATTGTTGACAATCATGTGTACTTTTACCACATTCCCAGAGGCTATACTTCTACGTAATATCAAGGGCAGTGGTCAAACATGTGATGATTCACTTTGGCAACCCCTGAAAAAAGGGAACAGCCGAAAGGAAAAGAAGAAGAGAAAAGAAAATAATACACTCCTTGAGAAGCTCTATAAAGACCCATCATAAAATAAGGACTCCTTTCCTGGATGACATTAAAGAAAAGATTCAATTACCTGCGGCCCCTTGACCATTAAGCTGAAGCTTAGTCCACCCAATTTTAATGCCACCTTTTTTTTTTTTTTTTTTATTTCATCTGGCCTCCTGCATCTCTTATTGCCTACTTGCTCTGTATATGTATTAATGTTTTGTTTCAGTTTATTTATTTTTATATATTTATTTTTAGTTCTTATTTATGCTCATCATCATCATCATCATCATCATTTTCTGTAACCGCTTGATCCTAATTAGGGTCACGGGGAGGCTGGCGTCCATCCCAGCCAACTTCGGGCGAGGGCCGAGTACACCCTGGACGGCTTGCCAGGCCATCGCAGGGTGGAAAAACGCCAACGACTTTGCAGCCTACTCTTGTCGAAAGTCAGCAATGGTTCTTTTACATGCCTCTCACCATAGACAGTGAGAGACATGACCGGCCTTTGATAACCCAGTTAGCTGCACTGGGGAGGACAGTGACAACCTTGTGGAGAGTTTGACTCAAACCCCCAACCTTTGGATCAGCGATCCAGCGCCCTATACCACTAGACCACCACTGCCCCTTTTATTTATGCTTTGGTTTTCAATTTTACATTTCACTGGGGGGGCAGTGGTGGTGTAGTGGTATAAGGTGCTGGATCGCTGATCCAAAGGTTGGAGGTTCGAGTCCCACTCTCCACAAGGTTGTCACGGTCCCCCCTAGTGTAGCTAACTGGGTTATCAAAGGCCGGCCATGTCTCTCACTGTCTATGATGTGAGGCATGTAAAAGAACCATTGCTGACTTTCGACAAGAGTAGGCTGCAAAGCCGTCTGCGTGTTTCCGCCCTGCGATGGCCTGGCGAGCTGTCCAGGGTGTACTCTGCCCTCGCCCTGAGTTGGCTGGGATGGGCACCAGCCTCCTCGTGACCCTAATTAGGATGAAGCGGTTACAGAAAATGAACTGAACTGAACATTTCACTGGGGTCCTTTTAACATTGTATATATTTTGTCATCTTTATAGCTTGTACAGGCTCTGCCTCTATCAGGACGATGTCTCTGTATTTATGGGTTCTTACTTCTAAGGTCTGTACTTGTTATGCTCAAACTCAATAAACCGAATTTTTAAAAATCTATCATCATTTTACCAAGTAATACATACGGTTCACACCACTTATGATATCATCGCGATGGCTCTTATTTAATCCCCTAAAATATCACTCCATGAATAAGTGTTCAAGAAGCAACTATGGCTAAAAATTTCGAGAAAACTGGTGTAAATGGTGTAAAAGCTATTTGAACCATAGAGAGAGACAGTGAAACTTACATTTGTCAGTTTGAGGATGAAATTACTGCCAAGATGGGTGGTGATGCTAAATCCAAAATGGCTTATGAAGCTAACAATTGGAAACGTAGCTTTTCTGTCGTCAGTTGGTTTAGGAAGGAGAAAAAAAGTTTTCTGCGATTTCTGCAATTGTTAATTGTGCAGCTCAGCACTGGCCAATATGTACTGATGCACAGTTGTCGGAGGCGTTGACCATCCAATCAAACGAGTCCACATCACTAGAAAGCTGGAACAGCCAATGAGGACGGACACATGTCTCTGAGCATGCTTTGTGGTCGTGGCACCTGCGCTCCATATAAATCCGGGCAACCCTTCAAGATCCATAAACCAAGCTGACTAAAAATACCTCCTGAATTTGCCCAACACATGCACATGCTGATGAAAGTTAATTCATTTATGTGTGAAAACATCACAGATAATTTGAAAGTGAAAACAACGTGCAAAATGGTCACACCGACAAAACGCCATTGAACTTACAGAGCTGAAATGAGAAGAAAGTAGCAGGAATAAACTTTCTGAGCAGTAGAGATAAAAGTTATTCATATCCGCTAATTTAAAAGCATAAATGTAAATAACATTTGGCCCCAGCACTCAAGACTAGCTATATAATGTACACTGTAGGATCCTGAGGGGACATAGGAGTTTGCCCAATCTGTCCACATGTACATTGTGGATTTAGAGAAGGCTTTCAACACTGTCCCTCAGGCTACATTGTGAGGCATGCTCCAGGAGTACGGAGTACCGGACCAGTTGCTATGGTCCATAGGGTCTAGCTGCAGCTAGAGGGGTTCTTGTTTGGGGGCCATAGGATCTCATCTCTGCTTTTTGCGGATGATGTTGTCCATATGACTTCAAGCTTGTACCTCCAGTTCTCATTGGAGCGATTCGCAGCCGAGTGCGAAACAGCTGGGACGAGAATTAACACCTCCAAATCCGAGGCCATGTTTCTCAGCTGGAAAAGGGTGGAATACACCCTCCGAGTCTGGAATGAGGTTCTGCCCCAAGTGCAGGAGTTTAAGTATCTCAAGGGCTTGTTCAGTAGAGAGAGAAGGCTAGAACAGGAGATCGACAGGCAGATCGCCGCAGCCTCTGCTGCGAAGTGGAGCTCATTCAAGATTCATTCTAGCATCTCTGTCCAGTTTGTTTACAGAGCGACCCTGTGAGCTTGTGCATAATTGTATATTCTTGTCTTGGGCGATCTTGTGTTATTGTAATCTTTTTAAAAAGTGATTATTCAGTCAGTCCAAACTTGTCTCTTCAACAGATTATGTACTCAACTTTAGTGTTTGGGAACATGAATGGAGTCTTTTTTGCCACTGATGTGTAGTGGTTATCATATCCACCTCAGAGCAAGAATGTCTTGGATTAGAGTTCTGGATGTGTTGAGGATGTTCCTCCAGTGCTTGCGTGGGTTTTCTTCAGTTAATACAGTTTCCTCCCATTGTTATAATTGATGTTAGTGTGTAGGTGTGTGTGTGTGTGTGTGTGTGTGTGTGTGTGTGTGTGTGTGTGTGTGTTTTGGCCCTGAGATGGATTTTCACCCACCCAGTTCTATCTGTTCAGAGTGCACCCTGGCAAAGGTAGGGAACACCTTGAACAGTTTACCCTAGTTATGAGAGTCTCCTTGCAACCCTAATGTGGATTAAACAACTTAGACAAGGAATTAATGATGAATGAGTTTGACTTGTAAAGTAAGTACTGAAGTAAAAATGGACACCCCTACTTCCAAAAACAACTCTCATAACAACAACAACAACAACAAAAAAAAAGTTTAGAGGCAAAACCTACTTGTATTATATATTTCACAATAACTATACACTATATAATTTATAAAATCTGAGACTTCCACATTTACAGTTTAATTGGCATTCATTCATTTTCTAAGCCGCTTAATCATAATTAGGGCCGTGGGGAGGCTGGCACCCCTCTCAGCCAACTCTGGGTGAGGGCGGGGTACATTCTGACAGCTCGCCAGGCCATTGCACCACAGTTTAATAATTATGTACAATCCATGACCATAAGTATGTCAAGTCAGGTTTTGCCCTGCTATGGGTAACATGTAAACCAGTACAACCTGTTACATGGTCGAGTGGTCAGCGACTAAACCGGCTCCCCCATCAGTTTCCAAATTTGGTGAGGAGGGTGGCTATCAACCCAGTTGGAATAAAAACAAGACCTATCAAAAGGCGAATGAACTCTTTAGAGTCAATGGCCAGCTATCTAGAGATGGTGTCTCAATAAAAACACCCTGCAGAAAGAACTTTGGTCCTCTACTGTGGATTCTTTTGCAATGCAGCCATGAGGTGGGGGGGCACTAACCAGTGTCTCTCCTTCTCATGCCGGTCCCAAGCCCGGAGAAATGCAAAGGGTTGTGTCAGGAAGGGCATCCGACATAAAACCTATGCCAAACTTTTATGATGCAAATCAGAAGTATTACCCGAATACTGGATCGGTCGAGGCTCGGGTTAACAACGACCGCCATCAGTGCTGTCAATCAACAGGGTGCTGATGGAAATTGGACTACTGTTGGTCGAAGACGTCGAAGAAGGAGAGGTGGGAGGCGTGTCCATAGGCAGAGAGAGAAGAGGAAAGGCATGAGTCTAGGACTGAGAGTGGGGACTTTGAATGTTGGAACTATGCAAAGAAAAGGTAGAGAGCTGGCTGACATGATGCAGGGGAGGAAGGTGGACATACTGTGTGTTCGGGAGACCAGGTGGAAAGGTAGCAAAGCTAAAAGTTTAGGAGCAGGGTTTAAGCTATTTTATCATGGTGTGGATGGGAAGAGAAATGGAGTCGGAGTCATCTTGAAGGAGGGGTTTGTCAGGAATGTTCTAAAAGTGAAAAGAGTGTCAGACAGAGTGATGAGTCTCAAGTTAGAAATTGAAGGTGTGATGTTCAATGTTGTTAGTGCTTATGCCCCACAGGCAGGATGTGAGCTAGAAGAGAAGGACAGATTCTGGAGTGACTTAGATGAAGTGATGCAGAGTACCCCCAGAGGTGAAAGAGTGGTCATTGGTGCAGACTTCAATGGACATGTTGGTACAGGCAACAGAGGGGACGAGGAAGTGATGGGCAGGTTTGGTATCCGGGACAGGAACGCAGAAGGACAGATGTTGATAGATTTTGCAAAAAGGATGGAAATGACTGTGGTGAATACTTTCTTCCAGAAGAAACAGGAGCATAGGGTGACTTATAAAAGCGGAGGTAAGAGCACACAGGTAGACTACATCTTGTGTAGGCGATGTAATTTTAAGGAAGTCAGTGACTGCAAAGTAGTAGTGGGTGAGAGTGTTGCCAAACAGCATAGGATGGTGGCGTGCAGGATGATGCTGATGGTGAGGAAGGTGAAGAAGGCAGCGCAGAAGACAAAGTGGTGGAAGTTGAAAAAGGAAGAGTGTCGTGTTGTCTTCAAAGAGGAGTTGAAACAGGCTTTGGGTGGCCAGGAAGTGCTTCCAAATGACTGGACAACCACAGCAAATGTGATCAAGGACATAGGTAGGAGAGTACTTGGTGTGTCCTCTGGAAGGAAAGTAGATAAGGAGACTTGGTGGTGGAATGAGGAAGTGCAGAAGTGTGTACAAAGGAAGAGGTTAGCTCAGAAAAAGTGGGACATAGAGAGGACCGAAGAGAGTAAACAGGAGTACAGGGAGACACAGCGTAAGGCGAAAGTAGCAGTGGCTAAGGCCAAACAGAGGGCGTATGATGACTTGTATGATAGGTTGGACAGTAAAGAGGGAGAAAATGATCTATACAGGTTGGCACAGCAGAGAAATAGAGATGGGAAGGATGTGCAGCAAGTTAGAGTGATAAAGGACAGAGAGGGAAATGTATTGACTGATGACAGAAGTGTGCTGGGAAGATGGAAAGAGTACTTTGAAGAGCTGATGAATGAGGAAAATGAGAGAGAAAAAAGAGTAGAAGAGGTGACCATTGAGGAGCAGGATGTAGCAAAGATCAGTAAGGGTGAAGTGAGAAGGGCATTGAAGAGGATGAAGAATGGAAAGGCAGTTGGTCCTGATGACATACCTGTGGAGGTATGGAAGTGTCTAGGAGAGGTAGCAGTAGATTTTCTGACAAGAACATTCAACAAGGTACTAGAGAGTGAGCAGATGCCAGAGGACTGGAGGATAAGTGTGCTGGTGCCCATTTTTAAGAACAAGGGAGACGTGCAGAGTTGCGGCAACTACAGAGGGATAAAGTTGATGAGCCATACGATGAAGTTATGGGAAAGAATAGTGGAAGCTCGACTAAGGGTAGAGGTCAGCATTTGTGAACAACAGTTTGGTTTCATGCCAAGAAAGAGCACCACAGATGCAATGTTTGCTATGAGGATGTTAACAGAGAAGTACAGAGAAGGTCAGAGGGAGCTACATTGTGCCTTTGTTGATCTGGAAAAAGCATATGACAGGGTGCCAAGAGAAGAACTGTGGTATTGCATGAGGAAGTCTGGAGTGGCAGAGAAGTATGTTAGAGTGGTGCAGGACATGTATGAGAGATGTAAGACAGTGGTGAGGTGTGCTGTCGGTGTGACAGAAGAGTTCAGGGTGGAGGTGGGACTGCATCAAGGGTCAGCTCTGAGCCCCTTCTTGTTTGCTATGGTGATGGACAGGCTGACAGACGAGGTGAGACAAGAATCTCCATGGACTATGATGTTTGCAGATGACATTGTGATCTGTAGTGAGAGCAGAGAACAAGTGCAGGAAAATCTAGAGAGGTGGAGGTATGCCCTGGAAAGGAGAGGAATGAAGGTTAGCCTCAGAAAATCAGAATACATGTGTGTGAATGAGAAGGACCCAGGAGGAACGGTGATGTTACAGGGAGCAGAGATAACGAAGGTGGAGGATTTTAAGTACTTAGGCTCAACAATCCAGAGCAATGGAGAGTGTGGAAAAGAGGTCAAGAAGCGTGTGCAGGCAGGCTGGAATGGTTGGAGAAAAGTGTCCGGTGTGAGGTGCGATAGGAGAGTGTCAGCAAGAATGAAGGGAAAAGTGTACAAGACGGTGGTGAGGCCAGCGATGTTGTATGGCTTAGAAACAGTGGCGCTGAGGAAAAGGCAGGAGGCAGAGCTGGAGGTCGCGGAGATGAAAATGTTGAGATTCTCTCTGGGAGTAACGAGGATGGATAGGATCAGAAATGAGTACATCAGACGGACAGCCCATGTAAGATGTTTTGGAGACAAAGTCAGAGAGGCTAGATTGAGATGGTTTGGACATGTACAGAGGAGGGATAGTGAGTATATTGGCAGTAGGATGCTGAGGTTTGAACTACCAGGCAGAAGGCCTCGAGGAAGACCAAAGAAGAGATTTATGGATGTGGTGAAGGAAGACATGAAGGTCGTTGGAGTCAGAAAAGAAGATGCAGAGGACAGGGTGAGATGGAGGTGGATGATTTGCTGTGGCGACCCCTGAAGGGAGCAGCCGGAAGTAAAAGAAGAAGAAGAAGAAGACTGTGGATTTTTTTGCCCTTCGTATACAGCCATGACAAGCTGTTATGGCTGCCGCCTATGCCAGAATTCTGGCACGGCACCCAGATCGATTGAATCCATGACCAGGTAGTTCTGTAAAAGGCTTATTTTACATTCAGCGGAACATTCAGCATGGACAAGTTTAGTGATGTTGTAGGATGCAGGACATTCACAAAACTTTCCAAGCTTACAATGAAAAGTTTTGTTTTTAATTTAATGACCTGTAGTAGGATACACGATATAATAACGGTTGTTTATTTTACTATATTATTCATTGCTTCATCTTCTGAACCACTTAATCCTAATTTATGGTTTATGGGGAGGCTGGTGCCCATCTGAGCCGACTCTGGGCGACGGCGGGGTGCACCCTGTACAGCTCACCAGGCCATCGCAGGGCCAACACTCACACAACCGTTCATACTCACACTCACAGTGGAAGGAAACCGGAGTACCCGGAGGAAATCTACGCAAACATGGGGAAACCATGTAAACTGAAACACAGGACCTTCTTGCTGTGAGGTGGATGTGCTCACCACTACACCACCATGCCGCCTACTTTACTATATTTGGCTGAAGATTCTGCTGTGTAATTGTTTATCCATACTAAAATAATTTTAAATGCTCACATATCTGCTGTCCTATCTATTTTTAATTTTTTTAAAAAAAAATCTTTTTTTAGTTGTTTATCTGTACTAATGATGATTTCCTTTCGGCTTTTCCCCTTTATCAGGGGTTGCCACATCATCTGTACTAAATAGTTCTACATACTAAAATGTGCGCTCTCTCATGTCAGATCACAGTAAACTGTATGATACAGGATCACTATTTTTAGGTAGAAATCAGGGAAGTGCTTTTATGAGTTCTGCAATTCGACGTCACAATGCTTCACTTCTTTCTTTTGTTTTATACTTTTCCATGTATAAATGTATTATTTTCCATTCTGAATGATCAATTTTTTATTTTATGTTTTTGTTGCTTTTATGATCATAACATAATATTCTACAAAAAATTTAAATAATCCTCAGATATATACAACTGCTTTATTTTTAGACATTTTAAAGCATTTGTGGTGGTCTAGTGGTATAGGGCGCTGGATCGCTGATCCAAAGGTTGGGGGTTCGAGTCCCACTCTCCACATGGTTGTCACTGTCCCCCCCAGTGCAGCTAACTGGGTTATCAAAGGCGGGCCATGTCTCTCACTGTCTATGGTGTGAGGCATGTAAAAGAACCATTGCTGACTTTCGTAAAGAATATCTGCAAAGTCGTCAGCGTATTTCTGTCCCTTGCTAAAGGGTTGTGTCAGGAAGGGCAGCCGATGTAAAAACCTATGCCAACTCATTCGCTGTGGGGACCCCTGATAAAGGGGAAAAGCTGAAAGGAAATCTCATATACAGTGCTGTGCAAAAGTTTAGATTTTTTTTTACTTTTTTGCACCGGTCACAATTTTTTCAGATCATCAAACAAATTTGAACATGACACAAAGATAATCCCAAGTATTCAAAAAATGCACTTTTCCTGTTGTGATTTTATTGGTTAGGGGAAAAATCCTATACAAACCTACATGAACCTCTGTGAAAAAGGAACTGCCTCCTTGTTAAAAGGTGAGGTAATTGTGATTAATCCTATTATTGCGGAAAACTAAGTTCAATTTCATGGGCACATCCAGACCTGACTGTTGCCAGACATTTCCAATCAAGAGATCACTAACATAAAACCTGTCTAACAAGTTGAGGTAGGTCATATTGAACACACAGCATCATGCCGTGATCCAGCGAGTCTTAAGAGCTAACAAGAAAGAAGATTTTAGAGATGTCTCAGTCTGGGGAACAATCTAAAGTCATTGGTAAATCTTTGGGACTCCATCGGACCACTGTCAGAGCCATTATTCATAAATTTAGAAGGCATGGCACTGTGGTGACTCTTCCCAAGAGTGGTGGACCTCCCACAATTACTCCAAGAGCATGGTGCAGACTAATCGGTGAAGCCACAAAGGATCCAACAACCACTTCTAAACAACTACTGCCTCACTTGTTTCACTTAATGTCGATGTTCATGACTCCACCATCAGAAAGACATTAGGCAAAAATGGCATCCGTGGAAGAATTCCAAGGCGAAAACCACTGTTGACAAAAAACAATATCAAGGCACGACTTACTTTTGCAAAGAATCATCTTGATCATCCCCAAAGTTTTTGGGAAAATGCCCTCTGGCCTGATGAAACTAAAGTTGAACTTTTTGGGAGAAAAGCATCACGCTATGTTACGTCTGGCGCAAAAACAGCATTGCATTTGATAAAAAGAACATTGTGCCAACAGTACAACATGGTGGTGAAAGTGTGATGATCTGGGCCTGCTTTGCTGCTTCAGGACCTGGGCGATTTGTCATGATGGATGGAACCATGAATTCTTCTTGCTACCAAGAAATCCTGGCAAAGAATGTTCGTACATCAGTTCGAGACCTCAAGCTAAAGCACACCTGGGTTCTGTAGCAAGACAATGATTCGTGACACACCAGCAAGTCCACTTCTGAATGACTAAAGGAAAACAAAATGAGGGTTTTGGAGTGGCCTACTCGAAGTCCCGACCTGAACCTTATTGAGATGCTGTGGCATGACCTTAAAAAGGCTGTTCATGCCCAAAAATAATCCAATGTGGTTGAGCTTAAACAATTCTGCAGAGAGGAGTGGGACAAAATCCCATCACAGCGAAGTGAAAGACTCATTGCCTTTTATAGCAAACACTTGACTATAGCTATTGCTGCAAAAAGTGGTTCAAACAGCTACTAGGTTTAAAGGGGGAATTACGTATTCACACGGGCCCTTGTAGGTTCATATGCTTTTTCCACCTTAATACATGCAATTGGTACAGAAAAATGCATTTTGTGTTTACTTGTGTTTTATCTTTGTATGATAGTGGTTAGGGTGCTGGGCTCATGATCGGGAGATTGTGTGTGCAAATCCCAGTTAGACCCCCCACTGTGCTAAGACCCCTGGGCAAGGTATCAACCACAAGTGTGCTTCTGTTCACCCAGCAGTATAAATGGATTAAAAATATACTGGGAAGGTAACCTATGATGGACTAATGTCCCATCCAGGAGGAGTTGTACTCCTAGTTGCTTCATGCTATGGAAACTGGGGATAAGCACCGGCCTGATGAGCCACTATGGCTCGGGTGTAAAAAGCCGAAAGGACTTTACTTTGTTTTTTATCTTTGTATAATATTTAGGTCTGCTTGATCTGAAATGAGTGACAGTGACAAACGTGCAAAAAATGTCAGAAATTGGTCGGTGCAAAAACCTTTGCACAGCACTGTATTTTCCCTGCTAAAAGTATTATACTGTACTGAATCAGGAATTATACACATACAAACTGTACTGTAATGTACAAAAAATCGTAGTTAAAAAGCATCAATAGATATGATACATAGTAGAACAATGAGGTGCACATACACTCACACACACACACACACACACACACACACACACACACACACACACACACACATATATATATATATATATAAATTATTATTATTATTTTTTTTAAATGCTGAAATGCTGTCAGGTTTAGCAAAGATACATTCTTAATTAGTACGAGTTTACTGCTTAACTGGTAGAGGAGAAAAATTATGTTTGGACATTCTGTATCTTTTCTGTAAATGCACTTCATATAAAATTTTGCTCTGAGCTCTATGGTCAAACCCTGTGATAGGAACAGTCGATTTGAATACCTGGAGAGTTATGCAGCGCCAAATCACAAAGAGTTTTGAATTCAGATTTAGTGTCTAGATTTTGTTTTTCCACTGAATTTTGGAGTAAGTCTTGAAAATCTTTATATTCGTTCTCCACTGGGATGATGGCAGTTTCACAGGAGAAGTTTTGTGGGGTCTTGTTGCTGATGAGTTTCTCCATGAGCAGATTGACATCTTTATGTGAGGTGATAAATGTTTGGTCTGTGGATCCACAGTCTCTAGCCTCATTCACACTCTGATATCCAGGAACCACAATAATCTCGTCGTTGGACGGTGTGAACTTAGTCGGGCTGGTGGTTTCAGATCCTAAGCAATTAGGACATGGGCTGTACTCAAAGTCTGTCAGGATCACTGGGTCCCGGGTTTTAGACAGAGAAGAGAACACATTCTCACTCTCATTCAAGCCAGTGATAGAATGTGTGATAGCTGTGTTAGGAAACTTGTCAGTGTCTGAAATCATGTAGAATTTGTTACTGAAGCCAGAGCTATTCTCACACACCCTTTGGTCATTACCATCATTGATGTTTGATTGCAGATTTTTATAATTGTTTGAAATTGGCATTTGTAAATGGTTTCCTGACTGCGAGTCTTTCGGAAGTTCCCACTGAGTGCCATTTTCAGTGGTGTTTTCATTCAAGCTTTCATTGCCTGTTTGGCCATAAATCACTTCAGCTGAACTGGCATCTTTAGCAAAACTGTTGTGGCCATTTTCACCTCTGATGTCCACTGGAGAAGATGCTGGCCTGTATTAAGGAAACAGAGGCATTTTAGATAGTAATACACTTTTGCTTTTATATATTGTATTCAACGTAATAAGTGCCCTGCTCCAATAAGCCCCCCACCCCCCAGTGTTTTGCTATTACGTCTAATAAACGCCCATGTATACTAGGAGCAAAATGGTACATCAAACTTACCAATTTTATTTGATCAGTCTCTGTAACCGTAAAATGAGGCGTTCACTGCCTGTAAAAGTGAGTTTACATTGTATTTCAAGACCCCCTGCCACTGGGGAATGTCTATTATGTTCATCAGTAAAAATACATTTGATCGTTCTGCCGTGCTTTAAAAAAACAGGAAAATACTTTGCTGTGTTCTCTTGGTAAATGTCCAACAAGATGAACCATTAGAAACTGCTACAGCAAAACGATGGGATGCTCTGAATGAATGGAGCAATGAGCCAGATATGGACTTATCAGAAAATGATGACCAGTATTTTTCACCGGATTCTCCTGCTCACGAACTTCATACATTTAAAGAAGTTCCTGGCCATGTGCTTTTCGTGCCATGTGCTAAAGTTGACCTTTGTGTTGATTGGTACAATGTGCCATGTGCTAAAGTTGACATTCATGTTGATTGGCTCAATTTTACATGGGGAGAGGGGGGTATTTAAAGGAACAGCACTGGGAGGGAAAATTAAAGGGCCTTTTTTTTTAAATTATGCTGTTTTCTGTTTATTTTAGAACATGTTTAGAGAAAGAGAGAGAGAGAGAGAGAGAGAGAGAGAGAGACACACACACACACACACACACACACACACACACACACACACACACACACACACACACACACACCGTATGCAATGTGATAAGTGCCCAGGGTGCTTCAAAAAATTGGAGTGGGTGGGCGCTTATTACAATGTTTACTAGCGGAGCAGAACTGTAAGTGCTTATTGAGGTGGAAAACATGAATAAAAGAGTTTTACTGGTATTTATGTTATTCATTTTGTGATATCAACCAAACTACTTACATGAAAGCTGAAAATAAACAGAAAACAGCATAAATAAAAAAAAAGACTTTTCCTTCCCTTACTTTTCCCTCCCAGTGCTTTTCCTTTAATCATTTCTTTTAAACATTTTCCCAAGTAAAATGAGCCAATGTCAACTTTAGCACATGGCACAATGAAAAGCACATGGCTAGGAACGTCTTTAAATGTATGAAGTTAGTGAGTAGGAGAATCGGGTGAAAAATACTGGTCATCACTTTCTGATAAGTCCATATCTGGCTCTTTGCTCATATCATATCTGATAGTTCTGCTGTAACAATTTCTAATGGTTCATGGGTTGTTGGACATTTACCAAGAGAACACAGCAAAATATTTTCCTGTTTTTTAAAGCACGACAGAACGATCAAATGTGTTACTGATGAACATTATAGACATTCCCCAGTGGCAGGGGGTGTTGAAATACCATGGAAACTCATTTTTACAGGCAGTGAACGCTTCATTTTACGGTTACAGAAACTGATGAAATAAAATTGGTAAGTGTGTGTGTGTGTGCGTGTGTGTGTTTTATATATATATATATATATATATATATATTTTTTTTTTTTTTTAATGTGTAACAAAAGACTTACCAGGTGTTCACTCTTGGATGAACCAGTTTTGAAGAGTCAATATAGACAGGTGAGAAGTCAGTCTGAACAGACAGCAAGTTTGGGACCTGACATCAAAAATATACAGGGAAGAAGGAAAGTTTTTTTTTTTTTTTCACCAATACATTAATGTAGCTCTAATAAGCAACCAATAAGTTTTATACAGCTTGATACAGATTTGATCCTCAGGAGAAAATGAGGAGTTCACTTGAAACATTTGCTAAGTCAAGCTTTGTTAAAAAAGTTCTTTTCCACTTTTTCAGGCACCCAAACATGTCCCAACGGTAGCTCCACTCGCTAACCCTTGTGGTAAATTGGGGCAGAAGACTCAAAATCCTGTTAGATAATTTCTATGTCTCTAAAAAAATCTGATTTTTCTTAAAAACTGACCAGCTTTGACCAACAGGTTTTGCAAGTGGACTTCTCAGATATGGGGAGAATGATAAAGTGTAAACTAATAAAAATTACAGCATTTGTGCAATCATTATTTCTACTTACACTTCCTAAGACCCATTTGCTATTATCGGCATAACTTTAATAAATTTCAGGAAAAAATTATCTTTCCTTTTTCACATTTCATGTCACAGTAAAAAAATAATCATGAACTCAAAACTCAACTGATAGTAAAATGTGTTTGATTTCAGATGAATGCTCTACATTATTCAGTCCTTAAATTCAAGTTCACACATTAAAATATAGCAACAACTGATTGAAACAGAAACTCTGTACCTGTTTGGCAAAATTAGTATCGATACTTGGAGTAGGCATCTTGTCCCACCACACTGTTATGACTCTGCAATTAAGAAGTTTAAATTTGCTGTTAAAATGTACTTATAACACATTCCATGTTTTATGTCTTAGAAATAAAACTGAATGTCTAAACATCTGCAGCAAATGCATATATACTGAGAATGCATACATACGTACATACACACTCACATGCATAGCTAACCAGCAGATATAATGTGATGCAGGTGTTAGTTTTGGGAATAGAGATTTACAGGGTGATTCCATAATTTTTCCTCAAAATTGAGTGATTCCTTAATTTATTCCCCTGTCTGGTCTAAAAATGTAACTGCTCCTGACCACCACATTTTTAAATTTATTTCTTTTAGTGTTTCTTAAAGCCAGAAAGTTGTCATTTGAAATGACTTTAGTTTTGTGTCATATCTGTAATCTGCATTTTTTTCTGCAAAATTAAACAACTGAATGAAAATCCTCCATGCCTGGTGATTCCACAACTTTTGCCAGGGGCTGTAGACCACAGAAGATCTTAACAACGTTTAAAAGAACATAACAGACCCAAGGGATCTTGAACATGGAAACACAATTCCTTTAAGTTCTTTTGAATGAACCCTGACTCATTTTCCTATCCCAATTATGCTCATAAATCATGAATCCCTTTTTTTCATTCTTTCGGCTTTTTCCCTTTCTCGGGAGTACCCACAGCGAATCATTTGATTTGGCAGAGGTTTTTACGTCAGATGCCTTTCCTGTCACAACCCTTTAGCAAGGGACAGAAACACGCTGATGGCTTTGCAGCTACTCTTTACGAAAGTCAGCAATGGTTCTTTTACATGCCTCTCACCATAGACAGTGAGAGACATGGCCCACCTTTGATAACCCAGTTAGCTGCACTGGGGGGACAGTGACAACCCTGTGGGGACTTGAACCCCCAACCTTAGGATCAGCGATCCTGCGCCCTATCCACTAGACCACCACGTTTTTTTAAAAAATTGTGTTGATTGTGGTCATTGTGGCCTCAGTGTAAAACCAAATTTAGGTTTACAGCTGTACTGCTGCATATTCTGCTTGAGGTTTAGATATTGGACTGATCACCAGATATACCAGGAGCCATATCTTCCAAAATTTACCACTTTTGACTCATCAGTCCATAGAATATTTCCCCAAAAGTTTTGAAAAGTAATAAAACATTTTTTGGCATATATTCAAAAAGAATTTATGGTAATTTTGCTTATTAGTTTTCACCTTGGATATGATTTTGCCCAGTTTCTTTCTCATGAACACTGTCTTTAACTGAAGTGAGACAGTCCTGCAACTCCAAGGTGTTCCCTATTGGGAGATGATGGCTCTTGTAGTAGTTCATTGGAGTCCCAGACTTTGAGAGACTGATTTGAAACCATTTCCTTTCTGGAACACTTCAATAACTTTCTTCTGGTTATTTTGATCTAGGCATATAATGCTGCATGTTGAGACTTATTGGGGAAATTTATATTGCTGGAAAGGTATTTAGGTTAACAAGGCTGTAGCATCCTGGAGCAGTGGTGGCTCGGTGGTAAGGTGCTGGATGACCAAACCCAAGGTTGGGGTTCAAGCCCTACTATCAATGGTTGTCACTGCTGTCCCCTCAGTGCAGCTAACTGGGCTATCAAAGGCCTGCTATGTCTCTCATTGTTTGTGGTGAGAGGCATGTAAAAAGAACAAAAACATTGCTGACTTTCATCAAGAGTGGGCTGCATAGCCTTCAGTGTGTTTCTACCCTGTGATGGCCTGGCGAGCTGTCCAGGGTGTTCTCTGCCCTCGTTCAGAGTTGGCCAAGATGGGTGTCAGCCTCCCTGGGACTCCACTTAGGATTAAGAGGTTCAGAAAATGAAAGGTAGCATCCTGGGATTGACATCCAATTTAACCCCTTATTAATTAAATTGAGTTAGAGTGACAAAGAAAGCTATATCTTTTTCACAAGGGTGACGGATAACTGAGATTTTGTTCTTCAATAAATCACAAGATCAATTAAAAATGGTGTATTTCATTTAAAAATTGTATTTAGTATCAGTTTGAATGGAATTAGTTTGTAAATGTCTGCTGTTGAAGGTAAATTCAACAGGAAACCCCATATACTGGGATTCAGCTCAGAAAGAAATGTACCATGGATAGACAAGGATAAAAACCTGATAAAGAAGATAGAGTTCCATGAAGCACATTTTCAGGAAATGACACCTTTTAACCATGACAGTTGTTATATATGCATAACTATCTAAGCTTTATAAAGGAATTAAAATAAAAGCTTACTTGGTGTAGGAGTAGTAGATGGTGATTATGCAAAATATCAGACATATAAATGTGATGGGAATTATTATCTTGATAATGTTGCTTGGAGATGAAGCTGACAACACAGATGAATTTTAGTATATCAATACCGTTTTGGTTTTTTAACTAAATGGTTTTACATATTTAATAAAAACAACTTACAGGTAGTAAATTTATATGGATCACTGTAGTCACTAAACTTTGACAAATATTTCACTCTTGCCATCACAACATAAACGGAATTTGACTCAAGGTTTCCGCCAACAATCTCAAATTCCTTTTGACCTGTCGACAACATAACCTGCAAGGAAAAAAGTTCAGGCACTTATATCAGAAGAGATTTTCATCCAGTATGTTAGACACTGAACTGATGTGTACCTGTTCATATCTCATACAGTACATTACTTACAGATTTCCTGCTTCCGTCACTTCCTTCGACATAGTAAATGAGCTCTGGAATCAAGGCCTCACTAAATATTTCCTGCGTAATCGTATATACAGTGTCCCACACAATGAGGAAGTTTCCACTCTGTGTCTTATTGACGAAGACGATGACGGGTTTTTTAGGCTTAACTGCTTAGAAAAAAAAATTAAATTATGAACTGGTAAGAAGTGACATTTAAAAGTATTAAGTATATCACTGTGGGCGGCAAGTGGCATAGTAGTTAATATATCCACCTCACAGCAAGAAGGTTCTAGGATCGAGTCCTGTACTTCTGTGAAGAGTTTGAATGTTCTCAGCATGCTTATGTAAGTTGACTCTGGGTACTCTGGTTACCTCTCATAGCCCTAATTGGTTGTTTCAAATTGCCCCAGGCATGAGTATAATTCTGAATGGCTATTTGTGTTGGCCGTGTGATGGACTGGCAAGCTGTTTCGGGTGTACCCAACCTTTGTCCAATGTTGGTGGAGATAGGCTCTAGCCTTCCGGCAACCCTTATAGGATTAAGCAATTTGGTAAATTAATGAGTGAGTGTGTGAGTAAACATAACAGTGACAGATAGAACTGTTAGACAATTATCAGTTAACAACTTTTAACATCATCAAGAACAGCTAGACAATTGTTATTTAACAACTATAACAGATCTGTCAACCAACGCATGTTTTGTGATTTTAAGGAAGAAGAAGAAGAAAAAAAGAGTAGCTATATCAAAGTATTCTTGTTAATGTAATACTAAGTATTTGTAAAATAATAAATTATCTTTAATGCACAAGAATTTCAAGGAATATGTTTACAGTTTTACTTCTCTTAAAAATGTAGCATTCTGACAATATTGACACAAACAATATCAGTGTTCCTTCATAATTGTTTTGTACATCATGGAATTGATATGAGGGTAGGCTGAAACACTTCTTCCATCGGTGTTGCAGTGAATCGAAACACTTGTCACAGAAGTTCTTATGTTTCATTGATATTATTTTATTTTTCTTTCTTGACTAAATTAATAGCCTTTGCATTTATCCCATTCAAACTAAGCACACACAGGAGCAGTGGGACGTCACACAGCAACGCCCAGTGAACATTTGGAGATTAGGTGCACGGCAACCATGAATTGGAGATAGGGGAGGGCCCGTTCGTCACCACATATTTTTCTTACTAGTCCAGAAATCGAACTAGCAACCTTTCAGTCCCAAGCCCGCTTCTTTAACCATTAGACCATGACTACCCATAGACATGATTACTCCTTCATATTTAGCGTATGAACTTTTCTTCCCATCCTCATATTAAAACAAATTGGAGCTACAAAAGTTGCAAAGCCACAGAATCACATGACTCAATCTTGCTTCTCAGATAAACTATTAATAAAAGCATTCCAAACATTGGATGTATGATGCCATCATAATAAATAATTATAAAACTAATTAAACTAGTACCTTGACTTACAAAGCTACTGCAGCTCATGGTGAGCTCCCACAAGGCCAGTGCTTCTCAAATAGTTAGGGGGTGTATGACCCAGGGGAACATGCTTTTTTGCCATACTGTACTAGAATTAAGTGTAATTGCACATCCTCTACAGTAGGTGTCAATGGCACTCTCACTGTGTTCCCTATAATGTAGTGAAAAAGCACCATGCAATCGATATGTGCAGTAAAAACTATTTATAGTCCGACGCGGGGCGCTGAAGGGTGAATGAAATGTTTTTTTTTTCATTACAGAAAATAATTGAGAAGCAATTTACAAAGCATTCTCGGTGCATGGCGGAATACAAGGCTAATTGGCCTGGAAAAGACATTTTCCCAGCAGAGCTCGTAAATCAAAATTTTGCTCTTTGGATGGGGCAAATTTTTGATGGGATGAAAGCACTCGTAAGTCAAGGTACCACTGCACACCCTTTTTGACTCCAACAACCTAAAAAAAGAGAAAGATCATGAAAGTTAAAACATAAGTGATTAAGCTAGATGATGTTTTTACTTACTGCTTTCTGTAGTACTGACATTTTCAGTGAACAACAATTTTTTCCTCCTCAAAACATTAACTTCATAGATCTCATTCAAAACAAAACGAGATCTCACTTGTAATGAGCATTCACATGCACCGGAATTCAGTTGAGTGAAATTACATTCAAATAATCTGTAAAACAGAGAGAAGGAAGATAAAACAATCAGAACTGATAAATAACCTGAGAAATTAACATTTTAAAAAAAATTTACAGTCTACTAATGAACTCACTCATCATCATATCTAGACATGTTGAGACTGTATTCAGAGCAGCTGACAAGCTGGTCTGATGTTAAATGACACATCATTTCTGTTAGGTAATCATTGAGGCATTCCAGGTCCAGGTTAGGCTCTGGAAAAAGTGTATCAAGAAGAAGAGGGATGTTTAGAAGCTAGCATAAACAATTGAGCTGATTACATTTTTGCATCATGAGTGGCATAAAGCAAAACCATGGTAAATACTGTTGGTGAGATGCCATGACACACAAAAGCTTTGACTACATATTAGTTTTAGCTGAGGGTGGCACAATGGCATAGTGGTTAGCACGTCTGCTTCATAGCAGAAGATCCTAGGTTTGAATCCAGGCTTGGATCTTTTTGCATGTTTGTATGTTCTTCCTGTGCTTGTGTGGGTTTCCTCCTGGTGGAACAGTTTCCTCGCACAATTTAAAGCCATGTGCAGTATGCTAATTGGTTATTCCACACTGCCTCTGGTATGTGAGTATCAGTATGTTTGTGTCTGGTGAGTTGTTCGGACTGTAAGATGAGATAGGCTCAAGCCTCACTGCCACCCTAGTAGGATTAAGTGGTTTAGAAAACCAGTGAGTGGGAGGATATTAGCTTAGAAACCACTTTTCAGACAAGAATATAATGAAGTCTGAGGGATTTTGCATGCCAATATAAAAGCAATTGTGGCTGTCAAAATCTCCAGGAGAACAGTGGCTGGTTTTTCAAAAAGCTCAGCAAAACGTACAGTGCATTAAAATTACCTGATGAAATTGCACAAATTGGGATGAAAACTACTATACGTATTCATAAAGCAAGGGCTCATTATACCAAATACCAACTTGTCAATGAATTGATTGTTTTTCCTGGCATAGTTCATACAGAAGAGTTTCCAGAGGAATGTAGAAACTTGCCTGCTCTTATATGATCTCCAGAAGATTCAGTAAACCCAAATCTCAATACGAGGCCTAATTTCAGCATGAGGATTATGGCACCCATCCTAACAGGCTGAATAAATGAAAGTGAAATGAGAAGAATACAAAGAAACTCGTTAAATAGAACCAAAACAAGCAAACAAAAAAAACAGGTAACATAAAAGTTAGCTCTAAAAAAAAAAAAAAAAAAAAAAAAAAAAAATATATATATATATATATATATATATATATATATATAGCAGTGGGGGCAGTGATGGTCTAGTGGTATAGGGCGCTGGATCGCTGATCCAAAGGTTGGGGGTTCGAGTCCCACTCTCCACAGGGTTGTCACTGTCCCCCCCCAGTGCGGCTAACTGGGTTATCAAAGGCGGGCCATGTCTTTCACTGTCTATGGTGTGAGGCATGTAAAAGAACCATCGCTGACTTTCGTAAAGAGTAGCTGCAAAGTCGTCAGCGTGTTTCTGTCCCTTGCTAAAAAGGGTTGTGACAGGAAGGGCATCCGACGTAAAAACCTCTGCCAAATCAAACGTGCGAATCAAGATGATTCGCAGTGGCGACGCCCGAGTAAAAAAAGGGAAAAAAAGCCGAAAGGAAGACAGACATATATATAGCAGTGGTGGTCCAGTGGATAGGGTGCAGGATCGCTGATCCAAAGGTTGGGGGTTCAAGTCCCCATAAAGGTTGTCACTGTCCCCCCCAGTGCAGCTAACTGGGTTATCAAAGGCGGGCCATGTCTCTCACTGTCTATGGCGAGAGGCATGTAAAAGAACCATTGCTGACTTTCGTAAAGAATATCTGCAAAGCCGTCAGCCTGTTTCTGTCCCTTGCTAAAAAGGGTTGTGACAGGAAGGGCATCTGACATAAAAAACCTCTGCCAAATCAAATGTGCAAATCGAATGATCACACACAGTGAATATATATATATATATATATATATATATATATATGTGTGTGTGTGTGTGTGTATATACACAATAATAATAATAAAGATGATGATGATGATAATAATAATAATAATAATAATGGGTGTTGTTTGTAGAAAAGGCTTTTAGAGAGTCATAAACACTTTAAACTCACCCCTGAGCAGCAAACAGAAGAATAAAAAGACTTGAGCTTTGCTTGTCCTGACAGTTGAAGTCACAGCTGTACTCGTGTTGTTTACATATACAGCTCGTGTTTGGTTTATCCGCGTTTCTCTCTCACTGCGCTTGTGCCAGCGGAGGAGCCTTTGGGAAAATGAACGCATTTTCTCACTTCCCCGTTGCGGCAGCGGAGAGACTGGGGCGTGTTTCTTGCTTTTACTGGAACAACTGAGGAAGCAGAGTTCTGTGGAAAATCGTCAGGATTGTTCACTCCTCCCATTTCACCAAACAGCAACACAGGACAAAATGAAAGCGTAAAGAAGAGGAGCACAGCCAGGAGCAGTGTACAGTAATATCGAAAGAAAGTGTTGAATGCGTGAGAAACACGCTTTGGATCAAACAGGCGTTTTCTCGTACTTTACTCGTACAGCCAGGAACTAGCACGAAGTGAAAGTACAAACTAGATGAAGTTCAATAGAATCACTTCAACAAACATCATGATAAACATATTACTCTCAGGGCATCATCAGGTGATTTCATTAAAGTGATAGGCATCATTTTAAAGGTTTGATTATATCCTAATGTGTGAATTTAAGATTATTCTAGAGATGTGATGGGAAAGTATTCTGGGATTAATTATAGACTATCAACTTAACATCTGGGGATGTTGTTGGGGCGCCTTCATGACGAGACTTGGGCTGATTTGGCCTGGCGGCACCCATCCCTCTCCAAGTCGTTCACTAATGCGACCCTACGGCCAATTTAGAACGGCTAATTAACCTACTGTGCATGTCTATGGATTGTAGGAGGAAACCGGAGCACCCGGAGGAAACCCACGCAAGCACGGGAAGAACATGCAAACTCCACACAGAAACACCCAGGCACGGAAGCGAACCCAGGCCTTCTTGCTTTGAGGCGGACGTGCTAACCACTACGCCACCATACCGCACAGATTGTTATATAGGGCTTCTCAAATAGTAGGGCACGCTCGCCTTGGGGGTGTGATGCCAGGTGGGGCGGTGTGATGCCTGGGAAACATGCTTTTCTGGAATAGTGTAGTACGAGAATTAAGTGTGATTGCACATCCACTCCAGTAGTTGGCAGTGGCTTCTGTACAGTATCAGGATAAATAAAGATACTTCAGTTGTTCCCAAAAATAACAACTCACACAGCTTCCATTTATTCAACATTTCTGTCATAATGTTAACTTTTTATTGTTAACTTTGCATAAATTAAATCATCTTTGCTGATTGAGATCCTCATCTCTGTATTTGGCCACGATTGCTTTCTTATATTTGTTTTTAAACTGTGTAATATTATTGCTTAGCTTAATGTCATCATCAAATCTCTTTCACAGGATCACTCCACAAACTGATATGCACATGCTTTTTAGCGTAGTGCAGACACAAGATTGTTTCAGATTTAGTTTCCCTCTTAAGTCATATATTGCCCTCTATCATTAAATATTTGTTTATGTTACTTGGTAAATTGTGTCTTGCTATATATAATATAACTAGTACAGTGTGAAAGGTTATGAGAATTTCAGCTTCTTCAATTTTAGGGTCGGTATCTTTGTACAAACATACAAAGATACCGTCCGTAAGTATGTTGGTGGCACGGTGGCGTAGTGGTCAGCACATCCGCCTCACAGCAAGAAGCGAGCTGTCCTGGCTGTACCTTGTCCTTGCTCAGAATCAGCTGAAATGAGAACCATCCTCCTCGCGACCCTAATTAGGGTAATGCAGTTCAGAAAATGAATCTATATTCTCAGTATGCCACATGGTACACTAACCATATTGGTCTTTTTTGCAGTGTACATAATTTTGTATGCTGCTCTGGTAGGTATTACCCCCAAATCTCCACACAATAGCTATGTGATGGTTAAAGTAGTGTATTATACAACATGCATAGTGTTTTTATTGAATACATGTCTTGTTTCCATCGTATCCCAATACATTTACAGATTCTAGAGCACATATTTTTGATGTGAGGTTTCAAACAGAGTTTATGGTCTAATACAACCCCCAAGAACTTATGTTCATGGACCCTAGCTATCATTTCTTTGTCAATTTTGTCCTGTACCACAGTATTCATATTACAGTTACCATGTACCATGCATTTTGTTTTGTTCACGTTTAAGGATAATTTGTTTTTATCAAACCAACATTTCATTTCACCCATTTCTTTTGTGGCCACCTCTAATGGCTGTTGAAAATCAATTCAACAACAAATGATATTTGTGTCATCAGCAAAATAATTAATTTTAGTAATTTTGATACTTTGCAAATATCATTAATATATAAAATAAGCAATTTGGGGCCCAATACAGACCCCTGTTGGACCCCACATGTGATACTGAGGCACGTTGATTTATGTTGACCCATCTGCACAAATTGCAATGCAAGTTTTCAGCCAGTCAAGATCTACCAATCTTACACCATACCCATCCATTTTTCCAAATAATATTTCATGGTCAATTGTATCGGACACTTTTTTTTTAAGATAAACAAATATAGCATATTGTCTAGTTTTAATACAACTAAATGGAGTAGGAGTCATCTTGAAGGAGGGGGTTTGTCAGGAATGTTCTAGAAGAGAGAAGACTGTCAGACAGAGTGATGAGTCTCAAGTTAGAAATTGAAGGCGTGATGTTCAATGTTGTTAGTGCTTATGCCCCACAGACAGGATGTGAGCTAGAACAGAAGGAGAGATTCTGGAGTGAGTTAGATGAAGTGATGCAGAGTACCCCCAGAGGTGAAAGAGTGGTCATTGGGGCAGACTTCAATGGACATGTTGGTGCAGGCAACAGAGGGGACGAAGAAGTGATCCAGGACAGGAACACAGGAAGACAGATGTTGATCGATTTTGCAAAAAGGATGGAAATGGCTGTGGTAAAAACTTTCTTCCAGAAGAGACAGGAGCATAGGGTGACTTATAAAAGTGGAGGTAGGAGCACACAGGTAGACTACATCTTGTGTAGGTGATGTAATTTGAAGGAAGTCAGTGACTACAAGGTAGTAACGGGTGAGAGTGTTGCCAAACAGCATAGGATGGTGGTGTGCAGGATGGCGCTGATGGTGAGAAAGGTGAAGAAACAAAGACAGAGCAGAAGACAAAGTGGTGGAAGCTGAGAAAGGAAGAGTGTCATGTTGTCTTCAAGGAGGAGTTGAAACAGGCTTTGGGTAGTCACGAAGTGCTCCGAGATGACTGGACAACTACAGCTAATGTGATCAGGGAGACAGGTAGGAGAATTCTTGGTGTGTCCTCTGGAAGGACAGTAGATAAGGAGACTTGGTGGCGGAATGAGGAAGTGCAGAAGTGTGTAAAAAGGAAGAGGTTAGCTAAGAAGAAGTGGGACATAGAGAGGACCAAAGAGAGAAAAGAGGAGTACAGGGAGACACAGCGTAAGGCGAAGGTAGCGGTGTCAAAGGCCAAACAGTATGATGACTTGTATGATAGGCTGGACAGTAAGGAGGGAGGAAATGATTTATACAGGTTGGCACAGCAGAGAAATCGAGATGGGAAGGATGTGCAGCAAGTTAGAGTGATAAAGGACAGAGAGGGAAATGTATTGACTGATGACAGAAGTGTGCTGGGAAGATGGAAAGAGTACTTTGAAGAGCTGATGAATGAGGAAAATGAGAGACAAAAAAGAGTAAAAGAGGTGACTGTTGAGGACCAGGAAGTAGCAAAGATTAGTAAGGGTGAAGTGAGGAGGGCATTGAAGAGGATGAAGAATGGAAAGGCAGTTGGTCCTGATGACATACCGGTGGAGGTATGGAAGTGTCTAGGAGAGGTAGCAGTAGATTTTCTGACAAGAACATTCAGCAAGGTCTTAGAGAGTGAGAGGATGCTGGAGGAATGGAGAAGTGTGCTTGTGCCCATTTTTAAGAACAAGGGAGACGTGCAGAGTTGCAGCAATTACAGAGGGATAAAGTTGATGAGCCATACAATGAAGTTATGGGAAAGAATAGTGGAAGCTAGACTAAGGGCAGAGGTCAGCATTTGTTTCATGTCAAGAAAGAGCACCACAGATGCAGTGTTTGCTTTGAGGATATTAATAGAGAAGTACAGGGTAGGCCAGAGGGAGCTGTATTGTGCCTTTGTGAATCTGAATAAAGCATATGACAGGGAGCCGAGGGAGGACCTATGGTATTGCCTGAGGAACTCTGGAGTGGCAGAGAAGTATGTTAGAGTGGTGCAGGACATGTATGTGAAATGTAAGACAGTGATGAGGTGTGCTATCAGTGTGACAGAAGCGTTCAAGGTGGAGGTGGGACTGCATCAAGGGTCAGCTCTCAGCCCCTTCTTGTTTGCTATGGTGATGGACAGGCTGACAGACGAGGTTAGACGAGAATCTCCATGGACTATGATGTTTGCAGACAACATTGTGATCTGTAGTGAGCGCAGAGAACAAGTGCAGGAAAATCTAGAGAGGTGGAGGTATGCCCTGGAAAGGAGAGGAATGAAGGTTAGCCGCAGTAAAACAGAATACATGTGTGTGAACGACAAGTACCCACGAGAATAGTGAGGTTACAGGGAGCAGAGATAATGAAGGTGTAGGATTTTAAGTACTTAGGTTCAACAGTCCAGAGCAATGGAGAGTGTGGAAAAGAGGTGAAGAAGCGTGTGCAGGCAGGTTGGAATGGTTGGAGAAAAGTGTCCGGTGTGATGTGTGATAGGAAAATATCAGCAAGAATGAAAGGAAAAGTGTACACGACAGTGTTGAGGCCAGCGATGTTGTATGGTTTAGAAACAGTGGCACTGAGAAAAAGACAGGAGGCAGAGCTGGAGGTAGCAGAGATGAAAATGTTGAGGTTCTCTTTGGGAGTAGCGAGGATGGATAGGATCAGGAATGAGTACATCAGAGGGATACCATGTGTCAGAGGTTTTGGAGACAAAGTCAGAGAGGCTAGATTGAGATGGTTTGGACATGTACAGAGGAGGGATAGTGAATATATTGGTAGTAGGATGCCGAGGTTGGAATTACCAGGCAGAAGGCCTAGAGGAAGACCAAAGAGAAGATTTATGGATGTGGTAAAAGAGGACATGAAGGTAGTTGGAGTAAGAGAAGAAGATGCAGAAGGTAGGATGAGATGGAGGCAGATGATTCGCTATGGCGAACCCTGAAGGGAAAAGCCGAAAGGTAAAGAAGAAGAAGATGCATAAGTACTATTCCAGGTCAGATGTCCAATTTTCTAAGTATTCAATTTTCTTTTCATGTTCCTCGTTCATTTTTTTTCAAGTAAAAACAAATTCTGGGAATTGATCAAAGATTATTTTGTGGTGTCATTATAGATGATTTTGGGGTTTGATCAGAGGTAATTCTAAGATATGATTAGCGATTATTACAGGGGTGATCAGAGATTATTATCGAGGAGTGATTAGAGATTACAGTGTGTTTCTGCCTGAGATGTCAGGGTGAGCTGTCCAGGGTGTACGCTGCCCTGAGATGTGCGCCAGCTTCCCCTGTCCCCAATAAGAATTAAGTGTTTCAGAAAATGAATGTAATTTTATATATATATATATATATATATATATATATATATATATATATATATATATATTCAAGATTCAAGAGTCTGTATTGTTATCTATTCACACGAGGCTCTCAGCATTAAAAGGTGCAAACAAAACAATAAATGGCAACTAACGCTGTCAAGAGCAATTCTATACACTAAACTTTAAGTAAACATATAACATAGAAATGCAAACTCTGTACCTATGAATGAGAACTGAACACTGAGATAAACAATATGTACACTGAGATCCAGATTACAAACAGCAGTACAATACAGTTGTAGAGTTTGTGGATTTAGTGGCCTTTTACAAAGAAATGATGTCTGTGAGTGAGTGGGTGTGTCAGTGGAGGAGTCTGTGTGTGTGTGTGTGTGTTTGTGTGTGTTAAAAGGTAAACGCTCTTTTTAAGTCTGCTTTTGCTAGTCTTGATGTTTCTGCACCACTTTCCTGAAGGAAGTTGTATAAACAGTCCATTTCCCGGTGAGTGTGATCTGTCGCGTACCCGCTGCCTTCTTCTTGACCCAGGACAGCATATATCGTGCCTAGATCTGGTAGCTCCCCTGAGCAGTTCTCTCCACCCAGTGAGAAGACCCAGGTCCTTTCTGTCCTTAGCAGTGTAGCTGCTGTATCACACCATTGCACTGACACAGGGAATGCTTCCTATTGTAGTGCTGTAGAGGTTCTTGAGTAGCTGAGAGGAGATGCCAGTATGTTTTAGCTTCCTGAGGAAGAAAACCATTGTTGGGCCTTCTTCATCAGGTGTGAGGTATTAACAGACCAGGACAGGTCAGATGAAATGTAGATATCCAGGAGCTTAGTACTGTTCACATGCTCCACCACCTTCCCATAAATACAAAGAGGAACGTGCTGTGTCTTCCTGGTCCTCCTATAGTCCACTATGACCTTCTTAGTCTTGCTGGTCTTCAGAATGAGGTTATCAGTTGAAGACCAGTTTATCAGGTGCCAAAAGTTGTTCTCATAGCATAGTATAGCCATCAGTGTTTTTCTGTCCTGCGGTAACCTGGAGAACTGTACAGGGTTTACTCTGCCCTTGCCCAGAGTCAGCCTCCTCATGACACTAAATAGGATTAAGCGGTTCAGAAAATGAATGAATGAAAATTGGGGGAGCAGTGGTGGTCTAGTGGTATAAGGCGCCGGATCGCTGATCCAAAGGTTGGGGGTTCGAGTCCCACTTTCCACAAGGTTGTCACTGTCCTCCCAGTGCAGCTAACTGGGTTATCAAAGGCTGGCCATGTCTCTCACTGTCTATGGTGAGCGGCATGTAAAAGAACCATTGCTGACTTTCGACAAGAGTAGGCTGCAAAGCCGTCAGCGTGTTTCCGCCCTGCGATGGCCTGGCGAGCTGTCCAGGGTGTACTCTGCCCTCGCCCTGAGTTGGCTGGGATGGGCACCAGCCTCCCCGTGACCATAATTAGGATGAAGCGGTTACAGAAAATGAACTGAACTGAAAATTGGGGGAGCCATGAAATAAGAAAAAAAAAGAATGACCTTAATTTTAAACACCTTCATGGAGTACTGTTTATTTTTTTTCTACTGACGAGAACAGGCATGGTTAGCTACTCAGAGTTTCTGAGCTATTAGCTGAGTTGAAGTGTGGACCACCTAATCTGCCTCAATGTCATGGTTAAAATATATAAACTATAAAAAATTCATTGCAATTTTCCTTTCATTATATTTCCTTACAGTAGATGTCAACTCTATGATTGTTTTAAAGGGCTATTGTTTCACATGTGTACAGAGGCGAAAAGCGACACACAAACTGCTTTTCTGTCGAACTGAATGAGAAGTTGTCCATTAAACCAAATGGGAAACAAGTGTTTGGTAGCATCTTTCAAACAACAGAATCTTGAAGCGCTGATTGTTATCGCTTGAATTGCTTGTGTGAAAATTCAGCTTCGTTGAACTCGTTTGGTAAAACTTCTCTTCTCCCCTAATTTCGCTCGTGATCACTGACTTGATTTCTTGTCACATCCTGTTTAATCTAGCTTGAGGCCCGAACTCCCATCTCCATGTCTGTCCTGGGAGCTTATCCGTATTCATCAACTGCTTTTTTTTGGTCAGGTGGTAGTATATACTCAATATGCACCCCAGGCTCAGGTAACGTCTCAAAAACGAATATTCTTCTCAATGTCTCAAATATGCCTTACAAGTGGCATAATTGTCAATTATCCTGAAACAGTGAACCTTATCACATTGTGCTGTGTCCAGTAATAATTAATATTCTTGAGCCTCTGTGTTTGCAGTATTAAACAATTTTATGTACTGCAACAGTTTATTGTGCTGGAAATTACTCATTGATAATCTAAACGTTAATTAATAACTCAGTTCAACAGACTAGAAGCTTTCAAGCGTGTGGTGATTTGTGTTGGACATTAGATTTAAAATTAATATTAAAATGAATATTAAAATTAAGAGTAATATTAAGGTAATCTAATCTTGAAGTTTTTAGATTTAGGGGTAAATTCTCTGCCTTTCATTTTCGACAAGGTCATCATTTTGAAACGTCATCAGAGCACCGGAAGTGTTTATTTTCAGACGACATTTAACCGCTTTCCAAACAGAAACGTACTTCCTACGTATGTTCACTACATAGGGCACAAAATAAGAGTATGTACACACCATATAGGACCCCTATGTGTATACAGGAAGCTATTTTAAATTCAGGTCGTGTTTTAGCAGGCGGTAGATTGAAAATACAGAGGCATCTGTGATATAAACTTGTGCTGTAAGTAAAGGGACAGGGTGTTTACTTAATTTTCTTAGAGGTTTCTTTAGGTTCAGGTTGTAAAGCATTGAATAAACTTGCATTAGTTACAGCAGAGAGTCTTATTCTGTTTAGTTTTCCCTCAGAGCTCGGTGTAAGTTAGGGTTTACTACGGAGCTAGCTGTGGTTAGGATCACTCCCTGCGGTTACCGTGGAAACCCTGGGGTCTAATTTAAAGTGAAATTAGTGATACATCCTCTATGTTATCTAGTAGTAGAGACCGTAGTAAAAGTTCATGTCCTTCATTGCTTTCGTGTTCTGTAAACAATTTATTGTAGTCACGAGGTTAAGAAAAGGCTTGTGGATAGGTATAAATGCAAACACTCATACCTTGCACAATGGGAATACAGCTGAGCGCCAAGATCAGGTAAATCCTGGAAATTTCCTAAAGGAAAGTGTTTGCAAGAGATATATGGCTATTAGCAACTGTTCTGACAGGCGCTAATATTCACCAACTACAGTATTTGCCACTGTTTGGGACATATTTTCAAATCTCCTTGTGCAACAACAGGGTTCAACTGTAATGCTGGTTTAGGCCACAAAGTGGCACCTCTGTCTTTTGTACAGTAGGCCATTGACTACGCGCGGTTTGGGTATTCACGGACTGCCGAGCAGCTCGCACGTGTTCAAATTCAGCCAATGGCTGTCCTCCTTCCTGCTGATTGGTTGAGGTGATGTAACGCCCCCTTTTCCTCATTCGAGGACGAGTTGGCAATGAGCCTTTTTTAGTCCGTTTTAATTACCAGTTAAGTTCTATGATGTCACTCAAACGCCTGCTTAAGCACCAGAAAAAAGTGTAGTTGGGTGGGGTGTCTCTTCCGAAGAAATAAGACTTTCTCTGGAAGAAACGACAGTTTCCTCTGAAGTCACGTCATTGCTGAAGAGGAACTGTTGTAAAACACTCCAATATTAAAGTCTTTTTTAATTATTATTCCAGTACATGACCTAAGGTAATGTTTAAAATGTTTGTGTGTTATATTTTATTTACTGTGGTGTAGCATGTTTCTCATTTTGTTTTGTTTATCCAACTTATTACATTTCTTGTTCTTTTATGTCCTTTTTGTTATGGTCTGTGTTTTGGGGGACTTTGATTTTGGCGCTGTGCCTCTCACTAACTGTTTACTTCCTGAGGGGCGTAGCTGAGCTGCTCACACACCTGGATTCACTATTCTCATTTACTCCCAATAAACAAAAGCACCCTTACCCTGCGCAAGAGGATTAATTCACATCATCATCACCGCTTCTTTGGTTTGTAACGCCTCTTACTCTAAAATCACTCTAAAATTCTGGAAGCTGGCGGGACAGTGACAACCTTGTGGAGAGTGGGACTCTCTTGCTAAATATAAATCCCTTCCCTTTTTTTGTCTGTGGCCTGTTTCTGATGCTTGATACCTCTGCTAATGGCTGCTATAGCTATAGACTTCATCAACTGCACCCTCGTTATATTGGACATGCGAATCTTGGCCATGAACCACCTTTAAGCCCTACTGATAGACTTACCTATATTAAAAATAGCGAATAAACTCTACCCTAGCATTGTGTTCACTGCTTGGCGAAACAAAAAGTATTTTAACAATTCATGTCACGACTATTTTACAAATGCTTACAATTGTTTTGCAAGCGTTGGCCTAAAAAAAATAATTTCTTGTAACAAGAAAACTGTTTTTCAACCTTTTACGAGTGCTAATGAAACCCAGAATTAGTTACTTCCTCAGCATTTGTTGCCCTAAGAAATACCAGCTTATTGTGAATGTTTTACTTTTATTAGTTTTCAAGAAGTACACATCTTTTATCCCCACCATAATTTCCCCTCTGCATGCCCCAACATTGAAACCAGACAGCCAACGTCTGGCTCGCTTTCTCTGCAAGGAGAGTGAGGAGATCTTGGTGTGTGACTTTCAACTTATTTGGTATGTCAATGATGGAATACATCAGCTTGCAGACAAATACCAAGAATTAGATGTTGGCTTCCCACCAATTAAAAATGAGGAAATATTTTGAATAAATAAAAGTGTCCATTATCCTGAGATAGTAAACCAATCAGATCACACCATTCCTGAAATGGTGTCTGTCTGTCTGTCTTCCTTTCAGACTTTTCCCTTTTACTCGGGAGTCGCCACAGCGAATCATTTGATTCACACGTTTGATTTGGCAGAGGTTTTACGTCGGATGCCCTTCCTGTCACAACCCTTTTTAGCAAGGGACAGAAACACGCTGACGACTTTGCAGCTACTCTTTACGAAAGTCAGCAATGGTTCTTTTACATGCCTCTCACCATAGACAGTGACAGACATAACCCAGTTAGCCGCACTGGGTAGGAGTGACAACCTTGTGGAGAGTGGGACTCGAACCCCAAACCTTTGGATCAGCGATCCAGTGCCCTATACCACTAGACCACCACTGCCCCCTCATTCCCGAAATGGTGCATGTATCTGAAAATGCAGTATGTGTTCTCAGGAGAGTGGAGGTTATGCTCAGGCAGCATGGTGCACTCGTGGTTAGAGAATGAATAAAAGTATTTTTTCTTTCAGTAGACAACCATAGGAATTTATATCAAGAAAAGTACTTTAGTATTACTACACAAAAGTAGTAAAAGTGAATGGCAAGATAATTTTTATGCTTTTAAAATTGTGCCATCAAATACACACTGCTTGTAGTTTTCTAAGTCAAGAAAGGTGCAGTTTGTTGTGAGGAGTTAAAAAAACAAGGCAACAATTTTAAACATTGATATGATACTATTTAGCATTTTTTTAACCTCAGCATAGTGACATATGCTGAACTTACTGCCTCCCTTTTCCTTTTTCTCTATTTAAGTTAATAGAAGAGAAAATCCATCAGCATGTCCAGACCAATGGGGGACAGTCACAGACGCTTCTTACAGACCATGATGAGTAATGGTGTAATCAGTAGTGCCCAGGCCAAAGCACTTCATCGCCATTGTTGTGAGACTCATGGAGGTGTGTACTGTATATTATTGAATGTGGCTAAATGTACTGTATCATTCATAATATAACAGTTTTGTTTAAATTTTTGCACAAGAATACATTTAAATGAGATATATTATTGTTCTTTTTTTTGTAGCACATTTTTCAGCAGATAGATTGGAGGAATTCATCAATGTGATCAATACAAACCTACAGCCCATGTTCATGCACATTAGAAAAGGCATGTCAGAGGAGGATGGAGTTCAACACTATGCCTTGGTCTGTAATGTCTAAGTGTGCATGTATATGCTGTGAAATCACCTTGAGCACTTTCACCATTCATGGCATTTATTTCTTTTTTCAACACAGGTGAATGTGGCTGAAACGGACATCACACGAATGTCTTCTGATTACGCCGATAATGAGTTGGAACTGTTCAGGAAAACAGTAAATACTTTTTCCCTGAAAAATGTTTTTCTCCTCAGTCACATGTTCAAGAAAGCTTTAGGATAACCAGTCTTTATCTTTACACTCAGATGGACCTGATTTTAGACTCTGAGAATGGAACTGCATCTTCCACTGATCTCCTGAATTGTGCTGATCGTCTCCAGACAAAGAAAATGAAAAAGAAAGAGACAGAACATGTGCTGAATAAGCTTGTCCAGGACAAATGGTTAACTGAGGTAGGGTTTATGATTTGATTACGGTGTGGACAAAGATTCTGTCCTTTTTAAGTGTAGAACTGTTAAATTGGCCAAAAGTTTTATATAGTCACTATCCGAGTTATGATGTACGCGAGTTACGACCACCTGTCAAGGGGAGCTTGTTCTGGTCCATTGTGGTGAAGCGGGAGCTGACCTGCAAGGCAAAGCTCTCAATTTACTAGTCGATCTATGTTCCAACCCTCACCTATGGGCACGAGATTTGGGTTGTGACCGAAAGAACAATATCGCAGATACAAGCGGCTGAAGTGAGCTTCCTTCGCAGGGTGGTGGGGTTCTCCCTTAGAGAGAGGGTGAGAGGCTCAGCCATGTGGGAGGAGCTCGGTGTAGAACTGCTGATCCTCAGTGTTGAGAGGAGCCAGTTGAGGTGGCTCAGGCATGTGGTTAGAATGTCTCCCAAACACCTCCCAAGTGTGATGTTTCGGGCATGTCAAACCAGGAAAAGACCCCGGGGTCGACCCAGAACTTGCTGGAGGGATTATGTCTCTCGGTTGGTCTGGGAACACCTCCGTGTACCCCTGGAAGAGCTGGAGGAAATTTCTGGGGTGAGGGAAATCTGGACGTCATTACTTAGGCGACTGACCCCACAACCCGATCCTGGATTGAGCGAAAGATGATGGTGGTGGTGGTATTTTTTCATTTTCTTAATTTTGAAAAAAGTAGATGTCTTTTTTTTTTTTTTTTAATGATTTTGATATCTTGAAAAGAGGCAGCCATTTTCTGGCTAGCTTTCTCTGGTGGAGGAGAGTAAAGGATATTGGCACTTTCAACTTCATTCGGGTCAGTGATGGAATACTTCAACTTACAGAATAACAAGAATTAGTCTTGGTGTTACACCAATCAGAAAATATTTTGAATGAATAACAACATCCATTATTCTTATTGAACAAATCTTATCTCACAATTACCATGTAGTGTATAGTAGGGGTGGGTATTGCCTAAATTTTATGTGTTGCGATATATTGCGATTTCTGGTATGTATTGCGATATATTGCAAGAAAATTTTTCAATTAAAAGTGAGCCTGTTCCTGACGGTATTTATTCTTTATTTCAAAAAGAAAAATCAACAACATTAAAAATGTTGTATGGTCTCCTGGTTTTATTGTGCAGGCCGAGTAAATATTCAAATTATATTTATAATTATAAATATTTATATAAATATTATAAATAATTTATATTTAGTTGTAAACTTTTACTAAACAGTAAGAATCATGGTACAGTATAAAAATGTTACATAATGTAAAACCTTTATTAGCTTGACCACGTTGAAAGATTTTATGGTCAACATGACCTGTAATTTTCAATAACTAAAGGCGGTTTTTCCCCCCTAACAATTTTAAAAATAACAAAATGCAGCAAAAAAGTATTAGACAAAACCATTTTTCAATTTGAATAAATATCTCATTTGAATACAGTAGGTCCTTGACTATTCGCGGTTTTGCACCCATAGTTTGAGTATTTGCTGACTGCCGAGCAACCGGCACGTGATTCAAATTCAGCCAATGGCTTACCTCCTTTCTCCTGATTGGTTGAGCTGATGTCCCGCCTCTTTTTCCTCATTCGCGCACAAGTCGTCAATGAGCCTCTTTTTGTGTGTGTGTGTGTGTGTGTGTGTGTGTGTTTTAATTACCAGTTAAGCTCTATGATACCACTCAAACGCTATGCGTTCTCTCTGGCTGAGCGATAGAAAACGCTGGATGTCTCTTCTGAAGAAATCAGACTTTCTCCTGAGAAACGACGGTTTTCTTTGAACTGTTGTATTAAAATCTTTTTCAATTATTATTCCAGTACAGTACCTAAGTTCATGTTTATGCGTGAGATTTTATGTTGTGTAGAATGTTTAACAAACCATACCAAAAGGATAAACTTTATTACAGTACGCTTCATGTCCTTTTCCATTGAAGTTGGAGTGACGTCTCCAAGATGGCGCTGCCCAGAGGGCGATGTTGCGGAGTTCTCAGAGTCAAATTGTTTCTTTGTTCGTTTTAATTTGTTTTATTTGTTCATGTTTTGCACTATGCTTGTCTACGACTGGTTGATTCTACTACAGCTATAAGATCGGAGTATCTTCGGCCGTGTATAACTAAGCACGCTCAACTGGGCTTCTTGTTAGCCGGGCTGTGGCTAGCAATGAGTTACTGATAGCTGCACCCCAGCTAACAAAAAGCCGAGGTGGGAAGGGGCCGAACGACGACTCCGGCGCTTGGGATTGCAGGGATGAAGGCCGTGTTGCCAGCTGGTGCAATCGCCTCATCGGGTGTACTCTCCTCGAGCCATGTTTCACAGAAACACAGTCCTGTAGATCCCTCTGCACTGCAATCTGAGCATGAAGCTCATCCATCTTGTTTCGCAGGGACTGAACGTTTTCAAGCAGTATGGCCAGAAGTGCTAACCAAGCCTCTGAGAACTCCGCCTGGGCTTATTGTTAGCCGGAGTGCAGTTAGCATTGAGCTGCCATAGCAGATAAGCTCACGATAGAAGTTGTTGCGTGCTTAGTTGCCCGAAGCTGAAGCTGCTCATAGCTGTAGTAGGGTCAACCGATCATAGACGAGCATAGTGTAAAACATGAACAAACAAATTAAAACGAACAAAGAAACAGTTTGACTCTGAGAACTCCGCGACGTTGCCCTCTAGGCAGCGCCATCTTGGAGACGTCACTCCAACTTCAACGTAAAAGGACATGAAGCATAATAAAGTTTACCCTTTTGGTATCATTTGTTAAACATGCTACAGAACATAAAATCTCACGCACAAACATTCTCAGAATTAACTTAGGTACTGTACTGGAATAATAATTGAAAAAGACTTTAAAACGAGTGCTTTACAACAATATATGCTGTATAATGTTTATATTTTATCATCAATAAATATAAGAGTAGAAATTGAAAAGTTTTTCTTTATCATTACTATATTTTACTACATGAATACTGTATTAATGAGTAAAACAGTCTATAGAATGTGTTTAAGAAGCATATTTTAGCATATATAATAGATACATAGTATTTTACTTCAGGCTGCTCATTCGTGCATGTGACGTGATACATGGGGTTTTACCTCCGGGTACAGAACTCGCAGATTATCTCAATTCGCGGGAGGGCTCGGAACCGAACCCCTGCGAATGTCGAGGGCCTACTGTACACAGTTCTGATTGTAGCAGGGAAGCACAGTGACCTATTGGTTGACGTGTGCCTCACAGTAAGGTCCTGGGCTCAGCTTCTAGGTACTCTGGTTTCTTCTTGCAGTCCAAAGACATGAACATTGGACTAATTGGTCGTTGCAAATTAAACTCTAGTTGTGGGTGTGAGCATGGGTGGGTAGGCCCTGCGAATAATTGTCAAGAATGAACCCCACCTTTGCCCGGAGTTGGCTTGCCAGAGCTTGGCTTCCACCTCTCTGTGACCCTAATAGGATTAATCATTTCAACGCATGGATGGTTGTACCTCTGTCAAATTAATTATAACACACGGTGGCTATGAAGTAAATAATAAGATTGTATTGAATAATTTATTGCAGTGGTAAGTAGATGTGTATTGATATGTGGATTTAGAGCACTTCAGAGTAATACCAGATCTCAATTATGCTGTCAGATTTTATTTCGTGATAACTGGCTCACTGTAATTGTAATGTGCGGTTTACTGTACAATTAAAATACACAAAGTTTATGCTGCTCCTTCTGTCATCTTCCAATCACCATAGTTAATAAATCCTGTCTTTTTACATTATTCATGTATTATTCTCCTACATTTTTATGAAGGAGACGTATGGAGAGATGTACAGCACAATAACTTGGCATGCACACACACAGATTTTTGAAGAGATTTTGTTTTCATTAATATCTTTCCTTTTCCAGAAACAAGGCGAATACACTCTAAGCACTCGCTGCATTATTGAGATGGAGCAGTATATACGTACAGTGTACCAGGACCTCATCAGATTGTGTTACGTGTGCCGTAATATCGTCTTGCAGGTGAGGGGGGAAAAATAGGATTTACTTGTTCTTGGGATGATGTAGTGAAGATATATATATATATATATATATATATATATATATATATATATATATATAGTGTGTGTGTGTATATAATTTTCAAATTATTCAATTTCAAAAAGGTTAAATTCCAAATATTCCAAAAAAGTTGGGACACTATATAAATTGTGAATAAAAACTGAATGAAAAGATGCGGAAGTGCCAAATTTCAATATTTATTCTGAATATAATACATGACAGGCCAAAAGTTTACACTGAGAAAATTTATCATTTTATGGGAAAAAATATGTTGATTTTAAATTTTATGGTGTCAACAAATCTCAAAGTTGGGACAAGGCCATTTTCAGCACTGTGAGACATCCCCCTTCTTCTTACAATAGTCTGCAAATGTCTGGGGACCGAGGAGACAAGTTTCTCAAGTTTAGAAATAGGAATGCTGTCCCATTCTTGTCTGATACAGGCCTTGAACTGTTCAACTGTCTTGGTCCTTCTTTGTTGCACCTTCTTCTTTATGATGCACCAAATGTTCTCTATAGGTGAAAGGTCTGGATTGCAGGCTGGCCATTTCAATACCAGGATCCTTTTCCTACGCAGCCATGATGTTGTAATTAATGCTGCATGTGGTCTGGCATTATCGTCTTGAAAAATGCAAGGTCTTCTCTGAAAGAGATGACGTCTGGATGGGAGCATATGTTGTTTTAGAACCTGAATATACCCTTTTGCATCGACGGTGCCTTTCCAGATGTGCAAGCTGCCCATGCCACACACACTCATGCAACCCCACACCATCACAGGTGCAGGCTTCTGAACTGAGTGCTGATAACAACTTGGGTTGTCCTTGTCCTCTTTAGTCCGGATAACATGGCATCCCAGTTTTCCATAAAGAACTTCGAATCATGATTCGGCTGACCACATAACAGTTTTAAGCTTTGCCACACTACATTTTAAATGACCCCTGGCCCAGAGAAAACATCTGCAAGTCTTGGTCCTGTTTAGAAATGGCTGCTTCTTTGTACTGTAAAGTTTCAGCTGGCAACGGCGGATGGCACAGTGGATTGTGTTTACTGACAATAGTTTCTGGAGGTATTGCTGAGCCCATTCTGTGATTTTCCCTTACAGTAGCATTCCTGTTTGTGCTGCAGTGCCATTTAAGGGCCCGAAGATCACAGGCACCCACAATCCTTTTTTGGCCTTGACTCTTGCGCACAGAGATTGTTTCAGATTCTCTGAATCTTTGGATGATATTATGCACTGTAGATGATGACAACTTCAAACTGCAATTTTTTGCCGGGAAACACCTTTCTGATATTGCTGCACTATCTTTCTCTGCGACATTGGGGGAATTTGTGATCCTCTACCCATGTTCGCTTCAGAGAGACACTCCACTCTGAGAAGCTTTTTACACTCAGTCATGTTGCCAATGGACCTCATTAGTGATAATTGATCTGACAACTGTTCGTTATACGTGCAATTTGTTTACACCATGAAATTTAAAATCAACATATTTTCCCCTTAAAATAATACATTTTCTCAGTTTAAACCTTTGACCCTGTCATCTAGGTTCTATTTGGAATAAAATATTGGAATTTGGCACTTCCACATCATTGCATTCAGTTTTATTCACAATTTGTAGTGTCCCAACTTTTTTGGAATCTGGTTTGTGTGTGTGTATGTGTGTATAACGCTTTTGCAGGTTATACAATTAAGTCCTGATAGAAAAAACTACAGCTAAATATGTGCTGGAAATGAACATTAGCCTGAAATTACATTAATATATTTATTCAGCTACACTCGTTGGTTTGTCTTAATTGGAGTCATAGTGAAACTCGCACACATTAAGAGGATTATGCATGGCCAGTCCTCCCACCTGAATGATTTTGGAGCTTGGAGGAAACTGGAGAACATGAACAGAAGCACATTCAGTTTCCGAGTGCAGATACATTTTCTGTCATTCAATTAGCATCTCACTGAGTCCTTCATGTCCTCAGGGACAAATCTGTGAAAACCCTGATTGTGGAATCAAGATGCATTATCACTGTGTGGCCCGATATTTTAAAGGACGCCTTGATCCACACTGTCCTTCCTGCACTGACTTCTGGGCTCATGAAATACCAGGTAAGACTCTTCACTCTTGGTATGAAGACATTTACTGCACCTACAGTAGCACTAATGATATTTCAGAATCTAAGAAACTTGGCTTGTGCGATTGCACATGATCTTGATTTACTTTACCAGAAATCCAGCTTGAATCACAAAACCAGTCCTCATCTGCACAAGAAGTGGATGCTGCTGCTCCACCCCCATCCACGTCTAACACTCGTCGCTCCAGGAGGTCGTAATGTTGCTATCACGCTGGCTGCATCCTGATACCAGGGCGGAAATGTAGGCGGAACATCCCCGCCTGTTTGGTTTATATGACAATGACTGGATTGTTGTACATGATCCTACTTATTACACAATTATTTACAAAATACTGATTTAATTTTGATTCCATTAATGACACACTCCATAGCAATGTGTCATATTTAGCAATGGCTCATTATAAACAAACATCCCACTGCTGAACAACCAGACCAAGTATTTGAATAAGTTGTAAAGTAAAAGAAATATCGGTTGTACTAATGAGAATTATCCTTAACAGGTCAGTCATTTTTCTTTTTAAATTATCATTACAATTCAATTTTTTGCCTCCTTGCGTTTTAGGATCAATTTCATATTTTTGATGCAGTTAATGTTTATTTTAAGCATTTTGAAGTAATGTTTTCAAACTGACACTTATCAGGCATTACAGGGATCCCTCGCTACTTCGTGCTACAGTTCATGCGGCTTCAGTGCATCGCGTTTTAAAAAAAAATATTCATCGAATTAAAAAAATAAGGCAATTAAGGAAGAACAGGGGGTAAAGTTAAGGAAAATGCAACAAAAACAAGGCCAATTATGCAAAAAACCCCACCCTAAACAAACAAAACGAAAACAAACCAAAATCTCCCATCAAAACTAGTTACATTGTTACATCTGCACTCATGTGTGTATGTGTCATCTTTTTCTCATGCAATACCATCTGTATGTGTGTATTTACATCATATTTTTTAACGTTTAATTGTTATTATAAGCATTTATAGCATTGAATATGTATTTACTGATATATATACACATACATGTACGTATACGTCAGTCGGAGTGTGTGTGATCCTACATCAGACTTCGATGGTCGCATGGGAATCGCAGTCCCAATTAACCATGGAAAGTGAGGGCTCCCTGTATATTGTATATGGACATTATTTTGTTGGTTACAGAAAATAGGAAGGAATAATTATATCCTGTTTGTAACTATGAGAACTGTATCTTCAAGATGGAAGATAAAAAACAAAAAAACAATTTCATTATGTATCGTGATCGTTTTGTCCCGTGTGTCATGTCTCACCACACTGCCTCCAAAGAAGGTTTTGAATTTATATATTTAAATTTGTGGTGGTGAAATGCTGCTCTTCTACAGTTCTACAGGGGGTGAGCTCTAAATGCATGAAGCACATCATGTGTGGAAGGGTGAATTATTTATGAACGTTGTAAAGGAAAGGTGTATGGTGTTAATGTTACAATTTTTTAATGTTTAGTGATCATATAACTTCAGTATATGGCTACTGAATTTACAGTGTGGTTGAACAGAAAGTGATGGAGAATCAGTGACAGAATCTTAGATTAGTTTTGTCCCTTAATGTTAACTCTACTAACATTTTAATAATCTGAGGTTCTGCAGCTGATCCCGTCACAAAATGAATTAATTTTAAAGTTTTGGTCAGCGGTGAAGGCTTCGCACTGCTTGTTTGAAGGTTGTGAGCGCAAATCTCAACACTGCAGAGCTAACCACGGTCAATAAACAAGACCTTTTTAGTCCTTAAATCAAGCAAATGGTTTTATGTTTTCAAACGCCGTAGTATAGCATTTAATAACTCTTATTACAGATTATTCATGGAACTGTATGTCAGGGGTCGGGAACCTTTTTGACTGAGCCAAAAAAAAAAAAAAAATTAAATCTCATCCTCTGAGAGCCAAATATATTTTTTAATACTGAGACCAACAATTTGAGAGTATAATAGGACTCTGAATTTATTTTAAACAACATTGTTATAATGAAGTTATTTATTAATAAAAAAAGTACTTTTTACTATTAATGCGACTTCTGGTACTGCATGGTGTTGCTGATGACTTTGTAGTCTCGTTGGTACGTGCTGAGGTTCAGCTTCATGCAGGCGTTTATAGGCTTCCATTTATTAGTCGTGACTGCAGGTTGGTCTTGATACTTTTCAGGTATGAGAAGGACCGCTTGCGTGTGCATTTGGAAGTGCGTCCCAAGTTTTGGAGATCAGCTGGTCTGCGGGTTGAAGTTTTTTCATTCTGTCCATTTGTGTTTTGCTTGCCAGCTGTGCTCGGCTTCTTGCACATGAGCTGATCAAAACGAGGGAAATTTTTTACCTCTTTACACAAAAACAACTTGCGCAGGCTGTTGCATATAATCCAATAAAATTAGAGTTTTAAGGTATCGGCCCGCCCACACACTGGAGTAAATAAAGGATTGGCTCTCCGCTGCGCACCACAGTGACAAGTGGCATTGAAAATAGATGCATAGATTGAAATGCATGAGATTTATTTTTGTTTTATTTTGATGGCTTTTTTTCTGTATTTTTATTTTAAAGGACAGCGAAATTATGTATTAGTTATTCTGTTAAGAAAGAGATGAGATGAGATTTCCTTTCGGCCTTTTCCCTTTATCAGGGGTCGCCACGGCGAATGATTCGCATGCTTGATTTGACATAGGTTTACTTTGGATGCCCTTCCTGACACAACCCTTTTAGCAAGGGACAGAAACACGCTGACGGCTTTGCAGCTACTCTTTACGAAATCAGCAATGGTTCTTTTACATGAACCTCTCACCATAGACAGTGAGAGACATGGCCCGCCTTTGATAACCCAGTTAGCTGCACTGGGTGGGGGGGCAGTGACAACCTTGTGGAGAGTGGGACTCGAACCACCAACCTTAGGATCAGCGATCCAGCGCCCTATACCACCTGACCACCACCGCCCCATTCTAAGAAAGGCCACCTGATTTATCTGAGCCAGATGCAGTCATCAAAAAAGCCACATCTGACTCGCGAGCCATAGGTTCCTGACCCCTGCTGTATGTGGACACCTGTTCATGGGGTTCTTTTCCAAACTGTTAGCAAAAGCTGGAAGCATATATGTTTAAAAAATATCTATGTACTATAACAGGTGAAATTTATTTTTATGGGAATTTAGTGTTCCAGCATAGTGATGCCAATTTACATTGTGAGATCCATGAAAACATGGTGTGTTAAGGCCAGAGTGGAAGAACATGTTTTCCACCCTGATTACTGACCTCAAACTGAACCACCGACATCATCCCAGACACCCTCATCATCAGGAATGTTCTTATAATGTAGGTGAATGAACACGCCTTCCCGCAGGCACATACTAAAATCAAGTTTACACCTCAGAAAAGTGGAGCCTTTTTTTTAAAAGCATAGCATGACGACCAAGTGTCCAGAAACCTGTGGACATACAGAACTAGGTGAAATTTTGGGCACGTGTCAAGAAACACAGTACTGTATAGCAAAATCACCTTTAAAAAAAATGATGAACCCAAACTTGAAAGAGAACTAAATGGCTCTTAAGTAAACAAAAGCTGTATTTGGGATGATAACCCCTTGGCAGTGTTTGAAGGGATCCTGGCGAATCAGCCAGAATCTTTCGGGAGATTTCGTGAGAGTCGTTTGTTTTTTCCTGGCCTCAGTAAATCAATGAAGCCAGCATTGATCCTTTTTTTTGTTGTTGTTCTGATTACATAATCTGTTATTGATGTCCATTTTTTCACATCTGTAGTCCAAATAATACAGTTAGCAGTTGTAAAATAAACATCCAACACAATTATTGTACAATAAAATGCACTAGCATGCCGCACTGTATGTAATATAGGTACAGTATGCTCCATTTATAGTACTGGGCCAAAAACACTTACATATTACAGGAGTCCCTTTTTACCCTTGATTACAACAAACTTTCAGAGAGATTTTTTTTTACTAACATCTTGAATTGATAAAGGGAAAATCAAACCACCTTATAAAGTCTTCTCCCTCACATCCCAAAGACATTCAGTCAGGTTAAGGTCAGGACTCTGTGGTGTCAAATTTATATCCATGCCATCAAGGAAGAAAACGTCCATTGATGCGATGACCTGCTCATTTGGCACATTCAGGCCATCAGCTTGACTTTTATCATCACATTAAATGTTGCTGAGCTCGAACCCAACCAACTGGAGTAGCACTGCTATGGGTAAATAGTGCATGCTGTAATAAAGGCTAAAGTTCTCCAACAAAATATTACTGTGAGCAAGTTTTGATTGACCAGTGTATTAGGTAATTGAGTAAGTTATCAATTAATGGTTTGAATTTTCTAACGGATGTAATCACATTATCTTTAAATAAGGAAATAGTTTCTTACATATTTTACAACAAATGTAAACGGTCTTTTTTTTACTCTGTCATAAATCACTTGGTTCGTAAATAACCTATATGACTTCAATTACATAATAAAAAATATTTATAATGATGAAAACTTTATGGGGAGTGAGTATCAGGACCACCAAAAGCTGACGGAGAAGCTGAGCTCTAATGAGCGCACATAATGCCAGTGCTGTCTGGGGATGAACAGGACGTCTCTAGGCTCAAGCACACACTCCTGATAGGAGGCTTTGAGGAAGTCTGGGAACTGGACTACGTCTGGGTTTTCAACATCCACCTGAGCAGAACAGACCAATCACCATTATCATCAGATTAATTTAGCAAGGTTTCATCTGTCCCTGCCTTTTGAACTGAGGTTGATTTTATATATAAAGAGGTTTATAGAACAGGTACAGGTATACTACCTGACTCGTGTTATGCAGGAGTTCGGACTGGTGTGGATAGACATTTTCACTTTCCTCAGGACTATACAGACGAATATACTTCATCCCAACCACCTGTTATTTACCAGAGAAACAAATCCAGTAGTGAGTTTGCTAACTGTGTGCATTAGGAAATCAGGACGGAGTATCGCTAAGGCTAACCTGAGCCAGAAAGTTGTGCTCGGGATCCTGATGCAGAGGAGAGACGGTTCCACCTGGTCCAAACCAAGCATTAATTGTGATGGTGTCTTCATCTCCATTTCCAAGGCAACAGTAGTCAGGGATACGAATATCTTCTTTCAACTCTGGCACCTAAAAGGACAAGATATATCTGTTGGCTTCTTATTTTAATCAACAGTTAATTCTGAAGGTGAGGCAGATGTCATGAAGTAGTCCCTGAGAAGGAATGTTGAGAGGTCTGTACAATCTGGCGGTGTCCACCAGGTCTGAGGTGCATTGATTGTTATAGTGTATACTACCACAGAAGCATCAGCAAAACACACTAAAATAAGATTCATATATTCTGTGGGTCCATTTTTAAAATGGAACAATAATCACATCACCTGCTCCATCACTATACTCACGCAAACAGCATGATGTTATCTTCTGAAACTTTATTCAAAGTTTGTAAAAAGTGCTTTAAAAATGTGAAGGCCATTAATACTGTGTAACTTTCCTCATATTTCGGGGATGGTGTTTTGTTAATCTTTTAGGACTTCAGAAGCAAGGATTGTGACAAATACTGAGTGTTTGAAGATTCCAACACTCTCAGCTTGGAATAATGTCTATAAACTCATAGATAGTAAAACAATCACATCACACTCTTCATGTGTAGTTTTTACTAATAAGGCATCGTCTTCTTGGATAAAATTTTCATTTTGCAGACTAATGATGGTGCTGCTTTACTAGCATTACCAGCTCCTTCATCTTCATATCAATCATTAAGAGCAACAGACTCTAAATGTGAAACCACTGTTCTGTAGTGTTATGCACTGTATCTACAGACGTAAAAAAAAAAAAAAAAAAAAAAAAATTCTCTGATTATTTTTGGTTCTCTAAAAGCAGGAAGGCACCACATGGAAGAAAAAGTGCTGCAATTTCTCCATTATTAAATTTTCACTAAGTCAATAAACTGAAAAACAGCTAAAATAACTTACTTTGCCAGTGTTCAAAGATTTATGGAGCTGACTGTCCATAATGTACCAACTAAAAATTGGCTGTAAACAAAATACCAACAGAAAATAGCTGTATAATATAACGACACTGGGATGAAAATTCAACACTGGTATTATTGTTGACAATATATATATATATATATATATATATATATATATATATATATATATATACACACACACAAAATAAAAGGACAGGACAAAGACTTTCTATTGAAACTCCATTTATCACTACAGATCTGTTTCGAGGGGTGGTGAAACCATCCTCTCTCTTCAGGTGATTATAGAAGAATCTATAATCACCTGAAGAGAGAGGATGGTTTCACCACCCCTCAAAACAGATCTGTAGTGATAAATGGAGTTTCAATAGAAAGTCTTTGTCCTGTCCTTTTATTTTTGTTTATTTGCTCTACCAAAAAGTATTGAGCACTCTCCTACGGAAGGATCTACTCAGAAAATCCTCTCTCTCTCTCTCTCTCTCTCTCTCTATATATATATATATATATATATATATATATATATATATATATATAAATTAAAAGTCTGTATTTTCTTGATTTAAAAATGGTTTGAAATCGCCACATACTGGTTAAAATCACCCCGAATCTAGCAAGGTCTGATGTTGACATTGAGTCAACTGTTTGCAACATTTCAAAATCAGGAAATTTATAAATATTTGGTGATCAAGACTTGTCCTTCATGATCTAAACCCTCCCCCCACCCCCGCACAACTGGCCACCGTACACCGTCCCACCCCAGCTCATCTACTTGCTCACAGTTGAGCATTTTTTCTGTACTGAACGGAGTTTTGCTCAGAGCTGGAGTTAAGTTACACTTCAACTTTCTTGATTCTTTATTTACTTATGTGTAACTAACCACCTACACCAGTTACATCCCCACGAGGAGCGAGATAACAAAAACCGAAAGTCACCTGATCAAAAAGCTGATGCTGAGCCAAGTATCCTACGGAAGCCACCTCCTGTAAACAAACACATGTACAACTTTATAACCAACCTCAGTGATTTTCCACCTAAATGAGATCACATTGTAAACAGAGTTACAATCGTACTTTGCCCAGAAGGTAACGGTCGATGAATTCATTCACTGTAAGGAGCTTCTGTGACCAGTCTTCATCAGTGTACCTGGATCCGAGCTCGATGGGAACGGTCCGACAACCTGCTACCGCCCGCAGGTACTCTATACTTGTGCACAAGTGATGACAGAACAATTCTTGACACACACAATGACGTAGAGCACAGGATCAAAACTTTTTGACCACACAGTCAGTGAGGAGTATTCACCTGATTAAAATATTTACATACAGTGAGTCGTCGACTTACGACCTATGCGAGTTACGACTGATCGACTTTACGACTGCAAAAGTGGTGAAGCATGATTCATGGCAGTGCAGTGCGAGTGTTGCGCGTGACAGTTGTTTGCGCTGTTGGTAGCGCCAGCATCTTAAAAGGCCAAGCAGGAGATGATGCAGCTTCACTTTCTAACTGCTCAGAGCAAACTATTCATCTACTTTCAATGCCACGTCACTGTGGCGCGAAGCTGAGAGCCAATCCTTTCTGTGTGGGTGGGTCCGATACCTTGAAACTCTAATTTTATTGGACTCACACGCTGCAGTGTTTGTAACAGGAAGCGTGTTCAAAGTTTTGGCAATCAGCTGGTCTGCGGGTTTAAGTTTTTCCATGTCTGTCCTTTTGTGTTTGCTTGTCAGCTGTGCTCGGCTTCGTGGAAATGAGCTGATCAGAATGAGGGAAATTTATCTCTTTACTCAAACAACACGCGCAGTCTGTGGCTGTTGTTATAATCCAATAAAATTGGAGTTTGAAGCTATCGGACCCACCCACACAGTGGAGTACAGAAAGGATTGGCTCTCCGCTGCGTGTCACAGTGACATGGAATTGAAAATAGATGTATAGATTTAAATGCGCGAGATTTATTCATCTGTTTTTGTTTGGCGTCAGTGTATTTGGATGGAAAGTCGACATACGACCAGATCGAGTCACGACCGGTCTGCCAGAACCAAACGCGGTTGTAAGTCGACGACTCACTGTATTTTGATTTTTTATTTTATTTTGCTATACTTTATCAATCCCACAAGGGAAATGATTACCTCTGCACTTAACCCAAAGTGAGTGCACACACACAGACACACACACACAATTAAACAGTGAGCATGGACACACTCATGGCAGTGGGCTACCACACACATTGGGGTACCTGAGGTGCCTTGGTGCAGCACACTTCTCCCACCACCACACGTTTTTCCTGCTGCTTTAGGATTCAAACAAGTGACCTTTCAGTCCCAAAACAGCTTCTCTAACCATTAGGCTATGGCTGGCCCTAAATGATTTATAAGCTGTGTTTCAAGATACTACAGCAAACGCAACCACTAATAAAGCCATTTATGAAATACATCTATCAAGTGAGATATAAACAGGTTTACTGGTAATCTGCTGACATGAGTAAGATATTTGCTATCCTAACTTGAGCCCCTGAGCGGTTGCCCCATTCTCACGGTAAGGTGGACATGCTTACCACTACGCCACAGCGCAAATGTATGATCCTACACGGAAATGAGCTTTTATTTACACATAACTACACTAAAAACAGATCAATGAAACATACTGAACGTAGTAATTGTTCAACATCTTATTTCTATTAAATGATTGGATATTTCACTTTGTAAATTTACATTTACTTTCACATTTCCTCATCATGTCAGAGCAAACTTACAATCACTGATGTACAGTGCTTTGCAAACGTATTCACCCCCTTGACATTTTTTTCATGTTTTGTTGCCCCACAACCTGTAATAAAAATGGATTGTTTGGAGGTTTACATAGTTTCGTTTCAATTCAGACAATTCTTGCAACTTTGTCTTATTGTGAAGTAAACAACAAATATGGCAAAATAACAGAAAACTTCAACATGCATACCTATTCCCCTCTAAAGCCACCTTTTGCAGAAATTACAGCTGCAAGTCGTTTTGAATAAGTTTCTACGTGAATATATCTGTACGTGACAATTTTTCAGATCTTTATTTTGTAAAAAATTTACACACACACACACACACACACACACACACACACACACACTTTAAACTAATAAGAAGATTAAATATGGGTGACTTTCAACAAAATAAAAATTTTTTAAAATTCTAGACCAAAAAGTTCAAAATATTCTTAAGGTTTTGCATTTCTGTAAGTAGCAAAACTGGAAATTGACTTTTATTTATTTCATTTGAAAATAAATGTTTTAGCTAATGTATTTACTGCTAAGCCAATAATGGTAAAGAAATACAGTCAGCCCCCTACTTACAAAGCCCCCTGGGTACGAAATCCCCGGGTTACAAAGAACATTTTCCTAAGTTTATGTCCCCGGGAAATGAAAACAACCCCCTCTTACGAAAAGAAATTCAAAATTCAAACGCGCCAATCAAAAATTCATATGATGCACGAGTTGCTCTCTCATTTGCTGTCTCTCAACATCCCGCCCTGCTGGCCTCACATTGACTAGGAAGGATGACGCAGAACCAGAAGGAGACCTTAAAGCAGAAATGCAGTGAGGACCTCTGATCTTTCAAAAGGTACTGTAATTCCGCTTTAAATAAAACATCCCGTCCATGTGTGTGCGTGTGTGTGTGTGTGTGTGTGATAGAGAGAGTGTGTGTGCGTGCGTGTGTGTGTGTGAGTGAGTGTGAGAGAGAGAGAGAGAGAGAGAGAGAGAGAGAGAAGCTTAACTCTTTAGTTTAGTTTTTTAAGTTGTTTAATTTAGTAAATGTTTAATAAAATGTGGGCGCATTTGAGCTCATCTGGAATTCCAATGGGAATTCCAATGGGAAAAGGAATCAAGTTAAAGTTGAGTTTGGACCGCCTTTGTCAAGCAGGGAATGCGCTTTGAGTTCCACGACTTGTGGGCGTGACCCGCAACGCTAGAATAAAACATGTGTATTGTATACATTGTAATGTGTCTGTGTGTGTCTATGTGAGAGTGAGAGAAAGAGAGAGTGAGAGAGATATGTAAATATGTTAATAAAATGGTTTAATATGTTAATAAAATGTTTAAATGGTTTAATAAATAATTTTCTTTTACTTTTAACACATATTTCATACAAAGTTGGTGTACTTTTATCATTTTTAAAGGGTTTATGCGGTTTATCCAGGCCAAAGACTGGAAGCTTGGAACGAATCAGGTGTTTAACATGTAAAATGCGACCCCTACTGATGAAATCAACGCATTACGAAAAAGGCGCTGGAACGGATTAATTTCGTAGGTAGGGGGCCGACCGTAATGATAAAGACCTTATCATTAATCACTAACGGTAAAAGATGATACCATCTAGAAGAAAGTTTACATGTTCTAACTGACACTAGAATCTGCTTTCTAGTGTAATTAAGCAATGTAGACGTTCCAGATTTGATAAGATTCTGGGCTAATTTTGGTTGTCCTTTGAGATTTGTTGAAGAAACATTTATGACGAAAAGATATACAGGCGCTTCCCGACTTACGTTTTTAATTGGTTCCGGACGGCCGAACGCAAGTTGAAAGTGAACGTAAGTCGTTACAGTGACGTATGACGTGTGACGTATGACGTTTATACTGTGCTATACATCCATAAATGCCATTACCGTATCTCATAAAACACCCCTAAATCAATTATTATAAACGTGACATTGTAAAATAATATCAAATATATCAAATAGTATCAACATTAATTTCAAATAAATTAAATTCAAGCAAAATAATTTAAAATTGATACATTTAAATCAAATATCAAATATAAACTTTAACATTCTCCATGATGCGATCTTTCTACTTGTAAATGGTTCTGATGGTCGACAGAAGGTAATTTACATGAAGCTTAAAACAGCCAATCAATGCTTACAATATGTGAGGCGCTCAATACCAAAAGTAGTTTACTTGCTGTGCTTGAAACAAAGCACGGGTTATACGGACTTCTGGTCTTTCAAGTGAGCAAGGGCGCCGTTAAACTCATTTAGTACCCAGCCTGCACTGATGTGAATCACCAGCAGAGCGGAGAGTTCTCTTTCTTTTCTGGATTCGGGTTTTCATTCATTTTACAACTCTCTTTGCTTAACTGAGTATGCATAGTAGATTGCACTGATCCGAGCAGATAGTTAATTCATCTCTGTGTATGAGACTTGCACCCATGCGAGTAGGCTTACGCTTCTGACCAACCATATTTGCTTAGGGTTACAAGTCCGCAAAACAGTGTAAACACAAAGATCACAGAGACAACGTCTTAACACAAGGGTAACATGCTATATAACTGATTTTATATATATATATATATATATATATATATATATATATATATATATATATATATATATATATATATCTTCTTTTCCTTTCGGCTTTTCCCTTCAGGGGTCGCCACAGCAAACCAGCCGCCTCCATCTTACCCTATCCTCTGTATCTTCTACTCTTACTCCAACTACCTTCATGTTCTCCTTCACCACATCCATAAATCCTCTCTTTGGTCATCCTCTCGGCCTTCTGCCTGGTAGTTCCAACCTCAGCATCCTACTACCAATGTACTCACTATCCCTCCTCTGTACATGTCCAAACCATCTCAATCTAGCCTCTCTGTCTCCAAAATATCTTACATGGGCTGTCCCTCTGATGTACTCATTCCTGATCCTATCCATCCTTGTTACTCCCAGAGAGAACCTCAACATTTTAATCTCTGCTACCTCCAGCTCTGCCTCCTGTCTTTTCTTCAGCGCAACTGTTTCTAAACCATACAACATTTCTGGCCTCAATACCGTCTAGTACACTTTTCCTTTCATTCTTGCCAATACCCTCTTATCACACATCACACCGGACACTTTTCTCCAACCATTCCAACCTGCCTGCACACGCTTCTTCACCTCTTTTCCACACTCTCCATTGCTCTGGACTGTTGAGCCTAAGTACTTGAAATCCTCCACCTTCTTTATCTCTGCTCCCTGTAACCTCACCGTTCCTCTTGGGTCCTTCTCGTTCACACACATGTATTCTGTTTTACTGCGGCTAACCTTCATTCCCCTCCTTTCCAGGGCATACCTCCACCTCTCTAGATTTTCCTGCACTTGTTCTCTGCTCTCTCTGCATCAAGGGTCAGCTCTCAGCCCCTTCTTGTTTGCTATGGTGATGGACAGGCTGACAGACGAGGTGAGACAAGAATCTCCGTGGACTATGATGTTTGCAGATGACATCGTGATCTGTAGTGAGAGCAGAGAACAAGTGGAGGAAAATCTAGAGAGGTGGAGGTATGCCCTGGAAAGGAGGGGAATGAAGGTTAGTCTCAGTAAGAGAATGAAGGGAAAAGTGTACAAGACGGTGATGAGGCCAGCGATGTTGTGTGGTTTAGAGACAGTGGCCCTGGGTAAAAGACAGGAGTCAGAGTTGGAGGTATCAGAGATGAAAATGTTGAGGTTCTCTTTGGGAGTAACGAGGATGGATAGGATCAGAAACGAGTACATCAGAAGGACAGCACATGTTAGATGTTTTGGAGACAAAGTCAGAGAGGCTAGATTGAGATGGTTTGGACATGTACAGAGGAGGGATAGTGAGTATATTGGTAGTAGGATGCTGATGTTGGAACTACCAGGCAGAAGGCCCAGAGGAAGACCAAAGAGAAGATTTATGGATGTGGTGAAGGCGGACATGAAGGTCGTTGGAGTAAGAGTAGAAGATGCAGAGGATAGGGAGAGATGGAGTCAGATCATTTGCTGTGGCGACCCCTGAAGGGAACAGCCGAAAGAAAAAGAAGAAGTAGTTGTTCTCTGCTCTCACTACAGATCACAATGTCGTCTGCAAACATCATAGTCCATGGAGATTCTTGTCTAACCTCGTCTGTCAGCCTGTCCATCACCATAGCAAACAAAATGGGGCTCAGAGCGGACCCTTGATGCAGTCGTCACCTCTGTCTTACATCTCTCATACATGTCCTGCACCACTCTAACATACTTCTCTGCCACTCCAGACTTCCTCATGCAATACCATAGTTCCTCTTTCGGCACCCTGTCATATGCTTTCTCCAGATCCACAAAGGCACAATGTAGCTCCTTCTGACCTTGTCTGTACTTCTCTATTAACAACCTCAAAGCAAACACTGCGTCTGTGGTGCTCTTTCTTGGCATGAAACCAAACTGTTGTTCACAAATGCTGACCTCTGCCCTTAGTCTAGCTTCCACTATTCTTTCCCATAACTTCATCGTATGGCTCATCAATTTTATCCATCTGTAGTTGCTACAACTCTGCACATCTCCCTTGTTCTTAAAAATGGGCACAAGCACACTTCTCCTCCATTCCTCCGGCATCCTCTCACTCTCTAAGACCTTGTTGAATGTTCTTGTCAGGAAATCTACTGCGACCTCTCCTAGACCGTTCCATACCTCCATCGGTATGTCATCAGGACCAACTGCCTTTCCATTCTTCATCCTCCTCAATGCCCTCCTCACTTCACCCTTACTAATCTTCGCTACTTCCTGGTCCTCAACAGTCACCTCTTCTACTCTTTTTCTCTCTCATTTTCCTCATTCATCAGCTCTTCAAAGTCCTTTATATAAAATACCAATATATATATATATATATATATATATATATATATATATATATATAAATAAAAGGGGCACGTTCAGTCTGTCGTTTGTAAACAAAAACAATGGATGCAGCGTCATTACGTCAGCGTGCTATGTAGCTACGTCTCAATTCAAAATTTGAAAAAAAAAATTGAAAAAACGTAAAACAGATGAAGCGGGAGCGTCTGTACATAAATAGGCGGTCTTTTTTTTTCAAAATTATAATAACTGGTTTCTGGTTATGATTAAATTTTCATATGGATGTAGAACATATCAGTGTGTAAGAACGTATTAACACAATGACATGACAGTTTATTGCACAAGATGAACACAATGGAAGTACAGTGTTTTGGCACAAAACAAATATTTCATGTCAGATGCAGCCTGAAATCATAAAAGAGAATTTGTACGGAGTGCATGTTATATATGCAAAATTTGGCTGATATACAATTATAATGATTTGAATTTACATTTTTTTGTATTTATTTTTAGCCTTTGCTGAAATAAAGTAAAAACACTGTATATACTGGTCCTTCTAAAAAACTAGCATATTGTGATAAAGTTCATTATTTTCTGTAATGTACTGATAAACATTAGACTTTCATATATTTTTGATTCATTGCACACCAACGGAAATATTTCAGGTCTTTTATTGTTTTAATACTGATGATTTTGGCATACAGCTCATGAAAACCCAAAATTCCTATCTCAGAAAATTAGCATATTTCATACGACCAATAAAAAAAAAGTGCTTTTAATACAAAAAAGTCAACCTTCAAATAATTATGTTCAGTTATGCACTCAATACTTGGTCAGGAATCCTTTTGCAGAAATAACTGCTTCAATGCGGCGTGGCATGGAGGCAATCAGCCCTGTGGCACCGCTGAGGTGTTATGGAGGCCCAGGATGCTTCGATAGCGGCCTTAAGCTCATCCACAGTGTTGGGTCTGGTGTCTCTCAACCTTCTCTCCACAATATCCCACAGATTCTCTATGGGGTTCAGGTCAGGAGAGCTGGCAGGCCAATTGAGCACAGTAATACCATGGTCAGTAAACCATTTACCAGTGGTTTTGGCACTGTGAGCAGGTGCCAGGTCGTGCTGAAAAATGAAATCTTCATCTCCATAAAGCTTTTCAGCAGATGGAAGCATGAAGTGCTCCAAAATCTACTGATAGCTAGCTGCATTGACCTTGCCCGTGATAAAACACAGTGGACCAACAACAGCAGCTGACATGGCACCCCAGACCATCACTGACTGTGGGTACTTGACACTGGACTTCAGGCATTTTGGCATTTCCTTCTCCCCAGTCTTCCTCCAGGATCTGGCACCTTGATTTCCGAATGACATGCAAAATTTGCTTTCATCCGAAAAAAGTACTTTGGACCACTGAGCAACAGTCCAGTGCTGCTTCTCTGTCGCCCAGGTCAGGTGCTTCTGCTGCTGTTTCTGGTTCAAAAGTAGCTTGACTTGGGGAATGCGACACCTGGAGACCAGTCCACTGCTTCCACAGGTCCGCCAAGGTCTGAAATCGGCCCTTCTCCACAATCTTCCTCAGGGTCCGGTCACCTCTTCTGGTTGTGCAGCCTTTCCTGCCACACTTTTTCCTTCCCACAGACATCCCACTTAGGTGCGTTGATACAGCACTCTGGGAACAGCCTATTCGCTCAGAGATTTCTTTCTGTGTCTTACCTTCTTGCTTGAGGATGTCAATGATGGACTTCTGGACAGCAGTCAGGTCAGCAGTCTTACCCATGATTGCAGGTTTGAGTAATGAACCAGGCTGGGCGTTTTTAAAAGCCTCAGGAATCTTTAGCAGTGGTTTAGAGTTAATTGGTTGATTCAGATGATTAAGTTAATAGCTTATTTAGAGTACCTTTTCATGATATGCTAATTTTTTGAGATAGGAATTTTGGGTTTTCATGAGCTGCATGCCAAAATCATCAGTATTAAAACAATAAAAGACCTGAAATATTTCAGTTGGTGTGCAATGAATCTAAAATATATGCAAGTTTAATTTTTATCAGTACATTACAGAAAATAATGAACTTTATCAAAATATGCTAATTTTTTGAGAAGGACTAGTATATTGCACACAGACTTGTGTGAGACTGTATGTTTGTACTTGAGTGTCAATGTCACAGATAAAAATAGCCACTTAGAGTAGTTTTGAACATTTACAGTCCATAATGATCATTCCTGCCTGTACATGAATACAACATACTGTATAAATTTATAAAAGAACTACACATACATTTCAGTGTAATAGATTATTAGTTCTACTGTGCAGTTTATTTTATAACTGTCAGTATAATTTTGTGTATAATATTATTCAGTATGAATGTTAATGTAATTAGTCAGAATGAACACTGGTTAAACATTTGCCTTAATAAATATTTTCTGTATGCCTATACCTGGTTATTTTAAAAATTATTTATTTAACACCAATGTTATGACATGATTCTTCCCAGAGGATTACAGTGGTCACTAAATTACTAAGAATTCTAATATCTCTGTATCCCTGCTGTTGAAATACACATGCTTTTAGAATACCTGAAATTTTCACCATTTACTCATTTTAGAGTGTTTGCAAAAATATCATGGAGGAGGCCCATACTGTAACTGTATCTCTTACGTAACCCTGCTTTTCGTTGTTAGAGGAGCACCCCTGTTCACCAAATCCTGGCTACACGGGTGGTATGTGAAGGTAGTTACTATATCTGACCTATTAAACCACTTATTCTTCCAGAAAAATTGGCATATAGAGCATGATAGACATCCTAATACCCACAATTATACACATTTAAAATAATAGGAGTTTACTTTCTCACCCTCAAGTCCACTGTGATCACTCAAACACAATTACAAAAGTTTTTTCCCCCTTTCTTTATATGCACTCATACCTCCATGTATGCTCACTGAAAGCAGGCCAGTGGTCAACTATCCCCTCCAGTATGACTGGCATTTTGAGCTCCAGAAACTCGGATCGGAAACTTTCAAGAGCTGGGCATCGAACCCTCTGTACTGCCAGTGCAGGGTTGATTATAGGCTTTTGGATATACTCCTTTCTAAGTTTCTAGCAAAAACAAACAAACAAAAAGCACAGATGAGCATCGGGAAGCAGTGGAAAGTCTGAAAACTCTCCATTCAAGTAAATGCAACTCCAGTGAAAGATCATCATGATGGAACCTCCATTGCTAGTTGGATACTTGTTTAGGAATGATTTATAAAACAATAGAAAATTAATTGAAGCAATGGTGGCTCAGAGGCTAGGGCTCTGGTTTACTGATAGTGACCAAACTGTTTTACCTTACTAGGGTTACAGAGAGGCTGAAGCCTAATTCAGCCAACTCTAAACTGCGTTCCAGGCTATTGCAAGGCCCGTCTTGGGACTGCTGGAGGAAACTCACACAAGTACAGAGATCCTTGAGACTCCACAAAGAAACACCTTCATGGAGCCCAAGTCCTTCTTCCTTCTGATTTTGCATATGTGTGAACCACTACGATGCCATGCCGCCCAAAATGAATTATTTACATTAATCTATAAATAGGGCAGTGGTGGCGTAGTGGGATAGGGTGCTGGATTGCTGATCCTAAGGTTGGGGGTTCTAGTCCCACTCTCCACAAGGTTGTCTCTGTCCCCCAGTGCAGCTAACTGGGTTATCAAAGGTCAGCCATGTCTCTCACAGTCTATGGTGCGAGGCATGTAAAAGAACCATTGCTGACTTTTGACAAGAGTAGGCTGCATAGCCGACAGCGTGTTTCCACCCTACGATGGCCTCGCGAGCTGTCGGCTATGCAGCCTACTCTTGTAGAAAGGCTCATAGCTGACAACGCGTTTCCACCCTACGGTGGCCTGGCGAGCTGTCCAGGGTGTACTCTGCCCTCACCCGGAGTCGGCTGGGATTGGTGCCAGCCTCCCCGCAGCCCTCATTAGGATTAAGCGGTTACAGAAAATAATGATGAATATATAAACATACAGGATAGTACAAAAAGGCATCTTGCTTGTTGTTTCCATGAACCATAATCTAAATCACCTTCAGACAGGACTGTTCAGTATCCTCTGTTTTTCTAGGGATCTTCATATTATTTTTCAGAACCACTATGAGTCTTTGCAGAATATTATCCATGATGGAGGCACCCATTAACAAGCCCATGTCACATGTCTTGATTGCATCCTGGACCTTGTCTTCTGATCTTTCTCCATGACAGGTTCCCACAGCTTTAAACAAACAGCCATAGGAGTAAACACGTCTCCAATCCTTGTCCACATTTCGCCATGTCCCTGTGTTGAGTTTCTCCCAGGAGTAATCAATAATAACTTGGGCTTTTTCAACACAAGATGAGTTTAATAAGCTGTACAGTTCCTTCCTGGTGAACTCCAACATGTCCAGTACACTTGGCTCAACTACCTGTCCGAACACAAAGGGAAACTCAGTTTCAGTGGCAGGCAATACTGTCATCACGTCTCTCCAAACATCAGTCATAACTCCTGCTGCAAGAATTTAAACTCCAGGCAAGAAAAAAAAAAAAAAAAAAAATACACGAATATGCGTTTTCTCTTTGGCTAATGACAACTCACGAGTATGGATCACAAACCTCACGCATACGCTTTAAGTAAATTATAAACGCACGGTACCCAATAAATATTCAAACAGTCCAATTTCAACCCTTTTCGATTTATACAGACGACGGTAAAACAATTCCATTTGTTAAATATTTGAAAGAAATTGCGATTACTTTAAACACATTGAGGTTGCGCTACATTTAAAGACGGTCCGTACGGAAACCTTTCCCCTACAAAGAACGTTCCTACCGAAATTTTCTTTCGCAGTCTTGCTAATATCACTTAAAACCAGCTTTGAACAAAGCAAAATGTAATTCTTTATCACTACGTTTCCCCTGGTTTTAGACAGATTTAAGACTATTTTATAGAGATTATTGTTGTGGAAGTCATGGCATCTTTGTCACGCTAATATACTAGTATAGCCAGTGAAATGATTATTTCCCTGCGATGGCCTGGCGAGCTGTCCAGGGTGTACTCTGCCCTCGCCCGAAGTTGGCTGGAATGGGCACCAGCCTCCCCGCGACCCAAATTAGGATTAAGCGGTTACAGAAAATGATGATGATGATGATGATTATTTCCATTAGTCCATTAGACCATGAGGTTTACGGAGATGGATTTCGGTTTTCTTTCCCTTTTTACCCCTCAACACGAGAACACGCTCTTTTACCTTCTCGATGACCTGTGATTTCTAATTAAGTGCTTTCTGGGGAGTCCAGGAAAAAGCCCCCAGCATATGAAATTGTTGTTGTTGTTGTTTTAATACTCGGCAGAATTAAATACCAAATGATGTCCACAGATTAATCGAATTTATAAAGTCTCATGTGGAGGCCTAATAATTTAAAGATACTACTTTCAAACATCCACGCTCCCTTTCATAAACATTAAAATGCACCACAGATACAGGCAAAAGCAAGTGTTTATTAAGCAGTATTACATACAGTATTAACATCCCCAGAGTCAGTGGTGCTCTTTTTATATTTAATTATGTTGATTCCATTTGTGAGTAAACATACTGTATATTATTAAACCAGATAAACTCGTACAACTGTTGCGAATTAAAGTAATAATTTTTATTTCCTTCTTTCCCCCTATATTAGATTTTCCTTTTGCCTTTTTCCCTTCATCAGGGATCACCACAGCGAATGATTCGCACGTTTGATTTGGCATAGGTTTTTATGTCGGATGCCCCTCCTGACACAACCCTTTAGCAAGGGACAGAAACACGCTGATGGCTTTGCAGCCTCTAATGCTCCAGTAATTCTACATTCCAAATATAATGATACCTCGTCTAACGAGTGTCCCTTATAATAATTTTCCATGAGCTTCAAACCCACCAAAAATCTGCTCCATCCAGCAAGCAAAATTTCACTTTACGTGCTCCTGCGCACGACTATAAATAGTGTTTACTGCACTTCATATCATTTGCTCGATGTTTTTTCCATACACCATAGCACGACGATGAAGGCTCCACATCAAACTACTGAAATGGATGTGCAATTACACTTAATTCTAGTACAGTATGGCAAAAAAGCATGTTCCCTAGGGTCATACGCGCCCCCCAGCATCACACTTTGCCCCCCAAGGGGGGTGTGCCCCACTATTTGAGAAGCACTGGCCTTGTGGGAGCTCACCATGAGCCTTTCCTCGCTGGCATTCGTAACGTGCACATGCACAAAATTCTCTTCCTCCTCCTCCCCCTCCTTTGTTACACACCACCTCCTGCCTGCCCATGTGACATCTTCGCTGCAGTTGATGATCAGAAAGATGAGTTGACTTATTGTTCATTCTTGTTTTATTAACGTATATGTTAATGTACATGTATTGGGGCAGTGGTGGTCTTGTGGTATAGGGTGCTGGATCGCTGATCCAAAGGTTGGGGGTTCGAGTCCCACTCTCCACAGGGTTGTCACTGTCCCCCCCAGTGCAGCTAACTGGGTTATCAAAGGTGGGCCATGTCTCTCACTGTCTATGGTGAGAGGCATGTAAAAGAACCATTGCTGAATTTCGTAAAGAGTAGCTGCAAAGTCATCATCGTGTTTCTGTCCCTTACTATAAAGGGTTGTGACAGGAAGGGCATCTGACGTAGAAACCTCTGCCAAATGAAACGTGCGAATCAGATGATTCACTGTGGCGACTCCCGAGAAAAGGGAAAAAGCCGAAAGGAAGACAGACAGACATGTTAATGTACATGTGTTATTATTATGAAATATTTATTGTTTTTACAAGTTTATGTTTAATATATTAGGTCAAATATATGTATTTGTGACAGGTTTTATGAGTTTTGGGGGGTTTAGAACAGATTAATTGATTTTATGTTATTTCTTATAGGAATAATTCTTTCATCTATTGAACTTTACGGCTTACGCGCTTGACCTCGAAACGGATTAAATTCGTTAGCTGAGGTGTCACTGTATATATATATATATATATATATATATATATATATATTTGGGAAAAGGATTGTTATTCTGTGATGGCCTGGCGAGCTGTCCAAGGTGTACACTCTGCCCTCGCCCAGAGTTGGCTGTGATGGGTGCCAGCTTCCCCGCTACTCTAAGCGGTTCGGAAAATGAATGAATGTTATTGGCACAGTTATTGGCTACATATCTACCTCACACAGTGTTTAAAGCTGCATGGAGTCAACACTGGAATGAAGCACCATCAAAGCAGAGAGTTTTGACACTGATTGCTTTCACTGCCACATGATTACATGTTTCTTGTATGCCTTTAATTACACCCCGCCTCCCAAAAAAAAACAAAACCAAAAACCCAAAACCTTTTCACTGTCAGTTTTTTATCTGGGATAATCTGTCTGCTCATGCTGACCTATTCTTCACAGTTCCTCTGCCTGAAGCATTAGACCATCAAAGTGGTTTTGCAATTAGAGTGTTCACCTAGACTGCTGACCTTGGTTAATAAGCTCCACCTACCCAGGGCTGACACGTATTACTCATTGCCGAATGGTGACCTGGAAGTAGTTGTGGCTAAATGTAACCTCAGTGATAACAACAGAACCGACTTCTCTGATTTGATCCTACATGGTTAAAAAATTGGAAAACTTAAAGAAGTTATTCATGTGGGCTCTGTCATTACACATGAATGTGCTGAGAGCTGAGATCCAGAGAAGAATGGCCATGGCACATACAGCAATACTGAACATGACCAAGATCTGTAAAAGCAAGGGAGTCAGTATCAAACTTAAAGTGTGCCCACTCTGAGCAACTGTTTGCTTCATATGAACCCAAATACTTGGCCATGACAAAAAAGGAAAAAGCGGCAGTTATTACCTTTATAATGTGGGCATGTCATAGGGTGCTGAGAGTGCCATAGACTGCAAAAAAGACAAAGAAATGGGTCTTTCAGAAGATGGTATGACATAGTTTGATGATAAGGAAGCAGATGGCAGAGAGAAAGATGACATTTTTGGACATGTGAGGAAACATGGAGGGTTAGAGAAGGACATTAACCAAGGTCCAATGGAAGGAAGAAGAAAGCAATGAAGACCAACAACCTCCTCGGGTCATGCCATCAAAAACTGGACCAGAGTGAGTTATTAGAGAAATAAGTCATTGGCATGAACTTGTGAGGGTCACTGCAGCAATGTTTACATCACCAGATTGAAAATAAGAAGTCTTTCCACAAGCGGCATGTTACTTTTTGTGATTAGCATGTATACAACACCGCTAGAAGGTCCCAAGTTTGCTTCCTTGGCTTGGGTGTTATATGTGGTGTTTGCATGTTCTCCCCAAGCTTGTGTAGGTTTTCTCCGACAGTCAAAAGACATGCACATTTGTCTGTGAATGGTTGTGTGTGTTGCCCAGGTAAGGTACAGTTTTGCAAGCTCTTCAGGGTTTCCCCGTCTTTACCCAGTGTAGGCTAAAATAGACATCAGCTTTCTCATGCCCCTAGTAGGATTAAATAGTTCAGCACATGAATAAATGAATGAATGAATAACTGTTCATGCATTTTACTCCACTTATCCGAGGTCGGGTTGCGAAGGCAACGGGTCATGGATGGAGATCCAGGCATCCCTCTTCTCAGCGACACTTCTAAATGATCCCTGGGGATCCCAAAGTGTTCCCATAACAGGCAGGATATATAATCCCTCCAGTGAATTTGGATCTTCCCCAGGGCTTTCTCCAACATGGACTTAACTTCTTTCGATGCAGAGGAATAGCTATTCTACCTCGAATCCCCCCCTGATATCTGAGCTCCTCAACCTATTTCATGACGACCCCACACACAGGAAGCTAATTTCAACAGCTTGTATCCTAGATGCCTTTCAGTCATTATCCAATTCTCATGTCCACAGATGAGGGATGGAATGCAAATGAACTGGTAAATTGAAACCTTTGCCTTTTAGCTCAGCTCCCTCTTCCCCATAATGGAACAGTGCAGTTCCCTATTACTGCTGATATAGCACCAATTTGTCAGTAGAGAATGTGGCCAGCATCATTTTTAAGAAGTGATGCCACCACAGGTCGAGTGCTCCTGCTGGCTGGCTGTAGTGTAGTTTTTAATATTGTGTACTGTCATGTATTTCAATGATAATATTGTCTTTTCAATGTCTCTTTTCTTAAGCAAACTGTCTTTCCATCTACAGTGTTGAATCTATATTCTATTATACCATAAGAATAATCAGCTTCTTTGCAATTAATTCATTGACAGCCTTGACTGAACAAGCCAGGCTGCAACACTTGCATATACAGTGCTGTGCAAAAGTGTATGTATGTATGTATGTATATATATATATATATATATATATATATATATATATATATATATATATATATATATATATATATATACACACACACAGTGGTATGAAAAAGTATCTGAACCTTTTGGAATTTCTCACATTTCTGCATAGTCTGTAGCACGGGGGCACCGCAGGGCACCGTCCTCTCACCCTTCCTTTTTAACATCTATACCTCGGACTTCATTTATAACACAAACAGCTGCCACCTCCAGAAGTTCTCAGACGACTCCGCCATCGTGGGCCGTGTGTCAGAGGGGAACGAGCTGGAGTACCGGTCGGTCATCGTTGACTTCGTGGACTGGTGTGAGCGCAACCACCTGTGCTTGAACACTAGGAAGACGAAGGAGATGGTGGTCGACTTCAGGAGAAGCACTCAAACACACACACACACACACACACACACACTTACTAGTGAACATCCAGGGACAGGACATTGAGACAGTGGACAGTTTCAAGTACCTGGGTGTTCACCTTAACAATAAACTGGACTGGTCCCACAACACCAACGCCCTGTACAAGAAGGGCCAGAGTCGCCTCCACCTTCTGAGGAGACTCAGGTCCTTCGGCATATGCAGACCTCTGCTCAGGACATTTTATGACTCTGTGGTAGCCTCTGCAATCCTCTACACTGCCATCTGCTGGGCCCCGGGCAGCACAGAGCGGGACAGGAAGAGACTGAACAAGCTGGTCAGGAGGGCCAGCTCTGTCCTCGGCTGCCCACTGGACTCTGTGGAGGAGGTGAGTGAGAGGAGGATGGTAGCAAAGCTCACATCCATCCTGTTCAACAGCTCTCACCCACTGCACCAGACTGTCGAGGAGCTAAGCAGCTCCTTCAGTGGACGACTGAGGCATCCTCAGTGCAGGAAGGAGCGCTACCGCAGGTCGTTCATTCCCACCGCTGTCAGACTGTACAACGCCACTTTGTAACTGTCTGTGAAAATACCGGTTATGTGCAATAAAAACCCCGTGCACTTTAATCAACCACATCTACCCCACTGACTGTCAACCATATCAACCCATCTACTCTGCACTCAGATACATTACACTTTAATATAGGCCAGTCTATAAAGTTGCTCCATTCTTTTCTTTTCTTTTATTGTTTAGTAATTTATACTATTTATGTATCTATTTATTTATTTACTTATATAATATATATGTATGTGTGTATGTTTGTACTTGTATCTATTTTTGCACCCCCTACTGGTAGTACCTCAAGAGCCTGTAACAGTGAATTTCTCCATTGTGAGATTAATAAAGCTGTATCTTATCTTATAAAATCACCATCAAATGTGATCTGATCTTTGTCAAAAGCACACAGATGTCTGCTTTAACTAAAACCACCCAAACATTTATAGGTTTTCATATTTTAATGAGGATAGCATGCAAACAATGACAGAAGGGGGAGGAATAAGTAACTGAACCCTCTGCCTAAGGAGACTTAAAGAGCAATTGAAACCAATTTTTACCAAACAATTTAAGTCAGGTGTGTGTCCAATCACCGATGAGTGGCTTACAGCTGCCCTGCCCACTATAAAACACACACCTGATAAGAATTGTCCTGATGAGAAGCATTGTCTGATGTGCACCATGGCTCGCTCAAAAGAGCTGTCTGAAGACCTGCGATCAAGAATTGTTGATTTGTATAAAGCTGGGAAAGGATACAAAACCATCTCTAAAAGAACCTCTTCAGTTGTACACACTCCTGCACCTCCTCATTCCATCACCAAGTCTCCTTATCTACTTTCCTTCCAGAAGACACACCAACTACTCTCCTACCTATCTCCCTGATCACATTAGCTGAAGTTGTCCAGTCATCTGGAAGCACTTCCTGACCACCCAAAGCCTGTTTCAACTTCTCTTTGAAGACAACACAGCACTCTTCCTTTTTCAGCCTCCACCAATTTGACTTCTGCTCTGCTTTTGCCTTCTTCAACTTCCTCACCAACAGAGTCATCCTGCATACTACCATCCTACTACTTTTCAGTCACTGACTTCCTTCAAATTACATCGCCTACACAAGATGTAGTCTACCTGTGTGCTCCTACCTCCACTTTTATAAGTCACCCTATGCTTCTGTCTCTTCTGGAAGAAAGTATTCACCACAGCCATTTCCATCCTTTTTGCAAAATCAATCAACATCTGTCCTTCTGTGTTCCTGTCCTGGATACCAAACCTGCCCATCACTTCTTCGTCCCCTCTGTTTCCTGCACCAACATGCCCATTGAAGTCTGCACCAATGACCACTCTTTCACCTCTGAGGGCACTCTGCATCACTTCATCTAACTCACTCCAGAATCTCTCCTTCTCTTCTCGCTCACATCCTACCTCTGGGGAATAAGCGCTAACAACATTGAACATCACACCTTCAATTTCATATATACACACCCACCCACACACACACACACACACACACACACACACTAATTTCCAGTAAGGTTGGGATATGTTCCAAAATGCAATCAAAAACAATTTAACTCACACAAACCTTTATTTACATACTTAACAAAATATGGAATAGAGGTTTTTTTGCCATTGTATTGCATCACATTTTCTTCTAATTACACTTTTTTATTGTTTAAGAACTTGATTTGAATTGGTTCTTTTTGTGCCATTGGAATGTTTGCCCAATCTTGCTGCCGTTGTTTGTACCTTTTGCACCAACTTTAGCTGCTTAACAGTCCATGGTTGCTCTGGACTGACAGCAGGGCCATGTCCATTTTTCATGAAAAAAGTTGGCCTTTTGACCATAGCACACAGTTTCACCATTTTTCAGTCCATCCAAGATGGTCTCAGCAAAGTTGATGGAATTAATTAACATCCTCCTCCTTGTGCAGTACAGTTTCAGATTGCATTTCTGAATGCAGCAGTCTGCTTAACTACAGTTTTCCAAACTACCCCCTAGTGTGTGGCTATATTCGTCACAGTCACATAAGGGCCTCTTCAGTGATGTTCCCTGAGGGCTTGAAGATTTTTGAGATTGCTCTTTATGCACTATGCTAGGATTTTGTGCGATTCAGTCATTGAATTTTTGAGCTGCTTAATCCTAAGTAGGGTCACAGGGAGGCCCATCTCAACCAACTGTGGGCGAGGGCAGAGTACACCCTGAAAGGCTTCCCAGGCCATCACAAGCTGCTGGCTATGCTCTTGACGAAAGTCCACAGTGGTTCTTTTACAGCCTCTCACCATAGCGAGTGAGACATATGGCTGATCTTTTAGAACCCAGTTAGTTACACTGGGTGGGGCCGGTGGCGAAGTGATTGGAGTGCTGTGCTCATGATCAGGAGGTTCTGCAAATCCGAGTTAGACCCCCACTGTGCTAAAACCCCTGGGCAAGGTCTTAACCACAAGTTTGCCTCTGTTCACCCAGCAGTATAAATGGGTTCCAGTAAAAATATACTGGGAAGGTAACCTGTGATAGTCCCATCCAGGAGGAGTTGTACTCCTAGTTGCTTCACGCTATGGAAACCAGGGATAAGCGCCAGCCTGATGAGCCACTATGGCTCGGGTGTAAAAAGACCAAAGGACTTTACCTTTTTTACCAGCTTTACTGGGGATCCAGCAGTGACAACCCGTTGATAATGGGGCTTGAACCCTCGACCTTGGGATCAGTAATCCAGAACCCTACTTACAGGCGACCACTGCCCCAGATTTTGTGAGATCTGATTTTAAATCTATTAAAACCATTTGTTGAGTTTTTTACTGGCAATAAAAATCTAACTTTGTTTTTATTTAAAACATATTATATTCATTTACTACTGACATTAAGTTTCATGTGAATGAACAAATCACAGATTTTGATTTTTAGTATATTTTGGAAAACATCTCAAGTTTTCTGAAAATGCAGTTAGTATCTGAATTGTTTTATGGTCAGACATATATGCATTCTCAAATTTTTATTTTTTAATGGGAATTAAGTTTGAAAAACGTCTTATTTGCAGAGCCATGATGGACTGGAGGGATTTCTACTCCAAAATTAGCTACAAGTTTTGTTTCCTTGGTATGCAGATTTTTGCTCCAAATCAATTGTTGCCCTGTTTTAATGCATGAATTTACATTTCATGATTAAATACTGTACACCATTCATCCAAAATGCAGTACACTTCAGTGTCAGTTTAATGATAATTTTTGTACATTTTTATGAAATACACGTACAGGGTACGATTTAAGACAGTTAATGCTGTTATTTTTCATCATTTTCCACTATTTTTTAAATCTATCTTGAGATCAGATCATGTAAGAAATATATCATGTAGAGAAAGTGTCATGTCTCCTCACTTTATGTGCACATGTAAAATATCTGAAAAATGACTTATTATTTCTAAATGTAAATTTAAAATTGGAAGCTAAATACCCATTTTAAATAATGATGTGACTGTATATATTAAATCTAAATGTAAATTTTGTATCAAAACATAAATCTATCATTTAACAATAACGAGTAATTTTTTTGCATGAATTTATCTCAATATGTATAAACACTATGTGAAAAAAAAGGACATCTATGAATAAAGTTTAAAGCCAAATAATATTCTTTAAATGTATATTATTAAGTTTGTACTGACGATAGCAAATAGACTTAGGAAGAATAAAATGATTGCTCAAAGGATATAATTTTCATTTGAACTTCCTGTAGCATTTTTATTTCTTTATTCTTCTTGTTAATGGGTTACTCCATTAGTGACCTATTTCAACACAGACACTTGAGGGAGCAACCACACAAGAAGCGACAAGTGAGAAGCAACCATGTAAAGTCTAATGCCAGTAAAATGAGTGAGGAGAGATGAAAAGTTCCCAAGTGACGCAAAATGGGTAAGTACGCAGTTTAATTGCGTTGAACTTACACGTGAAACAATTTGAGCGATAAACAATCTGAGCTTAAAGTTACAGCTGGCTGACAAATGCTACCAGACACTAATGTAGATTTCATCGACATGGAAGAGCAGCTCATTATTGCCATAATGACACAGAAATTTCACAAGGGTAACAACCTGAAAGACCATGCTTGGTTTCACATTTTCAAAATGGTTGGCAATTCAGGTTTTATATTTAAGTGTTTAACTCTTCCTGATTTATTATGCACTAGAGTATCCATTCCATACTTGTCACACATTAATGATAACATTAAGAAGTCATATTAAATAACATACTAAATAATAAATCATTTACTATGATAACATCAGCTAAAATACTGTAAGCTAATAGAAGTATCATCCATCTATTCCCTATCCTGTTAGTGTCATGATTTGCCTATTTCTTTCTTTCGGCTTTTTCCCTTTTACTCAAGAGTCGCCACAGCGAATCATCTGATTCGCACATTTGATATGGCAGAGGTTTTTATGTCGGATGCCCTTCCTGTCACAACCCTTTTAACAAGGGACAGAAACACGCTGATGGCTTTGCAGCTACTCTTTACGAAAGTCGGCAATGGTTCTTTTACATGCCTCTCACCACAGACAGTGACAGACATGGCCCGCCTTTGATAACCCAGTTAACTGCACTGGGGGGACAGTGACAACCCTGTGGGGACTTGAACCCCCAACCTTCGGATCAGCGATCCTGCACCCTATCCACTAGACCACCACTGCCCCAGTGTCATGATTTGCCTATCTGAGATGATTTTGGGAGAAGGTGAGGTACACTCTGAACAGCTCATCTGTCCATCACAGTGCCAACCCACACAACAATTCACATTTCCATCTAGGGCCAATTGCAGTTATCTAAGCATCTCTAAAATTGCTTGCTTGTCATCCACACACACACACACACACACACACACACACACACACACACACACACACACAGCACTTTGCCTGCATTATATATACATCACAGTGGGGGTCTAAGTGAGATTTGAACACACAACCTCCTGATCATGAGTGCAGGCACCCTAACCACCACAGCACCTACCCCTCCTAAACTCATATAACCTGACACAAGCACATATATTTCACCTACTATATTAAAGATAAACATGCAAAAACAATAAATATTTCATTATAATACATGTACATTAACATTAATAATTGATAATAAATAATAAAAAACAAGAATAAACGAGAGAAACTGTATGTTAAATGTCGTATTTAATCATATTCACGCTGATGAGCTGACGCACACACACACACACACACACACACACAGAGACTGTACAGAGACGAGGTACGTGCTCACACACACACACACACACAGTACAGAAACAAGGCACGCCGAACACACACACACACACACACACACACACAGTACAGAGATGAGGCAAGCCGCATGATCACACATGGTGATGCCGGGGGAGGACCCTGGGGAAAATGCTGCAGTAGTTGGTAGTGGCGCTCTCATTGTCGCGCTGTGGTGTACAGAAAAGCACTAAGCAAACGATATCAAGTGCAGTAAACACTATTTATAGTCATGTGCGAGGCGCTGGGGGAGGGGGGTCATGAAATATTTTTTTTCTTTCCATAGTGGGCATCACAGAAAATAATTGAGAAGCACTGTACATGGCGTTCTTGGAGCGCGGAGAAATACACACGGAAAAATACGAGGCTAATCGAGCCGGAAAATCCATTTCCCCAGCAGAGCTCGTAGCTCGAAAATTAGCTCATTGGATGGGGCAGGTTTTTGCATAGAATTGAAATTTGTACCATGGAAAACTCATTATGAAGGACACTCGTAAGTCGAGGTACCACTAATATATATATACTATAATATATATATATATCATCTGCCTCCATTGCACCCTATCCTCTGCATCTTCTACTCTTACTCCAACGACCTTCATGTCCTCCTTCACCACATCCAAACATCTTCTCTTTGGTCTTCCTCTAGCAATTCTGCCTGGTAGTTCCAACCTCAGCATCCTACTACCAATATATTCGCTATCCCTCCTCTGTACATGTCCAAAGCATCTCAATCTAGCCTCTCTGACTTTGTCTCCAAAATATCTTACATGTGCTGTCCCTCTGATGTACTCATTCCTGATCCTATCATCTTCGTGACTTCAAAAGAGAACCTCAACATTTTCATCTCTGCTACCTCCAACTCTGCCTCCTGTCTTTTCCTCAGTGCCACTGTTTCTAAACCATACAACATCGTTGGCCTCAACACACTCAACACTCTGCTCTCACTACAGATCACAATGTCATCTGCAAACATCATAGTCCATGGAGAATCTTGTCTCACCTCGTCTGTCAGCCTGTCCATCACCATAGCAAACAAGAAGGGGCTCAGAGCTGACCCTTGATGCAGTCCCACCTCCACCTTGAACTCTTCGGTCACACCGACTGCACACCTCACCACTGTCTTACATTTCTCATACATGTCCTGCACCACTCTAACATACTTCTCTGCCACTCCAGACTTCCTCATGCAATACCACAGTTCCTCTCTTGGCCCCCTGTCATATGCTTTCTCCAGATCCAAAAATGGCACAATTCAGCTCCTTCTGCCCTTGTCTGTACTTCTCTATTAATATCCTTAACTCTCAACCCTCAATCCTCATTAACATCCACTGCATCTGTGGTGCTCTTTCTTGGCATGAAACCAAACTGTTGTTCACAAATGCTGTCCTCTGCCCTTAGTCTAGCTTCCACTATTCTTTCACATAACTTCATTGTATGGTTCATCAATTTTTTCCCTCTGTAGTTGCTACAACTCTGCACGTGTCCCTTGTTCTTAAAAATGGGCACCATCACACTTCTCCTCCATTCCTCAGGCATCCTCTCACTTTCTTAGACCTTGTTGAGTGTTCTTGTCAGGAAATCTATTGCTACCTCTCATAGACACTTGCATACCTCCACCGGTATGTCATCAGGACCAACTGCCTTTCCATTCTTCATCCTCTTCAATGCCTTCCTCACTTCACCCTTACTAATCTTCGCTACTTCCTGGTCCTCAACGGTCACCTCTTCTACTCTTTTTTTTCTCTCTCATTTTCCTCATTCATCAGCTCTTCAAAGTACTCTTTCCATCTTCCCAGCACACTTCTGTCATCATCAGTCAATAAATTTCCCTCTCTATTCTTAATCACTCTAACTTGCTGTTAGCAGGGTTTAAGCTGTTTTATCATGGTGTGGATGGGAAAAGAAATGGAGAAGGAGTCATCTTAAAGGAGGAGTTTGTCAGGAATGTTCTAGAAGTGAAAAGAGTGTCAGACAGAGTGATGAGTCTCAAGTTAGAAATTGAAGGCGTGATGGTCAATGTTGTTAGTGCTTATGCCCCACAGGCAGGATGTGAGCTAGAAGAGAAGGAGAGATTCTGGAGTGAGTTAGATGAAGTGATGCAGAGTACCCCCAGAGGTGAAAGAGTGGTCATTGGTGCAGACTTCAATGGACATGTTGGTACAAGAAACAAAGCGTTGTCTTCAAGGAGGAGTTGAAACAGGCTTTGAGTTGTCAGGAAGTGCTTCCAGATGACTGAACAACTACAGCAAATGTGATCAGGGAGACAGGTAGGAGAATACTTGGTGTGGCCTCTGGAAGGAAAGTAGATAAGGAGACTTAGTGGTGGAATGAGGAAATGCAGGAGTGTGTACAAAGGAAGAGGTTAGCAAAGAAAAAGTGGGACATCGAGAGGACTGAAGAGAGTAAACAGGAGTACAGGGGTCACAGTGTAAGGCAAAGGCAGCGGTGTCAAAGGCCAAACAGAGGGCGTATGATGACTTGTATGATAGGTTGGACAGTAAGGAAGGAGAAAATGATTATACAGGTCGGCACAGCAGAGAAATAGAGATGTGCAGCAAGTTAGAGTGATTAAGGACAGAGAGGGAAATGTAATGACTGATGACAGAAGTGTGCTGGGAAGATGGAAAGAGTACGTTGAAGAGCTGATGCATGAGGAAAATGAGAGAAAAGAAGAGTAGAAGAGGTAACCATTGAGGACCAGGAAGTAGCAAAGATTAGTAAGGGTGAAGTGAGGAGGGCATTGAAAAGGATGACGAGTGGAAAGGCAGTTGGTCCTGATAACATACCGGTAGAGGAATGGAAGGGTCTAGGAGAGGTAGCAGCAGATTGCCTGACAAGAACATTCAACAAGGTCTAAAAGTGAAAGGATGCTGAAGGAATGGAGGAGAGGTGTGCTGGTGCCCATTTTTAAGAACAAGGGAAAAGTGCAGAGTTGTAGCAACTACAGAGGGATAAAGTTGATGAGCCATACGATGAAGTTATGGGAAAGAATAGTGAAAGCTAGATTAAGGGCAGAGGTCAGCATTTGTGAACAACAATTTGGTTTCATGCCAAGAAAAAGCACCACAGATGCAGTCTTTGCTTTGAGGATGTTAATAGAGAAGTACAGAGAAGGTCAGAAGGAGCTGCATTGTGCCTTTGTGGATCTGGAGAAAACATAACAGGGTGCCGAGAGAGGAACTGTGGTATTGCATGAGAAAGTATGGAGTGGCAGAGAAGTATGTTAGAGTGGTGCAGGACATGTATGAGAGATGTAAGACAATGGTGAGGTGTGCTGTCGGTGTGACAGAAGAGGTCAAGGTGGAGGTGGGACTGCATCAAGGGTCAGCTCTGAGCCCCTTCTTGTGTGCTATGGTGATGGACAGGCTGACAGACGAGGTTCGACAAGATTCCCCATGGACTATAATGTTTGCAGATGACATTGTGATCTGTAGTGAGAGCAGAGAACAAGTGGAGGAAAATCTAGAGAGCTGGAGGTATGCCCTGGAAAGGAGAGGAATGACGGTTAGCGCAGTAAGACAGAATACATATGTGTGAATGAGAAGCACCCAAAAGGAATGGTGAGGTTACAGGGGGCAGAGATAAAGAAGGTGGAGAATTTTAAGTACTTAGGCTCAACAATCCAGAGCAATTGGGAGTGTGGGAAAGAGATGAAGAAGCGTGTGCAGGCATGTTGGAATGGTTGGAGAAAAGTGTCCAGTGTGATGTGTGATAGGAGGGTATCGGCAAGAGTGAAAAGAAAAATGTACAAGACGGTGATGAGGCCAGTGATGTTGTATGGTTTAGAAACAGTAGTCCTGGGGAAAAGACAGGAGGCAGAGCTGGAAGTAGCAGAGATGAAAATATTGAGGTTCTCTTTGGGATTAACGAGGATGGATAGGATCAGGAATGAGTACATCAGAGGGACAGCACATGTAAGATGTTTTAGAGACAAAGTCAGAGAGGCTAGATTGAGATGGTTTGGACATGTACAGAGGAGGGATAGTGAGTATATTGGTAGTAGGATGCTGAGGTTGGAACTACCAGGCAGAAGGCCTAGAGGAAGACCAAAGAGAAAATTTATGGTGTGGTGAAGGAGGACATGAAGGTAGTTGGTGTAAGAATAGAAGATGCAGAGGATAGGATGAGATGGAGGCAGATCATTTGCTGTGGCAACCCCTGAAGGGAACAGCCAAAAGGAAAAGAAGAAGAAGAAGACTTTCACTTTCTCACTCATGACAATTTACTCTCTGCAGTCATTTCAAATTAAACTCAGAATCCTGCTGGTCATAAAAAAAAAAAAAATCCACTTCCACAAAATGGGCAAATAAGGAATTTTCCATAAACAACATACTTTCCAAATAATTTCCACAAACCTTTTAAATGTTCTGATCGAAGCCATGCTGGAAAGCCATGTTGTTTTGTCTGTCTTCCTTTCGGCTTTTTCCCTTTTACTCGGGAGTCGCCATAGCGAATCATCTGATTCGCACATTCGATTTGGCAGAGGTTTTTACGTCGGATGCCCTTCCTGTCACAACCCTTTTAGCAAGGGACAGAAACACGCTGACGACTTTAATTATTCAAAATGAACAAAAAAAAAGCATAATGCTGCCCAAATAAGAAATGATGCTAATTCTATACCAGGGGTCAGAAAACCTAGTGGATCCCTGGAGCTTTTTAAAAAATGTATGAAAATTTAAAAAGATGGGTTTTTTAATATGGTTTCTGTTGGAGGACAAGTCTGACAAACATTCTTAAAATTTTCCAAGGTTTTAAAAATGTGTATAAAAAAAAATTAGTCCGACATTTCAACATTTGTGTCATAGCCTGCGACACATGTTTCAGCGTGATGCGTTGCCAGGTAGGTTGCTGTTGTAAACCAATGGGGGCGGGGGTGGTTGTCATGGGCCATGGATCCCAAAGGAAAAAAGAGAAAGATAGCTTGATGAGAACAGAGGATTCAAGGAAGAATGGACCGAACCATTTGTTTTCATTGCCAATGTGTAAAGATTGCCTGCATATTTGCTTTGTAATGAGAAACTGTCAAATAACAAAAAGATGATGAATTTCTTTCGACTTTTTCTCTTTCAGGTCGCCACAGCAAATTATTGGGACCGAGATCCCCATGAGACCATTGAAATCCGCGAAGTAGGATCACCCCCCAACTGCCCCTGACTGACATATATGTACATCTATATGTGTATATAATATGAATAAATACATATTCAATGCTATAAATGCTCATATTAACAATTAAACATTAAAAAATAATGAATAAGATGTAAATAAAATATAAATACACACACACATACAGACGCACGCGCATGTACACACTGAGATGCGCACCTCACAACAATGTAACCAGTTTTGATGGGAGATTTTTCATTGGGTTTTTTTGTGTGTTGGTTTAGTTTTTTATTTTTTTTTGTATAATTGGCCTTGTTTTTGTGGCATTTTCCTTAACTTCCCCCCATTCTTCCTTAATTTCCTTATTTTTTAATTCAATGAATATTTCACTTCACTTCCCTTATCCCTTAACATCCGAGGATGTCGTTGGGGCACCTTCATGGCGAGACTTGGGCTGATTTGGCCTGGCGGAGCCCATCCCTCTCCAGGTCATAGAAACACGCTAATGGCTTTGCAGCCTACTCTTTAAGAAAGTCAGCAATGGTTCATTTACATGCCTCTCACCATAGACAGTGACAGACATGGCCTGCCTTTGATAACCCAGTTAGCTGCACTGGGGGAATAAATATTTAAAAAAAAAACACGATGCATCGCATTTTTTTTTTTAAATATTCATCGAATTAAAAAATAAGAACATTTTATACAAGTTAATTTGGCATAACCTAGCCTAGGCTAGCCTACACATAAGCTAATTCAATTTAAGTTGTTTTTTGACTTAAGTCGTTTCTCCTGGAACCAATTAACGACGTAAGCCGAGGTATACCTGTATTATGTCTAAAGGCACAGCTTTTATAGCTGCATTAGTACCTTGTCATGTTATGTCACACATTTTGACTGACAGATATTTATCCTGCAATGGGTCGACTTGTTTACAAATTTGGTAAACTATACTAAACCATATAATAAACAGATTTCATTTTGTAGTCTTCTATCATGTTTCTGTGAAATGTTACAGCAATACGATGCTCATGGAAAGAAGCATAAACAATCTTAATACCTTTGAATAGATGTAGACCCATGTGGGTGTATAATCTAGAATTTCCATGTTGTTTTGTACATTTTCTTTGACAGTTGTTTATCTTTTTTCAGGTCTTAGCATTGCACCTGTCTGTCTCATGCTCCGAGTTTACTCTGTAAACCTGAAGACGGCAGCAGCAACAGCACCAATGCCATGTTAATAATAAATAGTGCAGTGTTAGTATGTTACCAACTCTGACACCTGGTGTGGAAGTCCTGATGAGCTATTACGATGCACAGACTGACAAGAAAAGAAGATAGTTTAATGATCAAATACATGTGTGTCTGCTTCTGACAAATGAGCCACTTCAAATGTGTGAAATGATGTCGGCCAGATGTAAATGCTGACTTGACACCATTTTCCTGTCCTCTATGACTTTGCTTGTGTATGAGATAGCAGATTTGGCTGCAGGCAATGTTGCACTGTTGAGTTCTTTCCTTGCTTTCTCACATTTTAACATCACATATGAAAGCTTTGCTTCTGATTCATTCTATTATCATTATTCATTTTACAGCAATCATTTGACATTCGAAACAACTTATAATAATAATACTGTATACAGTAATACTACTACTACTACTTACTACTACTACTACTACTACTAATAATAATAATAATAAAAATGTTTTTCATGATTCTAAATGTGAGAAACTTAAGGGGTAAAAAAAAAATCTTCTTGAAAAATTCCCTCAAAAAAAAAAAAAAGCAACAATAACAAAAAGGAGCTACTGCAGCAAAACACCCACAAAACACAATATAGCCACTCCTGTATTTCACAGTTCGTTTTTTTTTTTGTCAGGCTTTTACGCTTTCAAATTTTATCACCATAAGCAGTGGTCATGTGACTAAACAGTTACATTTTTGTCTCATCAGACCACAAAACATTTCTCGAAAAAATTAAGCTCTGCAAACTGTAATCGAGACTTTTATATTTCTTTTGTTGTAATGGCTTCTTCCTTGCCAAGTAGCCTTTCTGCCCATGTCAGTACATGAAATGTTTTACTGTGAATAATGACACCCGCTTACCAGCTTCAGCCATCATCTGCACAAGGCCATTTCCTGTTGTTCTGGGGGTTCTCAATAAAATATGCTCACCTTTGGGACACAGAATCAATTTATTTCCTCAGTGGCATGATGGCTAGACATTTTCATGGTTTTTATACTTGCATAAAATTGTTTGAACTGATGACTGTGGCACCTTCAAGCATCTGGAAATTGTATTCAAGGATGACCTGGCCTTATGGAGGTCTGGTTTCACCTGTATATTAATTTACAACAGTACAAGAAGTGACAGTTTATTTGTATAGTTACCATATGCAAAAAGCCTGGTGAGGTTTTTAGTATGTGTACCCTCCCTTCATCCAGAGTCGACTGAGATATGTGCCAGCCTCCCCGCAACCCTAATTAGGATTAAGCATCTTAGAAAATTAATACATGAATACTATGATTCCCTGGATGGATGTCACTGGCACTAAAATTAACCAGCTAACATTTAGATTACTTACTCTCAAATTCTCACAATAATAATAATAATAATAATAATAATAATAATAATAACAATAACAATAATAATAATAATAATAATAATAAAACTAGGTGGCACGGTGGCATAGTGGTTATCACGTCCGCCTCATAGCAAGAAGGTCCTGGGTTCGGTTCCCACTTCAGGTGTTTCTATGTAGTTTGCATGGCATGGGTACCAGCCTACCTGTAACCATAGTTAGGATTCATCAGTTCAGCAAATGAATGAATAATAATAATAACAATTTATTTGCTAAGTGATTGTCATTATTGCTAAGTGAACACCCAGTGCAGCTAACGGAGTTATCATGTCTCTCTAAGTCTGTTTTGAAAGGCAGGTAAAAGAACCACTGACTTTTGTCAAGAGTAGGCTGCATAGCCATCAGTGTATTTCAGCCCTGCCATGGTCTGGCAAGCTATCCAGGGTGCCCAGATTTGGTTGAGATGGGCGGTAGCCTCCTAATTAGGATTAAGTGGTTAGAAACCCTAATTAGGATTAAGTGGTTCAAGAAATGAATGAATGGATGAATGAAGTCATTGGCTTAATGTCAAGGTCACAGCTCACACTGGTGAGTTGAAAGACAGTCTGTCAAGACTAATTTTTAATCTTTGACCTTTATCCCACTTTGATCTTAGATCAAATGCCCAGACAGATGAAAAACAGATTATCTAGTTCAAGCACTGTCTTTAAATTCTGCTTGAGCAAGGTCCTCAGTAATGGTAAAAATTACAATGGTATCTATTTGTATCTATACCTATTTAGTGTTTCAAATATCCACACCTATAATGCAGCCATGAGGTGGGGGGGGGGGGGGGGGGGGGGCACTAACCAGTGTCTCTCCCCCTTATGCCGGTCCCAAGCCCGGGGAAATGCAGAGGGTTGCAACAGGAAGGGCATCCGGTGTAAAACTTTTGCCAATTTACAAAATGCAAACCATAAACACAAATCTCATACCGGATCGGTCGAGGCCCGGGTTAACAACGACCGCCATCAGTGCTGTTAGCCAACAGGGTGCTGGTGGAAATTGGACTACTGTTGGTCGAAAATGTCAAAGAAGGAGAGGCGGGAGGCGTGTCCGTGGGCAGAGAAAAAAGAGGAAAAGCACGAGTCTAGGACTGAGAGTATGGACTTTGAATGTTGGAACTATGCAAGGAAAAGCTAGAGAGCTGACTGACATGATGCAGAGGAGGAAGGTGGACATACTGTGTGTTCAGGAGACCAGGTGGAAAGGTAGCAAAGCTAAAAGCTTAGGAGCAGGGTTTAAGCTGTTTTATCATGGTGTGGATGAGAAAAGAAATGGAGTATGAGTCATCTTGAAGGAGGAGTTGGTCAGGAATGTTCTAGAAGTGAAAAGAGTGTCAGACAGAGTGATGAGTCTCAAGTTAGAAATTGAAGGTGTGATGTTCAATGTTGTTAGTGCTTATTCCCCACAGACAGGATGTGAGCTAGAAGAGAATGAGAGATTCTGGAGTGAGTTAGATGAAGTGATGCAGAATACCCCCAGAGGTGAAAGAGTGGTCATTGGTGCAGACTTCAACGGACATGTTGGTGCAGGCAACAGAGGGGATGAGGAAGTTATTGGCAGGTTTGGTATCCAGGACAGGAATACAGAAGGACAGATGTTGATCGATTTTGAAAAAAGGATGGAAATGGCTGCGGGAAATACTTTCTTCAAGAAGAAACAGAAGCATAGGGTGACCTATAGAAGCGGAGGCAGGAGCACACAGGTAGACTACATCTTGTGTAGGCGATGTAATTTGAAGGAAGTCAGTAACTGCAAAGTAGTAGTGGGTGAGAGTGTTGCCAAACAGCATAGGATGGTGGTGTGCAGGATGACGCTGATGGTGCGGAAGGAGAAGAAGGCGAAGGCAGAGCAGAAAACAAAGTGGTGGAAGTTGAAAAAGGAAGAGGGTCGTGTTGTCTTCAAGGAGAAGTTGAAACAGGCCTTGGGTGGTCAGGAAGTGCTTCCAGATGACTGGACAACCACAGCAAATGTGATCAGGGACACAGGTAGGAGAGTACTTGGTGTGTCTTCTGGAAGGAAAGTAGATAAGGAGACTTGGTGGTGGAATGAGGAAGTGCAGGAGTGTGTACAAAGGAAGAGGTTAGCTAAGAAGAAGTGGGCCATTGAGAGGACCGAAGAGAGTAAACAGGAGTACAGGGGTCACAGCTTAAGGCGACGGTAGCAGTGGCTAAGGCCAAACAGAGGGCGTATGATGACTTGTATGATAGGTTGGACAGTAAAAAGGGAGAAAATGATCTATACAAGTTGGCACAGCAGAGAAATAGAGATGGGAAGGACATGCAGCAAGTTAGATTGATAAAAGACAGAGAGGGAAATGTACTGACTGATGACACAAGTGTGCCGGGAAGATGGAAAGAGTACTTTGAAGAGCTGATGAATGAGGAAAATGAGAGAGAAAAAAAGAGTAGAAGGTGACCATTGAGGAGCAAGAAGTAACAAAGATTAGTAAGGGTGAGGTGAGGAGGGCACTGAAGAGGATGAAGAATGGAAAGGCAGTTGGTCCTGATGATATACATGTGGAGGTATGGAAATGTTTAGGAGAGGTAGCAGTAGATTTTCTGACAAGAACATTCAACAAGGTCTTAGAGAGTGAGCAGATGCCGGAGGAATGGAAAAGTGTGCTGGTGCCCATTTTTAAGAACAAGGGAGACATGCAGAGTTGCGGCAACTACAGAGGGATAAAGTTGATGAGCCATACGATGAAGTTATGGGAAAGAATAGTGGAAGCTAGACTAAGGGCAGAGGTCAGCATTTGTGAGCAACAGTTTGTTTTCATGCCAAGAAAGAGCACCACAGATGCAATGTTTGCTTTGAGGATGTTAATAGAGAAGTACAGAGAAGGTCAGAGAGAACTGCATTGTGCCTTTGTGGATCCGGAAAAAGCATATGACAGGGTGCCAAGAGAAGAACTGTGGTATTGCATGAGGAAGTCTGGAGTGGCAGAGAAGTATGTTAGAGTGGTGCAGGACATGTATGAGAGATGTAAGACAGTGGTGAGGTGTGCTGTTGGCGTGACCGACGAATTCAAGGTGGAGGTGGGACTGCATCAAGGATCAGCTCTGAGCCCCTTCTTGTTTGCGATAGTGATGGACAGGCTGACAGACGAGGTTAGGGAAGAATCTCCATCGACTATGATGTTTGCAGATGACATTGTGATCTGTAGTGAGAGCAGAGAACAAGTGGAGGAAAATCTAGAGAGGTGGAGGTATGCCCTGGAAAGGAGAGGAATGAAGGTTAGCCTCAGAAAATCAGAATACATGTGTGTGAATGAGAAAGACCCAGGAGAAACGGTGATGTTACAGGGAGCAGAGATAACGAAGGTGGAGGATTTTAAGTCCTTAGGCTCAACATTCCAGAGCAATGGAGAGTTCGGAAAAGAGGTGAAAAAGCGTGTGCAGGCAGGCTGAAATGGTTGGAGAAAAGTGTCCGGTGTGATGTGCGATAGGAGAGTGTCAGCAAGAATGAAGGGAAAAGTGTACAAGACGGTGGTGAGGCCAGCTATGTTGTATGGCTTAGAAACAGTGGCGCTGAGGAAAAGGCAGGAGGCAGAGCTGGAGGTAGCAGAGATGAAAATGTTGAGGTTCTCTCTGGGAGTAACGAGGATGGATAGGATTAGAAATGAGCACATCAGAGGGACAGCCCATGCAAGATGTTTCGGAGACAAAGTCAGAGAGGCTAGATTGAGATGGTTTGGACATGTACAGAGGAGGGATAGTGAGTATATTGGCAGTAGGATGCTGAGGTTGGAACTACCAGGCAGAAGGACGAGAGGAAGACCAAAGAAGAGATTTATGGATGTGGTGAAGGAGGACATGAGGGTCATTGGAGTAAGAGAAGAAGATGCAGAGGACAGGGTGAGATGGAGGCGGATGGTTTGCTGTGGCGACCCCTGAAGGGAACAGCCGAAAGGAAAAGAAGAAGAAGAAGAAGAAATATCCACACGTATATCCTGATTTAAAACAAAAGTCGGCATAGCTTTGATCAATTAATTTTTTTTGTTGTGTTTTTTCTTTTTTGGTTTATTTCTTTAGTTAAAATGATCTGTACCATATTGTCCCAGAATCAATATGGAAAAATGCAGAGATAAATATGTCAACACTGTCATAGGCTAATTTAACCTAAGCACTATGGTCCTGTTTGGGGAATTGCTAATAATGAATGAATGAGCACTGTAAATGTTTGTTATAGCTTCCTATCTGATTGCACAGTAAGTTTTTTGTTGTGTCCCATAGGATCCTGATGCAGTCTCATCTCAACCATATGCTCCTTGGACATTCTTGCAAGTTTTCTAATTGAGCAATATATCACAAGCAAGAATGCAACACCACTAAATAACTGAAAAACAACTGCAGTAATTCCATTGTAGTTCAACCCAGTACAGTTATAGGAAAAACAGTACAATCACTCCTCTAATACATTTTGACCAATGAGTTGGTGCACCAGAATGAACTGCTGTATTAAAAAATTATATCAATAGTGCATTATTCTTATTTGTGTCTTTTTAGAAAACATGATCTGTTCATTCTCAGTAATGTACAGTATTTGCCCTCAGTTAGAGAACCTCCCTTATGTATTGTTACCAGAGTACTTGTTTATTGCTGCCATGAATTTTGCTGTTCTTTAGTCAGAACTGTTTAAGGGTTTTCAGGGCCTTCCCTCTATTTTCTGCAGTAAACCTTTAAATGTCACTGTAAAATACCAGAAGAGATTTCCCTTCCAGCTTTTAGCTTTCTGAATCTCAGCAGTCGATAGTCCCATTTTACGCTTGCTAATATTCCTGGTAAACCATGAAGGAAGAAATTAATCCAATATTCTTCTTGGTTGTCTGTTGATACGACAAAGACCGCCTATTCATGTACAGACGCTCCCCGACTTACATTCATCCGTTTTATGTTTTTTTGATTTTATCCCCCCCCCCCCCCCCCCAAAAAAAAAAAAAAAAAAAAAAAAAACGGTGAAATTTTGAGTTTAGACGTACCTACGTAGTACGCTGACGTAATGGTAATGGCGCAATGCAGTGCGTCCATTGTTTACAAAAGACAGACTGAGTGCTCCTCCTTCCTAGTTCAGTTACAGTGTATATATATATATATATATGGGGCAGTGGTGGTCTAGTGGTAAAGGGCGCTGGATCGCTGATCCAAAGGTTGGGGGTTCAAGTCCCACTCTCCACCAGGTTGTCACTGTCCCCCCCCAGTGCAGCTAACTGGGTTATCAAAGGCGGGCCATGTCTCTCACTGTCTATGGTGAGAGACATGTAAAAGAACCATTGCTGACTTTCGTAAAGAGTAGGCTGCAAAGCCGTCAGCGTGTTTCTGTCCCTTGCTAAAAAGGGTTGTGACAGGAAGGGCATCCGACGTTAAAAAAAAAAAAAACCTCTGCCAAATCAACCGTGCGAATCAGATGATTCGCTGTGGCAACTCCCGAGTAAAAAAAAGGGGAAAAAGCCGAAAGGAAGACAGACAGACATATTTATATATATATATATATATATATATATATATATATATATATATATATATATATATATATATATACGTCACATGTCATATGTCATACATCACTGTAACAACTTACGTTCGACCGTCCGGAACCAATTAAAAACGTAAGTCGAGGAGCGTCTTGATTTGTGGACCCTCTGATGAGGGCTGATGAGTCCTAGCTTGGAGCAGCATATACGACAACAACACCTCACAGGATGGTCCTGATGTAACTGCCTTTCTTCTGTAATCACCTGAAGCGAGAGGATGGTTTCACCACCCCTCGAAACAGATCTCTAGTGAAAATGAAGTTTCAATAGAAAGTCTTTGTCCTGTCCTTTTATTTTTACTTATATTTGCTCTACGAAAAAGTATTGAGCACTCTCTTATAGAAGGATCTACTCAGAAAATTCTCTCTCTCTCTCTCTCTCTGTATATAAAACTGAACTGGGAAGGAGGGGCACTCAGTCTGTCCTTTGTAAACAATGGACAAAGAGTCATTGCGTCATTACATCAGCGTACTACGTAGGTATGTCGAAACTCAAAATTTGACTTTTTTGGGGGGGGGGGCATAAAATCGAAAAAACATAAAACGGATGAACGTAAGTTGAGGAGCGTCTGTACTCTATACCAGCACCCAAAACATTGTCAGACACCAAAAATGGAATCATCATGACTGGTACAATGAGAAAACTACCGTCAATAAACTACTGTACCAAAAGCAAACTGCTTTTCAAGATGCCCTCAACAGTAAAATTTGTCTAACAGTGACTTAAAAGCGGTATGTGCCCTATTGAGGATAACCAAGGTAATCAGTTGATGGAAAGTGTGGATATTTTGGCATGCGAGAAGCAAGTTTTTAGTAATCTACTGAATCAGTCTGGAACAGCAGATACTAGTGTCCCCAATGAGATACCACAAGGAGAACTTACGATTGAGCTCAACATACTCCCAACCATTGAGGAAGTAAAGTCAGCCTTTGACATGGCTCACAAAAAAACCAAAAACAAAACAAAACGCCCCTATACCAGACTGTATACCAGCTGAGGTTCTTCAAGCAGGTGGATCAGCCATCCTTATGGAACTTTGTGACCTGCTTCTCTGCATCTGTGAGGTGGAGCAGGTATCACGAGATTCTGTCATTGTTTGCATGCTATCCTCATTAAAATATGAAAACCTATAAATGTTTGGGTGGTTTTAGTTAAAGCAGACACTGTTTTTTCATCTGTGTGATTTTGACAAAGATCAGATTCCATTTGATGGTGATTTTATGCAGAAATGTGAGAAATTCCAAAAGGTTCAGATACTTTTTTATACCACTGTACACACTGGATGGCAGGCTGCTTAACCTTCAAAGGCTTAAAACAAAGTAAACAACAATTACAAAGTTCAACAACCTTCTCTATGCTGATGACGCTGCTATTGCTACTGCAAGTCGGAAGGGATTGCAGCACTAAATAACTCTTGCAAAGCCTGGGGACTAACCATCAGTAAGCAGAAGACAGAAATAATGCATGTTCAGTGTGACCAGCCCAACTACCCACCCCTCACTACAATTTAAGACTCCGTGCTAAAGCGAGTAAAAACTTTCACTCATTTTGGAGGTAATATATCAGATGATGCAATCCTAGGCTCAGAAATCCAACACCAAGTTTCTTGTGGTGCAGCTGCGTTTAGTGCTTTCAGAATCAGGTGTTTCAACAGAAGAGGAATTTCTCTGCCCACCAAACTGACTGTGTACAAAGCGACCATTCTTCCTTCACTGAAACATGGCCAACACAAGCTCACCATCGACGCTGATTGGAAGATTTTCATCGAAAATTGCTCCAGCAAATAATGAGTGTCCAATGGTGACACTATGTGACAAATATTGAGATACTAGATCTTGCCATTTACACTACTACCAAGTGCATGATCCGTAACAACAGACTCCAACGGCTTGGTCATTTTAAATATATGAGTGACTCCAGGATACCAAAGAAACTGTTATTCAGGGAGCTAAAGATGGGTAAACATTATGGGATCGCCCCCATAAAAAAATGTGTGAAAGAAGTTCTACAAATTATTTGGCACTGATTGTACATCCTGGTACTAGTGCACACATAATCGGCAAGCTTGGAGATGCTCACTCTGTTTAGTAATGCAGCATTGTGAGGAGTTCACTCAAACAGGAGCAGTAGACAGACGGAAAAAGAGGCTTGTAAGGGCTAAGAAAGGTCCCCTATCGTCATAGTCTGATGAGACCCATAGTAGTAGTGGTGGTGATAGCACTGTATGTCACAAATGGATTTCGGTTAAGCAGAGATAAATCTGACTAAAATTGTCAGTCAGAAGTGTTTTTGGAACTTATCAGGATGCAATTTAGGTGCAGGATCCATAAAGCAAATAAATGTAAACTGTTGTATGTTAAACATATAATATTAAATACCTTTTTGTGCATATCTACTCATGAACACGTTTTGAGATGTAATTGTCTCTTGCGATGGCCAGAGGTAAAAGGATACTGCTGTATTTGGACAACTGTTTTCTTTCTGCAACTACCAATTTGCAAGTCATTCAGACCATGTCCACTCTAAACTTACATATTGTTGCATGATGTCCTGAGAGACTCATTAAAGCGTTAACACCAAAACAAGCCACACATTTAGGTGAGATTCATAGAGATTTTCAGGAGAAGGTTAGACAGCTCTATAAACCAAACAATACGAACCTCATTATGAACTGTTTGTCTGCCTGAAACAGGGACTGACTGTCAAAGACAGTGTCCTTTAGTGGGCTGACTCCAACTGTGATGTTCTCCTTATATGGAGGCATGCTACAGCAGGAAGTCTGTGCTGCTGCTATACCATATACAGTAGTTACAGTTCTATGACAGATGCTACAAGGTCAAAACAACTTCCTACTAAAGTATATGAGTTTTTCATAACATTTGATCATTTGATGTCCAGGTGAATCTCATAGTCCTTGGCAGTTCAGAAGAGTAAAACAGATTAATACATATGGTTGTACGCTGTCCAAAATAAGGATAGAGTAGGAGTCCTTTTCTGTCATCCAAGTTATAATTTACATAAATCCAACTGTGGGGCAGAATGGTAGACCTCAAGATAACTACAGAAAATGGAAATGTACCTTTTTAAGTGCCAAAATGATCTTAAAAGGTGCATACATTTCAAGACTACAAATGAACATCTTAGAAACTACTGCCTGAGTGCCAAGCCGATATATTGTACCACTAAAGATAAAATAGCTACTTTTTAGGTGAGTGTGAGATTAATATCAGGAAATTCCAGATGAAGGTTTTGAAGCTTTGCTTTATAAGACAGAGGTCTGCATTTTCCTGCACTGACTGAACTTATAAAATTAATGTTACTAATTAGTTGACATTTTTCTAATACCCCTCAAAAAAGGGTGGGGTGGGGGTGCGGATTACAAATCTTGCCCTCAGTTCAGTGTGTACCAAAGACCTCAGGATGTGATCTCTGTGTAAAGACCATACATATGATAAAATTCACATTTTTTGTAAGTTCACATAACCATTGCAAAGGGTTCCGTGTCAACATGTCAAACAAGTGTTCTGCAGGGAGCTTTCTAGGAAAGGTTGCAGTATTTTTAAAATTTTGATTTTGCTACACCGTATTAAATTATTAATTATTATAAATTATCACCTCTGCATTTAACCCTTCTAAAGTGAGCACACACACACACGCACACATGCACAGACGTCAACAGTGAGCTCGCACGCACTCGGAGCAATGGGCTGCCACATACATTGTGGTCGCCCGGAGAGTAGTTTGGGGTTAGGCGCCTTGTTCAAAGGGAGGTACAGCTCACTTCCCCATGGCCACACAGTCTTCCTATTGTTTTGGGAATTGAACCTTTAGGTCCCAAGCACTATGATAATTCTAATGATTTTCGCAGGTTTCACGAATGAACTTGCTCACCTCAGAAACACAACTTATTTCCGTTTAATGTATTAAAATCCAATGACATGCATGGTTTGTTTTAAAAATTGATTAATTTACTCAATGAACCACTTGTGGTGGTGGACACCTGCAGTGAGGGGGCTGTCCATCTAAAAAAGGAGGCCTGTCAGATCTTATTATCCTGTGGGACTCCCGAGGAAGCAGACAGCAAGCCAAACGTGCTGCAGCCGGGCTGTTGCCAATGCAAAATCTCGGGCATGGGAGGAGTTTGATGAGGGCCTGGAAAGCAACGATCAGTTGGCCAGGAAAAGGTTCTGGACCACCATCTGACACCTCAGGAGGAGAGAAGCAGTTCTCCACAACTTCTGTTTGAATTGGAAGTGGGAGCTGCTCATCTCGACTGGAGATGTTGTTGGAAGGAGTACTTCAAGGACCTCCTCAATCCCACCAACATGCCCTCCATAGAGGAGGAAGACTCTGAGCTGAGGTTGCCGAGATAGTCAAAAAGCTCCTTGGTGGTTGGGCTCCATGTTTCTGCAACATTATGAGATGAGATAGATGAGATCTGTCCTGAATATCTCAGGGCACTGTGCCTCTGTACCTCTGTTGTAGGACTGTCTTGATTGACATGTTTCTGCAACATTGCCTTGTCATCAGGGGCAGTGCCTCTGGATTGACAAACCGAGATAGAGATTTTGTTAAATTTATCATGGAATCACACTGCTCACCCTACCCCAGAAAGTCTATTCAGAAGTACTGAAGAGGAGGATCTGACCAATGGTTGAACCTCAGATTCAAGAGGAACAATGTGTTTTTTTTTTTTTTTTGTCCAGGCACTCTTGACCAACTCTATAGACTCTAGAGGATCCTGGAGGGGACGTTGAGGTTACCCTATCTGCTTTTAACTGTGTCCCTTGGGCTATTTTGTGGTTCGCTCGAGGAGTATGGTGTACCATACCCATTGCTACGGGCCATTCTATCTCTGTAACATCAGAGCCAGGGCTTGGTCCACATTGGTAATAACAGATTGAATTTGTTTACAGTGAGGGTTAGAGTTCACCAAGGCTGTCCTTTGTCATCGATTCTGTTGATCATTTTTACAGACAGAATTTCTAGATGCAATAATGCAGCCGTGCTTGGGGCACAAGCCAGTCCCAAGCCCGGATAAATGCAGAGGTTTGTGTCAGGAAGGGCAGCCGACGTAAAACCTATTCCAGATCTGAGAGGCAAATCACAAATATGTATTACGTCTATACTGAATCGGTCGAGGCCCGGGTTAACAACGACCACCATCAGTGCTGTTAACAAACAGGGTGCTGGTGGAAATTGGGCTGCTGTTGGTCGAAGAAAGAGAGGCAGGAGGCATGTCTGTAGGCAGAGAGAGAAGAGGAAAAGCACAAGTTGAGGACTGAGAGTAGGGACTTTGAATGTTGGAACTATGACAGGAAAAGCTGGAGAGCTGGCTGACATGATGCAGAGGAGGAAGGTGGACATACTGTGTGTTCAGGAGACCAGGTGGAAAAGTAGCAAGTCTAGAAGTTTAGGATCAGGGTTTAAGCTGTTTTATCATGGTGTGGATGGGAAGAGAAATGGAGAAAGACTCATCTTGAATGAAGGATTTGTTAGGAAAGTTCTAGAAGTGAAAAGAGTGTCAGACAGAGTGATGAGTCTCAAGTTAGAAATTGAAGGTGTGGTGTTCAATGTTGTTAGTGCTTATGCGCCACAGGCAGGATATGGGCGAGAAGAGAAGGAGAGATTCTGGAGTAAGTTGTCTGAAGTGATGCAGACTACCCCAGAGGTGAAAGAGTGGTCATTGGTGCAGATTTCAATGGACATGTTGGTACAGGCAACTGAGCGGATGAGGAAGTGATGGGCAGGTTCGGTATCCAGGACAGGAACACAGAAGGACAGATGTTGATAGATTTTGCAAAAAGGATGGAAATGGCTGTGGCAAATACTTTCTTCCAGAAGAGACAGGAGCATAGGGTGACTTATGAAAGCGGAGGTAGGAGCACACAGGTGGACTACATCTTGTGTAGACAATGTAATTTGAAGGAAGTCAGTGACTGAAAAGTAGTACTGGGTGGGAGTGTAGCCAAACACCATAAGATGGTGGTGTGCAGGATGATGCTGATGGTGAAGCAGGTGAAGAAGGCAAAATCAGAGCAGAAGATAAAGTGGTGGAAGCTGAAAAAGGAAGAGTGCTGTGTTGTTTTCAAGGAGGGGTTGAAACAGGCTTTGGGTGGACAGGAAGTGCTTCCAGATGACTGGAAAACCACAGCAGATGTGATCAGGGAGACAGGTAGGAGAGTACTTGGTATGTACTCTGGAAGGACAGTAGATAAGGAGACTTGGTGGTGGAATGAGGAGGTGCAGGAGTGTGTACAAAAGAAGAGGTTAGCAAAGAAGAAGTTGGACATAGAGAGGGCTGAAGAGAGTAAACAGGAGTACAGGGAGTGTGAGGCAAAGGTGGCAGTGTCAAAGGCCAAACAGAGGGCGTATGATGAATTGTATGCTAGGTTGGACAGTAAGGAGGGAGAAAAATGATTTATATAGGTTGGTACAGCAGAGAAATAGAAATGGGAAGGACGTGCAGCAAGTTAGAGTGATAAAGGACAGAGAGGGAAATGTATTGACTGATGACAGAAGTGTGCTGGGAAGATGGAAGGAGTACTTTGAAGAGCTGATGAATGAGGAAAATGAGAGACATAAGAGTAGACGAGGTGACCGTTGAGGAGCAGGAAGTAGAAAAGATTAGTAAGGGTGAAGTGAGGAGGGCATTGAAGAGGATGAAGAGTGGAAAGGCAGTTGGTCCTGATGACATACCGGTGGAGCTATGGAAGGGTATAGGAGAGGTAGCAGTAGATTTCCTGACAAGAACATTCAACAAGGTCTTAGAGAGTGAGAGGATGCCAGAGGAATGGAGGAGAAGTGTGATGGTGCCCATTTTTAAGAACAAGGGACACGTGCAGAGTTGTAGCAACTACAGAGGGATAAAGTTGATGAGCCATACGATGAAGTTATGGGAAAGAATAGTGGAAGCTAGACTAAGGGCAGAGGCCAGCATTTGTGAACAACAGTTTGGTTTCATGCCAAGAAAGAGCACCACAGAGGCAATGGATGTTAATGAGGATTGAGGGTTGAGAGTTGAGGATGTTAATAGAGACGTACAGAGAAGGTCAGAGGGAGCTTCATTGTGCTTTTGTGGATCTTGAGAAAGCATATCACATTGGGTGCCCAGAGAGGAACTGTGGTATTGCATGAGAAAGTCTGGAGTGGCAGAGAAGTATGTTAGAGTGGTGCACGACAAGGATGAAGACAGTGGTGGGGTGTGCTGTTGGTGTGACCAAAGAATTCACGGTGGAGGTGGGACTGCATCAAGGATTAGCTCTGGGTCCCTTCTTGTTTGCTATGGTGATGGACAGGCTGACAGAGGAGGTTAGACAAGAATCTAAAGGGACTATGATATTTGCAGATGACATTGTGAGCTGTAGTGAGAGCAGAGAACAAGTGGAGGAAAATTTAGAGAGGTGGAGATATGCCCTGTAAAGGAAAGGAGTGAAGGTTAGCTTCAGTAAGACAGAATACATGTGTGTGAATGAGAAGGACCCAAAAGGAATGTTGTGGTTACACGGAGCAGAGATAAAGAAGGTGGAGGATTTTAAGTACTTGGTCTCAATCCAGAGCAATGGAGAGTGTGGAAAAGAGGTGAAGAAGCGTGTGCAAGTTGGTTGCAATGGTTGGAGAAAAGTGTTCGGTGTGATGTGTGATAGGAAGGTATCGGCAAGGATTAAAGGAAAAGTGTGCAAGACGGTGTTGAGGCCAGCGATGTTGTTTGGTTTAGAAACAGTGGCACACAGGAAAAGACAGGAGGCAGAGCTGGAGGTAGCAGAGATGAAAATGTTGAGGCTCTCTTTGGGAGTAACGAGGATGCGTAGGATCAGGAATGAGTACATCAGAGGGACAGCACATGTAAGAGCTTTTGGAGACAAAGTCAGAGCGGCTAGATTGAGATGGTTTGGACATGTACAAAGAAGGGATAGTGAATATTTTGGTAGTAGGATGCTGAGGCTGGAAATACCAGGCAAAACACTGGATGGACTATGACTCTTGGCTGGTCTGGGAATGCCGCGGTGTCCCCCTGGAAGAGCTGGATGAAGTGGCTGGGGAGAGGGACGTCTGGATCTCACTGCTTAGGCTGCTGCCCCACAACCCAAACCTGGATTAAGCGGAAGAAGATGGTGCTGACTGAGCCACTTTATCCTGCTCGAATCACTGAAAGGCTGGATCCTATCTCTGGGTGAAATTAGGGTTCACCATTAACAGTTTGCCATTCCACTGCAGGGTAACACACGCACAAACAAACAAACACACACACACACACACACACACACACACACACACACACACACACACACACACACACACACACACATGTGCGTGGGTAGCCAATCACACTCAAGCCTAAAGGCAAGTTGGAACAGCCAATTGCCTTATGTACATGTCTTTGAACTATAGGGAGAAACTGAAGTACCTGGAGGAAAGCCACACAAAGCATGAATATGCAAATTTTGTACAGAAATCCCCTCGGCAGGCTTGAGAATTGAACCCAGGAAATTCTTGCTGTGAGATGGATGTGCTAATAACTATGCATTTATGATGATGATGATGATGACAACGATGATGATGATGATTTTTTATATATATATATATATATATATATATATATATATATATATATATATATATATATATATATATATATTTTTTTAAGTCATCCAAGTTTCACATAGAAAGTTGTTGCCTATGATGGAAAAGTGATACCTTTCAGCAAGGATACACACAGTTCTGGATTTGGATTCTTTCAGCCAGGTGAACTATCCTGTTCGTCCAAATATCAGTAGCTTTGGCTACACTTCACTATCTGTCTTGTACTCTTGCTCTTATGCTCTTTACACCTTGGATGGTGTAAAATTTAACAGTGTGGTTGATGTTGAAATCTTTTGAACAATTTCGATAGAAATTTGTTTTAATTTGCCAACTACAGATGCATGAATTTCAACAGTATTTGACAGTGCATTTATCCTTTTACCACAATACCATTGACATACATTCCTATGGTTTTGTTACAGGCATATGGCCTGACTAAGAAGTGTTGCACAACAGTGACACTTGACATTTGTGTAGAAATAGTTTTACCATAAGAGTGCTTGTTCTCCACTGTATCTGCAGGTCATGTACCGGTAAACTTCTATTGTCCTCGCAATGTTATCAATATGCTTGCTTAGCCTTGGTTCAGTGTTGCCAGAGCCCACACTGTGGAGAAGCAAATGTTTTATTTAAATGTGGCTGATGGTGTGGGGAGTGGTTGAGGTGGGGGTACTGGGTGTGGGGTATGTGCGTGTGATTGTATAGTGAAGGTCAGAAGCTCGACAATGCCATCTCTCTCTCTCTAGGCTATCGGTGTTGACATCACCTGCTGGCTGACTTCCAGAACGCTTGTCAGTGTGTGCAATTGACCTTTCTCAGGCTCATCATGCAGTACAGGGTCGAAGCCAGGCACCTGATAGGACACTGGCCTCATTAACACCTGTCACTCACCACCTGGAAATAAATAAATAAATAAAGCAGATGCAGGTAGAATATCTTCTAAACTTATCTGTAGGTTACTGTAATGATGACGGAAGTGCTACAATGATAGCACTTGTACTTAAAGGTACCACATGGTCAAGGTGAGCAGTTACGTTGTATTTAATTACAGTCAGTTGGATAACAGAATCAATGAATGCTCCATCAGTGCAATCAACTGTCCAACTCTTTTAGGCTTGAAAGTTGCCTTACGATGATGAATCTGCTAATTTTATGTCAGCAGTATTTAAAGTTTATGCAAATGTGCTGTTTTCGTGCATGGCCACTTAAACACCCTATTCATGAGTTGCTCATGGCAGAATTTTATTTGTCATGAAGAGGACCGCTGACTATCCAGAAGGAGTTTATGTGCAGTTAATTTTATTCAGGATTCATTCGGAAATTTCTGTGCTTTTTAAAGATTTGATTGGAGTTTAAAGAATATTTAAGCTACTTCACAATTATGTTTATTTTGTTTGATATGAGACAGTTTGATCCATTCTCACATAGTATACTGACTGTAATACATAAAATATCCTAAAGAGGGCAGCATCAGTAAATTTCTCCAAGCTGATTATGCTCACGAGTGAATTCCTAAGCGTTCTGCGTTCTCTCCTGGGCTGTGAAATGAACTGTATCCTAAGCTTGTTGTCGCAGCAGGAGATGATCTTTGTGGCAGAAATCACTTAAGGTTAATCCCAGCTGAAACACCAGGGGTGATTTGAGTTTAGCAGAGGTGGCGGTATTAGAAGCATTAACTGCCAGGCCCAGTGCCAGGGCATGAAGGCACTGCTGGAGCATGACCATAAACAACACCTTCCCCGGGGCCTGGAGCAATGAAACCAATCACCTCCATTATGCTTTAGGTGTTCTCAAAGTAAAAAAAAAAAAAAAAAAAAAGCAACAGTGAGGATATGTGGCGCAGCAAACAACCTTATATTTGGATTTCACTGGATTAAAATTCAATTAATTACTGTTTAGTTTTATGCAACCTCCTAGTCATAGCTTGTTGACTCATGAAATTAAAGCATTATGATAGCACAAAAGTACCCACTGTGCTAGAATGCACAGTTTCCTCAGGGTGTCATTCAGACTTGCACAGCATACATACCTGGCAGATGTTAACATTTAATCATCAGTAAGAATACACAAGGCCAGGGTTTCACTAATCCCTTGATCATGCACTGGAATTGACAACCTTACACACAGTGTCACTGTACAGTAGTTATAGTCTCTACTGATAGGCATTTAATAGAGCCTAATGGAGCAGGCAGTGAAGACTATCTGATGAAACTCGGCCCAATGTGTTCGCATTCTTCCCTGCTCTCCTGCATTCCTCCCCAGCTGCAGCCTGTCAGGGTAAATAATGACCACTGCAATGTCCCGGCGCGTCCACAAGGCAATTTATGCATGCATAAAAGCTATTAAAGGTTAAGGGTTGCTGAGTTCTATGGCTGTCCTTAATGGTGGGGCAACTCTTTGAGGATGTAGCAAATGGGTATCTTATAAGTTTGATGCTGTGTGAAAAAACTAGGGCTGTTTAAACAAGCACAGCAGACTTTAATAAGGGCGATTTTTCCAAGAGCAACCACTCCAGATCTTGCCTATATTTCAGTCTGATCACTCATTATTAAAGCACTCTATGATAAATATCCCTGGGGTGAAAATTACTCTCAGACCACTTTAATATCGCACAACTATTTTGCACTGCAATATCAAAAACTGAATTTGAGAAAAAAGTTATTCGAAACAAGCGAAATAATTTTCATGGAAGGTTATAATTTAGATTATTACTTGGCAAGACATCTTGAAGGGCTTGGAGGTACTGGGTTTGAGTACAAGACTTAAACCCAGGACCTCCATGCCTGATGAAAGTCGAAAGACATGTACATTAGGGTAAGTGGCTATTTTAGATGACCCCAAGTGTGTGTGTGTGTGTGTGTGTGTGTGTGTGTGTGTGTGTGTGTGTGTGAGAGAGTGAGTAAATGGTTATGTGTGTTTGCATGGTGATGGTCTGGAAAGATGTTCAGGATGTATCCTGCCTTTCCCTAAAGTTAGCTGGGATAGGCTCCAGCCTCCTTGCAGCCCTAATAGGGTTAAGCAGGTTGGCAAATTAATGAATGAAGATGACCTGTATTAAGTTAATTCCTGTCTACAAATAAGTTTAAAAATCACAGATTTGCTATGTTACGTATGCCAAATGGAGTCGATCCCGGACGAGCCGCCAATTTTGTTATGTGTGGAATTTAGAATAAAATTGCCCCGTGAAACCAGCAAAGCACGACAAACCATGACATAAACTATATACAATTTAATAATATGAACAAAATAATACAAAATAGTAATGTACATCTTAGAGCTAAACAACATACAAATTAAACAAAGGGTCCCATAGTCACCAAGCACCTGCAGCAGGGTAAATTTAGAGATGGCGCGCACGCTGGCGGGGAAAGGCTTTGGAATCCCGTGTATCGAAAGAAACAAATGATGAACATCCTCGCGTGGGCTGTGGGTGAATGTGGATAATGGACTTTGAAGTCTTGAACGAGGAAACCTGAGTGACGCGTGTTCCATGAGCCGTGGATGAGCTGATCCGCTGCGATGAGTTTCCTTAGATAATCTGTGCGCCAAAGAGACCCGAAGAGACTCGAAGAGACTGGAGCCAGTTGGCAACAGGTCCTTAATATTCTTCTTTTCCTTTCGGCTTTTCCCTTCAGGGGTCGCCACAGCGAATCATCTGCCTCCATCTCACCCTATCCTTTGCATCTTCTTCTCTTACACCAACGACCTTCATGTCCTCCTTTCCTTAATATAGATTCCCTAAAATTCCATAAAGTTCCATTATGGAAATTTCGCATCACCTGACCCACCACCCATGCCCAACTAGGTCTATGCTGGAAGTTTCCCCTAATGGAAAGTTCCAGACCCAATTAGACCACCCAGGCAAATAAAACAACAATGACCCAAAAACAGCTGAGTAATACCATGTGTCTCTCTTTACAGCACACTGACTCAACATTAAAACATCCATTTTTTTAATATGTACATTTATACAAATATTTACAATGCTCATAACAAGTATGAGCAAATAGCAGTGGTGAGCCTTACATTTGGGACCTGGGCCTTCAGAGTTACATAACGGATTTAATTCACCTCTTAATACCCCCGATATCATGTCGCAATTATACAAAAATAATATACAAAAACACAATGAAACAAGGCGTAGCATTTTTCTGCTAGTAACGCTGAGCATTATAACTTTCACCAGCGTTCATCAGTGGAAGTTCATGGTAAATTTGGTGCTCAGCTAAACCTTACCTCTCCTTACGATGTCTAGTTTTTCTGGAAAAAGTATGCATTGACACTGTCCAACACCAAGTCAATTTCTCCTTTTCTGTCAGCCATTGTGGGCATAAAAAAATATTCAAACTTAAATTTATTTGTGTGCATATCACTACTGATTATTTTCTCTGACCAACAAATCAGAGGACGGAAACATGCTGATAATATTGTATGCCAGCTTGCTGCCACTGCGAGGCAAATCTGAAATCTGATTGTTAAAGGAACAGCCCCATTTCTAATAGTTTAAGTAACATCAGCCAGAACTACTGATTTTGAAGGCCTTTGGCAGATTCGATTGACATGGCAGCACATGGAATCTGAAATCTGATTGGACCAAAAATAATGGAACATCTCCATGTACTGGAAGCAGTGTAGCCAAGAAACATGCAATAAAATAAAGAGAATAAACAGTTTATAAATAAATACAATTAATAATTCATAAATTAATACAATTTAGTGGAACAAATACTCTAAGTTGTAAATGTAGGTCAGTGTTTCTTACAGTGTTTAAGCTGTCAGGGAAGGCTTTGTTGGCCCCGACGGCCCACCAATGGTAAAAATACGAGATCACATCAACAACATTTACGATATTCCTACTAGCCATAATGTCATTTCTTTCAGTATGGAATTCTGATTAAACGGGTGCTTTAGCTGGCCTAATGCAAGAAAAGAATCTGCAAACTGCACCATAGTGCATGCCCTGCTGTCTCAACCACTTTGGATCAAATTAATTCAGCCAGGTGTGTGCCTGAGCCGCCTGGGCTCGGGTGGCACCTGCTACAGTTCTTTAATTAGAGGCAAAACAGCTGTTTCAGGGTAGACCTAGGGGACAAAACCTTCTACCTGTGCCCTCTGCTGGATCACATGCTTTGAATCTTGACACATCATATACCCTAAGACTTAATGCTCAGGGTTAACAACCAGGTCCAAGGTGCCAGGTCTATGGCATTCTCACAACATACTAATTCAGATCTGAACTGCTTGGCTAGTTTTCTTTCTTTCTAAATGATATCTTTATATTTAAACATATGCACTGAAAGTAATGAAGTAAAAATTTTTTCTGTCTCAATCTCAGCACCATTCTCGGCATTAACTCTTTACCTTGCTATATGAACATGTGTTTTTCAATAGATCCAACCAGCTTCACTTACTTCTGGTGGGTCGCGTAATGCGAATTGGGTAAACAAGTGTATGATTTGTGTGCTTTTACTTTGTCAAATGAAATGAAACCATCAATATAGTGCATTAATTATGTGTTTCCAATGTGAAATGATTCTTCACTTCACTTCACTTATCCCTTAACATCCACGGATGTTGTTGGGGCGCCTTCATGGCGAGACTTGGGCTGATTTGGCCTGGCGGAGCCCATCCCTCTCCAGGTTGTAGAAACACGCTGACGGCTTTGCAGCCTACTCTTTACGAAAGTCAGTAATGGTTCTTTTACATGCCTCTCACCATAGACAGTGAGAGACATAGCCAGCTACTGATAATCCCGTTAGCTGCACTGGGGTGGGGGGAACTTGTTGAGAGTGGGGCTTGAACCCCCAACTTTCGGATTAGTGATCCACCACCTTTCCACCAGGCCTCCACTGCCCTACTTTGATGACATCTAATAATAATTATAATAGTAAGAAAATATAAAGACCTGGAATTGAATAAAGAATACCGTCTGTCTTCCTTTCGGCTTTTTCCCTTTTAGTCGGGAGTTGCCTATGTATGATAAAATACTCTCCATCACTTCAACTTAATGTATTCCTAAACCTATTGGTTAGGAGCAAATGCAACAAAAACAACAACAACAATAATAATATGGTGGGCAGTGGTGGACCGGTGATAAAGTACTGGATTACCTTTCCCTGGGTTGGGGGTTCAAGCCCCACTGCCACCAATTATCACTGCTGTCCCCCCAGTGTAGCTAACTGGGTTATCAAAGGCTGGCCAGGTCTGTCACATTGTATGGTGAGAGGCATGTAAAAGAACCATTGCTGACTTTTGTCAAGAGTAAGCTGCATAGGCTTCAGTGTGTTTCTGCCCTGCGAGCTGTCTAGGGTGTATTCTGCCCTCGTCCAGAGTTGGCTGAAATGGGTGCCATCCTCCCCTCGATCCTATTTAGGATTAAGTGGTTTAGAAAATTAATGAATGGATAGTAATATGTCATTAATTATCCCAATGCCACTGACAGAATCAAGATAATTAATTCAGTGATAAAATTATACTCAGCAGCATTTAACACAATATGATGCTTGGTATAAATTCACCGCAAACCTTTGAAATGTGTCCTTGAACTGAAACCCTGCACCTTCAATTGTGTACAGATGTTCAGCCTGCAGATTTTTTTAAAAAGGATGACTTCATATGACCTTGACCTATGATCTCAGAACCTTTACCAGTTCCTGGGCCTTGTAATATTGAGTCATTGGTGAAAGTGGGCATCAGGATGGCATTGTGGTCAGCACATTTACCTCACAGCAAAAAGGTTATGGGTTTTCACATCTTAGGCTTGGCGAGAGCTTTTTTTGTGTGTAGTTTGTACATTTTCCCTGTGCTTACGCGGGTTTCCTCCTAGTATTTCATCTTTCTAACACAATCCAAAAGCATACACATTAGGCGAATTGGGTGTTCCAGATTGTCCCTGAGTTTAAGTGTGAATGATTATGTAGGTTTTGAACTGCAATTGTGTGATGAAATGTTCATGACATACCACGCCTTGACCAAGTGACAGCTGGGATGGGCTCCATCCTCCTGCGACATCACCCTATGATTTATCAGTAAAGGACATGTGGGGCTCAGCCCATCCGGTCCTGCTGCTGTGCCTGAATGGAGACTTTTCAGCTGTTTCTGGACCTGATTAGAGGTGAAGTTGGCAGGTGGGAGGGTAGTGTCAGGTCATAATATATTGGCAGATGTCCACATACCTTTAATCATATAATGTATGTCTCAAGCTGGGAGTATGTGGATGTAATTACAGAATTAATATTTGAATAGGAAAACAAAACAAAAAAACCCAAGAAAAAAAATAAATTATACAAGAGTTCAGCTCAAACATAAGAACTACGCCTATATGAGTGGTGTACATGACAATACTAAGACTATATACATATGGACTAAGTTATCAATGTTGGCGAATCTTCTTTCCTCTTGTGATTATAATGGGTGTTTGTGTCTGAGGTGACTGACCAGACGGACGCGTGATGCACATGGCCTGAGGCAGATAAAACAGATGTGTTCTGTGGGTGGTGGTCACACTGTTTGAGGTGATGATAGCTGTGATGGTATTTGTGGTAATGTGGACTCTGATTCTGTGTGACAACATGTCCGGCATCACATCGGGCAGGAAGACGCCAGCACGTGATGATTTAGGTGGCAGTGTAATCCAAAAGTCACCCTCTCTTCCTGACTCCCAGTGATAGGGCAGGGGCATCAAGTATCCACAACGGATGAGACATGACAGTTACCAAAGCTAGAAGATTAAATGTGTACAAACTGATTCTGTGTCCAAAAAAACACTCACTCCTCAAATACTGAAGTATACAGTAAAGTTCACTATTTTGTTGTAGTGGCTGAATGCATAGTGAGAATTATTATAACTATAAAGTGGACTGAACGTATCCCATAATGCATCATAAAAAATGTGAATAACGATTAGTAACCAAGCGATGTTATAATGTGTTGTGTTCTTCATTATGACATCAAGTGAGAGACAAATTCAGCACATCACAACCTAAACATTAGGAACAAATGTATGAAGCTAAAGTGTACAACACATTATATACATACAGTCGGTCAAATGAAACAGAGATGAAAATGTTGAGGTTTTCTTTGGGAGTAATGAGGATGGATATGATCAGGAATGAGTACATCAGAGGGACAGCACATGTTAGAGGTTTTGGAGACAAAGTCAGAGAGGCTAGATTGAGATGGTTTGGACATGTACAGAGAGGGATAGTGACTATATTGGTAGTAGGATGCTGAGGTTGGAACTACCAGGCAGAAGGTCTAGAGGAAGACCAAAGAGAAGATTTATTGAAGTGGTGAAGGAGGACATGAAGGTAGTTGGAGTGAGATGGAGGCGGATGGTTTGCTGTGGCGACCCCTGAAGGGAACAGCCGAAAGGAAAAGAAGAATAAGAAGAAGTCGGACCAATGAAAATAGCTATTAGGAGACAATTAAAATAAGCCAAAATGGAGTAACATCTAAATAAGTCTCAGGATGAAGTGCAGCTGTGAATATATGTGGCTGATTGCAATGGCTGATGGGATATATAGTTCTGCTTAGTCCTCGCAAGACACCATATCGAGGTGCTAACATGACAATGTACTAACCCTAGTGTTAGTGAGAACCATGAAGACATGAAAGATCTTTTTTGGTACAAAATAATGATTGTTTATACACAGCAGATTTCAAATCAGCTCTGAGACTAATAATTTTATCACTCTGCTCATGTTTAGTTTGCTCTAGTTCTTCAGTGCTGGTTCAACATTTTCTTTATACAGATCAGTTGAATTAAAGTCTATTTATAGTTTAAAATTAAACTTGCTTTAGAACATAGTTTAATAACTCCATAGAAGTCGGATTTTCAACACTTCTCAAAGACACTAACTCTTGTATGCAGTTCACTCCTTTAATTTTAACTAGGGAGGGCAGTAGTGGCCTGGTGATAAAGGTGCTGGATCGCTGATCCTAAGATTGGGGGTTCAAGTCCCACTATCCATAAGGTTGTCACTGTCCCCCAAGTGCAGCTAACCGTGTTATCAAAGGCCGGCCATGTCTCTCACTGTCTATGCTGTGATGCATGTAAAAGAACCATTGCTGACTTTTGACAAGAGTAGCTGCATAGCTGTCCGCATGTTTCCACCCTGTGATGGCCTGGCAAGCTATCCAGAGTGTACTCTGCCCTCACCCAGAGTTGGCTGGGATGGGCGCCATCCTCCCCGCGACCCTAATTAAAATTAAGCGGTTACATAAAATTAATGAACGAGTTTTAACTAGTTTTTATTTACTGCATCAGTTCAATCTTTAGACAGCATAGTGAAGGTCCTGGGTTCGGGGCAGTGGTGGTCTAGTGGTATAGGGTGCTGGATCGCTGATCCAAAGGTTGGGGGTTCGAGTCCCACTCTCCACAAGGTTGTCACTGTCCCCCCAGTGCAGCTAACTGGGTTATCAAAGGCGGGCCATGTCTCTCACTGTCTATGGTGAGAGGCATGTAAAAGAACCATTGCTGACTTTCGTAAAGAGTAGCTGCAAAGCCGTCAGCGTGTTTCTGTCCCTCGCTAAAAAGGGTTGTGACAGGAAGGACATCCGACGTAAAAACCTCTGCCAAATCAAATGTGCGAATCAGATGATTCGCTGTGGCGACTCCCGAGTAAAAGGGAAAAAGCCAAAAGGACGACAGACAGTGAAGGTCCTGGGTTTGAATCCCATACTTGACATGGATTTTCTGTGTGGAGTTTGCATGTATTTTCTACAGGTACTCCAGTTTCTTTCCACAGTCCAAAGATATGCACATTAGAAGAACTGATTGCTCCATCTTGTACCTAGGTGTGTGTGTGTGTGTGGCAGTGAGAGAGAGAGAGAGAGAGAGAGGTTTTGTGTGTGTGTTGCCCGGCATAGCTTGCATAGGTGTTCAGAATGAACCCTGATTTAACATTCTTGGGTATCAGTGCAAAATCAAGTTTAGAATCTTGCTATAAATCTAATGTTGGTAAAATAACAATTTAGTAAATATTTAAAGAGTTTAAGTATGGTAGTGCTGTCTCAGTGGCCAACAAATTCAAAGGAAAAATGCAATGGGATTTTATTTCTTTGCATTTTTTATATTCATCTGGAGAAACATTAACAATAATGTTGAACCTTTTAATCAGACAACCCCATAATGTTTTTACAGGCGTCTACCTAATGGCTGAGATTCCTGTTATGGTTAAACTCTGAATATAAACACTTGTTCAGAACACTAAAAGGGTTAAGACTCTGGGTCACTGATCATGCCCGGGTACTACCAGGTTGCTGCTTTTGGGTGTTTAACCCTCACCTGCTGTACGGTTAAATAAATGAACCTGCAGTTATTTAAATCTGAAAAAAAATGTGAGTTGCTCTGGGAATCTATGTAATCCCTTGACTGTTACGGTTTATAAAACTACTGAACATGGTTGGTGAATAGCTGCACATCTTTACGCTACCGTGTTTCCCTGAAAATAAGACCTAACCACAAAATAAGACCTAGCGTGATTTTACAAGATGATTTTAATAGAGGCCCTCCCCTTAAAATAAGCCCTCGTTGAAAGCGGCAGCAATTCATTGGCCTGATACTCGCTCAATCTAGGGCTCTAGGTGAAAGCGCCGACTCATCTATTAGGCAGCTTTACCTATGGTACGCTGTCAAAGCATCAATCCTTGCGCGTTGAGGCTTAGGCGATGACGTCAGTGACTGCTCTTTTAAAACAAGAACATACACTTACGTCCGTAAAAATCGCTAAAATCACTTGATTCGGTTCAGGTTAAAATAGTTTAAAAAATAAATAAATATAATGAAATGAGAATATATAAAGACATGCAATAGAAAAAAAATGTAAAATACATCATCGCCTAAAAATAAGCCCTAGTATCATATTTTGGTATGAAAATTAATATAAGCCCTGTCTTATTTTCGGGGAAACACGGTACGTACGTTTGCCCATTGTATGGACTCCAGTACACTTTCAGGCAACAGGAAAATAGCTGGCTATAGAGATCAATAATCCATTGAGTCTCTTGTTGGTCGCTACAGCAGATGAAACATTTGGTGCAGTCATCTTTGTTTACTTCCGATGAACATTATTGTACTGTGTTCATTCTTTGAATTATTGTGGTTTAGTAATGACACAAATATATAAGTAGTCACTTATACCCCATATTCATAAATAATTCAACTTATGTGAAAACTTCATTAGGTTTACAAGAAACTGTCAATTAGCCATCTGCACAGTAAACCAGACATAGTTCAAATATTAATGTGTGGGGTTTTGTCTTCTGTGTCGATCAGGAAAAGGCTAAACTAATTCTCAGTCTAAAATGGATTCTCAATTTGTATCTTTAGCTGACTTTTTGCGTGCTGCATCACATTTATTTATGCAAATTGGAAAGTCTGTCATGCGCTTCTTCTATCTGAAATAGCCTGTCAGTTAACTCATAGAATTGATATAATGTCTTATTCTTTAAAATATATCCGGCAACAGTCAAAACTGTCAAAGCATGACATTGTTCATCAGCTATAACATCAGCTTTGCAGGTAGCCCAACACATCATTTACAATTAATTTCCATGCTGTACATGACTGCCATGAGCATTATTTCATAAGCTCTCAAGCTGATCTTACTTCTAACACACTCGGATTCACTATGCAACAATCTTAAAAAAATACAAGTGGTCAAAAGTCAATATTGAGTATTACATAAACTATTTCTTTGTGATAATAATTCAACCTCATTATTATGATAATGTTCCCATGTTCCCATGTGATTGTAGATTTAAAGGAAGAGATGAAAGCTACATTTTCTTTCTGATTCACAGGGAAATAAATGACACTGAATAAGACAAGAGGGATCTCAGATTATTCAGTACAACAGATAGGAATATCCCAAGAGAGACAAGGAAGGTGTCAGAATGAGCTTTGAATTTGAGGTGAGTGGCGGAGTGAAATGTTCCAGGCATTTAAGTATGCATGTAAGAACAGTTCAGCTCTGCAGCTGGAGCTCGAACCGTAGGTAATTATTCCACATGTTAAAGAATATCAAATCAACCTTATTGTGCTACATAAGCATTTGAATTTATTGTAGGTATTTATACATGATTGTACATACATCACAACTTTAAAAGACCCAAAGTAAATATTTAATGCTATATGGATTTATCATGCTAGCACCACCAGGCCACATAAGGATCGAGTATGAAGCAGTATTCATTCATTCCTCCATCCATCTTTAGATTCCGGTCAGAATCATGGAGAATCCTGGGAACATTGGATGCCAGTCCACTGAAATGCACCAGGGATGTATATATACATACACATACATACATACATACGTAGCATACATACTGCTTATATACATAAATACGCAGTCATACCTGTTTCCTGCTCACTTTACATAAATTATGAACTTTAATAGCAAACCTCCCACAAGGCGCAAGTAGAGCACAATTACAGTAGTAAGGAAAAAACAACTAATCATCGAATTGCCTTTAGTACATTAAGAAAAACATATAGCATATGTCTGTACATCTCTCTGTCCTGCATCCTTCCGTGTGTTATTCTTTGAAAATTTTATATCCTTAAAAAGGAAAAATGTAAGAAAATATTCCTGGGAGCGAGTAATTTAGAGAGCAAGAGACAAATAAAACTCAGATCACATAGTGTGATATCAATGTTAATGAAGTGAATAAATAAACAATGTATTATATTCTTGTGTTATTGAAATGTTCTACGGTTTCTAAATGGTGTTCTTTATATGCCGAAACTGAGATTACATGTTTGGTTTCCCCATTTTTATTCCCTTCTATTAACAAGCTATTATAACATGAATTATATGTAGGAGACATAGGGAGGTCTACTTTTAGGCAGTGCCTATATCTATATAGTAATTTATTAGGAACACATTTATACAAATCAACCAAACACATAGCAAAGTCATCGAACTTTAGGTCTTCAGAATGGCATAAACTGCAACGACAGTGACTGGACCTTGGTGCCACACAAGCTGAACTGAGTACAGCACTCTCATAAAGAGGATTGCATTTTTTTAAATTTAATTTTGAATATGTGGAAAAAAGAAAAGAAGAAGCAATTAAGCAGATTGCAAAAAGAAAATAAAAATCACAATAAAACACTGAATAACATGAAGAAAATGAAACTGTGAACTGAAACATAAAAAAGTCTGAAAATAAAAATAATCATTAATGAGATAATAATAATAATTAATAATGTGTGAGTCTCAGTTGATATCGTTTCTTTTTGCAACCTATACCTAAACAATTTTTCAAGGCCATAAAAAGTAGAAAAGGATAAATAAACACAAATAACAATATAGAATAAGAAAATAAACAAACAACACAATTTATAAGTTCAATTCAGTTTATTTTCTGTAACTGCATAAACCTAATTAGGGTTGAGGGTAGGCTGGCGCCCATCCCAGCCAACTCCAGGTGAGGGCAGAGTACATCCTGGACAGCTCACCAGGCCATCACAGGGCAGAAACACATTGACGGCTTTGCAGCCTACTCTTGTCAAACATCAGTAATGGTTCTTTTACATGAAACTCTCACCATAGACAATGAGAGACGCACACACAGATGCAACAATGTAAGTAGTTTTGATGGGAGATTTTGGTTTTTTTTTGTTTTGTGTTGGTTTATGTTTTTTTTTTTTTTTTTGCATAATTAGCCTTGTTTTTGAGACATTTTTCTTTACTCCCCCCCCTATTTTTCCTTAATTTTTTAATTTTATATATATATATATATATATGTATATATATACGGGCAGTGGTGGCCTGGTGGTATAGGGCGCTGGATCGCTGATCCTAGAGTTGGGGGTTCGAGTCCCACTCTCCACAAGGTTGTCACTGTCCCCCCAGTGCAGCTAACTGGGTTATCAAAGGCCGGCCATGTCTCTCACTGTCTATGGTGAAAGGCATGTAAAAGAACCATTGCTGAATTTCGTAAAGAGTAGGCTGCATAGCCGTCAGCGTGTTTCTGCCCCTTGCAAAAAGGGTTGTGTTAGGAAGGGCATCCGACGTAAAAACCTCTGCCAAATCAAAACGTGCAACTCATTCACTGTGGCGACCCCTGAAAAAGGGAAAAAGCTGAAAGGAAATCTCTCATATATATATGCTTATGCCCCACAGGAAGGATGTGAGCTAGAAGAGAAGGGGAGATTCTGGAATGAGTTAGATGAAGTGATGCAGAGTACCCCCAGGGGTGAAAGAGTGGTAATTGGGGCAGACTTCAATGGACATGTTGGATGCATGCCACAGAGGGCATGAGAAAGTGGTGGGCAGGTTAAGTGGGTTAACAGTGAACTGGGTTATCAAAGATGCCTATGTCTATCATTGTCTACAGTGAGAGGCATGTAAAAGAACCATTGCTGACTTTCGTCAAGAGTCGCTGCATAGCCATCAGCGTGTTTCTGCCCTGCAATGGCCTGACGGGCTATCCAGGGTGTACCCTACCTGGCCCAGAGTTGGCTGAGATGGGTGCCAGCCTTCTTGTGACCCTAATTAGGATGAAGCATTTCAGAAAATGAATGAATATATATATATATATTTCTCTCTCTCTCTTTCTCTCTCTCTCTCTCTCTCTCTCTCTCTCTCTCTCTCTCTCTCTCTGTGTGTATGTGAAACTTGAAGCTAATAATAAACAATATCTATATAAACGGATACAGAATGAATCCTGTCAATGAGTGACATGAACAATATTCTCAATATGATAAACAGTACAATAGACATGTAGTGCAACATGTAAGTTTAAAGCAGTGTATTTTGTTGTTATATGGAGGAGATGTACAGTCTAATGGTCACAGGTTGAAATAATTTCCTGTGTTGTTCAGTGGAGCATTTAGCTGGTATCAGTCTATGACTGAAGGTGTTCTAGTGACTAAGCAGCAGGGTGGGCGGTATTGTTCAGTACTGTCCTTATTTTGGACAACATTTTCCTTTCGGCTTTTCCCTTTTCCAGAGGTCACCACAGCGAATCATCTGACTCGCATGTTTGATTTGGCATAGGCTTTTACATCGAATGCTCTTCCTGACACAACCCTTTAGCATGGGGCAGAAACTCGCTGACGGCTTTGCAGATGCTCTTTATGGAAGTCAGCAATGGTTCTTTTACATGAACCTCCCATCATAGACAGTGAGAGACATGGCCGGCCTTTGATAACCCAGTTAGCTGCACTGGGGGGGACGGTGACAACCTTGTGGAGAGTGGGACTCGAATCCCCAACCTTAGGATCAGTGATCCAGCACCCTTTACCACGAGGCCACATCTGACCATTTTCTTTTCGAAACTACTTGTGAGAAAGTCCAGCTCTATCCCCCCAACATTACTGGACTTGCGGATCAGTTTGTTCAGTCTGTTTGCATCTGCAAACCTAGGTCTGAATGCTTTTGTGCTCATCATAAAAAGTTAATTTAAGCCTCCGCAGTGCTAGAGGAAACAGGCCTTAAGGACACATGGGCTCAGCCCATCCAGTCCTGCAGCCTTACCGGAGTGGAGTCTTTTCAGCTGTCTCTGGACCTGATTATACACAAAGTTAGCAGGTGGGAGTGGAGTTGCTCCTTACAGGTTGAAGGAGTCTGAACAGCATCCACAGTGTGGAAACTGTTAAAAAAACATATTCAGCTTATTGGCCCTGTCTTCACTGCCAGCAATTCCTGTGCTGGTGCATGGCCTGAAACCAGTGTTTGTATTCACACCAGTCCAAACCGCTCTCACGTTGCTCTACTGGAGTTTCCACTCCAGCTTTGTTCTGTAGATGGGCTTGGCCTCTCTAATCTTTACTCTCTGGATAGTTCTTGCCTCCTCTCTTCTTTGTCATTATTGCCACTCTGTCATTATGGCTGTCTTTGGTTACCTGTGTGTCGTGATGTCTTTAGTTACCCACGGCGAAATTTTCTAAATGTTATTCGACTGTACTATAATAAGGCTTGAATACAAAAAAGCTCATTGACAGCGTCTGTGACAGGTTGGACTTTGAAATTGCAAGAATTGGAAGACAAATTATCATGTGTACTCAACTTTGATGATTTCCCCCACCTTGCAGACTCTAATGCCACGTTTAAAATTTAGAGTTATGATATTTACCCCATTTCTGACCTAAAAGTGTGATTACAGTGTTGAATTGCTGTGTTAGATTATACCAGAGTGTCAGATATCTCTCTGCTTAGCACGTTTAAGTTTTTCCTTTAGGCAGTTTGAGCTGTTCACTGATTTTTTTTTTTTTTTTTTTTTTTTTTTTTTTTTTGACACACTTGTAGGCTTTGGTGTGCTGGGCTTCTGATTAGTTGGGTTTTCCCCACGGCCCCCATGCACAGCAACATCTCCACCCATTCTAGTCTGCTTCCCAGCAAACTGAAATTAAAGGTGACCATAAATGGAAAGTGCAAGCCAAATACTCAAAAGCTGGGTATAAGGGGAAGGAGGGAGATTTAGAGAACTGTGGAGTTTTTTGGATTAGAAATCACACTTCCATGCTCCACTGGTGTTCTCAGTGAAAATTAAAAGTTTTGAAAATGGGGGTAACATCTAACCCTTGATTTCCATACAGTGGAAGGTAATGGAGTCATTCCATCCGTGTTTTTTATTATTATTACTATTATTATTTTATTTATTTTTTTTACCATGAGCTTATGTTATTGGACAGCTGAAGATTGAGAGACAAGCATGCCAAAATTCCAGAGATCATGTAATCATAGTTGAAAACAATTATGTGTATTATACACCACATTTATGATAAGATATAATCTTAACGATCAAAACGAATTTCATACCGGATCGGTCGAGGCCTGGGTTAACAACGACCGCCACCAGTGCTGTTAACCAACAGGGTGCTGTTGGAAATTGGACTACTGTTGGTCGAAGAGGGAGAGGTGGGAGGCGTGTCCATAGGCGGAGAGAGAAGAGGAAAGGCATGAGTCTAGGAAGAGTTGGGACTTTGAATGTGACAGGAAAAGCTAGAGAGCTGGCTGACATGATGAAGAGGAGGGAGGTGGACATATGTGTGTCCAGGAGACCAGGTGGAAAAGTAGCAAGTCTAGAAGCTTAGGAGCAGGGTTTAAACTGTTTTTTTCATGGTGTGGATTGGAAGAGAAATGGTAGGAGTCATCTTGAAGGAGGGGTTTGGCAGGAATGTTCTAGAAGAAGTGAAAAGAGTGTCAGACAGAGTGATGAGTCTCAAGTTAGAAATTGAAAGTGTGATGTTCAATGTTGTTAGTGCTTATGCCCCACAAGCAGGATGTGAGCTAGAAGAGAAGGATAGATACTAGAGTGAGTTAGATGAAGTGATGCAGAGTACCCCCAGAGGTGAAAGGGTGGTAATTAGGGCAGACTTCAAGGGACATGTTGGTGCAGGCAACAGAGGGAACGAGGAAGTGATGGGCAGGTTTGGTATCCAGGACAGGAACACAGAAGGACAGATGTTGATAGATTTTGCAAAAAGGATGGAAATGGCTGGGCTGAATACTTTCTTCCAGAAGAGACAGGAGCATAGGCTGACCTATAAAAGTGGAGGTAGGAGCACACAGGAAGACTACATCTTGTGTAGGCGATGCAGTTTGAAGGAAGTCAGTGACTGCAAAGTAGTAGTTGGCGAGAGTGTTGCCAAACAGCATAAGATGGTGGTGTGCAGGATGACGCTGATGGTGAAGAAGGTGAAGAAGGCAAAGGCAGAGCAGAAGACAATGTGGTGGAAGCTGAAAAAGGAAGAGGGTCGTGTTGTCTTCAAGGAGAAATTGAAACAGGCTTTATGTGGTCAGGAAGTGCTTCTGGACAACTGGACAACTACAGCAAATGTTCAGGGAGACAGGTAGGAGAGTACTCGGTGTGTCCTCTGGAAGGACAGTAGATAAAGAGACTTGGTGGTGGAATGAGGGGGTGCAGAAGTGTGTACAAAAGAAGAGGTTAGCAAGAAGAAGTGGGACATTGACAGAACCGAAGAGAGTAAACAGGAGTATAGGGAGCCACAGCGTAAGGCGAAGGTAGCGGTGTCAAAATCGAAACAGAGGGCACATGATGACTTATATGATAGGTTGGACAGTAAGGAGGGAGAAAATGATTTATACAGGTTGGCACAGCAAAGAATTAGAGATGGGAAGGACGTCCAGCATGCTGGGAGGATGAAAAGAGTACTTTAAAGAGCTGATGAATGAGGAAAATGGGAGAGAGAAAAAAGAGTAGAAGAGGTGACCGTTCAGGAGCAGGAAGTAGAAGAGATTAGTAAGGGTGAAGTGAGGAGGGCATTGAAGTGGATGAAGAGTGGAAAGACAGTTGGTCCTGATGACATACCGATGGAGGTATGGAAGTGTCTAGGCGAGGTAGCAGTAGATTTTCTGACAAGAACATTCAACAAGGTCGTAGAGAGTGAGCAGATGTTGGAGGAATGGAGGAGAAGTGTGCTAGTGCCCATTTGAAGAACAAGGGAGACGTGCAGAGTTGTGGCAACTACAGAGGGATAAAGTTGATGAGCTATATGATGTAGTTATGGGAAAGAATCGTGGAAGCTAGACTAAGGGCAGAAGTCAGCATTTGTGAACAACAGTTTGGTTTCAGGCCAAGAAAGACCACCAGAGATGCAGTGTTTGCTTTGAGGATGTTAATAGAGAAGTACAGAGAAGGTCAGAAGGAGCTGCATTGTTCCTTGTGAATCTGGAGAAAGCATATGAAAGGGTGCCCAGAGAGGAACTGTGGTATTGCATGAGGAAGTCTGGAGTGGCAGAGAAGTATGTTAGAGTGGTGCAGGACATGTATGAGAGATGTAAGACAGTGGTGAGGTGTGCTCTCGGTGTGATGACATTGTGATCTGTTGTGAAAGAAGAAAACAAGTGCAGGAAAATCTAGAAAGTTGGAGGTATGCCCTAGAAAGGAGAGGAATGAAGGTTAGCCTCAGTAAGACAGAATACATGTGTGTGAATTACAACTACCCAAGAGTAACGGTGAGGTTACAGGGAGCAGAGATAAAGAAGGTGGAGGATTTTAAGTACTTGGACTCAATAATCCAGAGCAATGGAGAGTGTGGAAAAGAGGTGAAGAAGCGTGTGCAGGCAGGTTGGAATGGTTAGAGAAAAGTGTCCAGTGTGATGTGTGATAGGAGGGTATCAGCAAGAATGAAAGGAAAAGTGTACAAGACGGTGTTGAGGCTAGCAATGTTGTATGGTTTAGAAACAGTGGCACTGAGGAAAAGACAGGAGGCAGAGTTGGAGGTAGCAGAGATGAAAATGTTGAGGTTCTCTTTGGGAGTAACGAGGATGGATAGGATCCGGATTGAGTACATCAGAGGGACAGTGGTAGTGGGATGCTGAGGTTGGAAGTACAAGGCAGAAGGCCTAGAGGAAGACCAAAGAGAAGATTTATGGACATGGTGAAGGAGGACATGAAGATAGTTGGAGTAAGAGCAGAAGATGCAGAGGATAAGGTGAGATGGAGGCAGATCATTTGCTGTGGCGACCCCTGAAGGGAACAGCCAACAGGAAAAGAAGAAGATTTATGATAAGATATAATGGACCAAAAACAGCAATATTACAATAATAAGTCAGTAACCTAAGTAATATTTGGTATTTTTTAATCCTATAAATATAATTTAAATATCAGGCCAATTAACAAATTATTAATCTTTTTCAAGATGAAGTAAAATGAACAGCACATGTTAAATGTGAGCAACTCCACTGAAAGTAGGCTCTTGTGTCCAAAAATGAAAAATGAGCTTTTTACACAGTCAGATAGAGGAGGCCCAAAGCTGCAAAAGGCAGCAAAAAGTTTGTGAATATCTTGAAAACTGAGCAAGCTATGCCATATCTTGTGTCAGCATTCAACTAAAAATTTCAAAAGACTCAATTTTTAGAGAAAAATGAGCACAAAGATTGCACTTCTTCCAAGATTATTAGTCCTTAGCAACCAAACATTTTTATCCACTTCAGCCATATAAACTTTTCGAAAACATGTCTAGGAAAAGTTTATGAAGAGATGATAAGAGAAATAATCCTCATTTTAATCTGACATGCCCCTTTTTAACCCATCAGTCACCGTGGTAACCCCCCAAAAATGAACAAAAAAAATGGCTATTTTTTTATTTCTGTTTATTCCAATAAGATCAGTATGTATCTTTTCAACCATTATTTCAAGGTTCAAATGCCTTCAAATGATAATTAATGGAAAAAAAACACTGTCAGGTTTGAACAATCACACTGAAATTAACAAAACTATATGTATTGACTGATGACAGAAGTGTGCTGGGAAGATGGAAAGAGTACTTTGAAGAGCTGATGAATGAGGAAAATGAGAGACAAAAAAGAGTAAAAGAGGTGACTGTTGAGGACCAGGAAGTAGCAAAGATTAGTAAGGGTTAAGTGAGGAGGGCATTGAAGAGGATAAAGAATGGAAAGGCATTTGGTCCTGATGACATACCGGTGGAGGTATGGAAGTGTCTAGGAGAGGTAGCAGTAGATTTACTGACAAGAACACTTAACAAGGTCTTAGAGAGTGAGAGGATGCCAGAGGAATGGAGGAGAAGTGTGCTGGTGCCCATTTTTAAGAACAAGGGAGACGTGCAGAGTTTTGGCAACTACAGAGGGATAAAGGTGATGAGCCATACGATGAAGTTATGGGAAAGAATAGTGGAAGCTAGACTAAGGGCAGAGGTCAGCATTTGTGAACAACAGTTTGGTTTCATGCCAAGAAAGAGCACCACAGATGCAGTGTTTGCCTTGAGGATGTTAATGGAGAAGTACAGAGAAGGTCAGAGGGAGCTGCATTGTGCCTTTGTGAATCTGGAGAAGCATATGACAGGGTGCCGAGAGAAGAACTGTGGTATTGCATGAGGAAGTCTGGAGTGGCAGAGAAGTATGTTAGAGTGGTGCAGGACATGTATGAGAGATGTAAGACAGTGGTGAGGTATGCTGTCGGTGTGACAGAAGAGTTAAAGGTGGAGGTGGGACTGCATCAAGGGTCAGCTCTCAGCCCCTTCTTGTTTGCTATGGTGATGGACAGGCTGACAGACGAGGTTAGACAAGATTCCCCATGGACTATGATGTTTGCAGATGACATTGTGATCTGTAGTGAGAGCAGAGAGCAAGTGCAGGAAAATGGCAGGAGTGGCAGAGAAGTATGTTAGAGTGGTGCAGGACATGTATGAGAGATGTAAGACAGTGGTGAGGTGTGCTCTCGGTGTGATGACATTGTGATCTGTAGTGAGAGAAGAGAACAAGTGCAGGAAAATCTAGAAAGTTGGAGGTATGCCCTGGAAAGGAGAGGAATGAAGGTTAGCCTCAGTAAGACAGAATACATGTGTGTGAATGACAACTACCCAAGAGTAACAGTGAGGTTACAGGGAGCAGAGATAAAGAAGGTGGAGGATTTTAAGTACTTGGACTCAACAATCCAGAGCAATGGAGAGTGTGGAAAAGAAGTGAAGAAGCGTGTGCAGGCAGGTTGGAATGGTTGGAGAAAAGTGTCCGGTGTGATGTGTGATAGGAGGGTATCGGCAAGAATGAAAGGAAAAGTGTACAAGACGGTGTTGAGGCTAGCAATGTTGTATGGTTTAGAAACAGTGGCACTGAGGAAAAGACAGGAGGCAGAGTTGGAGGTAGCAGAGATGAAAATGTTGAGGCTCTCTTTGGGAGTAACGAGGATGGATAGGATTAGGAATGAGCACATCAGAGGGACAGCACATGTAAGACGTTTTGGAGACAAAGTCAGAGAGGCTAGATTGAGATGGTTTGGACATGTACAGAGGAGGGATAGTGAGTATATTGGTAATAGGATGCTGAGGCTGGAACTACCAGGCAGAAGGCCTAGAGGAAGACCAAAGAGACGATTCATGGATGTGGTCAAGGAGGACATGAAGGTCGTTGGTGTAAGAGAAGAAGATGCAAAGGATAGGGTGAGATGGAGGCAGATGATTCGCTGTGGCGACCCCTGAAGGGAAAAGCCGAAAGGAAAAGAAGAAGAATATATAAGAAAACTATATAACAAAACTCTCTGATTTCTTTATACAAGTAAGCTTCTCCAACTCTGTCCTCATCATTATCATCTTAATCTATATCCTGCTCAGCAGAAAGGATCACATCTCATTCCAAACACAACAAAACTGACTCATCACACATTTATTAATAGATGCCTCTTTTTCATAAACATCAAAATCTTCATCAACACAGCTGGCATCATCAACTCTGCTCAACAGCTGGCTTCATCAACTCTGCCCTCAATATTTATCATCTTAATCTACATCCTCACCACCAACACAACTCATGCACACTTTTATTAACAGATGCCTCTTCTTCATCAGCATCAAAATCAAAATCGGCATCATCATCATCATCATCATCATCATCAGTTTGTTCATATGTATAAGGAATGAAACATTTAATTATTTGTCAGGTCTTGACCAATTTTCATACAAAACTAAACAGCCCACAATCCAGCATGTCCAGTCCAGACAAGATTACACACAAATCAAATAATAAGAAAAAAATTCCATACTCAAATTTTGCATGCAGAGAAAAATACTCACCGGTGAAATAATCTTCAAGAACGCCAATCATTCCTGCATCTTCAAAGCCGAATTCTCGCGTCGAATTTAACATCTATACTAATGCTGCTAAACATCACAGATGACATTTCACTCTTCTTTTCCAGAAATTATGTGTATTCACAATCTTATAAATAAACTTAATGACTATTATTGAAGAGAAGTCGGAGATAAGTTCCGCATGACTAGAGTCAGGAAGTAAACCAGAAGTTAACATGTGACGGGCACTGCGCATATGCAAGCCGAGCTGACCAATCAATGTGCTCGTTTCAGATTCCTTAGCAACTAGTCAGCATTGTTTACAAGCATATTGTGTTCATAACGTTTATTTTATTTGCTGAAACGGCATTTTAATATCAAAATAGTATTCACAATAGAGAGACTACTTCATGACCGTTCTTCTGATGTATGGATTATAGTGTGTCTTGTATCGAACGCGGTGAATAATTGCAACGAAAACCAGTAAGTTTGCTCCTGTTTTTATCTAGTTTTTGAGGGTACTCATCAGTAAAATGGGGTAAAAAATGACATTTTTCGTGAGTTTTAGTCAATTTCATGTGAGCAAGCAATAGTTGAATACTTGTTTTAATAGTTTATGCAAAAATCCGAATTTCGATAAAAATGGACCATTTTTACTTTTCTGGCCTTTTTCTCAAAAGTGGTCTGCGCGACATGCACCTGCTTTCGGTGGAACGCCTCACAAATATATCTTGAATATTGCTTGACTTTAAACATTTCATCCTTTTTAAACTCAACCCTCTGTCCTCAACGTTGGAGGCGGTAACAGGTAATGCCAGAGAACAGGGCTCTGGTGAAACCTATTAGGTCAGTCACCTGCTAGGTGAATAATGCTGATGACACAATTATTGATAAGTACAGATATAGCTGACGTCCTGGCCCTTCAAGAAGTGTGACCCAACAGAAGCAAAGCCAGAGGGACCTGAGCGGCTGATAAGCCTTCTCACAACAAGACTCAACACCAGATTGGGTACTTGGCAAGTTCGGTCTATATACCAAACTGGGCGAACATCAATTATTACAGGAGAAATGAGAAATTACATCCTTGATGTCCTGGGTCTCAGTGAAGTCCGTTGGACAGAGGCTGATAAATTCGAGCTAGCCTCAAGTGAGACCTTGTTATATTCAGATCATCAGGCCCAGAATGCACCGCACACTGAAGGAGTGGCCTTTATGATTGCCAAGCATGCCCTTAAGTCATTAATTAGCTGGGGCCAACTAACTTCGTAGTCATAACCACTCTCCAAACGACCTCACATGGTAGAATTATCATTAGAATCATCCAGTGTTATGCACCGATCAATGAAGTGTAAAATTCAGCCAAGGAAGAGTTTTACAACTCGCTTCAGAGTCTCATCACAAGACAAAGCGGGAAAGAAGCCATGATTCTCATGGTAGATATTAATGGTAAGATAGGATCAGATAACATGGGGTATGAGACTGTTATGAATAGACAGGGATAAGATGAGAGGAAATGGTAAACTTTTTGCAGATTTATGTTTCAACAATGATCTAGTCATTGGAGGGTGTGTATTTCCACACTAAAGGATCCATAAAGCAACCTGGCATTTTCAAGATAACTTAACTGAAAACCAGATAGAATACATTTCTATTGCTCATTAGTTTAGAAGAACACTTGATGTCATGATGATGTCAGGATAATGAGGGGAGCAGATGCTGTTAGCAACCATCACCTTCTAGTTGTGAGACTGAAATTGAAGTTGAAGAGGTGTTATGCTCAACAACGAACTAGAGTCCAATATAATGTGGCACACCTGAAAGTTCCATCTGCTATAGAGTCCTCCCAGATGAATCTTAGGAATAGGTTCCAAATCCCTATGTGACATTGAAGATGAAGATGGAAACAATTGACACACACTGGCAACATTGGAAGAGGATATGGATCAATACTTGTGAGGATACAGTACTTTAGGAAAACAGAAACAAGAACACGGAATGAATCTCTTTGGAAACTCTGAGGAACGCCAAAGTAAGGAAGAGTCTAAAAGTGTAGCCGAATAATAGCAGAACGTTATGCTGAAAAGATGCAGACACAGAAACAATACAGCACGGCTCACAAGGAAGTTAGAAGAAGTGCACAAAATGATAAGAAACTAGATTGACAACTTAGCAAAAGAAGCAGAGAATACAGCAGCAAAGGGTAACAGAAAAGATCTCTATTTCACAACCAAAAAGTCAGCAGGCCAGTTATATCATACTAACCACGCCATCAAAGACAAACATGGGAATATTTTGACCACTACAGAGGAACAACTGAAAAAGTGGATCGAACACTTTAGTGAAGTATTGAATAGGCCTCCACCCGAAAAAGTAACAGATATCCTAGAAGTTGAATATCCATTATTGGTGAATTATAATGCACCATTGAGAGCAGAGATCAGAAGCGCAATTAAAAAACTTAAAGGTAGAAAGGCGGCTGGTTCTGACAATATCTTTGCCAAAGTCCTGAAAGCAGATATCAGTTCTAGCACTGAGGTATTACACGATCTGTTCACAGTTATATGGGAAAAAGAGAAATCTCCAGATGAATGGAAAGAAGGTATAATTGTAAAACTAGCATAGAAGGGAGACATTAGAGGTGATAATCACAGAGGAATTACCTTGCTATGCATAGCAAGCAATGTTTTCAATCAGGTCTTTCTGGAGAAACTAAGAGTGGCAGTGGATGGGTAACTAAGAGACCATCAGGCAGGATTTTATTATTATGGATGCTTGTACAACACATTATTCATACACACTTATGCTCAATGTGCTTGCGTTGTTCTATCCTTTTGATGCTGAGCACCAAGCAGGAAGCAAAAACTCCCAATTTTTAACATCTTATGGTATGACACGGCCGGATTTGAACTCTGATCTTCTGTAGGATGAAGCGGACACGCTACCAACTGAGCTAAATCCCCAGTCAGACAAGTGAGATCCTGTGCCGACCAAATTGCAACTCTTTGCATAATCATTGAGTCTATTGAATAGAACTCATCATTATACATCTATTTCATGGATTAGCAAAAGACCTTTGACAATTTAGTTTGTTATTTCCTATGGAAACTATTAGGACATTATGGCATTCTACAGAAGTTCATCAACATTATTACGGACTTATACGATGGCACTACCTGCAGAATCTTCTATGAAGATCAACTATCAGAAAGTTTAGATGTGAAAACTGGAGTAAGACAGGGATGTCTGCTTTCGCTTTACCTGTTCCTCTTTGCAATCAACTTAGTAATGAATACATCTACAGGTGATGGTAAGAACGGGCTACAGTGAAATCGTACCCAACAACTTGATAACGTGGATTATGAGAATTAGATTTCCTTGTTCTCCCACTCAAGAACAGAAATACACAGTAAAACCAACACGGTGGCAACTACATCTAGAAAATCTAGGTTTTTCAATATCATGAAGACAAAAGTCATGAAGATCAACTCCAAGACCAACAGTTGGATCAGTGTAACATGGATATTCATGAGATAAAATCCTTTACATACTTTGGAAGTGTGGTGGATATCAGGAGAGGTATGGATGCAGATGTGTCAGCCAGAATTAACAAAGTTTTGGTGCTTTCAACTCGCTCAAGAAGATCTGGAGTTTGGCCTGCATATCTACATTGATTAAATTAGTTAACTTTAACGCCAATGTGAAGGCAATGATGCTATCTGGTGCACAGACTTGGAGAAAAACTGCCAGAACAGTGAGGAAGTTGTAAACTTATACCAAAGATTGTCTGCGCAGGAATCTATGAATTCAGCGGACAGAAGAAGTCATGATTGAAGGCCTGTGGGTAAGATCCAACCAGTTGCTTATAGAAATACAAATTGTAAATAGAAAATGAACCTGGATAGGACACACTGGAAAAACCAGCAAGTTGTATCACCAAACAAACCCTTCAATGGAATCCCTAAGGAAAGAGAAGAGGCCACCCCAAGAACACGCGGTGGGACACGGAAAAGGAGATAATTTTTTTTTGCAAGGTCAGGAAAGAATTAGAACATAGACAAAAGGTGTCATTGGAAGCTTTTTATTGCTGGCCCATGCTCCAGTATGAAGCTAAGGGCCGAAGTAAGTAAGTTAAACATTAAAAAAACAAAACAAAACAAAAAAAAACAAACAAACAAAAAACCCTATAATTTAAAACTGTTGTTGTTGTTATTATTATTATTATTATTATTATTATTATTATTATTATTATTATTATTATTATTGATGATGATAGTGATGATGATGATTATCAATAACAGGAACACGCATGATACCTCAGTGTCCAGAAGAGGGCAGTGGTGGGGTGGCATCATGAACCTGGGCTTCACTGAGCAGCTCTGTCTAAGTGGATAGAAAAACCTTTTCATTACATTATAGTGTCTAATAACTTTTAAATACACGTTGACATTCCATTCTTTGCCATTTCTGCTGTACAAGTACTGAAAGTAAATCTGAAGGATAGTCTAGGATAATACTAAACATAATACTGAGCTTGCAAAATATTTCTGCCAAGTGTTTCTTTCTCAAGGAAGAAGAAGATGGTGCATATAGAAAGCACTTTTTATTCCAGATATCTTATGTCAAGTGCCAAAGGCATCACTACTTCCCCACAGAACACAAACCATGACGTAACAATAAGTGAAATTACCATTCGCAAAACTAAAAATTGTGTTCACCCCAACAGCCTTTGTGATATATATTAAATCATATCTGATTAAAGCATAAGTTTGAAGAGTTGGGTCAGGTTAAGTGTCCTGATATACATCAAGGACTCTATATGCTTGCAGTTAGTTTATGGTTCAGCTTGTGCTTCACTTTGGTTCCAAAATAATGTTCAGATTGCAACCATGCTCCAATAGGCTTTATTATATAACACAAATGCAGGCAACTGTTTCCTCAGCTCCCACACGCAGACCTCAGTTTCTAGTCTGCACCTGGTGGATGGGTTGAGAAAAAGATGGCTTGTGGCAGTTTAAGAACAAACAAAACCTTTCAGATGTGTGGGCGTATGACCTTGGGATGCCTGCCCATTTTCCAACTAGGTCAGTAGTCACCTTTACTTGAGAAGAGGCGTGTATTCTTCTTTACAGTGAAAGCAGATAAAGCTCAGGGTGCACGAGGCCTTAGTCTTCAGGCTGTAAGCGTGTGGGCAGGATGGCTGTTTGTGTGCAGTGGAAGTGAGAGACTGATAATTCCTCTGGCACCTGTGACCCACCCAGCATTGTGCCACCAACAGCTGCCAGGTCATATCAGGGACAGGTGAAGAGGATGTTCTGTGGCAGGACAGTCAAGCATGTACAGATTATAACATTGCAGGTCAAATTTCTTAGGGCTTCTCAAAACCTCCTCCTCATCACAATGTCTAAATTCCCACTGATAATATGTACGGGTGAGATATTAAATATAGGATGAACACTGAATTACCAGTTAGATGCCTTCTTAAATTGTTGAAAGAAAATCTGGGCTGTATGAAAAAATACATTGCTTCAAGGTTGAATACTGCGTCAACACGGTAATGCAATACGTGTGGCTTCTGGTTTGAGCTAAAATATCTCTCCCCAGTGGCGTCTGGGGTGTCAAAACTGCAGAAGTGGTAACCTTCAGAACCACAAATCCTGACTTGCAAATCTTTGTTCATATTATCAAAGATATAATAAAGGGCACATTTTATTGCATGAAAAATATTACCTTATTTTGAATTTGATGTCAGCAGTATGTCCAAAAAAAAGTTGGGACAGGTACAAAAAGTACACGGTACTAAAAAGAAACAGCTGGTGGAATATTTTGCAACTAATATAGTTAATTGGCAACAGGTCAATACCATGACTGAGTATAAAAAAACCCCCACATGGCCAGGGGTTTACCAATCTACAAAAAACTGCATCTACAAATTGTGCAACAATTCCGGAATAATGTTTCTCAACGGACAACTGTGAAATCTTTGAATATCTCAACATTTACATTGAATAATATCATCAAAAATATTTTTTGAGAATCTGGAGAAATCTCTGTGCACAACGGATGTGGACAAAATCAATGTTGGATGGCAATGACCTTCGGGCACTCAGATGGCTCTGCATAAACAAAAAAAAAACAAAAACGCATGATTCAGTCTTTTTAAAACTTTCTTAATTTAACTTTTTTACATAGAAAATGGGGACCCCCCTAAAAAAAAAACAAAACAAAAAAAAAAACAAAAAAAACAACAAGCCCACAAAGCCAAAGCCAAAAAAAAAAAAAAAAAGATCAGTAAAGGGACAGATATAACAAAGCCAACATTTATTAATAAACAATTGAGTAAGAAAACAAACCAATAATGTAGGCCTGAACAAAACAAAACAAAATCAGCCAGCTGCAAACATGGTTCATGATAATAATAACAGAAAACCAGCCTGATCCACATTTAAACATATGAAAGAGGTGATGAACCAAACAGAATCTTTCAATCAAACTTAAAAATAGGTCTCCAAACCTTCTTAAAATTATTGTGTGTAATCTTTTAAATACAGTCTAATTTTATCCAAATTAAGAAAATATTGTACATACAGTAACCCCCCCCCCCCCCCCCGTTATTCCCGGGGGTTGTGTTCCGCCCCTTCCCACGGGTCCTGAAAATCCGCTAATTATTGATGCAGTTTTAAAACCCTATGTATGATATTACATGCACTAAAATATGCTTCTTAAACACATTCTATAGACAGTCTTACTCATTAATACAGTAATAATGTAGTAAAATGTGGTAATGATTAAGTGAAAACTTTTAAATTTTGTACTGTGATGATATTTATGAATAAATAAAGCGCTTAGGCTCCTTACCAGAAGCTAGAGAAGATGCAGGCTGTTTGAGTGACATCATAGGGCTTAAATAATAATTAAAAACACACAAAAAAAACGTGAATTCACAATTCAAGCAATCATGTTGATAACTTGTGCACAAAGGAGAAAAAACAAACACAGGTGTACACATCATCTGCAACCAATTATTAGGAAGGAGAAACAAAAGCTCTCAGCCATTGGCTAAATTTGAATCACGTGCCAGTAACTTCTGGTGCTGCCACTAATCCGCGAGTATAATAATAATGTGGTAAAATGTAGTAACGATTAAGTAAAAGCTTTTTCATTTTGGACCGTGATATTCTGTGTACTGTGATCAATATTTATGAGTACAGACACTCCCCGCTTTATGTTCATTCGTTTTACGTATTTTTCAATTTACGTTTTTTTAAAAAAAGCAAAATTTTGAGTTTAGCGTGCTCTCTGTAGTACAAGACATACCTAAGTAGTACGCTGACATAATACGCTACTTCCGCACGAAGCTACATACATTTTTTACAAATGACAGACTGAACGTTCCCTCCTTATATCAGTTCACCGCATGTTACCCTTGTGTTAAGACGTCGTCTTTGTTATCTTTGTGTTTACACTGTTTTGCGGACTTTTGTAACCCTAAGCAAATATGGTTGGTCAGAAGCGTAAGCCTACTAGTGATAGCGGTAATCAGAAAAAGCGGTAAGCCATCTCATTAGAAACGAAGATGGATATTATCAAGAAAATTGATGCTGATGAAAAACATGTGAATGTTGCACGTTTCTACCAAATGGCTCCGTCGACCATCGGAACCATTTACAAGCAGAAAGATTGCACCATAGAGAATGTTAAAGGTTATATTTGATACTGTATTTGATATCTGATGAGTGAATTTGATTAAAATTTATCTATTTGAAATTATTTTGCTTTAATTTATTTTATTTGAAATGAATGTTGATATTATTTGATATTATTTTACAATGTTATGTTTATAATAATTGATTTAGGGGTGTTTCTATGAGATTTGTTAATGGTATTTATGGATGTATAGTACAATATGAACGTTATATGTCACTGGAACATACGACTTACGTTTTTTTTTCACCTTACATTCGACTGTCTGGAGCTGAACTAAAACGTAAGTCTGAGAGCACCTGTAAATAAAGTATTTAGGCTACTTACATACTTACAGTGGCACTCTCCACAAGGTTGTCACTGTCCCCCCCAGTGCAGCTAACTGGGTTATCAAAGGCGGGCCATGTCTCTCACTGTCTCTGGTGTGAGGCATGTAAAAGAACCATTGCTGACTTTCGTAAAGAGTAGGCTGCAAAGTCGTCAGCGTGTTTCTGTCCCTTGCTAAAAGGGTTGTGTCAGGAAGGGCATCCGACGTAAAAACCTCTGCCAAATCAAACGTGCGAATCAGATGATTCGCTGTGGCGACTCCTGAGTAAAAGGGAAAAAGCCGAAAGGAAGACAGACATACTTACAGTGGCATCACAGGGCTTAAATAATAATTAAAAACACACTAAAAAACATGAATTCACAATTCAAGCAATTACATTGATAACATGTGCGCAAAGGAGAAAAAAGAGATGTACACATCATCTGCAACAGGAGGGAGAAACAAAAGCTCTCAGCCATTGGCTAAATTTGAATCACGTGCCAGTAAATTCTGGGTTTGCCACTAATCTGCGAGTTGCGGGGCAGCAACCTCTGAACCGCGAATGGGCGGTGTGGGGGGGGGGTTTACTGTATTTAATTCAGTAGCTAGGGTGGGGGGTGTCGGGGAGTTCCAATTAATCACAATAAACCTCCTGGCTAAAAGAGTGAGAAATGCAAAAGCATCCTTTTTTATTAGCAGTGAGAAAAGGGCGGAGAGGGAAAAACCCCAAACAGGGCACCAACAGCATTTGGAAGTAGTTCTTTGTCCATAACCTCTGACACTAGTGGAAATCTCTGTCCAGTAAGCATACAAAAATGAGCAAAACCAAAACATATTAATAAGATTTGCTGGGAATTGGTGACATCTATTGCAAAGAGGTGAGACACTGTAATAGATCTTTGATAATCTGACCTTTGTAAGATATATGCAATGTACCACCTTAAACTGTATGAGATTGTGTCTTGCACAAATCGAGGGTTTATGAACATGCATCAGAATCTCCGTCCAAACTGTATCTGAGAGAGACTCCCATAGGTCTTATTCCCACTGAGCCTTTAATGAATTTAAGGACTCCATATTCACAGCAGTAATTTAGTTATAAAAGCCCAAAATTAGACCCTTTAAAGTGAGGACTGGCTTCAGAAAACTATCTAAAAATGACTGAGGAAGATTCAGAAATGTGGAAAATGTGGAAAAACTACGAACCTGTAGATATCTAAAAAAATGACTTTTGGGAAGCAAATATTTATTGCAAAGTTGTTGAAATTAATCAAATACATTATCAATATATATATTATAATATAATAAAAGTATCAATGCTAAGTTTTGACTAAATACTAAATGCACCATTTAATAAGAAGGGAGAGAAGACATGGTTAGCGGACAAAGGAGCAAGGCTAAAAAATGACTGCAGACTGAAATAATGTTGAAATTGGACCCGAACCCTGACAAATCATTTAACAATCACATCAATAGTATAACTCAAAGGTAAAGTCTGTTGGGTTTTTACACCCAAGCCTAGCAGCTCATCAGGCCAGCACTTATCCCCGGTTTCTGTAGCATGAACCGACCAGGAGTTCAACTCCTCCTGGATGGGACGCTAGTCCATCACAGGTTACCTTCCCAGTATATTTTTACTGGTACCCATTTATACTGCTGGGTGAACAGAGGCACATTTGCAGTTGAGACCTTGCCCAGGGGTCTTAGCACAGTGAGAGTCTCAGTGGGATTTGAACTCATAACCTCCTGATCATGAGCACAGAACTCTAACCACTACACCAACAGCCCCACAGTATAACACAAAACCAGGCAATTAATAGTGGAGTGAGTGTACAATGCCGTTAGAAAGACTGGCCAAACAGAATTTGCCTCCATTATAAGCGAAGTAGGAGGAGGAGGATCATAGAGTTTAAACCGGAGCCAGTAATTAAGTAATTAAGTATTTAAGTAACTAATATTGACTATCCAATAGTAGAATCTAAAATTTCGCAAGACGATCCAACCTAAAGGTTTGGGTCTTTGCAAGCATTGTTTATGCAGCCTGGGAACTTTTCCATTGCAAATACGTTTGTAAATCAGACAATCTACTTTATGAAAAAATGACTGTGGGAGAAGCAGGGGCATGCACTGAAAGAGATAAGAGAACTTTGGTAGGTTATTCATTTTAACACAATTAATGTGCACCACCAAAGAAATGTTAAGCATAGACCAGCATTCACAGTCCTCATGGGTTCTGGATAGTAGAGGGGTAAAGTTAGCTTTAAGGAGATCATCAAATTTGATGGTAGCCTAAACATTTAGATAAATAAAACCATAGCAAAACAACATTAAAGGGAAAACTTTGAAGTGGCTATTTGGTAGACGCTTTATTGATGAGAAAAGTCTCACTTTTGCCAATGTTATGTTTGTATCCAGATATCTGGCTAAATAACCGATAGCAGCAAGGGCTGCAGGATTAGAGACCAGCAAATTCGAAACATATAAAAGAAGATTATTTGCATAAAGAGAGAGCTTAAGCTCAACCCCATTTCTAAGAATGCCTGAAACTGCGAATTAGTACAAAGTTTTATCACCAAGGGTTCAATCGCTAATGCAGATAACAATGGGCTCAAGGGATAACCCTGTCAAGTAGAACAAGGGAGGTGAAAATGGTCATATTTTACATTACCAGTCCTCACAGAGGCTTGTGGAGAGGAACATAGTAATTTAATCTAAGACAGAAAATCAGTCTGAAAACCAAATTTCCAAAAAAGGTATTTCCACTCTTGGTTGTCCATCGGATCCGATGATGACGTTCGCATTTTGCGGCTCATCAATGAATGCAAAGGTGACTCTGCAGTCCTAGCCTGGAGGTGCAGAGTCTTGAACAGTGGGGCATTGGAAGTCTGTTGTAGTGATTACTGGTGATGCAGTTCTGTTCCGCTTGTCTCTGGCGGCAGTGAGCTTCTGGCACCGCACTTTTTCAAAGTTGGCAGCTGCTTTGTGGATTGAGGCCACCCATTTTGGTCTGTCCATAGCATGCTGCTCAAGTTCCTTCGGCTTGATGTGACACCACTGGATGCTTGCTTTCACGTGTCTTTGTATTGTAGCTTTGGGCGGCCTTGGTTTCTTTTGGCGTGCTCGAGTTCACCATACATCAGGCGTCTTGGCATCCTGAACTCCTCCATTCGAATTACGTGCCCCACCCATCGAAGTTGAGCCTTGATGATCATAGACTCAATGCTGGTGGAGTTGGCATGCTCTAGAACCTCCAAGTTGGTAACATGGTCCTGCCAGCTGATTCTGAGGATGGAGCAAAGAGCTTGCATGTGAAATGCTCCAGCTTTTTGACATGTCTGCGATACAGTGTCCATGTTTCACAACTGTAGAGAAGGGACGTGAGTACCACAGCATTGTAGACCTTCATTTTTGTTGATAGCCGTATATGGTGTTGATTGAGCACTCGGGTGTGGAGTCTGCCCAGCGCCTGGCTAGCCTTGCTGATCCTATAACTGATATCTTTGTCCAGGGAGCCATCACAGGAAATGGTGCTTCCCAGGTACTTGAAATGTTTAACATTGGCGAGTGGTGTGTCGTCGATGACAATGCTAGGTGCGGGAGGGTGGGTGTTTGGTGCAGGTTGGTGAAGCACCTCCGTCTTGTTGAGACTGACAGTCAGGCCAAAGAGTTTGGAGACCCTAGAGAAGCGGTCCAACATCATCTGCATTTCGAATTCTGTGTGGGCCACAAGGGTGAAGTTATCAGCAAAGAGGATCTCTTGAAGGAGAGTTTTCAGGCTCTTTGTCTTGGCAGTGAGACGACGCAGGTCGAATAGGGAGCCATCCAAATGGTAGCGAATATAGACCCCTTTCTCCAGGTCTCGCACGGCATGGTCTACATGCAGGTGAAGAACACGTTAAACAGGACTGGAGCTGGGACACAGCACTGCTTCACACCAGTGCTGATTGTGAAAGCTTCCGACACATTCCCGCTGGAGAGGACCTGGCCAGTCATGCCTTCGTGGAAAAGCCTGATCAGTGATACAAACTTTGGCAGACATTTGATACGTTCTAGGACTGTCCAGAGGGCCTCTCTATTGACTGTATCAAATGCCTTGGTCAGATCTATGAAGACAGAGAATAGGGGCATGTTTTGTTCAATGCACTTTTCGTGGAGTTGTCACATGGCAAAGATCATATCAGCAGTACTTCTGCCAGGCCTGAAGCCGCACTGTGCTTCTGGCAGATTTTGCTCTGATACTGAGATAATTCTGTTGAGCATGACTCTGGCAAAGATCTTCCCTGCAACAGAGAGGTGGGAGATGTCCCTGTAGTTCCCACAGTCGGATTTGCTTCCTTTGTTCTTGTAGGGGGAGACAATTAGGGCATCATGGAAGTTATCAGGCATCATGTCCTGCTGAGTATCTGGGAAGAGGAGATCATGAAAGGCGTTGAGGGCGTTGGGGCCTGCCGCTTTGTAGATCGTGGCAGGAATGCCATCTTTTCCCGATGCTCTGCCTGAATTTGTCTGACGGATCGCCCTTTTGATTTCATGTATTGTCGGGGGTTCTGCACGCGAGTCTTGCACTGGCTGCTGGGGAATCTGGTTCAGTGTGTCTGCGTCAACTGATGAAGGTCGGTTAAGCAGGTTACTGAAGTGCTCTTACCAGCGCCTGCTCAAGCCCTCTTGGTCTTTGATGAGGGCAGAACTGTCCGAGGACGACAACGGTAAGCAGCCGGAGGTGGAGGAGCCAAAAACTGTCTTCAAAGCGTTGAAGAATTTGTTGGAGTTTTAAGTATCTGCATAGTGCTGGACTTCGGCGGGTTTATCCTGCCACCACTGGTCCTGCATCATTCAAAGGTCAGACTGGACCTTTGCCTGCAGAGTTTAAAATCTTTCATGCTTAGAGACCGAGGATGAATCATTCTGCCACTCGACGTAGGCCTTGTTTTTAGCGTGGAGGGCTTCTCTGATCTTGTCATTGTTTTCGTCAAACCAGTCTTCATGCAGTCTAGTTTTAACTTCAAGCACTTCTTTTGCAGTCTCAGCAACGGTTTCCTTGAAAAAGGACCAATTTTCGGAGCTGCTTTTGGAGGTCAGACCATCTTTGAATTTTCCATCAAGTGCTTCTTGGAACTTTGCCAGATAGATTGGGTTGTTCAGCCTGGTAATGTTGTAGGAGGCCCTGACAGTCTTGGGTCAGTTTCTGTAAGGCAGAGTGATGTACAGTGACATTACAGCCCTGACCAGCCTGTGATCAGTCCAGCATTCAGCACCTCTCATGGCACGGGTCACTTGGACGTCACTGATGTCACGTTGGCATACAATAACAAAGTCAATCATGTGCCAGTTTTTAGACTGTGGGTGCATCCAGGTGGTTTTATACTTGTCTGCCATCCTGAACAAGGTGTTGGTGATACAAAGGCTGTGTTCTGCACACTTGCTAAGGAGGTGCAGGCCGTTTTCATTGATTTTGCCTACACCGTGTCTGCCCAGAATGCCTCTCCAGCTGCTGTGGTCTCTTCCTACTCTAGCGTTGAAATCGCCTAGCACAGCAAGTTTGTCACTGTGTGAAGTTGACCTAATGACCTCGTCAAAGTGTTCATAGAACTGCTCTTTGTCTTCATCTGGACTGGTGAGCGTAGGAGCATATGCACTGATGTCTGTGAGGTGTCTGGCCTTGCTGAGAGGAATGCGCAATGTCATGAGACTTTCGCTGATTCCTACTGGCAGGGCTGGTATGTCCTTCAGTAGTGCTGTTCTAATGGCAAATCCAACACCATATATCCTGTCCTCAGCTTGCGACTTTCCTTTCCAGAAGAAAGTGTATCCAGCTCCTTCTTCTCTCAGGGATCCTTCATCGGCAAGACGTATTTCGCTGAGTGCGGCAATGTCTATCTGGTATCGCTGGAGCTCCTTTGCAACAAGCGCTGTTCTTCTCTCTGGTCTCAGTGTGCAAGCTCGGTCCAGAAGCGTTCGGACATTCCAGGCTCCAGAATGAGCCTCTGGAGTTTTTTCTTCTTTTGCATTGTTCGACCACTATGAGGATGAGTCTGTCAGCCGCGGTAAGCTGACCGGACGCTAGAAGGGCAAGCATTTGTCTGGGGCACCTTTTCTAGCCCCCTCCCTCATGTGAGGGTGGGCATTGCTATCCTAAAGAGGCTGCCCAGTCGTCCACAGGTGCTGCCAAACTGTTTTGTTGCCCTTCTAGATTCAGAAACAGAGCGATCACTTACCCATGGACCGCCTGCGTGCAGGTTTGTGACTACAACCGCCAGTGTTCGTCTCCACCTGTTGCTCCGCCACATGCCCATCGCCGCAGGACTTGAGGGGTGTATGCTGACAGGTCGGTTGATGAGATGAGATGCAAAATAAACCTGTGCGTGAAGGCTTTATAGTGAGAAGACCATTGCACAGGGGCAATCTCACTCTCTCGGCCTGAGGAGTCTTGATCCAGTGGCACAGGGAACCGTTACAACGGGAGACTGCCAGGCAGTAGTGGATGACCAGGACTTCTGTCGGTGCCATGTCCAGTTCTAGGCGTTCCACGACGCTTGCTGTCACCGCCTTCACAACTGTTGGATCTCAGGTGATGATCTCTCCGATTGTTCTGCCTGAAGTCAGTCTTCGCATGCAGTAGGGCTGGCACAGCCCGAACCTAACTCACTGAAGGTTTAAGACCCATCAGCTACCTTCACCTGGTTCAGCAGACTCGCCAAAGCCGTTGTCCGGGGGGTGGCTGCTGTTGCATGCGACAGCTTCGAGGAGCCACAGGTGAAAGCTGAGTGCCAGGTGAGGACCAGTGACAGGACCAGGGGCTGCCCTGAGAAGGGCATGGCGTGCCCCTGCCAAAAGGTACTACCTCTCTCTGACACCACAAACCTCTCAAAATTTCCACTAAACTCTATCGAAAGCCTTGTCTGCATCCAATGAAATCAGGGACTTATGGGTGACAGAAACATTATGAATAGTGTGAAGCAAACGCCTAAGATTGGAGAAGGAATGCCTGTTCCTAAATAAATTCTGTTTGATCTAGTGAGATAATAGATGGAAGAATGGGTTCTAAACATAGTACCAGTAATTTCATGAGTGTCTTATTCGACATTGAAAAGGCTTTTAGGGCAATATGAACGACTGTAAAACAGATCTTCACTCTTCTTGAGAAAAAGGGGAATAGAGGCCTTGTTAAGAGTTTGAAGATGAATGCAAAATTTAAACGATTCATTACACATATCCAATAGCAAAGGAACAAGCTTATGCCAAAATTTTCAATAAAATTTGGAAAGATAGCCATCCGGTCCCAGACTCTTTTACACTGTATCATGATAATATAGCTGTGCTTAGTTCAGCAGCTGTAATACAACTCTCCAGGGTGTCAGCTGCAGACGGTTGAATAACAGGAATATCTAATCTTTTAAAAATGTGATTGAAATCTTGAGGGGTGGAAACTAGTTTAGATGAATAGAGAGAAATATAAAATTTCCTTGAATGCTTTGTTAATTTCTATAGAATCAGAAGTTGTGCCCCAGTTAGTCCCGATTTGAGGGCTTTGACGTGAAGATGCCTGACAAATCTGATGTGTCAAAAGCTTAATGGCCTTATCATGTTTAAAAAAGCTGGACTGTGATTGCAGCATTAGCCCAGTAGTACAATGTGTCATAAGAATATCAAATTCTGCCTGAACCACTGAATAAAATCAGAAAATGAGGTAAATGCAGAACTGTAATTACAAATAAAATAAGCAGTTTAGAGTATAATATCAATATAGTGGTCCAGTGGTATAGGGCGCTGGATCATTGATCCTAAGGTTGGGGGTTCAAGTCCCACTATCCACATGGTTGTCACCCCCCCCAGTGCAGCTAACTGGGTTATCAAAGGCGGGCTATGTCTCTCACTGTCTATGGTGAGAGGAGTGTAAAAGAACCATTGCTGACTTTCGTAAAAGAGTAGCTGCAAAGCCGTCAGCGTGTTTCTGTCCCTTGCAAAAGGGTTGTGTCAGGAAGGGCATCCAACATAAAAACATATGCCAAATCAAATGTGTGATTCATTCGCTGTGGCGACCCTTGATAAAGGGAAAAATCCGAAAGGAAATCTCTCAATGGGCAGTGGTGGCCTGGTGGTATAGGGCGCTGGATCATTGATCTTAAGGTTGGGGGTTTGAGTCCCACTCTCCACAAGGTTGTCACTGTCCCTCCCAGTGCAGCTAACTGGGTTATCAAAGGCTGGCCATGTCTCTCACTGTCTATGGTGAGAGGCATGTAAAAGAACCATTGCTGACTTTCGTAAAAGAGTAGCTGCAAAGCCGTCAGCGTGTTTCTGTCCCTTGCTAAAGGGTTGTGTCAGGAAGGGCATCAGACGTAAAATCCTATGCCAAATTAAATGTGCGAATCAGATGATTTGCTGTGGCGACCCCTGAAAAAAAAGGGAAAAAGCCGAAGGGAAAAGAAGAAGAAGAATATAATATCAATATACAATCATGTCACATGTTTGTGCAACAGACATAGTCCCCAAGGTGTCTTGATAAATTAAATTACTGCGTTATAGCAACAAGATTAATGGCTAATTAATCAAATAACATAACAAAAAAAAAAAAACTCTGTCTGAATGAACAACTTTTTAGACATGTTTATTTAAAAAAAACAAACAACAACAACAACACCAACAAAAAAACGCTCCGCAAGTGAATTCTTAAACCTGTGGATTTGTCCATCTGTTAAAGTAATTCGTAATGCCGCTGGATAGAGAGGGCCAAGTGTAATGTTTGGACAGGAGTGGGGTTCTTTTTTATTTTAGAGAATGCAAGCCATTTCTTGGCAATCGTAGGAGGAAAATAGAGATCCTCTTACCCTTATAAGAAAAGGGAGAAGCTTCACTGGCTCAGCGCAGGATCTGCTTCCAAACCTGGAACAGAGTGACATGGATAACAAATGGACGTGAAGGCTTCCTATAGGTTTGGGTGCAGGATGCAATCAGCCCTGTTCAAGACAGGTTTATCGTCCGGCCTGAGCAAATCTTATAGAGGTTGTGCCACACACTCCGTAGTGCCCTCTGATAGAACAAAGAGGTGGATGTTATTCCACTTACAGCGTGCCTCTAGGCCATCACACTTTTAAGTTAAAGAGTCCACCGAGGCAGTTAGCATGCTAACCTTAGCTAGTAATTTGGTTTCTTATTATCGTGGTCGTTAGCTGCATGCTCGAGTTCAGCTATTGTATTTCCATGAGAGACATTGCTTTCAATTGGTACCGAAGCTCTCTTAATTGCATCTGGAATTATAGTGTTGAATTCGGTAATAATATCAGAACGCATTTTGTCCATCATTTGCTTCATGCTCAGCAAGATGATCTCATTAGCATCTTGTAGTTGTTGGCCTTTAGAATTGGGTTCAGGAAAAAGCAGAGACTTGCGACCTACCCTCAAAGAGTCAGAGTTACCTTGTCCTGCCATTAAATTTTTTTTGCCAGTCATGACCAAACTAAAGAAAATTATGCTAAAATAAATATACAGGCAAGCCTATGTAGCTGGGTGCACAAAAACAAATAAAAGTTACAATTCCTGTAATTCTGTAAAACACACCTCACATCCTCACCGCTCTGTAGCGCCCTCCATGATTTGTCATTTTTTGTGATTTAAAAAAAAAAAAAAATGTCAGGTGGAACATTAATGCAGGGATTAGCGCTTTTTTCTCACAGAAAGAAGATTTTGTTTTTGATCCTCGCAGCCAAGTGAAGTCGCTTCTGAGGCATTTGCATGTTCTCTACGTGACTGTTAGGGTTTCTCCCAGGTAGTTTGAGTTCCTCCCACAGTCCAAAGATATGATGATTAGGTCAAAGGAATACTCTAAATTGCTCATGGCTATAAATGTGAGTATGAATGGGTGTCTGTGTGTGTGTGTTAGCCCTGTGATAGACTGGCAACCCATTCACAGTGTAACCCTGCCTCTCACCTGAAGTCTAGCAGGGATTGGCTGCAGCTTCCCCAGCAACTCTAACGGATAAGTTGTATGGATAAATGATTTACAGATGGATGGGCAGATGGATGGATAGCGGCATGGTGTTATTCTCAGGGTATCTCATGGTGGCTTTTGATAACCAGAATCTTCCAGCAATGTTCTTACATGGTGATGCATTCAAGTCATCCAACACTTTTCTTCTGTCTTGGTCCTGACTTGCCTTCTCTTGCCCACTGTAGGCAATTAAACATCTTCTTCTATGCTTTCTGGCTGAACAAAAAGAGGGCATTTCTTCACTGAGGCTTAGGGCTCCATTGTGTTACAAGACTTATGCTCATGCTCAATGGGGGATGAGAGAAAGTCCTAGATGAAGGCGAAGGAATATAATTGAACTGGCTGAAGGACGGCAGTGCCCTATAAGCTTCTTATTCTTTCACTAAACTCTAAGCTCCAGCATTTAATTATGTTTTACTTTCTACTGTAGCGGAAAGTTGCTTTCAGAGGTCTATCAGTATGTGTGATTGTTTCGACAGTTGATTAGTTGATATTAGCTAAGTAACTTGTTTACTTGTACAGAGAGAGGCTTCACTTCAGACTGATAACTTTGGGTTATGTGCTTAAAAAGCATTGTTCATTTTACTTCCACTGTGCCAAAGTTCAGACTGCAGAGATATGTCTTTGAACCTATTTTATTTGCTTCTACTCAGTCATACCTGGAAAATGTCAAGGATCCTTTTGAATTCTCCATTCGTGTAGGCGTGGTATTTTGAAAGGAAAAAAAAACAACTTGCATATTAGAGCCACCTGCTTGCATGCACATTTAACCGTGAAATTTAAATTTCTCTTACTTGGCTGGTGAAAGAAAATGATTAACTCTAGTACAAGCTACCCAATTGAACATTCTTCAGATGGAAACGTGAAAATGTGCTCATCGACTCTAAAACTGGATGTGTGTGTTTATATATTTTCCTATTAATTCATAAAGTAATAGAACATATTTTACTTCATGTGATGAATGTAATGTTTGAGGAAAGAAATGTTTTAATATTTCAGTAATCACTATGCATGTTAAATTGTCTGTCTTCCTTTCGGCTTTTTTCCCTTTTACTCAGGAGTCGCCACAGCGAATCATCTGATTCGCACGTTTGATTTGGCAGAGGTTTTTTTTTTTTTACGTCGGATGCCCTTCCTTTCACAACCCTTTTAAGCAAGGGACAGAAACACGCTGACGGCTTTGCAGCTACTCTTTACGAAAGTCAGCAATGGTTCTTTTACATGCCTCTCACCATAGACAGTGAGAGACATGGCCCGCCTTTGATAACCCAGTTAGCCGCACTGGGGGGGACAGTGACAACCTTGTGGAGAGTGGGACTTGAACCCCCAACCTTTGGATCAGTGATCCAGCGCCCTATACCACTAGACCACCACTGCCCCTACTATGCATGTTAAATTATACTGAATAAAATTTTGGAAATGTACATATTTTTCTCATTATTGCAGCTAGTCATACGAGTGATTATATTTATATTTATACATTTCTAACAGATGATGAAACATCATCATTCATTTTCTGTAACCGCTTAATCCTAATCAGGGTTACGGCGAGGCTGGCACCCATCCCAGCCAACTCCAGGCGAGGGCAGAGTACACCCTGGACAGCTCGCCAGGCCATTGCAGGGCAGAAACATGGTGACGGCTTTGCAGCTACTCTTGTCGAAAGTCAGCAATGGTTCTTTTACCTACCTCACACCATAGACAGTGAGAGACATGGCCAGCTTTTGATAACCCAGTTAACTGCACTGGGGAGCCAGTGCCAACACATGGAGAGAGGGGCTTGAACCCCCAACCTTGGGATCAGTGATCCAGCACCTTTACCACGAGACCACCACTGCCCAGATGACGAAACAAAGAAAAAAAATATATAGAAAGTTTCAAGTTTGAGTCCTGGGCTTGATTGAGGGCATCTATATGGAGTATGGACGCTGATTTTCTCCCAGTGTCCAAAGACATACACATGAGGCTAATAAGCTGCTCCAAATTTCCCTTAGCTGCGAATATGAATGGTTGTGTGTTGGCCCTGGGATGGACTGGTGAGCTCTTTAGTGTGTACCCTGCCTTCACACAAAGTTCTGTAGGCTCCCCATGACCCGAGTTGCATTAAACGATTCAGCAAATGAATAAATGAATAAAAACTCAAACACTAAGTTTTGATGTACACCAGCCAGCATGAACGGATTCTGTGTCCACCTGAGTGTATGTACCCCCAGCCAGCTCCTTTATGGCCTCAGTGTCAGCACATCTCAATAAGAAACATAGCTCCATGTTGTCCGTGCTGACGAATCAAATAATTCTGCAATAAACCTTAAGAGCTTTCACATCAGCTCTGTGCTAGCCAACAGAAATTACAACACGGACACCTCAAGACTGTCTACGCGAGTGGAGAAAACAACCTCAGTGTGTAATTATGAGGTTAAAATGAAACAGTTGCATCACTCTTGACTCACAGCATATTCATATAATTATGCTGCAATCTCTTGGAGAGAGAGTTGATATAAGCTTCAGGCACTGATATTACAGAAGCAAAATTGTTAATCATTTATGATCACAATGAGGAGAATTTCACTTGCCTACAGTTTCTGTGGGTCTTGTCACAAAAAGAAAATCTATAAAATCCCACGGTGAAAGCATTTCCTGCACTTATTTTATTTGAAAATTAATTTTATAATGTTAATCATAGTGTTGGCCCTTCGATGGCCTGGCGAGCTGTCCAGGATGTACCTCTCCAGGAGTTGGCTGAGATGGGCGCCAGTCTCCCTGTGACCCTAATTAGGTTTAAGCGGTTCAGAAAATGAACCAATGAATGAATGTTAATCATGGCGTAGGAATGTTTAAAAATCTTTTGTTTTGTGTACCACACTCTTGTGTGTGCAGTTAGCCTGTTCCTTTAGAAATATGTGTGTAGAGACCATGATAACTGCCCTGCCTGTTCAACAGAGACATCTCCTCAGAGGCAGAAGGTCCCTCTCTACCTTCATTAAAGCATGGCTATACATCTTCCTTGCTCATCTGTGCCTCGCTGACTGCCTCTTTGCCTGCATCCAGAGGATCTCATCGACATCGACACTGTATCATTCGTGGCAACCTATCAACACCAGGCTCCTAATCCAAATTTAGAGTGAGAATGGAAGACTTGGGATGGGGTGCTGATTATGTGATTCCCCTCACGTCAGGCCTGCTGTTCAGCAAAAGTCCGTTGAGCCTTCTTGCCTGCCTCAAAGAGATGGATGCCTCGTCAGCGACAAGCCTCCTTCTTCCCAGCACCAGCCACAATGAATTATCTACCCCTGTAAGGGCCGTGATCAATTAGTCAATTGCTTGACTGCTGCCTGCAATTAACGTAGTGAGTCCTGCTGCCGAAGCCTCCTAACACTGTTTATTGACGCTGGCAATTAAAAGAAATAGGCAGAGGTGCGTCTTGGAGCCAATACATGTATGGATGCCTAGGGATGAGAACGGCATGAGCGCAGCTTGTAGGACACTGCAAATGAGCAGTAAATGTATTGCTGAGCAGACTGATGTACTTGCAGATTAATATGCTCTGCCTCTGAATTGATTTAGTTATAAATTTCAAGAGCATGCCAATCACCTGAAAAAAGCATGTATGAATGTACTCCCAATCTGATTGGAATTCGAAAGCAATTGGGGAGGTTGGGAATGAACTGTCTGCGGGACTCAAATGGTATACAGATTGGTGTGGGAATGGCTTGGCCCCTGGTGCTGTTGAGCAAGCCATCACTTCCCAGATCTCTCTCCAGCACACATCAGGGGAGAATCCAGTGCGTGAGGCTTACTGTAATTGAAGCAATCTGTTCCTCCAGTCTAGGATGGCTGGCTTTTGCCTTGCTGTAGTGTGTTGGAGTCGCAACCCCAGTGGGATGTCCTCTGTCTCCTGGAGCCCCATTAGTTGACATTGAACTCAAGGGCTGCATACTAGCCTTTCTCCCCAGTCAACCGTCCTATATGATTCTGCACAATTTTGGCAATGAGTGGCTCATGTGGATGCTTTAATGCTGATATGTGAAAAGCTTTTTTTTTTTTTTTTTAAAGACCTGCAATATGACACACCATATTTAAAAGTTACCAATATTTTTTTCATATTTCCTCAGCGATATTTTGCTGATGAGTCATACATTAAGTTGGCCCCAGCTGAAAAATGTAGAAGCAGTTTAAAAAATGCACTCCCCCATAAAGTGACCATAAGTAATCTGACAGCACTATTATAATCATTGCTGATGCAAAAAAAAAAAAAAAAAAAAAACTAGAACAAAATGGCTTACTGCAGTAATTTAGCTGCAAAGTGTCTCTGAAATAATACTGAAATATGGACTAATATTAACTCTGGTCCTTCATTAGTGGGAAGTATGAGCACTGTATGGCTTGTTGCTGGTTAGCTTTGCATGATGAACTCCACTAGTGACACTGAGGTGTTTGAAATCACAATAACGGCTCCCGAGTTTCACAACACAAAGACATTCATCCATCATTCAATAATCATTAATTCAGGAGTTGAAAGAGTAAAAAAGTCACTGCACTCATAGAAAGTAACTCTATCCAGTCTTTTAGCACACACTTTAAAAGAGGTGAATACCAGTTTACTTGGAGTACGTTATGCCACCCTGTGATGAAGCATGTGAAGGAGTTTGAAAAGATGCAGTTGGTTACCATAATGTATCTCAGTAATAGCTATAAACCTCCTTAGATTGTAGGTCATATGAAAGGGGATCCATAGGAATTTAGTCAAAAGGGATCCAAAGATAGCTGGAGGTTATGTTTCATGAGTTGTACACCTACCATGTGCACCTACTGTGAACATGACGGTGGGCATATGATAGAGAACTATTGAGCACTAGAGGTATGTTTTGTAGTGTTTAAAGTAGTATTGATTGCTATGTTTGAGCTGTAAACTAAATAATACAACTGTGATGTTATAAAAACATATACATCCTGGTGATAAAATATATATTTTATAAAAAAAGTTAAAAAAAAGTGTCAGAATGTCATGCACAGATGAAAATCATCCTGAGCCTTGTAAGGCTAATGCTGAGGTAGAATTTTTGTTACTTCTGTACATATACACAAGGTATAGGAAACATTTCAACAGCCTCTAATCAGATATGGAGGGGGAGGGGGGGGTGTTCTGTAAAACAATGCTTGATTTTAAATATGTTCTGGTTAAGACTCACTGCAACATCTGCCCCGCAAACACATATCCACAGCCTCCCTACCTCAGTCACCTCCTCACTTCATTTATTCCCTTTACCACTTTTTAAAAATACATTTTCAGAGTGATTTTTCTGCTTGAGCAGTGGTGGCCTGGCGCTAAGAAACTGGATCACTGATCCCAAGGGTGAGGGTTCATGCCCCACTCTCAATGGGTTGTCACTGTCCCCCCCAGTGCAGCTAACTAGGTTATCAAAGGCCGGCCATGTCTATCACGGTCTATGGTTAGAGGTATGGAAAAGAACCATTGCTGACTTTCGTACAGAGTAGGCTGCGTAGCCGTCAGCATGTTTCTGCCCTGCAATGGCCTGGCAAGCTGTCCAGGGTGTGCCCTCACTCAGAGTTGGCTGAGATGGGCACCAGCCTCTCTGCAAGCCTAATTGGGATTAAGCGGTTCAGAGAGTGATTTTCTGTTTTGTATTTTATGATTTTACACTATCTGTCATAATGCCATTTACAGGAGTAACATTAAAGCCTATGGGAGAATTTATTTTGTCATAAACAATTGATTTTACTTGATTTTAAGTACAACCTTCATTTTATAAAAGTCTTGACACTGTGTCAAATGTAAACACAAAACAAACAAAAAACCTTTTAATGCATCAAGAGAGTGATTTCTGGAAGTATTCCTGAGTCCATGCAGTTATTTCTATGACAGATTTATGCCTGTTTTTATGCAGTACTGCCTGAGGGCGCGAAGACCATGGGCATCCGATATCGACTTTCGACTTTGTCCCTTGCTCATAGAGATTTTTCCCGGGTTCTCTGAGTCTTCTGATGATATTATATACTATAAATGAGATACTCACAACTCTATGTTTAGGAACATTTCACTGAACATTCTACAATTTGTCGATCCAGTCTTTTGCAGATTAGTGCACATGTGCCCACCAAAATTTTTATGCTTGTGCTAATAATAATCTTGTACCACACTAATCCTGTTACTGACCTGTTGCCAATTCACCAAATTAGTTGCAGCATATTCCCTATTTATTTGTTTAGTAACACTTCCTTGTTTTCCGGGTCTTTTACAGCCCTGTCTCCACTTTTTTTTGAGTGGTGTTGCTACCATAAAATTCAAATTGAGCTAATATTTTTCATGAAATATATAAACATCTAACTTTTGACAAATGTTTTCTATGTTCTCTTGCAAATAAAATATGGGTTTCTGAGATTTGCAAATCATTATATTCAAGTTTTATTGCCATTTTACACAGCATTCCAACCTTTTTAGAACTGTGGCTATGATATAATGTTGATGGACTTGGCAAAAGGTTAGCTGAAGGTATTAATTTTTTTAAATGTTGCCTCGATAATGTACTGGTAATAATCCTTCACCTACTCCTGCTGTCCTGATTTGAAATAGCTAATTCAAGCCTCGGAGGACTCTCGCTCTTTGCTATCTTCTAAAGTAGAATCGAAAGAATGTTGGGGCAGAGAATATATGCATCAGGTGAGTGTCTCCAGGAGTATTAGCTCATGAAATAGAACAGCGCCATGATTATTCAACTGGAACACAGCATACAAAAATGACCAAATAAATCCCAACATTAATATCAAAGCCAGTGGACTTCTGTCCAGGAGGCTGGGGCAGATGCATTACATTTTCTGCCTCATTTAAACCCTATGCTCCTCTTTGCTTTTTTGAATTAACCATAACTTGTTGAGGGAGCCATGCCCACTGAGAATTTGGTTTGAGGCGCTATCAAATATCCCTCGCACTACCTGACACAATAGGCCAAGAAGAGAAATACCAACCATTATATTAGAGCAAGAAGTGAGAAGTATGTGGCGTGTTTAAAATACCTGATTAAAGCTACCTAAAACATGAATACTCATGATGGTCCCTTGGTTATTACAGCTGTATACTTTCACTAAGAAGACCTGGATCCATGCATCCTTTACTTTGAGGTTGTGTAATGAGGCCATCTCTTTCCCATGTGAGTACTCAGTAGTGGGGACAGAGGCAGAGGTGAAGGAGATGCTTGAACAAGCGAGCTCCTATGATCATCACTCACACTTACCCAAGTGACAGTGCTTCCTGGCAGGACTACTTATCTCCTGCACACCATGGAGGGGGAAAACAACTCCAGCAATCTCCTGGACAATTATCAAGTTTAAAAGTCTTAACTGGGATTCATAGCAACCCCCTTGTCATGTGGTCAGTTATTTATGTCAAGCTGACATTGCTTCTGTCTTTCAGCTAATGAGCCCAACAATATAAATAGTAAAGGTAATGTTAATACTGTTAAACAAAATGTAGTTTATGTTATTGCAAAGTGTAGTTAATATAATCAAATTAAGTGTGTGTACATATATATATATATATATATATATATATATATATATATATACAGGGACCCCTCGCTACTTCGTGCTTCAATTCATGCTGCTTCAGTGCATCGCATTTTTTTTAAATTAAAAAATAAGGAAATTAGTGACGAATACGGGGGAAGTTAAGGAAAATACCACAAAACAAGGCCAGTTATGCAAAAAAAAAAAAAACTAAACAAACAAACAAAAACAATAAACAACCTAACCCCCCCATCAAAACTACTTACATTTTTATGTTAAGTGCGCATCTGTGTGCACTTGCATCTGAGTGTGTATGTATTTATATTTTATTTACATCTTATGCATAATTTTTCAATGTTTAATTGTTATTATAAGCATTTATAGGGTTGAATATGTATTTATTGATATTATATACACATAAACATGGACGTATACCTTTGGGGGGGCGGTGGCTTACTTCACGGAATTACGTGATTACGTGGTTGCAGGGGATCTCGGTCCCAATTAACCACGGAAAGTGAGGGATCCCTGTATGTATGTAGTATATATATATATATATATATATATATATATATATATATATATGCACACACACACACACACACACACACACACACACACACACACACACAAAAGATACCCCTTGGTTATTTTGAAGAGTAAACAAAAAAAAAAAAAATCATTTGGAGTTTTAAAAGCCACAGTTACATAATTTGCTTATGTACTGCTCATATAACTTTAGAAAATTTGGCATTCACCTCAAAATATTGTGATTGAAAAATGTAAAAATAAAATAGAACAATATAAAAAAAATAAAATTAAAACTGTGCAAATTATATCTATAGGATTTCTGCTTATAAACCTAAATTCTGTGGCCAAAGACCAGAAGTCAAAACAGTCCAGGTGCTGACCGAGGAAGCCACTGCAGCTCTACAGGATTGTTTTGATTCTACACACTGGGAAATATTCACAGAAGAGACAGGCCTGGAGGGTCACACATCAGCTGTGCTCTCCTACATAAACTGCTGCACAGAGAATGTGACCACAACAAGGATTATTAAAGTGTTTCCGAACCAGAAATCCTGGTATAACGGTAAAGTGTACACCCTGCTTAGAGCATGAGACCAGCAGGCTTACAAAGAAACACCAGTCCCTATGAAAAGGTATCGAAAAATTTGAGTACAGACGCAAACAGCTCATCGAGGAACACTTTGATTAAAATAACACCAGGAATCAGTTCTTTGCTCACTTTGACCAACACAGTGGAGAGATGTGCACCTGCCCTGTTCTTCCAAAGGGGGCGACGACCCATCCAGCACCAGATCAGAGCCACCCTGCAGAGAATCAATGGGAGGAAAGCCACAGGCCCAGATGGAGTAACAGGAAGGGCACTTGAAGCATGTGCAGATCAGCTAGTGCTATCTTAACCCCTCGCTACTGCAGTGTATGGTTCCCACCTACCTCAGTTTACATACGTAGGTCAATAGAGGATGCCATTTTTACAGCCCTCAATACAGCCCTCACACCCCTGGGCAACAGCAACTCCAATGTAAGGGTGTTGTTTGTAGACTGTAGCTTCACTTTTAACACAGTCCAACAACATAAACTGATTCAGAAATTAGCATAATTTCTTAATTGTCTTTTATGTACTTTCTTTTATAATTGGTGCTAAACAAAGAGCTTAACTGATTTGTATTGTTCATGCAACAGCAACAATAAAGATCCCTTTTCTTATTTCTTATACAGTATATCTTTACATGCTTTTGTTATTGAGTAAAGAACTATATTATATTTCTATAAATTACTTTCTCAGAAAAAAATATATACAGTAGTTTCAGTATTGAACTATATTTGAATTTTACATCCACTTGCACAAGTGATACTGGCTCAAAGCTAAATGCATGATCTATGCCAAGCAAGCAACCATGCCACGCATTCCTCACAGCTTTATACCTCATAAGCTGCACTTGGTTTACTGTCTATGTTCATGCTTTTGTATTTTTTTATGCTATCTGGTGTCTTAAATAAATGTCAGTAGGTGGACTGGAAACTATAAATTTCTCCAACACTGAAAAAACACGAAATATCTGGTCATTCAGATACAAAATCTATGTATGAGGTATAAATTAGATATAAAATAATAAAGAGGTAGTGCACACTTCATTGTATTTTGTTGAGCTGTAAACTAAATGATATCACTGTATTATAGTGAAACACAAACAAAAATATGTATTTCTTTATCGATCATAATTCTATCAACTGGATAAAATCATCCTGAACCTAGCAGAGCCCATGCTGATGTAGGGTCAAACTCTTGGCACTTCTCTACAGTACATGCTGAACCTTTTTTTTTTTTTTTTTCCAAAAATAAATGTTATTGCCTTGTAATCAAAATGATTTTCCTAATGGGAATGAAACCATGTTCATTTTTTAAAGAAGACTGGCCATTCTATAAAGTTCCCCTCAGTTGACCTGTGATGGACAGATGTTCCACCTAGGATATATTTATAGGATAGAGTCTGGGTCTACCTGACCGCAACATATGATCACATGTTTACATTGCAGTACAGTAGGCTTCACACATTTTTCATATAGAGTAAACAATACATATGAAATGCAATTTTTCATTTTTATTTGTGTCTTGGTGATAAAAATATGGGTGGTTATCGCCAACACCCAGAGCATACCAGTAATACCAGATTAGCCCCTATAAAAGTGTACGTGCAGGATGCCCTGTGATGCATTCTATCTGCCAACTACTATAAAGGAGATAAACATAAGTCATTATTTCATATACTTGTTTAATTTACACATGATAGGGCAGAGGGTTTCCATTTCAGGTGTGATTTTATCCTATTAATTAAAGTTTGAAAGTTTATGAACTCTTCAGAGTCTTTAGATCTCTTTGGACAACTGTATGATCTCTCCTTCTGGCACTGCGCAAAGCTTGGGAGTAACCATAGCAATTGCTTGTCCTCTTCTCATATCACTAATCTTTCTTCATCAAGTTAATTTCTCCTCTTTAACATCTGAAGGATTTGTCCATTTCTTTCCTCCAAGGACAGTGAGATATTTGTTCTGTCCCTTGTCATCTCAAGACTAGGGTACTGCAACTCACTCCTGGCAGGTCTAGCTCTGAGTGCTATTCAACCTCTGCAATTGATCCATAATGCATCTGCACAGCTTGTTTTCAACCTTCCCAAATTTTCCCACACCACACCTCTACTATGATCTCTTCCTGTATCAGCTCACATTAGATTTAAAACACTAATGTTTGTCTACAAAGCCAAAAATGGACCTGCACCTTCCTACCTCAAAGCACTTATCACACCCCGCACTGCACCGTGTTCTCTCAGATTCTCTAGCACTGCTAGACTGGTCCCTCCTTCTACCATTGGCCAAGGGAAAAATGTGTCTGAGCTCTTCTCTGTTCTGACTTCAAGGTGGTGGAATGAACTTCCTCTGGATGTCTGGACAGCTGAGTCACTGGGTGTCTTCAAAAGATGGCTGAAAACCTATTTTTTTGCAAGTACTTAGATTATCAATATGCTTTATATGTACACACACACACACACACACACACACACACACACACACACACACACACACACACACACACACACACACACAAAACAAACAAACAAAATACACACAACACCCACTCACTGATTAGTTTGTGATTGGTTTGTGATCTAAATTATCACACTTCTACATCTTAAAAGTATATACAGTGATACCTCAGCTCACGAACATAATTGGTTCCCAGAAAGTGTGTGTGAGGGGAAAAGTTCGTCTTCCGAACATTTATTTCCCATAAGAAACCATTAAAATGAGAATAATCCGTTCCCAGGTCCCCATAAAACATAATTTTCTACTAAATAAGCCTTAAAACTACACAAAAATATACCTTATTTTATGTATAATAAATGTGCTATTGTATTGTAATTAAAGAAATAAACTGTACTGTATAATAAAGTCGTTTTATTTTCCTTTGTGATGGTAGTTGATGGCTGGATGGAATGGAGTGGGAGGAGGAGGGAGGGAGGGACTTACTGTTTGGAAGGAGTGTTTGGAAACGCCTACTGTTTGGAAACACCCTTAGCCACACATGCACCCTTAATAGCTTCCTTGTTCTTAAGGATGGGAGCAATGGTAGACTTAGCGTACTGGTACTGGGACGCTAAGTCACACAAACGCACACCTCGTTCGTGTTTTTCAATGATCTCCGCCTGTGGTGGGGTCCTTTTCGGTCCCATAATAGCAAAAGTACACTCAATATGGTCCAAAATGTCTATCAAACACAAACCACTTCCGCACTCAAAGAAAGGGGGTGACGAACTGTGACGCCGTGAGCGTGCGTCAGCTTCTCGTGGCCGCCACCGTGGCACTGTTCGACCGCGTGGTTTGGTTCGTCTGCCGAAAACTAGTTCGTCAGCAGAGACTATATGCTCGCAAATTTAATGTTCTTGAGGCGAAAACTTCGTGAGCTTAAACGTTCGTCAGCGGAGGTTTTACTGTATAAAGAACCCAATTAAACACATTAGAGAAGATTTTATCATTGTCATATATTTATTAAAACAAATATTCCAATGTTACATATCTGTCACAGGCAAAAGTATGAGAACCTCAACGATAATTTGGATATAAAGGAAAACACTGCATTCCAGCTTAAGAACTTTGTCCATTCTGTGAAAGCTGGTGATGCTATCATCATTGGGCTTATTTTGCTGCATCTGAGCCTGGATGGTTAGCCATCAGTGATGGATTTCAAGAGAAAGTGGTTCATGCAGCAAGTCATTATACAAAAATGGTTAAAGAGGAACAGTTATTTTTTGTTTTGGAATGGCATAATCACAAGTAAAAAGTGCAAAATGTGGGTCATTTTTTTTGCATAAGGAATTCAATACCATAGAGTAGAACAAATAATAAACAATAACTATTTCTTAATTACCATATTCATGCAAAAATAAAAACAAAACAAACACCAAACAAAGTAAACTTAAATAACAGGTGATGGTCTATGGTGCCCCATGACCCCCCTCTTACTTTTTTATCTTGTTCCTGACTCTTCTTTTGGTTGATAGCTTGTTCCTGGCAGAGCCTGTATTCTGTTATTATCTAATTATTTGTCTCAAAAGCATGGCTCGGAGATATTAAAGTCTTACATATCATTAATAATAATCATAAAAATAACAAGAGCAGGTCAGAATGACTACAAAAAGGTTTTCAGCCCAGGCTCGGTAGAGAGGAGTGTGGTGTGGTGCAGAACCACAAGTCCGTGGAGAACTGAAAACAATAGTGGAGAGGCTTGAGTTGGGAGATTGGCTCCTTTGTGATATTAATGAAAACTCTCTCGGCCATAGACGCCAAGCTGTGATCAATTATTAATCTTGTGCTCAGTGCATTTGGGAAGCTTAAGACTCAGAAAGAAGAGAAATGTATGCATAAGGAACACATTTATTACTAATTCTGTCCCTTATTACATATGCCTTTACATAGTCTTGTGGAAAAGAGATATTCCAAAGAATATGTACAGGAATTATCAAACTGTAAAACACAGTCATGATTAAATTGTAAAACATTCTTGCATGGATTTTTACTATCACTGTGTCTTGACCTTTCAGTCAAATATCTCATTTCTGTTGAACATAGCATTTGACTTACAGAGCAATTTCAGTCAGGACATTTATTTCTTAGAAGCAGTCCAAGTGAAATTGGATATTTAACCTATGTCCATTTTAAATGCTCCGAAAAAGTGAAACCGTTTCCCCTACCCTTTTCTTCAGCTGTGGAAAAGTTAAGTCATTCATTAATGATAGACTAAAGCATATTTACACTATTGACAGAGTGGAGATAATATGTGCAGCTAATGTGACCTTTAAAATAAGCTTCTTGTGGAAGCAACAAAATCAGGAATGGTCAAGGTTAGTAGGCAGAAATCGGCATGTATATATATATATATACTAAAAAGCATTGGAGCATCTCATTCAGTTTCCTTCAGCACATAAAAGAAATAACAATCCCAATATAGCAGGATTTCTCATAGAAGTTTTTTTTTTTTTTTTTTTTTTCAAAAACATGTGAACAAACCATGCAACCGAGCAGAGCAAATATAGATATCCAGAGGTCCTGCATCCTTGCTGTCATGGTCTTATTAAAAGAAAGACAGAGAAATTAGAATGAACTCTTCCGGGGGTGAGGGCTTCATCTGCTAAGACTCCAATCCGCTTTGAAGTATCAAAAGCAACATTCGCGTGTTTATTATTGACATTCACGGCCAACAGCATCTGAGCAGTAGCTACAGGTCATAGAGCACCCTGAACAACAAGATGAATAATAATACACATACCATCTGGGCAACTTCAAAGTCCTGCTTGTAAGAGATTAACATGCAAGATGTTTAAGGGTCACTGGGCAAAGTTTGGAATTAAGAATGCCCTTACTCAATGTGTTTGCTTTACTTCATTTGTGCGAGCTGTAATGGTTGTCTACATCCCTTGTAGCTGGGTATATGCAGATAAAGCAGTGCATCACTGACACTAGTGGGAGATGCAGATGGGAAAAGGATCTGCTAATCCGTGGAGTTTTCATGCATTGAATCTCAGGCACATTTCTTGCTTTGAGCTGTCAGAAGAGAAAAAGACAGAGAAATAGGGTGGAAAAAAAGGAAAGCAGAGCTTGCATTAGTATGATCTGGGCATTGAGAGACACTCTATTCCCCGCCGCACAGCTCAACCCAAGGCAGTCATTCAGGTGGTAGAGAGCCAGTGATTGGTAAGCTCTCCAGTTGAATTCTTGCTGCCTTTACATTGTAGGAGCTCAAAAGCACAAAGTACTCTCATAACCCCCCACCTACACGGCGCTTTCAGGAAAAGGCAGACCTTGGAAGTGGCTCATATTATGAAGCCCGAAGACAAGTGTTGCTCCTCAGAAATCATGTAGTGTCCTTGAGAGGAGGATTTGTTCTCCTGTCTTTAATGGCCCATGACAATCTATGCACATGTGAAACTGCTCTCAATAAAATGTTATGCAGACAGCTATAAAAATAAGCTTCAGATAGCGTTTCTTGTCTTTCCAAAAATAAATTTTGTTCAGGATGCCGCATATTCCATAATTTTCTTGAATCAATTGATGATTCTTTTGGCACATGTTACACAGGAGCTGATCATTCATTCATTTGTTGAAAAACTTGATCCTACTCACACTCACACCTAGGGACAATTAGAAAAAAGGCAATTATCTTAATGTTTATGTCCTTGGACTGTGGGACGAAACCGAAGTACCTGGAAGAAATCTCATGCAAGCATGGGGAAAACCTACACAATAGCATGCATCCTTATCAAAAAAAAAAAAACAAACAAAAAACAAACAAACAAACAAAAAAACCCGACACAATTGTGAAATTGCTGTACTGCATGACCTTCTCTATCGGCTCTGTTTTTGCCCTCCTTGGTCCTGTTGATTAATCATGGATTTAAACCAAGTGCTCCTCGTCCATGAAACAAAGGGGTCAGACGAACGAAACTCTGTGCATCACTAAGTGACAGAAGTGGCATAGAGACACTCGATGCATGTCATAGCTGCGAAGGACAGACAACGGCTGAAACCCCACTTGTGCTGGAAGAGAATAATGCAAACTTAATTACTGCTAGCTAATAAGTCCAAGCAATTAAACTCCCTGGCTCAGCTCAGAGCCGAGCCTCCTTCTAATTGTCATGACAACTAAAACCCTTTGTCTTCTATTTAGCATGTGGCTAAGTAGGACCCGTAGATTTAACTGGTGTGACTTGGGCTGATAAGAGCAACTTCGATGACTGCAGCTCGCTGCTTTTATTCAGCTGCTTCTTTGCTCAGAATAACTAATTGTGCTGGAATGTGAGCACACTGGAGATGAAATGTGCATGGTTAATCCAATCATTTCCAGCACAGCAGCAGTAAAATGAGGACTGAAGACACACTCAGAGGTGGAGAAAGGAAGGCGTATTTGCCTCAAATCATCTCCTATAGGGAGGCCCATTTTTATCACTATACTTACTACCTACTCATTTGCAAAAAAGCATTAGCTTATTTTTTGAATGCTCAGCTGCATGCTACCATCCACCAGTACCACTATAGAGCCTGTCATGTGTAACCTTGAGCTGGCATCCTACAGTGTAAAATCGCCATTTTTAACTCCTGCTTTCCGTTTAACGCTTAAATCTGTTGGGTTTTTTGGTGCAACATCTGCGTTTCGGTGGAGGTACAGCCTGTTGTCAGTTGTGCTTGTTTATCAATTCATCTGTCTGTATGCCTGTCAGTTTGTCTGTAACCCTGAACACACACACACACACACACACACACACACACACACACACACACACACACACACACGCGCACGCACGCACGCACACACACACACACACACACAGACACACACACACACACACACACACACACACACACACACACACACACACACATTGAGGATTTTCACCAAAGGTGGTAGAAACACCACCCTGTCTGAGTTCGGAAAATGATTTGATTTTGGAATGTCAAATTGAAAAGAGAAGGTCAGAGCAAGGTCACAAAGTTTTAGAGATAGAACACTGATGGCAGAAGTGAGTGCTGACCGACAAGCTGTTACTATTGAATGTTAATATGACACCATATATGGACTTTCAAATAAACCAATTGCCTCTGATCTTGACTGACCTTGTAATGTCAATCTTCAGTCATCTCATAAGACAGTTAAATAGTGCATTTTATTAATGAATGTATTTAATTAATTGCTAATATTCTGCAGAGCATGTCATAAGATAACAAGCAGAAAAAGCACTCGAAGACCACAAACCTCTTCCAAGCGATCCTCCACATGAACAAAATGTCCTAAACTATCCTTTTCCACAATGATAAGAATCCTTAAGATAATTGTTGGATCTGGAATTTGATCATCTACAAAATCCAATGGAATCCAAAGCCCCACCTCTCATGGGGATTACATGATAACACCTAACATCTACACCTAACATTCTTTGCTTAATCCCGCTATAAAACACACATAATCATACATACATAAGCATAATCAAAAGCATAATCTCCTTAGTGTTGATCAGATTCTGGGCCCAAATCTGATCAATGTATTGCTCCAGTAGCATTGAGTGTTTGTATAGCACGGTGTCACTCAAGTCACTGAGCATTTTGAAGCACATATGGTGCATTACTGTACACTACTGCTGTACAGTAGTGCACCTTAAATGTACTTCAAAATACTCAGAAATACAATAAAAATGTGGACTTAAAATATTGTCAGATGGACAAAGCAAACCAATTGGTGAACACACAATTAATTGATAGTATTGGTGGTTTTGGCAGGGCTATCAACTGATCATGACTTTGACTTGTATGTCTATTATTGCACAGACTCGCACTTCAAATTTGACAAAATGACAGTCAAATTATGATTTTGTTTCTAGAGAAGGAAGGCAATTTGTGCCATCCATGCTTTTCTGCAGGAGCAGCATAGTGGTATAGTGGTTAGCATGATTACCTCGCTGCACGAAGGACCTGGGTTCATGTCTCAGGTTCGGCAAGGTTGTTTCTGTGTGAAGTTTGCATATTCTCCTTGTGCTTGAATGGTCTTCTGGTTTCCTCCCACTGACACGCACATTAGGTTAACTGGCTGTTCCAAATTGCTCCTAGGTATGAGTGTGAATGGTTGTACAGACGCTCCCCCACTTATGAACATTCGTTTTACGAACATCCAGAGATATGAACATCAGGTCTGAGGTCGAGAGTGAAAGTGAAAGTGAAATGAAACTGAAGAACAAGTAGTAATAGAAATGGAATAAAATCTATAGAAAGATATATCACAAATATAAGTATGAAATATGATTAAACATTATCCCGAGGTACACTTAATACTAGGCCCTGGCAGAGGGGGGCGTGGCTGACACGCCTGGGAAGAGAATCAGAATGATACATTTCTGAACTCCTGCCAAAAGTTTCAAAGAAGAAACAAATTGACTCCAGTATTATAATAAACTGGATAAAAGTGAAACTCTCTGTAAATCTGATCAGATCCGTTGTGTTGTGCTTGAGAGGAACCAGGAGTTTAAACATGGAAGCTGATCAGTTCAGTTGTCCAGTTGTATGTGTGTGTGTGTGTGTGTGTGAGTGAGAGAGAGAGAGAGAGAGAGAGAGAGAGAGAGAGAGAGAGAGAGAGAGAGAGAGAGAGAGCGAAAGGGGGGGAGAGAGAGAGAGTAAAAGAGGGGAGGGAGAGAGAGAGAGAGGATATGCTTTCAATTAGACTTTGCTCAAGAGCATCATTACAGTTATGTAATAACTCAGAAGAGAGAGAGAGCGAGAGAGAGAGAGAGAGAGAGAGAGCGATTGTATACAGTACAAATTTGTATCGGTTACTTTTACAAGGTTTAAACATACGTTCCCCTCTAAAGAACGCCCTGTAACGACTTGCAAACATATTCATCTAACGAACGACTGTCTAGAACCTAACTCGTTCGTAAGCTGGGGAGCGTCTGTATTTGTTAGCCCTGTGATGGACTTGAGAACCGGAGACACCTAACATCCCCGTGACGCTAATAGGATTAAATGGTTTGGTAAATGAACGAATGAATTTTTTATATAGTCAATGGAACAAATCAATGGGAGTTGGTTAAGCAGCTATAAAGTGAATGTGGCATGCTGGGATAAAGCAAAGCAAAGCAAACAAACAAACAAAAGAAAGCATTCGCAGACCATTTGTCCATATTGTGTCACAGTGCCACTTGAAAGTAATTATTTGTTTCTAGAGCTGCTGTAAAAAGGCAACATTCCACCATCCATATGCTTTATTATATGCTGCATTCCAAATATCAACATAAATCCAGACCTGTGCTGAATCACAGTTATGGTAATATTCAGCATTACTATGCTCTTGCTTGTGTTATTATTATTTTTTAAATATCTCACAGTGTTATTAAATCCTCAAATCTGATTTAAGTCTACACCCATTTTTTTTTCCAGCTGCAAATGTACTTCAATATCTTTGCTCTAACACATTGTTGTTACTCTAGTAACAGCTAATTCACAGGTTTTTTTGTATAGCAGATGTGGTATACAAACTTGCACATAAGGGTGTAATAATTAACACGGTCTGCTAAGTTTTCTGTAAGGAGACACTGACTGAGCGTTTCCGGAAGAAGTTTCTAGTGAAATAACTGTCTAACAGTCAATAGAAAAGCTGTTCATCTTAAACCTTCCTGGAGAGTCTTTAGGACTGAGGGCTTTCTGCATTCTCAGTAACATGATAAGAACATCTTTTTCCATTTTGGTCTTCAAGAGAGGAAAAAAGATGCTGGAATAGAAATGGCTACAACTGCTAAAAAGAGTGTAATACTAGGGATTAACCTGTGCCATGGATATTCCACAATGTCAAGCTTAAAACTATTAAGTGTATCCAGGTCTGAGCAATAAAGTTTGTGTTTATTCACACACACACACACACACACACACACACACACACACACACACACACACACACACACACACACACACACAAACCAAAAGGGTCAGTAAGAAAGAGAGGGAACAAGACAAATATTTAGATTGATAGATATAATCATGGATATGAATAATTGCATGTTTTGATTGGCTAATCTACTACTAAGCCAAAAAGCTAACCCTCACCGGCAAGTTCATCTATTCACTCACTCATTCACTAATTTGCCAAATTGCTAAACCCCATTACTGGAGCACAGTACTGGACAAAAGCAGGATGCATCCTGAACAACTTTTCAGTCCATTGTAGGTCTATCACACTTACGACTTGAAGTGGCCAGTTAGCCTAGCATGCTGTCTTTTAGATGATGCTCAAAATACTAGTAGTCACATTCAACATTCACATACAACACCCTTAAAAGTGAATATTAGACTGTTAAAAAAATGCAGTATCTGCTTTCTTCTTTAAAAACTCAAACACTTATTGTATAAACTAAAAAATGGTTTAAGATTTTGATTTCGTTTGAATCACTGAGCTGTTGTTTAGTTGTATAACCACTGTTTCTGAGAACCGCTGTACATATGTGTTTCAGGGAGTCAACCATCTTCTGACATCCGAGAACGGGTGTTCCAGCCCAGGATGATTGGACTACATTCCACTTTTGTACTGTATTTCTTGTTTTGCCTCAGAAACTGCATTTCTGATGTCACCCCACAAGTTTTCTATTGGATTAAGGTCCAAGGATTGGGCCACCTTTGCATGGCACGAATCTTGTTGGTCTGGAACCAAGATGTTGCCCATTTACTGGTGTTTGTTGTCATTGTCTTGTTGAAACATCCATTTCCAGGGCATTTCCTTTTCATCATTAAGCAGCATGACATCGTCAAGTATTCTGATGTATTCAAACTCATCCATGATCCCTGGAATGTGATAAATAGGCCTGACACCATAGTATGAGAAGCATCCCCATATCATGATGTGTGCACCATCATGCTTCACTGTCTTCACTGTGTACTGTGGGTTGAATTCAGTGTTTGAGGGTTGTCTGACAAACTGTCTCTGGCCACTAGACCCAAAAAGAACAATCTTACTTTCATCAGTCCACAAAATGTTGCATCATTTCTCTTTGGGCCAGTCAATGTGCTCTTTGGCAAATTGTAACCTTTTCTGCACATGTCTTTTTTTTCAACAGTGGGACTTTGCAAGGGCTTCTTACCGATATCTTGGCTTCACACAGGTGCATTCTAATTGTAACAGTACTCACATATACCTTTAGACCCTCTTTGACCTTCTTGGAGCTGATTGTTGGCTGAGCCCTTGTCACATTAGCTATTCCTCGATCGATTCAAATAGTAGTTTTTCACTTTATTCCACGTCTTTCAGGTTTAGTTGCCATTTTAATGCATGTGCAATCATATTACCTGAGCAGCCTGTTATTTTCTAAACGTTTTTATGTTTTCCACTCTCCAATCAACTTTTTAATCAAGGTACACTGTTCTTCTGAACAATGCCTGGAATGACCCCTTTTCCTCAGAATTTCATAGAGAAATTCTCTCTGCATTTGCTGCCTTTCTTACTTAAATAAGGACAATCACTGGCATCTGTTTTTCAAAAAAATGAATGACCTCAGTAATCGAACTCCACACTGCTATTATTTTGAACACGCCCCTTTTAATTAGTGATTCAATTACTCAGAATCAGCAGCATGCAGCATGACTGTTAGGTCTGTTGGATTTTTATTACTCTACTACACCTGCTGGTAAATTATTTGCCATGTCGAAATATCATTTCTACTAAAAACAGTGATTGATCAGGTTAGTGATGTCTGACTGCTATTATTTTACACACAACTGTATATATACTCACTCATGCCTTTTCAGAAATCGGTTCACATTCATATTATATATGTAGACAGATGCCTGAAAAAGCATTTTCACTGCCCCAATGAAGTAATTAGAAAACAGTAATGAATTGAATCCTGTTTGTCATTTTGTTCCATTGCTACACTTTCCCTGAAACTATGATAGCAAGAACTTTGAAAAAAAAAATTTTTAAACATTTTTTACTGTGCACATGCCCCCCCCCCCCCCCCCCCCCCACACACACACACTTAAATCAAATATTTGGGGGAGGGGCATAATGCTTTTGTTGCCAGTTCAAAACAATATGACATCATATGCCAATGTTTATTGTTTTTTGTGCTATCTCAATGACCTGTTTCATCTAAACAGTAATGTAAATCTTAAACACTATAAAAAGAACATTATACTTTTTACCCATTTAATTATAACTCTTATGGACTCAGAATGGATGAAAATTGATGACTTAAAAAACAATAAAATATCCACAGCTCCTCCTGTCCGGTCGTAGAACATTTGTTTGTGCATGTGCGCTAAGAACATGATATCCAGTTCCGGTTGTTGATACTGGTACTTTCAGACACAGTGAACAGACCATGCCACTGTCCTTTAACATATTAATTTAACTGTGATTTTAGAGTAGATATAGAATAAGGCATCAAAATGTTAGAATTTGTTCCTGTCAATTATTTTTGCAGCAACATTTTTGCAACTTGGCAGACGAGTGCAGGGAGAACTGTATCAGTTTTTAACAAGCTAATCTATTTACTAGATGTTACCTAGAGCCAGATGTTAGATAAGATCTAGATTACTGTTCATCTCAGTTTATGGTACAATACTGTTAGTCTCCTGATCCAAAAGTTGGTGTTCCGATTCCTTGCCCTTTCTTTTCATCCTTTAATTGTTGTACTAAGATCTATTATTTTTTTATATGCATATACTCACTATTTTATAGTTTCTTCTTATTAAAAATGTTATGATTTTAAGTTCGCCAAACCTTAAGCTAAAAATGATAGCCTGTGAGGAGCATTTCTTAACTTCTGAAATGCAATTCGGTTTAGCTAAATTTTAGAGTTATATAACATCATTCAGTTTAGGAGGCCATAGTATAAAAAAAACAACAATCTATTTCATAACAACTCCCACTCAAGGGTGGGGGTGAGGGAGATGGGCCTCACCTCTGGTTAGATGACTTTAATATATTTTTTTAATAATAAAAATATCACACCAAACAGTTGACTCTGTCAAAAAGGTTCATTTAAAAAACTATCTGCAGTTTTGAGACATTTTCATACACAAAATACCATTTTTCATGTTTATTGTCTCAATAGGACAGACAGAACTGCACCCATATTTCTATGTGCAGCTGAATAAAGAACTGGACTTATTGATATGACCATTAAACATCAACAAAGCATTTATAAGCTACACTTCCTGTTTAATTCTGACAAAGAGACAAAGCAAATCAGGTCAATGCTAAAATATTTTTAAATCCCTGGCCATGGGTGAAGTGGCCTAAGCACTGAGATCCAGAATCTCCATCCACTTCCTCTAGTCTAGCTCTTCAGCTGAGGTGTTCCCAGACCAGCTGAACGGCATAGTCCCTCCAGCGCATTCTGAGCTGACTCTGGGAAGCATTGATTCACATTGTTCTTTTTTTTTCCATTCTAAATCACTGAAGAGATTAGGCCCAGAATATATTTTTAAAAATGTTCGATAGATGTACAGTTAGGTAGATAAGTTGAGTTGTGATTGACACTTTTCATGTTGTATGTTGTTCGCCTGAGCCCCCGCAAGTTTCTGATTTTGCATAATGTTTTTGATTGCTTGCTGAATAAACCGCACCTTCTCCTGCATTACTCATGCTCATTTGCATTGTATTACAGACTGCCTACTTGAAAAGAAAAGCTTTTAACTCTATGTAAATTTTGGCAGTTCAAAAACTATTTCCTATGGCGCAGTCTCTTAGAGTCACATTTAAGAGCATTATGAGTCATTAAACTATGTACTGTTTATTCAACCTGCCACAATTTGACCTTCCCAAGCATCGGAATGTACAGAAGACGTATTTAAAAGATAGTGCTAGAAATTCTTTATGAGTAGAGTGTGTGGTTTCCGCTGTATATATAGGTCTAACTGTACCCTATACTGCAGAAGTTATGCAGAGCCAGGATGAAAAAAATATACAGCAGCAGCACCATTTATTTGCCATCCCTAGAAAAGGGCATCAGCGAGCTGTGAAATCACTTTGTCCGATTGAGACTGTTGCACATTCTGTCCATTCATGTCGCATAATGACTTAGATTATGTGCCTCCCTTTTTGCCTGCCTGATTTTGGCATCAGCAGTATATCAGAGCGGATTGCAAATACACTGCCTTTTATATTTAATGCAAGTAGTGCTGAAACAAAACAAATAAAACAAATCTACACCTTCAACACTATGCTAATACTACTAATAAAAAAAATAATGATAGGTTGAGACAGATGCATTCCTTTAGTTATGTTTGCTTTGATCCATGAAACGATTTGTCAGTAGTGTTGAAGATGTGACATTTCAATCTCCGGTGTCATGACTGGAATCTGCAGGTGTGGTTTAAAAGCACCATGGGATTTGCCTGTCACTACACCATGCTCCTCTTACTTAGCATCTCTCTAAGACATGTATGAGACAATCTGAGCCTGAACAGTTATTGGTCTCTTGAAGTCCAAAATAACTGATGTTATATATCTACCTGAGAAAAGTTACATGCTGAGGAGAGTTCAAATTTGCCAGCTATAGTAGCTAACTGTAAAGAGTGGCTCCATCACTGGGGTTGTTTAATAGGATTGACATGTAAAAGTCCCGTATTTCATGATGTGCAAAATATTCTGACAACCATGATTTTGTTAACTTTATGACCAAATATCATCCTTTATTGCATGGATGTCTACTATAAGAATTTCGTTTTGATCATTTGCATATCATAAGAATAGGATGTTAATAGAGAAGTACAGAGAAGGTCAGAGGGAACTGCATTGTGCCTTTGTGGGTCTGGAGAAAGCATATGACAGGGTGCTGAGAGAGGAACTGTGGTATTGCATGAGGAAGTCTGGAGTGGCAGAGAAGTATGTTAGAGTGGTGCAGGACATGTATGTGAGATGTAAGACAGTGGTGAGGTGTGCTGTCAGTGTGACAGAAGAGTTCAAGGTGGAGGTGGGACTGCATCATGGGTCAGCACTGAGCCCCTTCTTGTTTGCTATGGTGATGGACAGGCTGACAGACAAGGTAAGACAAGATTCCCCATGGACTATGATGTTTGCAGATGACATTGTGATCTGTCGTGAGAGCAGAGAACAAGTGCAGGTAAATCTAGAGAGATGGAGGTATGCCCTGGAAAGGAGAGGAATGAAGGTTAACCTCAGTAAGACAGAATATATGTGTGTGAATGACAATGACCCAAGAGTCCTCAACAATCCAGAGCAATGGAGAGTGTGGAAAAAAGGTGAAGAAGCGTGTGCAGGTAGGTTGGAGTGGTTGGAAAAAAGTGTCCAGTGTGATGTGTGATAGGAAGGTATCGGCAAGAATGAAAGAAAAAGTGTACAAGATGGTTCTGAAACCAATGATGTTGTATGGTTTAGAAACAGTGGCACTGGGGAAAAAAACAAGAGGCAGATCATTTGCTGTGGCGACCCCTGAAGGGAACAGGCAAAACAAAAAGAAGAAGAAGAAAAAGTCTAGGATAATAATATATATTCCTGAAGGATATGTTCTCATTTGAACTACACTCTAGGAATGAGGGTTTGTCAATGTGCAATGCCAATGATGTAAAATAATACATAAATAAATAAACCTGCAATCTTCTCATTGTTCTATATAACTGATCTACATATATACTGGTGAACAAGAGCTTAATTAAAAGCACTTTGGTACCTAAAATACACGCAAAGAAAATCGACCAGACCCCCAAATTGCAAAACATACATTTGGGAGCAGATTTCTCACTTGTTTACCTCAGAACCTTGCCACCTGTATTCTGCATTGTATTGTGATTTCTGATTATATTAAGGAGCTTGTTATCAAGTTTGTCATGGGCTGCATCTGGTATGGAAGATATCCAAATAATCAGTAATTTTACACTGAGTATCACATCACATCTGTATCACAACTAAAAATATAAACATATTGATACAATAGAAACTATAAAGATATTTTATATAGAATTGTTTAGGTTTTTTTTTGCATAATTGGTTTTGTTTTTGTGGCATTTTCCTTAACTTTTCCCCTATTCTTCCTTAATTTCCTTATTAAAAAAAAAAGAAAGAAAAAACACGATGCACTCAAGTCACATGAATTGAAGCGCGACTTAGCAATCTCTGTATTTAAAAAAAGAAACCAAAAGACAGAAGAAGGGAAAAAAAGAGGATGAGAGAGAAACGGGGAAATTTAAATAAATAATTGAAAAAATATTATGGTAGTTGGAGGTCCATTAGTGTGGGGGCAGAGACTGAAAAGAGTGAAATGGTAAGAAGGGAAGTCATTTGTTATAAAATTCAGCAGAGTTACCCTTCACCGAATAGCTGATCTCTAGCTTTAGAAAAGACTGTCAGTGAGCCAGTGAGTGCTGGAGGGAGCTTTAGTTGACTTCCAGTGAAGAATAAGATGGTGTCTTCCCAATAAGGAACTGAAAGCTAAAATATCTAATTGATTAGAGGCAAACAGAATATGGTCCTCTGGGAATAGAAATATGGCGACATAGACTTTTATGATCACAACACTTTTCAGTGATCTCAGATTTCAGTGATGTTTCATTCTTGTTAAATTGCAGGATGACATTCATCGCGATTATCAGTGACACTGGAATAGTTTTGAGACTGTTGAGTTTGGAAATTAAATTTTGGAAATTTTCAAATACTTCTGTAAATTTTAAGGGCAGTACAGGGATCCCTTGCTACCTCACGCTTCAATTCATGCGACTTCAGTGCATTTTTTGTTTTTAAATATTCATCAAATTAAAAAATAAGGAAATTAAGGAAGAATAGGGGAAAAAGTTAAGTAAAATACTGCAAAAACAAGGCCAATTATGCAAAAAACAAACAAACAAAAAACAAACAAACAAACAAAAAAAAACCCTAAGCAAACACAAAATAAATAAATAAAAAACAACCCAAAACCTCACATCAAAATTTCTTACATTTTTGTGAGGTGTGCATCTGAGTGCATGCGTGCTTGTCTGTATGTGTGTTTATTTATAAATGTAAAGCCAAAGAGGCTGGATGGGATAGAAGAGGTAAGTAGAGCAGTTAGGGAGGAGGAAAACAAAAGCCTGCGCTTCTAAGTTGCACAATGGTAGATTTATTGATTTGAACCAAAATGAAATTTTATGGATATGTGCTGTTCAATAATACAGTTGGAAATTTGTAAATGATAACCCACCTTTGACTTTACATCTCTGAAGTGTGGATTTGTTTATCCTGGGTGTCTTGCTGCTCCATAGGAAGTCAGACCTTATAATGAGTAAATTTTAGAGAGAAAATAAAATTGGAAAATTTTACACACCAAGGCATGTGTTACTTTAAATTTCAAACTATTCATTTAAAAATGTTATGACTTTATCTTTGCATACAAAATGATTATGTACAGCAAAGTAATTTTCAAGTTTTCATCTTTTCCTTGTTGCTGCATCAATTATCTATGACAAGCTAATGGTGGCACAGGCCTTATGAGTGATACTTTTATTCTTGATAATTTTCTGACCAGCAATTTTGCAACTGGAGCAATTTCTCCATTAAAAATGTTCATATATTTTTTCAGTTGGTCCAATTTATTTATTTATTTTTTGTTCTTTAGTATAAGGTCCTCTGACCTTGAACACCATTGGCGCATGATACGATATAAATAAAGACTGAAATCATGACCAGCACATCCTAAGATTGCAGTACGAGTCAGAAAATAAATAAATAAATAAATAAAAACCCTGTAGGAGGGCTGAGAGAAATTGACTGCACATTACATCAATTATTCACGATATAAAAACTTGAAACACAGATTCAGATATATGTTCTAAGTTTTCTTGCTCAGGTTCAGAATATGAACTGAACTTTAATGTACCTTTGTTACACCCAAACCATGAGGTAAAGCAAGAGCATAGACGTGTCACAACATTGTACTTCTGTAACAATTCTATTTCATTTGATCTTTGTGTGAAAATTACTCAAAAAAAAAAAAAAAAAACCCTGTGTACTTTGTTCACTGGATCACTAGATGTGCCTAACCATTTAGCTACACTGTTTGGCAAGTTTACCATATTTAATTTAAATACAGTTAGTGTTGCAAGAATTAAGGTGTTATTGTCACTTCACGACATCTATTGATGGAAAGAAAGTCAACAGGACCAGAGACCTAATATAATTCTGGTCAAAGGGTTGCAACCTTGCTGTAGCTGGAGATCCCTTTAACTAGACACCCCCACTCCCAGTTTAAAATTATTTATAAAAACTAAATCTTTCCATTACTGAAAATGTCCATTTTTAGTTTATTTTGCTCCTGGGACCACAAAATGTATTTACTTTGTTAATGCAAATTGAGATATCTACATCTGTGACAGAAAGAAAATCACAGACCCCTGACTATGCTTTATGGGCCAGTGGGAGTTCCTGGACCTACAATGAGCACACATTGACATGTGGGGTGTTCAATTTGAACTGATGTAATGGATAAAATGTCAACTTCACAGTGAGAATATCCTGGATTTGAGTCCCAGCCAAAATGAATGTGTTTCTGTGCAGAGTTTGCATCTTCTCCCCATTCCTGCAGGGGCTTTCTCTTGGTTCTCCAGTTTCCTTGAACAGTTAAAAGACATGCATTTAAGACAAATTTGAGGTTTCAGTTTGTGCCTTGTTGTGAGTGTGAATGGTTGTGCATGTGGTTGCCCTGTGATGAATTGGCAAACTGTTCAGGGTGTATCATGCCTTTGCTGAGAGTCGAGTGAAACCCTAGTGGGATTAGGCATTTCAGAAAATGAATGAATGGGTCAAGATTTCCTGGTCTCTCAACTGGAGCAGTCTAGTGTCTAATTTCTGACTCAGAAAGTTGAAATAAAAACACCAACTCTGACCACTACTTCAGCAACTGTAATGACTACGTCATGTATCAACAGCATGAAAGCTGGAGTAGTACACTGTTTAATAGCACTTCTGCCTTCTTAACATTTTATCAAATCATTCATCCACTCAGTCTAATTTCAATCTTCAGTCCTTACAGTGTTAATATGCACAAACCACTTAATGTGTTATTTGCACCTGAATACCAGACTTCTACCTGGATGCTGGACCCTCACCTGGATACTGGATTTTCTTAATAATAGACCTCAGGACATCAGGATGGGAGAACGCATTTCCTCCACTCTCATTCTGAACACTGGTACACCATAGGGGTGTGGTCTTAGCCCCCTCCTTTTCTTGCTGTTTACACACAACTGTTCTCTCACTCACACCAGCAACACCATCATCATAGGTATCAACACCATCATCATAATAAAAGATAGGCGGGCCATGGCCTTGTTGTTGATCGTAGCAGGGCGTTTCAGGATTTGGTTGAAGTGTTCAGCTCAACTTTCCAGAATCTGATTCTTCTAAGTCAGCAGCTGCGTCCCGTCTGCAGTGAGGAGAGGGAAGGAGCCAGTGGGCTGAGCTCTGTGCACAGTCTTCAAGGCATCATAGATACCTTTGATGTTGTGACTGTCTGCATAGCCCTGTATTTCTTTGGCTTTCATGCTGTATCACGAGACCTACATATGATGGAGTTTCTTTTGTACCTTACTTTTTGCACTGGTGAAGGTGTCTTTCTTTGCTCATGAAGAGGGGTCATTCTGGTGTGCTCTGAACAGCTGGTGTTTCTCTGAGAGGAGTGCCTGTATCTCCTCCTTGTTATCATCAAACCAATCCTGGTGCATGCGAGTTGCTGGTCCGAGGTGTTCAGAGGCTGTGGAGTACACCACATCTCTGAAGGCTGCTCACAGTTTCTATGTCCAGGTTCTGGAGTGTGTCTTGCAACCTGTCGTCAAGGTCCCTGGTGAAGTCTTGTGCAATATTGCTTTTCTTCAGGTTGGGGATATTCAGCCTCTTTGCAGTCTTCTGGCCTTGGGGTCTTCTCATGGGCAGGATGCCAAGTTTGCACTTGGACACTATGAGTTGATGATCAGTTTGACAGTCAGCACCACACATGGCCCCTGTCACGCTCATGTCCTGTACGTCCCTCTTCCTGGTGATGACATCAGTTAGATGCCAACGCTTGGAGCATGGATGTCTTGTTACGGGTGGGGAGGTGGAACAGTGTGTTGCTGAGGACAAGATCATGAGTGGCACATAACTTGAAGAGCAGGAGGCCATTGCTGTTGCACTTGCCAGTTCCGTGTCTTCCAATAATCCCTTCCCAGGTTTGGTGATCTGTCCCCACTATGGCATTGAGGTCCCCGAGAATGAAGAGCTTCTCAAACTGTAGTACAGCTGCAATAAGGGCATCTCGTTCTTCATAGAACTTCTCTTTGATGTCCTCTGAGTTGATCATGATTGGAGCATCAGTGTCACACTTTTCTTCTTTCCATGTGGGAGCTGAAATGACATCAGATGATCGTTGATACCTTCTGGGAGTTTCAATAGTTTCTGGGCGAGGTGGGATCTGATGGTGAATCCAACTCCTGCCTCTTGCCATTCAGTGCTATTGCGTCCACTCCAGAAAAAGGTATACCCGCCACCATGCTCTGTGAGCTCTCCCTCAAGTCAGAAAGGCTGTCAAGCAACTTTCTTGTGGCAAAGCACCAGGATCAGATGCAATTCCTGCAGAGGTATACAAAGCAGGAGGACCGGTCTTGATGCAGAAACTGACAGAGCTCTTCCAGTCCATGTGGAGTGAAGGGAAGGTCACACAACAGCTGAAAGATACCACCATGGTCCACATCTACAAAAGGAAAGGCAACCACCAGTCCTGTGACAATCAAGGGATCTCTCTCCTGTCCATAGCTGGGAAAATCCTGGCCCGTGCCCTGCTCAACCAGCTCCTCCAGCAATTCGAGCAGGGTCTCCTCCCAGACCCCTGGGAACATGCTTTTTTTTTTTTCCTTCCTCACTGTCAGAGTGTGCCCAGAGGTAAAATAAGAAGTGAAGTTAATAAACCCACCATGGAAATTTTTAACAGGGATGGCAAGAGAGGTGGAGAGTGATGGAGACAGTGAGAGAAACGAAAGTCTCCCGGAAGCTAAGTGGAGGAGGTATGATGAAGCGGATGTAGTATTCGGCTTCACTGTGCTGCGGTGAGAAACAAGGAAAGACCGCTGTGTTTACTTTGTCCGAAAACATTGGCAGCGGACAGCATGAACCCAAATAAATTCAGGCGTCTCTTAAAGACATCACACCCTGATCACATGATGAGCCACATGAGTTTTTTCAGCGAATATGTGCTGAGTATTTTTAACAACCATCCCGCTTTGTGAATGGTACTCTAGCAAACCGAGCTCTGTTAGCATCAGATAAGGTGGAGTACCAAACTGCTCAGTGTAGAAACTCCCCGCAGCAGAGCAGAGGAACTGATCCGACCTGCAGCACACACAGTCTCTGTCATGCTAGATGACATCACTGCTGCGAAAATAAGTCCAAGTCCCAGTTCAGCATTGAGCAGGAGCTGAGAGTTCAGTATCGTGCTTTAAACCCGGCTTTGAAAAGCTGTGCACTGAGAAATGTGCTTATTATAGCCATTAATCTGGATTTAATCATTTTGATAATAATAATAATAATAATAATAATAATAATAATAATATAATTTTATTCATTTTATTTTGTAGGTTGAAGTGTTTTATATATCGTGCTCCTGAGTTAATATTGCCGATCAATTTGAATTTATTATTATTTATTGATTTTATTTTTATTTTTCAGTATCAAATGGTTTATATTGTTGAAAATGTTGACAGTTTAAATAAGGATACTTTTTTATTTCAGGCAAATTGATGCACTTTAAATCTTTTTGTTTAAAGACTAAAAAATTGTTAATAAAGTTATTCTTTGTTAGAAGAACCATCAACCCATCTACTCTGCCCTCAGATACATATACACTTGAATATAGGCCAGTCTACAAAGTTGTTCCCTTCTTTTCTTTTATTGTTTATTAATTTATACTATTTATGTATCTATTTATTTATTTACTTATATAATATATATGTATGTGCGTATGTTTATATATGTATCTATTTTTTGCATCCCCTACTGATGGTACCTCAAGAGCCTGTAACAGTGAATTTCTCCATTGTGAGATTAATAAAGCTGTATCTTATCTTATCTTATCTTATCTTATCTTATCTTATCTTATTTATAACAATTTTTAGACAAATAACACTATTTATATTGGGGGGCGCGAAATATTTTCCTCTTCCTGGGGGGGGCGCGACAGAAAATAATTGAGAAGCACTGGCCTAGAGGAAGGAGGTCTGGCATCTGTGGCAATGGTGTGACAATAACAATGTGGAACTTAACATATCCAAGACCAAGGAGATGATAATAAACTTCAGGAGATGAAGACAAAGTGAGCACTCTGCCCTCTACATTAATGAAGATGAGGTAGAGAGAGTGGCGTGCTTCAAGTTTCTTGGAGTCCTCATCTCTGCTGATTTCACGTGGATCACAAACATCTCCTAGCAGGTGGGGAAAGCATAACAAAGGATATACTTCCTCAGGAAGCTCCGACAAGCCCACCTACCCTGACCCGTACTGACAAACGTTTATTGCTCCACCACAGAGAGCCTCCTGACCTACTGCTGCACAGTATGGTTTAGCAGATGTACTGCAAAGGACAGGAAGGCCTTGCAGCGGGTGGTGAGGATGGCAGAGTGGGTAATTGTAACTACAATACCCCCTTCAGGGACATTTACAATGACAGATTTCAGAAGAGAACCAGTGGAATTATCCGGGACACCGCACACCCTGGGTACAGGGCACTAATAACAAAAACTAACACTTTTATTTACAAGCTGTGAAACATGTAACAGACCACCACGAACGTCACGCACAGTGACTGAACTATTATCAATCAGATCATCTTTCTGGACAGTGCAATACGGGACAGCAGTATTAAGGACACAGTAGTGTATGGTGTGAATCAAGTATGCCAGGTGCTATATTATGGTTGAGGTTCTTTATCTTTTATATGTATTTCTATTTATTGTATGTACACTGTACAGTAGGTGCGCAGTGGTGGAATGCTAAATTTTGGTTTAATGACAGGGAGATGAAGGTGTTTGGGATTAAGGATCGCAAAAGTATTTATATATACAAGCATGAATGTACTGGATTAAAGTTTCATGCTTTTTTTACATGTCAATGATGGCTGACTAGCTACTCTCTCTCTCTCTCTCTCTCTCTCTCTCTCTCTCTCTCTCTCTCTCTCTCTCTAACATCCCACACTGATTCCATGATTTGGTGCTGCCCTTGGTGTCTTGGTGTGTGTGTGTGTGTGTGTGTGTGTGTGTGTGTGTGTGTGTGTGTGTGTGTGTGTGTGTGTGTGTGTGTGTGTGTTTGGATGATGTTAATATCCTGATGAAATCCAAAAATATACAAATAAGGATGAGATTGTCTGATGGTTATGACCTTGTTGGGACATTTCTGTAGTCTCCAAGAGGAAAATTGCTTCTTTCACCAAATTTATAACTAACTTTTATATAATATGCTGTTGTGAGTGCCCAAGAAAGTGAAATAAACACATTACTGCTGCATTTTATTTTATTATATTTTATTACTGTAGTATACGTACCGAAAAATACAGTTTATCCAAAAAATGTTCTTGCTGTCCCACACATTAGGTTTTCCACCCTGGGAGGCCAGGTCCTTCACTATCATGACCCTCAATCTCTAGAACTGCTGTTTTTCAGTAACTGTGCTTCATCCTCTACCTTTATATTTCAATTAAAGACTTTTCTCTTCAATGAACATTTGTCTTCTATCTTTACTGCCTAATCTGATTTTTTGTTTTTCTGGAGAGGGGGAGAGAGAGAGAGGGAGAGAGAGAGAGAGAGAGACTGCTGCACACACATTTGTTAAGGGTGTACATAATCATTCATTAATGAGAGTAGCAATGCAGGGTGCAGGTCCCTCTGTTCATATTTAAATATGACTGCAGACTGAATCAGCATGCACAGATCAACAGTCTCAAGAGTAACAAATGCAGCACAGCATTCACAAACATACTGATAAACTAAAATCATGATTTAGAAATATGTTATATAGTCTCTACTTATTACGCTTTGGTATTTAGATTATAATGTACTTATGCAAATAATTCAGCGTGTTTTGTACATAATTTCGTGTTTGCAAATGAACTGCTGCTTTTTTATGCTTCATATTTGTTTCCAGTTCGATGCAAACATATTTATGCTGGATTACAAATACAAATGACAGTGAATTTATTCAGGGAATGTGTTGTTATTAGTTTTAAGATTGCATGTACAGTACATGGTATTTGTCGGTTTTGTGAGTGGCTTTGCTTTGCTTATGACACTAACTGCCCCATAAAGTGCCTCAAGTCATTGCTCGGTGCACATGCTGCAATACAAACACAGTAGTTGAGGTGACTTTGTAAATTTTTGGCGTGACTCTTTGAGCAATGACTTTGAAGAATTACTCTATTCCAAAATGCAGAATCCCACAGGATCTTGCGATGGCTGTGGCCGTTATTTCTGTGTATACGGTGAAAAATAATGAATTTCAAAGTGATTCAGCAACAACATGGCCTTCCTTTTTCAGCATATCTGACACACTCCTGGAATCTATGTGCAATATTAAGGCATGCGTTCCGTGAACAGAGGAATACACATTGAAGCTCTACACTTGGATAATGATTTCTTTGCACAATAAGGAAAAGCTTTCTTTATCGCTTCCAAAGACTGGAGGATCCAATTAACTGAGGCTGGAGACAGAGCAACATGTTTCACCATGCCTAGCCTAAACACTCTGGAGATCTATGTTTACCATGAGAGTGAATGCACTAAGATGCCACTTTTTTTCTAATTGAAACCTTTGGGACTGGATTTTAAAGCTTTGAAGGCAAAAGCATGTACCACTCCAAACATCAAACCTTTAGAATAAAGCTACTTTATTGATGCATGTTTTAACCATAGATTGTCAACCAAACCATTATTTATTGTGTTACTTTTAATCAGTCACTCATCTTAGACCATTATTTTAATGAATAATTCTGTATTAGAAAATAAAATGAGGTAAGATTAAAGTGACACTCTTTTACAAAAGTGAAAAACAGTTTATTGCAATACTAAAACAATCAAAACCAAAGTATGTATACTGTTGAAAACATGCATTCATTTATTTTCTGGACCTCTTAGTCCTAATTAGGGTAGCAGTGAGGTTGGTGCCCATCTCTGAATTGTTCCATAATATTATTTAAAGAAAAATTTTTGATTGATGCTTGATTGATTAACTGTTTGGGTTTTTACACCCGAGCCTAGCGGCTCATGAGGCCGGTGCTTATCCCCAGTTTCCGTAGCGTGAAGCAATCAGGAGTTGAACTTATCCTGGATGGGACGCTAGTCCATCGCAGGTTACCTTCCCAGTATATTTTACTGGTACCCATTTATACTGCTGGGTGAACAGAGGCACACTTGTGGTTGAGACCTTGCCCAGGGGTCTTAGCACAGTGAGGGTCTCAGTGGGATTTGAACTCACAACCTCCCGATCATGAGCCCAACACTCTAACCACTACACCACCGGCTCCACAGTTTAGAAAAATACAGCTTTTTAAACTGTTAAATTCATTGGAATCTCTAGAATAATTTACTTCTGTCATGATTAAACTCTTTTTTGGGTTTCAGTTTTGTTGTAATATTGTCTGTTTTATTATATTGCTGCAAGTTAGCACTACATAACAGTAAATCAGCATCAATTAATCCTTGTGACAGCCTTATTGGGTTTCCTCTGGTGGGCATATATGGACACTGGACTGAGACAGGACAACCATTTAAACCATATTCCATGACTATCAAACCTCTGCAAGTAAACTGATAGTGCTCTGTTTGAAACCCATTTCAAACTTTTTTGTTATTCTTGTTTGATAGATGGAAGCATCGAACAGAATATGCCCTAACTTTTCTTAGTTTTACAGGAGAGCCAAGGTTGGTTGAGATCCATTCCAACAAAATAAGTATATCAATTTCGAAAGTGTCTTCAACTTATAAGCAATAAACATCGACTAGATTGTGGCTGAAATATTAAGAGATTCTTGGGGCATGGAAAATAGTGATTCATTAATTGGTGTAAAGGATTTTGGGAAAGGTGGGCCAGTCCCTTTAAAGCAGAGTTTAAAAATGAACAAACTAACAATAAACTGTTTTAAAATATAAAACAGTCAAAGGAAAGAAACCAAGACATTTGCCATTATTATGATACATTTTCGTGTGTCTAAAAGCAAAGAAACACTCAAGGAACAAGAAATTTGTAGATGACACTTCTTGAAAAAAATGCTACTTAAATATGGACTATAATCAACACTGAGGTGAAAAAAGAATGGGCTGTTAGAACGAGTCATTAAGAGCGGAGTGCACCTTAAAGAATGACCCCCATAAACCGTAAAAACAATTGGGCATTAGAAGCAAGAACATCTGTCAAATTAAGTGAAACCAGTGGCATTGATCCTTCCTAAACATGGCAAATGAAAGAAAATTAATTAAAGTGGATTAATGGATAAACCAAGACACGACAGAGGTATTTCCCAGGGAGCTTTTAATGACCAACATAGCGGATGAAATACCTCTCTTTTTTCCCCTCCACTACACTTTATTTGTTTTTTCTGTCCAATACTCCACAACATGGTTCCTTGTTTTCTCCAGAGCAGCGTTGAGGGAGGGAGGATGTAAAGCATGCTGAGAGTTCACTTATTGACTGCTGCTTTACATTCAGATGTAGCATCTGGGGTGAAAGGGGCATCATTTGGTTAAGCTTTAATTGCACCCCACCACTGCTGGTTGTCATTTGTCCAGTGTCAGTGGCTTATTACTCCTACTGTTTGTGATTAAGCAGACAAAACGAAACGTGGTTCCACTCAGTGCACATCATGTTGCTTCTAACTCAGGACCCCTGAGAGGAAACAGCTGTTCTATCCTTCTGTCCTCAGAAGGACGAGCCTGCTCCATGTCCCTGAACACATTTTCCTATGCCACTTGGATTCTCACAAACATATTTTAAAGCAGTAACTCCACTCTGAATATTTTCCTTTAGACTTTATCTGACAATCAATCTACACCATGTAAATGTGATAGAGGAATCAACTTGCGGCTTTATAGGAAAGGTTTCATCAGTTGCGCATGCGGACTAGGGACTGTCTGGTCTTCATCAGAAATCATGAGAGAGTAAATAACCGAGAAAAGGTGAGACAGTTGCATACACCCCCCCCCAACCTCTATCATGTAGGAAACACCTTTTTATCTTTTCAATTTTGTACTGAGCAAAATTATAAATAAACAAACCAAAAGTTCTGGTTAAATTGATCTATAAATATGTATGCTCAGAAGTAGTGCTTATTAGTGTGCTGAATGATTTATCCTGCTGAATCCTGGTTACCCATTAGTCATACCACATCCCTGTGAGATTATGCAATTACTGGTATTCCACCCATGACTGGCATAATACATAAGACTGAGTTGGTCAGTCAGCATGACCAATACACAGGCAATCCTTGCACCATTACCAATAAAAGTCCACACCGAAATGTGCACTTTTATCACTAGTCACAATACCAGAGATGACACAAGTCATGAGGGAGCAAGTCATTGGCATGCTGAATACTGGCATGTCTGTGACAACAGTGTCAACACACTTGAATGTGCATCCTTCCACCATCAGCTGGTTGAGAAGTCAGAGTGAATGGCGGCACTGTGAATTGCTCACATGCCTGACATGCTCACATGTCCATGCCCGCACAGGATGCGTACATGCATCTCCTACACCTCCTTGATCAACACCGACTAACATTCCACAGGTAATTATTGATCATCTTGTTAACTCTATTCATCAGAGATGTACAACTTTAAGTGAAACAAATGGTACACACACTCAGTACTAAGTAATGTGCTCACTAACCCCTGGATGGTTCACGCTGTAATAACTCATAAATTGTGAACAGAAAATTAGTCATGTTTTTTGTTCACTATAAGGGCAAGAATACATTAATAATTGTTTTGATAAAATGTTTTCATATTGCCTGAAAAATTTTGAAAAAAAATTATGCATTTATATTTTTTTCAGTCTATTCATATGCACTTATGGCTGTTTTATTGGTATTAAGCTGGTGATCATTTGTTAGAATGGTCTAAATGTTAGACCATTTCCATCCTAACAGTATATAACAATATGGCACACATTTGGCTTTTTGAAAGTCATGTTTCTAAGATATATATATATATATATATATATATATATATATATATATATATATATATATATATATATATATATATATATATATATATACATATATATATATAGTCTTGATTCAGGCAATTTTCTGGGAGTTAAAGTTGCTTCATTTTGGAATAAAAGCTGAGATTGACTCATATTTAAGGCCATCTGGTGTGACTGTACATGTGAAACTTAATCATTACCACCAGGAAGTCATGTTTTCACCTGTGTTGCTTTGTTAGTCAGTCAGCTTGGTTGTGTGCAGTACAGCAGTTACCTACAGATTTAGATTTTTTTTTATAGAGTAGGGCGTTGCACAAGTAACAAACCATCACATTTTGTAAGTGATCCGTACATGTGATCATGCTAAAAAAACCTGAAAAATCCCGACTAAAACATACTTAATCTTATCTAAATCAGATGTAGTTCTAAGTCACACCAGCAGAAAAAAGGTCCAGAAAAAAAGAGTTACACTTAAAAGGTTAATTTTTACCCCTTCCTGAATCGCCACCTTATCGTGGTGGAGGGGTTTGCGTGACCTAAAGATCCTAGGAGCTATGTTGTCGGGGGCATAATGCCCCTGGTAGGGTCACCCAAGGCAAACAGGTCCTGGGTGAAGGTCCAGACAAAGTGCGATTCAGAAGACCCCTATGCCATCTCGGAGTAAATGTTTGAAGCAGTCTCCCTTGCCCAGATGTGGGTCACCGAGGTTCCCTCCTGGAGCCAGGCCCAGGGTATGGGCTTGAAGGCGAGCGCCTGGTGGTCGGGCTTATGCCCATGGAGCCTGGCCGGGCCTAGCCCGAAAAGGAGACATGGGTCCGCCCTCCCATGGACCCACCACCCGTGGGAGGAGTTTTAGGGGTCGGGTGCAATGTGAGTTGGGTGGCAGCCAAAGGCATGGGTTCTGTCGGACTGATCCTCGGCTACTTACTCTGACCCTCGGGACATGGAATGTCACCTCTCTGGTGGGAAAGGAGCCTGATTTGGTGCGTGAGGTGGAGAGATACCGACTAGATATAGTCGGGCTCACCTCAACGCATCGCTTTGGCTCTTGAACCATCCATCTTGAAAGAGGCTGGACCTTCTTCTATTCTGGAGTTGCTCATGGGGAGAGGCGGCGAGCCGGTGTGGGTATTCTTGTTGCCCCTCGTCTCGGTGCCCAAATATTGGGGTTCTCCCTGGTTGACGAAAGGGTAGCTTCCCTCCGTCTTCAGGCGGGGGGACGGGTCCTGACTGTTATTTGTGCTTATGCACCAAATGACAGTTCAGAGTACCCACCCTTTTTAGAGTCTTTGGGGGGGGGGGCGGGGGGGGCGGGGTTGGAGAACACTCCCTCGGGAGACTCACTCGTTGTCTTGGGAGACTTCAACGCCCATGTGGGCAACGATAGTGTGACCTGGAAGGGTGTGATCGGTAGGTACGGCCTCTCCAGTCTGAATCTGAATGGTGTTTCGTTGTTGGACTTCTGTGCTCGTCACAGTTTGTCCATCACGAACACCATGTTCGAACATAAGGGTGTCCATAAGTGCACTTAGCACCAGGACACCCTAGGTCGCAGTTCGATGATTGACTTTGTAGTCGTGTCATCGGACTTGCGACCATATGTTCTAGACACTCGGGTGAAGGGAGAGGAGCTGAGCTGTCTACCGATCACTACCTGGTGGCGAGTTGGCTTCGGTGGTGGGGGAGGTTGCCTTCCAGACCTGGCAGGCCCAAGCGTGTAATCAGGGTCTGCTGGGAATGTTTAGCGGAGTCCCCTGTCCGAGAGGCCTTTAACTCCCACCTCCGGCAGAGCTACAACCACGTCCTGGAGGACTCGGGGGACATGGAATCCGAATGGGCCATGTTTCGTGCCTCCATTGCTGAGGTGGCAGCCCATAGCTAGCTGTGGCCGTAAGGTCGTCGGTGCTTGTCGTGACGGTAATCCCCGAGCCCGGTGGTGGACACCTGCGGTGAAGGGGGCCGTCCAGCTGAAGAAGGAGGCCTATCGGGGTTTATTAGCCTGTGGGACTCCCAAGGCAGCAAACGGGTACCGGCAGGCCAAACGTGCTGCAGCCGAGGCTGTTGCAGATGCAAAATCTCGGGCGTGAGAGGAGTTTGGTGAGGGCCTAGAGAGTGATTATCAGTTGGCCTCAAAAAGGTTCTGGACCACCATCTAATGCCTCAGGAGGGGGAAGCAGTTCTTCACAAACACTGTTTACAGTGGAGGTGGGGAGCTGCTTACCTTGACTGGGGATGTCGTCGAGAGGTGGAGGGAATACTTTGAGGACCTCGTCAATCCCACCAACACGCCCTTCGTGGAAGAGGAAGACCCTTGGGGTTTGGGTGAGGGTCCGCCCATCACTGGAGTGGAGGTCACTGAGGTTGTCAAAAGCTCCTTGGTGGTCAAGCTCCAGGGTTGGACGAGATCCACCCGGAATATCTCAGGGCTCTGGATGTTGTAGGACTGTCTTGGTTGACACATCTCTGCAACATCACGTGGTCATCAGGGGCTGTACCTCTGGATTCTGGATTGGCAAACTGGGGTGGTGGTCCCAATTTTTAAGAAGGGGGACCGGAGGGTGTGTTCCAATTATCGGGGAATTACACTCCTCAGCCTACCTGGGAAAGTCTATGCAGGGGTACTAGAGAGGAGGATCCAACCGATAGTCGAACCTCGGATTCAGGAGGAACAATGTGGTTTTCGTCCTGGCCGTAGCACTCTTGACCAACTCTATACGCTCCACAGGATTCTGGAGGGGGCATGGGAGTTTGCCCAATCTGTCCACATGTGCTTTGTGGATTTGGAGAAGGCTTTCGACCGTATCCCTCGAACGATCTTGTGGGGCGTGCTCCGAGAGTACGGCATTCCGGACCCGTTGCTACGAGCTATTCAGTCGCTGTATCACCGGAACCAGAGTTTGGTCCGTATTGGCAACAGCAGGTCGGATTCATTTCCAGTGGGAGTTGGAGTCTGCCAAGGCTGTCCTTTGTCACCGATTCTGTTCATAATTTTTATGGACAGAATTTCTAGGCGCAGTCGAGGCAATGAGGGGTTCTGGTTTGGTGGTCATCGGATATCGTCTCTGCTTTTGGCGGATGATGTTGTCCTTTTGGCTTCATCAAGTCAGGACCTCCAGCTCTTATTGGAGTGATTTGCAGCTGAGTGCGAAGCAGCTGGGATGAAGATCAGTACCTCCAAGTCCGAGGCCATGGTTTTCAGTCGGACAATGGTGGAATGCACCCTTCCAGTCGGGAATGAGGTCCTGCCCCAAGTGGAGGAGTTAAGTATCTTGGGGTCTTGTTTTACGAGTGAGGGAAGGATGGAGCGAGAGGTCGACAGACGGATCACTGCAGCCTCTGCTGTTAAGTGGTGCCTGTACTGGTCTGTCGTGGTGAAGAAGGAGCTGAGCCGCAAGGCGAAGGTCTCAATTTACCAGTCGAGCTACGTTCCAACCCTCACCTATGGTCACGGGCTTTGGGTAATGACCGAAAGAACAAGATCACGGATACAAGCGGCTGAAATGAGCTTCCTTCGCTGGGTGGCGGGGTTCTCTCTTAGAGATAAGGTGAGAAGCTCCACCATCCGGGGAGAGCTCGGAGTAGATCCGCTGCTCCTCCGCATTGAGAGGGGCCAGTTGAGGTGGCTTGGGCATCTGGTCAGAATGCCCCCAGGACGCCTCCCTGGTGTGGTGTTTCGGGCATGCCCAACCGGGTAGAGACCCCGGGGTCGACCTAGAACACGCTGGAGGAACTATGTCTCTCGGCTTGTCTGGGACCGCCTCGGTGTCCCCTGGGAGAGTTGGAGGAAGTGGCTCGGGAGAGGGACATCTGGACCTCTTTGCTAAGGTTGCTGCCCCCGCGACCCGACCCTGGACTAAGCGGAAGATGATGATGATGATGATGATGATGAGGTTAATTTTTAATTCGATTTTTAACTTAAAAAATAAGTTTGCAAAAAATTTGCACAATTATGATTAATACATACAAATAATGTGTGAATAATGTTAATAAGATGCCCAGTAGTGTGAGACATTTTATTATAGCTTTGCCAGGTTCTTGGGTGACCTGCACTTTTAGCCAGATTTTTCAGGTTAATCGATGCACTCGTCACCATAATCCATTTGTGCCCGGCAGAAGTACCTTGCACTCTGTAAATGCTCTTCTGTTTCCTTTAATTCAATTCCTTTTTTTCAGTATAGTGATTTTTATTGTTGACATTGTCCCAAAGCACATTTATAAAATACTTTAGATCCCTGCCTAATCAGTAAAAGCTTAATAAAGGATCATCATGACCAGAGGTGAGTTGCTCATGCTGCATTACTTTTTCTCAAGATAGTACGAAAGAAGAGAGCAAACAATGTTTTACTTTCCTTTCTTTGTCCCCAGGATAACACTTGTAGTATAAACCACTATTACCCAATAAACCTGTCAGAAGTGCAAGCAATGGGACAAACTCCTTGAAAAACAATGCCTGCCCCAGTTTTAAAACCAAGTATCCACAAATCATCTCTGTGTTCAAAGGGGAAAAAATCAATGCAGAGTCCAACAAATTTAGTTTGTTGCCCACCTGCCAAACCTGAGTTTGGAATCTGTTGCACCATTACCACCACCAACAGCAACAAAAAAATCATCTTAATGCAATGTGTTGACCTTGGAGAGTTTCTAATCACTTTAATCACCATTAAAACATCATGATCAGAGGGTAAAATGCATGTTCTCTCACAGATCCGCTGGCTTGAAGTGTTTAAGAATGTTCCATTAAATCCTGACAGTGATACAAAATAATATGCAATTTTACACAATAATATGCACTTGAGTTAGCTAGTGTTATAGAACTTGTTGGAAAAAGACTTTATTTTGATGACAATCTGCTGTTTTTATAAGAGGTTTCGACTGTCATCAGTTATTTGGATGATAATTTGCTATTTTATAATTTGCTTACAAACATAATAGGTTAGTCATACAGCAATGTAATAAAAATACTGGGTAGTCATACAGCAGTGTGATAAGAAGAAATGCTCAAGATGGAAAAATAGACGGAGTGATGGGACTAAGTATAACACACACTAACCTTGAAGTACAGCTGCCAGATAGGGAGAGTGCTTAGGTGAAGGAACCATGTAAAGTTTCTTTGAGTGTGACGACATGATGATGCTTGCTATTTTGAACATGACTGAAGTAATTAGTGTACCAAGAACAAATGACCACACAGAACAAGAATACAGAGGAAAACGAGAATTTATTATACAAATTGGGAAAAAAGTTCAGTTCAGTTCTTTTTCTGTAACGGATTAATCCTAATTAGGGTCGCAGGGAGACTGGTGCCCATCTCAGCCGACTCCGGTTGAGTGCAGAGTACACCCTGGACAGCTCGCCAGGCCATCGCAGGGCAGAAACATGCTGATAGCATTGCAGCTATTCTTGTCGAAAGTCAGCAATGGTTCTTTTACATGAACCTCACTCCATAGACAGTGAGAGACATGGCCGACCTCTGATAACCCAGTTAGCTGTACTGGGGGGACAGTGACAACCTGTAGTGAGTGGGGCTCGAACCCCCAACCTTAGGATCAGTGATCCAGCACCTATACCACTAGGCCACCACTTCCCATTGGGAAAAAGTATATCACAATGTACTACACTTATCCAAAGGTATGATGGGCACCACGTCCGTAGATGAAGAAGCCTCAAATGTAGGGGCGAGGTCAACGTATGATCTGAAGAAGATGCAGGAGGAGCATAGTTGGGACTGTGGTCAGAGTAGTTTGAATAGACAGGTGACAGTAGAGGAATATTGGGAGAACCAGGATGATATGAGGAGTTGCAAGAACGGTGAGGTGGTGTGGAGAGAAGGTAGGACTCGCCAGTCTGAGTAGACCGATCACAAGTCTCGGGTAGAAACTGGGTACCTTGGTCATGAGTGACAGGACATGAAGGTTGAAACTGAGTAGTTGCCAGGAAGTGTAGAAAATCCAGAAGACCAGCAGAGAGAATAGATGGGTGAGGAGGAATGCCGCGCTGTATGATGCCTATTTTCCTCCTATACACGGTACGATAGGTGGGCTGAGCTAAAAGGAGTAAAAAGCAGAAAATTGATGTATAAGGTACATGTCTTGTGAATATTCATTAACTATAATGCTTAAGGCTTTAAGAGTAAATATAGTAATGCATGAAGGCTTCAGGTCCAGGTCATGCACCTACTAGAGGTTCCAGGAAATGTTGGTACACTAATTGCTAATGGATACAACATGTAAACTTCTGCAGAAGCTTAAAACAGATACTAAGGGCTAAATGTATGTCAAAATGCATTTGCTATATTACTATGTTGAACTCAATCATTATAAGAAGTAGAAAGAATAAGGTACTTACACACGGTGTCTTAAATTGAGAAGTAATCCATGCAACCAAAGTGTGTGTGTGTACAGGTCAAGCGAACTCCAGAAAGTAAACCAGGAAGAAGGTGCAGTTGATCAGCACCTATTTTATAAAAACTCCACCCGAATTTGGCCAAAAATAACATTGAAAAGGACATTGAAAAGAGAAAATGATCTCACTTTTTGGCTGATGACATCACATTAAGAGAAAAATGAGAAAATAGTGGGGAATTAACAAATAATACACACATTAAGAGGAAGGGATCGAAAGCTAAAAGGGCAAACATAAGGGGAAAATTAGTCCGAGCTGAAAGAGCTGATTCAGCACTTAAAGGGTGTATATAAGCAAGAAAATTTAGGAAAGTTGTCAGTTGCAGTTTTGGATAGAGATTGGGTATTACTAACAGAGCAGTCTGATAGTTAGCCTCTGACTATGCACGGGGTTGATAGGTCAAGTACAGTAGGATAATTGCTTGTCTGTTGTAACCATCAACCTTCATCCAACCTGTCTGTGTGGTACTTTGAAATAAATGATTGTTTTTGCCTCTTCTCATCTGGTTGTGGTAAGCTTCATTATTTTATTAAGTGTTAAATGATACAAGAATTAATTGGATATTTACCAAGTGGAACATAAGAGTATAGAGGGAGGACCTTCTTTCTACTGGCATATGTCCGGCTTGGGCAGGTGGGCCTGAGTTTTTTTCCGACAAACTGCCAGCTTACTAAGAAATACTTGTAGACAGCAATACTGTTCCTGAAAAGAGCACAAAAAATTATGTGAGGCAGCAGAGAGATTAAAATCACTATAATTTTTAAGGGCGGACCTGGCTCTGGAGATTAAGCGTGGTGTTTGGTAAGGTGACACACTGAAACAGAATTCATTTCAGTTCATTTCTATTTTCCGATTCAAACGGAGATCTCTGTTTAAACTCTCCTTATCTATTTGGTCTCATTGGTCTGGTTTAAGGTTTATAGGGGCCAGTAATTAAGCTGTTCGGAGCATGGATCCATATAGACAACCCTGGCTCTTATTGACTTACAATAGATTACCATCTTGATACAAGAAGCAACAAACCAACAGATTTAATATAATATTTATTATAATGTCCTGTTCTTGTTTTTTCTTTTTCTTTTTAATTTCCTGCATGTAGTGTCAGTTGGCCGAGGCTATGTTTTCAGCAAGTGACCCCCAGGCTTCAGTACCAGTCAGTAAAAGTCAGTCTTCATGGATACATGCCAAGTACTTGTTTATGCTACCTTTCACATATCACTATGTAGCAGCCTTTCATTTGCATAACTCATTTCCAGGAATGAGGTGGACTGTTGCACACATTTGACAGAATGACAACAGTCGTGAGAGGCAGCCACCACCTGACAAAACATTATTACAGCAGACGAGAGAACTACACAGCGGCAAAGTCAAGTGTCATTTAACTACAAACAGTGATCATTTCTCTTTCTGTCTCTGCTTCTAAGTGAAAATATTTAGTGTTAAATGCATGTATTCCAATGTATGAGCTTGGCTATAGACCAGAAATTTTAGGGTGGGGCTTATTTCTGTGTCACTAGAAATTCTACCGCAGCATGCTTCCTGATCTATCAGAAGCTTGTCTCAGTTTTGCAATTTTACCTTTATTTTGCCACATAATTATCATGGCCCCATCTCTCCCAAAAGCGTTTTCAAATGTGTAGAAGCTATTGTGTGATTTGTGCATGAGTGGTTATGTGGATGTGCCTGTTCTTTCTCATTCCCAGGTCTGCCAATTGTTGTGCTCTTTGTACCACGACAGCCATTAATGGCCCAAGGCTCAGGAAGCCCCGAGATGAAGACGTCAATACCCTGATGCAGGGAGGCTCTGCATACATTCTTATGAATTTGGCTGCATTACTTCCACCCCTCCCTTCTCAAGCTCTTATTTTTGGAGATCTTTTGCATGGAGTCCAGCTCCGGTCCCTGTGTTCAGTTGCCTGCCAAAAACTGTTTGGATGTAGCTTCAGGGTTATGGTTTGTTGCCCCCAACCCTGCATGTTATGCTCCAAGCTAGTTTGTCCTTTTTATATTTGCTGAATATCATTGCCCTGTTAATGTGCTCTCATTCCAAAGCAGTGGTTTTTTTTTTTTTTTTTTTTTTTTTTTTTTTTGTGTGTGTGTGTGTGTGTGTGTGTGTGTGTGTGTGTGTGTGTGTGTGTGTGTGGGGTGGGGGTGTTGAACCTGCCATGGTAGAATCCAAATGAGAAACGGCCTGATGGTTCAGTTCTCCTGAGGCTCTTTGAGTTGATTCTATTTGGCCATCTTTGATTCTTTTCAAGCTGTACATGTCCATTAAAATTACAAATCTAAATTATTAGAAGATATGTTTCAAAGGAGACAAATTTCCCAGGGTGTAGAATAAATAGATAATGTCAATGTCATGCCAGAGTGGCACTAAGGTGTAGTGGTTGGCATGTTCACCTCACTGCAAGAAGATCCTGGCACTGTGATGGACTAGTGAGCTAATCAAGGTGTAACCTGCCTTCACACAGAATTGGCTGGCAAAGGCTTCAGGCTCCCTCCACTGTAGTTGGATTAAGCAGTTAGGGAAATAAATGATGTTATACTAGTCACTAGAAATGTGACTCATATCTAACTTTTTTGGGGGGTTTTGCTTTTGCAGTTTTGCATTTTTTTAATGATTCTTACATTCAATGATCACTTTATTAAGAATACACCTCATCATTCATGCAGGTATCATGCAAGTGACATTAGTGTGCATAAAATAATGCAGATAAAGGTCAAGAGGTTAAGTTATCAGCATGTGGAAAAAAATCTGTTTGGTGATTTGGTGTTTGGTACCAGGAAGGATAATTTCTGCACCCCAGAAGCTGCAGATCTTCTGGGATTTTTATAAAGAGAGATCGGGAATGTTTACACACACACACACACACACACACACACACACACACACACACACACACACACACACACACACACACACACACACACACACACACACACACACACACACACACACACACACACATCAGTGAACAGAAGTTCTGTGGGTGGAAACACCTTGTTGGTAAAACAGGTCAGAGGAGACTAAGCAGAACAGTTCAAGCTGGCATGAGGAACCTGAACAACAGGCTTCAGAGACTCTTGGTTTATACATCTTTATTACCACACCTACAGAAAGATAAATCTATCCACTACACTATTGCTTGGAAAAGGCATTTTTGAGCAGCTTGGTAGATTGCATCAATGCTATAATTTCATTCAGGCAGCAGTAAATTTTGGCACGATAACTGGCAAGTTGGGTTTATTTTTTTGAGAGTTTAGTTGATATGTATCACTTACTATCATATGGCTTATTTTTTCCTTTTTTAAACTGTCTGTCTTCCTTTCGGCTTTTTCCCTTTTACTCAGGAGTCGTCACAGCGAATCATCTGATTCGCACGTTTGATTTGGCAGAGGTTTTTACGTCGGATGCCCTTCCTGTCACAACCCTTTATAGCAAGGGACAGAAACACGCTGATGACTTTGCAGCTACTTTTTACGAAAGTCAGCAATGGTTCTTTTACATGCCTCTCACCATAGACAGTGAGAGACATGGCCCGCCTTTGATACTATCCCTTAAAATTCATCATTGACTGAAATACTATGATACTCTTCTTCTTTTGCATGCAACTCCTAAAGCATACTGCTGTTCAGAATTGTCTTAAGGTTTATTGTCAATCATCCTGGAAGGTCACCATGTATTCCTCTCTTTTTGTGGTAATAAAGCATATCCTCTGAAACAGGTTAGTGAGTCTGCCAGTTAGTGCTAGACATATAGATCATCTCAGATGGAAAAAAATAAGACATTCATTTTTACTGCCAGTAATTCTGTATGTTACTTGAGCAGTAAAATACATAACAGTGATGGTATCAATTGCAGTACTTATCAAAATTATAACATTTTAATTATATTATTATTATTTTTTATATCTTCTTTTTTCTTTTCCTTTCAGCTATTTCCTTAAGGGGTCGCCACAGCAAATCATCTGTCTCCATTTCACTGTATCCTCTGCATCTTCTTCTCTTACACCAACTACCTTCATGTTTTCCTTCACCACATCCATAAATCTTCTCTTTGGTCTTCCTCTGGGCCTTCTGCCTGGTAGTTCCAACCTCACCATCCTACTACCAATATACTCACTATCCCTCCTCTGTACATGTCCAAACCATCTCAATCTAGCCTCTCTGACCTTATCTCCAAAACCGCTTACATGTGCTGTCCCTCGATGTGCTCATTCCTGATCCTATCCATCCTCGTTACTTCCAAAGAGAACCTCAACATTTTCATCTCTGCTACCTCCAGCTCTGCCTCCTGTCTTTTCCCCAGGGCCACTGTTTCTAAACCATACAACATCGCTGGCCTCATCACCGTCTTGTACACTTTTCCTTTCATTCTTGCCGATACTCTCCTATCACACTGGACACTTTTCTCCAACCATTCCAACCTGCCTGCACACACTTCTTCACCTCTTTTCCACATTCTCGATTGCTCTGGATTGTTGAGCCTAACTACGCAATTATTATATTTTTATATAGTTTGTGATTAGTTTACTAGTTTAATACATTATCTGTTAAAAGTATTTGGGGAGCATAAACCTCTGCCAAGCTGAAAAAAAAACCCCAAAAAACAAAAAAACAAAACAAGAACTACCTACAACGTGCTTTCTGCTAGGTTTGCTGGAATGTTTTACTCTCATAAAGTTACTTAAATAACTTAAAGTTATTTAAAATATCAAGAATTGATCATGTTGCCTGGGATATAACCCTCCAAAATAAATAATAAAAATATGCTCATAAGGTTTACATAAAGATAAAAAACAAACAAACAAACAAACAAACAAACAAACAAACAAACCAACAAAAAAACTTTGCAGACAAAACCATAACCTTCTTGTTCACAGATAATTGTAATCTGTATTATTATTATTATTATTATTATTATTATTATTATTATTATTATTATTATTATTATTATTATTATTATTATAAAGATTGAGTTACCTTTTGCCATTTTCTCAACATCTGAAATACAACATTTAGAATTTGTATGTTTAGAAAACACTTCAATAACGCATGAACACATTTATTTGTTTATTTGTAATTTACTTACTCTGTAAAATGTATAATTTGCTCATAGAATCAATGACAATTAGCTCCAAAATATCTAAGTAATCAATTACCCTAGTCAGACTGCGAGCGAGCATCCATAGTATAGAAAACCCCAATGCTAGCTCTGCTATCACCACAGGGTAGCGAGATTCCAGTCCGCAGAATGGATTGACTTCTGAAAGCATGCTATGCAGACCAGAAACATTATCGCTTCTTCAATGTGATTGGGTTAAAAGCCTTTCTATTCAAATGAGTAATGCATTGTGTGGCAATAATAATTCAGTTTGTTGAGTAATAGTTGAGTTTTAGATATCTACTACATATGACTCAGAGAATTCTGTTTATGTTATTAAAAATATATTTTATTTTAGTAAAAATTGTATTTTATTTTAAGGCTTGAAACAAATAACAGTTTGTAGGAAAAGATAAAGTAGAAGAAGCTACCATCACTCAGACAATGCTTCCCATTGAGATTTTAATACACTGGCCTGAGAAATATGACCACAGTGTTCCTATCTGAGCTCCTACACCAAAGGGACATAGAGACAGATGGACCCTATAAGTTCATCTTGATGTTACAACTCAGTCTTATCAACGGTGCTCTGCTTTTCGAATATTACTGTTAGAAAACTGTTTGAAATGTAAACCAGTTCCAGATGATTTTCATGACAGTGGAATTATCGATTTCTTTTTAAATTCCTGGTCTTTCTTATAAGCATTATTCCCGCCACCCCTAAAGGAATAGAGAGCTCTTGGCATGAAGACCCCACACACTTAATTAGCAAAGAAAACATACGACCCTAGATGTGAAGTTTAAATATGTCAGGCTTCTCCTGCTGAGGCATGGTGCCGTAGCGATTAGCATGAGTCCTATGCTCGGTGAGGACATTTCTGTGAAGTGTTTGCATGTTTTCTCCGTACTTGCATGGGTTTCCTCTGGATACTCGGTTTCCTCCAACACTCTGAAGACATGCACTTAGGCTAATTGCCTATTCCTGATTGGTGTGAATGTGAATAGTTGTGTTTGTGTTGTCCCTGTGATGGACTAGTGAGCTGTTTATGTTGTACTCTCCTTTACGCATAGTTAACTGAAATAGACTCCAACCAACCTGTGACTCCAGTAGGACTAAGTGTTTCAACAAATGAATGAAGAAATTATTCAATGTTTCTGTTCTAAGTCTATTATTTTTATAAGCCACACTTCATTATAGAATAATGATTTTATTTCCAAATGCTGGTAAGAAGTGTCCTGACAGACATTTTCCCACAAAGACACAAGTTGACAGACTTGGCTGATAACTAATCACTGAATTTTTTGAGTCGTCTGTTAGTAACTTTCCAAACACATCGGTTTTGTCAATGTCACACAAAGATGTGAACTGTGGTTGGGTCATTCCAATGCGATCTGTTAAAAGATTTTATAGGTGATCTGTACCAAATATTACTAAAAGATATGCAAATGGGGATATGTTATACAATAAAACAAAACAAAGTGCCCCCCCCCACAAAAAAAGAAACAAATAAAAAATAACAACAACGACAACAACAAAAGCAAAAAAACCTGTTTGCCCTGTTCAAACTTTCTCGGAATATAAATAATGCATTTCAGATTTTAAAGGTACAGTCTGCCTTCTACTTATGAAAATACGAATACAAAAAATCCAGGTTATGAAAACCATTTTCCTAAATTTTCGTCCTCTGTATACGAAACAACTTCTTCTTACGAAAAGCGCCAAATATACCATTCAAACATTAAAACACAGCATTCAAACATTCAAAAAATGTGCGAGTTGCTTTCTCATTGGCTGTCTCCCAACATCGCGCCCTGCTGGCCTCCCATTGGCCTCCCATTGGCCAGGAGGGAGCTGAATCTCCATAGTACTGCACCCATAAAGCTTGTTTGTCACACATGTAAAGGAGAGCTGTACTGTTGGCTCCTGAGTTTTGAAAGTGCTCATTGCAACTTATTTTTTGTTTTTTTAAGTTGTTCAGTAAATGTTTAATAAATGTGGCGTGCTCCGCCGAATGTGGACAAAATGCAGCTTATCCGGACCCCCGATCCCTCAAGCAAACAGATGACTGTTGAGTACTAAACAAGTGTTCAAAGCGCACTTGCCTGCTTGACAGATCAGAAGTCCGGACAAGCTGCATTCCGGTGTCAGCCGCGACGCCTCCTGCACTTTGCAGAGCGCGTTACAAATGTTTAATAATGTTTAATATTGTTTGGTTTGGTTAATTAAAAAAGTGGTTCATAAAAAATGTTCTGAATCTCCATAGTAGTGTACCCATACCTGTTTGTCACACGCGTAAAGGAGAGTTGTACTGTTGGTTTGTGAGTTTCGTGAGTTTATTTGCGAGGGCTCATTTTATAATCTTATAAACACGGCTCAGTGGTAATGATTATGTGTTTACATGACTAAACAACCAAGTGAAACAATAAGGAATGAAGACAGTTTTTACTATCGACTTGAGCAGAGATGTGGCGCACTTGCCCTGACAGACACAGGACTTCATACAGTCAGTCAGAGATGAAAGGAGGCAGGTGTTCTTTAACTCTCTTTTGAGCGAGCTCATTGCAGCTTATTTTTCATTTTTTAAGTTGTTCAATTCAGTAAATGTTTAATAAATGTGGCGCGCTCTGCCGAATGAGAGCAAAATGCGGCTCAGGAAAGAAGTTATTGTTGAGTCTGGATCTCCTATCTGTCAAGCGCACTTTGAATACCCCGTCTCAAAAGCTCCGGCATCAGCTGCATGCTGTGTGTAGGCAGAGCCCATATTCGGCGGAGCGTGCCACAAATGTGTGTTTTTTTGTGAGTTTGTGTGTGTGAGTGTGAGTGTGTGTGTGTGTGTGTGTGTGTGTGTGTGTGTGTGTGTGTGTGTGTGTGTGTGTGTGTGTGTGTGTGTGTGAGAGAGACAGACAGAGAAAGCGAGAGAGAGAGAGAGATAGAGATAGAGAGAGAGAGAGACTGTGTGTGTGTGTGTGTGTGTGTGTGTGTGTGTGTGTGTGTGTGTGTGTGTGTGTGTGTGTGTGTGTACATTAATAAAAAATGTTTAATAATGGTTTAATTAATAAATATGTTTATAAAATGATTTAATATGTTCATAAAATGTTTAACTTGTTTAATAAATAATTTTCTTTTACGTTAACACATATTTCATACAAAATTAGTGTACTTTTATCATTTTTAAAGGGTTTACGGGGTAGTCTTGGGAGCCTTGGAACGAATCACGCGTTTTACATGTAAAATGCGCCTCTCTTTACGAAAACTCCAGGTTCTGAAAGAGGCTCTGGAACAGATTAATTTCGTAAGTAGAGGGCCAACTGTATCTTCATGGCTGCTAATTTTTCTTACTGAGGTACTGCATAGAAAATCTACCATCAGTCATCCAACTGAATACTGCAATATCCACTTGAATATCATTCTCATTACTGCAGAGGTGTACAGACAAGGAAGTGCAAAAAGTCAATTAAATTGCACCCTTCATGATACTGAGGTTTGTTGGCAGAAAAGTGTAGACAAGATATTAGACTTGTAAGCTGAACGGATGTTATTAATAAGTGTAATTTTCTTGAGAAATCTGCGGGATTATCGAAAAAAAAATCTTCATCAAAACAAACTATGGGTTTTATTTAATAATAATAATAATAATGATAATAATAATAATAATAATAATAATAATAATAATAATAATAATACTTGATTCCGATCACTGTTTTTGTTTTTTGTTTTTTTTTGGAATAAAGCAGTGCTAATTAAATGGCATGTCGCCTCACATAACCTTAAGCCTCACAAACTGATTTTGGAGAGCTGGATTGAAACTGGACATGGCAAAGCAATGGCAAAAAACAAAATATGAGTAGATGACAACATGTTTACACACACAAAAACAGACACACTCACAAATACTTATTATTATTTATTTATTTATTTATTTATTTATTTATTTTACAAACTCTATGTTGCAATTACATTTGTTTTAAATTGTATTTAGCAGATCTTGTTTTCTATGTTAATAAAAGGATTATAGGATGATTCTGCACTTAAAAAAACAGAAAAAAAACTGGGGTTTTCTATGCTCCTGGAGCCAGGAATGAATTATTTTGCAAATAAAAACGTGTTGAAAGAGTTCTCAGGGTATAGCATTTATTCTTGGGTGCAAGACATATTCACACCTTAACACCTGGAATGAAAGCACCGTTACTGACTGCTGAAGACAACTTCCTCTTATGAAGAAGGGGGAAAAAAACTGAAGAAACTTAGAAAGAACTAGAGAAAGGTAATGCATTATGTTCATATATTAATTTATTCATCCATTCATTCATTCAGTTTCTAAGCTGGCGACCACCGATTAACCGATTCTGGGCAAAGGTGGGGTACACCTTGGACTGCTTGCCAGGCCATCACAATGCACTACACACATACAATTATTCTCACATCCACACCTAAGGACAATTTGAAAGCTACAATTAGCCTATTGTGCATGTTATTGGACTCTGAAAAGAAAGTGGAGTACTCGGAAGAAACTCACACAAGCATGTGGAGAATTCCAGACAGAAACACTCGAGCAGATGTGCAGACCATTACAACACCATACAGCCGAGGTTTTTCACCCTCTACTAAATTGCTTAATTACCACAGCAATGTCTTGACATGCAGGGCACCCAAGCAATGCCACTGGTACTTGAAACTTTCTATTTCTTAATTTTTTTTTACTTGTCTGCGATGGCCTGGCAAGCTGTCGAGCGTGACCTCTGCCCTTGCCCATAGTTGGCTGAGATTGGCACCAGCCTCCCAGTGACCCTAATTAAGATTAAATGGTTGAGAAAATGAATGAATGAATGAAATTTTGCAATTTTTTGGTTGTCGCCAAGTCTAAATATCATTCAGTTAATTTATTTGCAGGTGAAATTAGCAAAAAAAAAAAAAAAAAAAGTTATTTGTAGAGTAAAATTACAGGCACACATAGCAAAGAATGTGCCAGCGCAGTGGAGTATGGCACAGTTGAAATGGATTTATGCACTAATCATTAAGTTATTTAAGGCCATTTAAAGTTGTGCTTCGCGCACATATTAAATGAAATAATTCAGTGTCACTTGTTGCCAGTCTTACAGCATGTTTATTCTGTTTGTATTTCTGCCATTTGTGGCCTGTTGTGCTTCTTTCCTGTTGCTGATTTCTTGCTTTGCCTCCGTCACTGTGTATTCATGTCTTTTCTTTACAGTATGTTTTCTTTTATTGCTTGACTGATGCCTGTTCTATGTTATTGAGCCTGAACTGTTTTTTGGATTCGTAGACTTTTAAAGAGAGGTTTTAAAGATGAAAACCCCTTCTATCTGAATACTGCGTCCCAATGTTCCTGTAACATTAGAAAGGAGTAATTGTAGCGCATTGCTCACAGGACACCTATGAAACATTCATACATACAGAGATGCTGCAGGCCAGAGGCCAGTTAACATCTGTCTTGATTTCAGACAACACTGGGTTATGCTATTCGGTGTTAAAAAGCACTGGCAATCTGGGATGAAGATACTGTGATTTGATTCTGCTCCACAATCTGCTAGACTTTAACAAGATCAGATATTATACACTGATACAAAATAAATACAGTATATTGAGAGGCATTAAAATGAAACACTGATTTTTTTTTCCTTTTATTTCTGTCAAACAATTGACAACAAATATCCAAAAAAAAAAAAAAAAAATACATCACTTTGTTTTCTCCAAAAGAAAAAAATAATTTTAAATACATTTGAGAAAGAGCAGGAAGAAGCCAGAATGGATATTTTTATTGTTTTGTTTAACCAAGAAGTGTCTTGGCCTGTCGGTAGGGGTCTGGATTATTGATCCCAAGGTCAGGGCGGTGGGGTGGGGTGGGTGGGGGTTTAAGCCCGACTATCAACGGGTTGTCACTGCTGTCCCCCCCAGTGCAGTAAACTGGGTTATCAATGTCTCTCAGTGTATGTGGTGAGAGTCATGTAAAAAAACCATTGTTCACTTTCGTCAAGAGTAGGCTGCATAGCTCTCAGTGTGTTTCCGCCCTATGCTGCCCTGGTGAGCTGTCCAGGGTGTACTTTGCCCTTGCCCAGAGTCATCTGAGATGGGCACCAGTCTCCCCACAGCCCTAATTAAGATTAAGTGGTTCAAATAAACCAGTTAAATAAAATTGTTGGGGGCATGTATATAAATGTGAGTGTGTAAACGGTGTACATAATTCGATTCAGAGTGTGCTGTAACGAGTGTCACATGTTATGACTCAGCTGTAAGGGGATTGTGCATGTGCCCTGGTGGTGGGTCAGGTGATTCAGAAACTTCAAGAATAGAATATTCTAGAACTTTGGGGAGGTGATATTAAGGACCTGGTGCCGACTGGCTCCAGCCTCTTCCAGTCTCTTCGGGTCTCTTCGGCGCACAGCTCTTCTAAGGAAACTCATTGCGGCGGCTCATCTCATCCAAGGCAGATCATGGAAGCTTCACCAAATTTTCGTCTTTCGGGACTTCATCGCCAAAGTCCATCGTCCACGTTAACCCACAGCCAACGCGAGCATTTTAATCATTTGTTTCTGTCTAACGCGGAATTACAAGCCTTTCCCCGCCAGCGGGCGCGCCGCTTCTAAATTTACCTTGCTGCAGGCGGTTGGTGACTATGAGACCCTTTTGTTTAATTTCTATTTTGGTTGAGCTTTAATGTAAGTATTAGTTTGCCTTGCATTGTGTATATTATTAAATTGTATATAGTTTATGTCATGGTCTGTTGTGCTTTATTGGTTTCTCGGGGCAATTTACGTCTAAATTCCATACATAACAAAATTGGGGGCTCGTCCGATAGAATCCATTAGGCATACGTAACAAAATACAAATCAAGGATAGACTTTTTGAGACACGAAGCGGGACAAGTAAAAACACATTTTTGGTGTTCTGGTTCTGTTTCTGTTTATGTGTGTCCATCGTTTGTTGCTAAAAATCCCTGCACCCATCGTGGTATTGACATGACCAGATCATTGATCTGTCTCTGGGTAATGTGATCCCACTTAGCCAACAGTGCTTTGCAGAGCTTCTGATGAGTGGTGGGTGGGTGATTCTGATGACATACTCCTTGATCCAGAACATCCCAAAGATGTCCGATGGGGTTCATATCAGGCGAGGATCCTGGCTGTGTGTGGACGAGTGTTAGCATGCCACGGGCTGTGAACGACCAGATACCTTCTTTGCTGTGAACACACTAACGTGACATTCATTTTAACTCACGAGAAATTGGCAACTACGCCACACTTGAGTACTCAAATTTGTTTTCAAGTTTTCATGTTTATATGTTGACCTGTTTAGATGTTTACATTTGTGCTTGTTGCATTTTTAATGTCTCTCAGCATGTATAAAACTTCTTTTTCTATCAGGTTTGTGTTTGTTTTCCTCCTAATCAGCCTATGAATAAACAAATTTGTTTTAGGTGATCAAATGGAACAATGCTTTTACATATTATGGTTATATAATATAAGCTCTACAGCTGCACTATGTAAAAGAAAAGAAGAAAAAAAATTATACGTACTGTGAACAACACCATGTAAAAAGACAACACTCCTGAAAATGAGCTTAAAATAATGAGGGAAGTTTGACTATCCCTACCCAGTGTATTTTCACAAGAGTTTTTTTTTTTTTTTTTTAATGTTTATGCATTCATTCATTGATTCATAAATTCTTTCATTTTGACGCAAAGCTTTTCCTTGCCAACTTTGGGCAAAGGTGGGGTACACCCTGAT